>OY728135.1:1474019814-1475269814 GCA_963277665.1 Viscum album
GTAGCTAGAAAACCCGCATCAATACAGATATCGACGGGGCAGGAGGAGGTGCTCCCTGAAAAGTCTGCATCATCCTTAGGAAGTCCTCTATGAACTACATTTCAGCTCCTACGGCGGGTATAAATACTGGTTCCAAGGCTGGCACAATAGGAGGATTTGTAGGAGGATCCTGATCAACATTATCTGGTGTCTGATCTCCATCTAGAAACTGACCTACAATTGGAGGATATCTCAGAGGCATAGCTCTAAAAAGATCAAAAGAACACCTCATATCCAGATTATCAAGGACTGAGAACACAAGAGTAAAAATTGGGAACAAGAGAAGGTAACATTCAAGTTTTACTAAACATGACTACACGGCGTGTATAAAAACTACACGACGTATAATCTTCAGCCATTCACATGGGCGTGTATTCCTGCTACACTGGTCCTGTAACAACCCAAACTACACGACGTGTTGTCCCCACACACGGTGTGTACTTGAACTCTACTCCCCTGCCTGAGTCTCCTTACACGACTAACTCACACTGTACACTTAAACTTAGACTACACAATGTGTTCCCCATAGACACGACATGTACTAAATAATGTTTCGTCAACCTGTGTTGTTAGTTACACGGCCGGCTACACGGCTGAACCTTATACGGCGTGTTCCGAAAAAACACGGCATGTATAGGAGAAGATAACACTGACCTGTGTTGTTCGTGACCCGGACGGGTACCGAGAACATAACTACACATTGTGTTCCTACCAAAAATGGGATGTTCTACTCGAGCTTCCCTGACCTGTGTTGTTAGTGACATGGCTGGGTACACGGCTCACCACTACACGGCATGTTCCTACCATACACGGCGTGTTCTAGAATATTTTAAACACCTTGTTCCTGCTCACACAGTTAGTGACAAGTTTTAAAAGCTACACGGCGTGTATATATAAAGTACACGCCGTGTATTCTGGGTGTTTTCGGGAAATAGCCTAGAAACTACACTGAAGTCTAGAAAACACAGAAACAAGGCATGAAGGTGCCAAATTCCGATCCGTGAGGGCCCATACTCCCAGAAAATCAAATATTGGAATCCAATACAGTCATATAAAAGGAAGAACAGGTCAATGATCCGCCAATTTCTAATTCAAGTGGTCCCATAACACCTCAAGAACCTAAATTTGGCATTCATCTAAGCAAGTACAATACAAAAAGTCCTCCAAAAAACAACAGGGATTCTATTAAGCCTCTATTAAAATAGCATGAATAATCTACACAAAGTTTATCACAACAACAATCAATCTCTAATGCTCCCTAGATGGCATGGCAAGATTACATGGCATGTGATTTATAACAAGTGCCTATATGATTCAAGAGATTGCATACCCTCATCTCATTGGGTTGCGATTGAAATAGAACCATAATAGCAACAACAATAACAGCAAAAGTCTTGGGAATCACTCTAGGTGAAATCATATCAACTGTAACATCGTAAAACCAGAAAACTGCAATAAGTGAGGTAGATTGGATTTTCCCTGTACATGGGTTATCTACTCCCGAGCACAGCTTAACACCAAGTACTGAATCCATCCTATCCCTAGATAAGTCTCTAAATAGTAAGTCAAGAGAAAATAATATCATTTGATACCACTTTGTAACACCCCGGTTCCAGAATCCACCCAGAGGCGCCCCGTACCTGGTTGGTCACATGGCCTCAAGCGCATTTCCCCAAATGCCAGAGGCTCCTGACTAGCAGCAAGGGCCTTGGGTATGATAGTGGGGAAAATATGCCCTCATTGGCAGAGTACACAACAGAAGTAAATAAACATGCAATAGCAGATGCAGTAAATAACCAACAGTAGTAAACAGTGGATGACTAAATCAGCAAACAGGAGCACATATGTATATATGAAATGATTCATGTTACATATCTAGGAAAATAGCCAAACAAGTCACAATGCTGTAAAACAACACAGTACCAAAACAAGTATAAAAGAAAGTAAATAGCTCCTCAGTATCGCAAGACAATGCTTGGTCTGATGCTCTCCTTCTCCAAGAAATCAAGTACCAGAAGTTGAAGGGCGCTTTCCCTTGTCTATACCTGCAACAACAATGTCTTCTTGGGCCCAAAAGAATGTCCCAAACAGGGTGTGAGACTAAATCATAGTAGGAAACCACCTAAAGATCTGTTCCTAACAGTCAGTGAGTATATAGCAGGTAATAGTACAGTAAGCAGTAACAGTAATAGTAAACAACATGCTGTAACAGGAAGATATACAATAGTAATCAGTCCATGGAACATAAATCAGTTGTGAAGAAACAACTAACCACTAACAGGAAACCCTCTGGGAAGTACTCGCAGCCATCCCCTCTGGTCCTAACTGAGAATTACCACAACCCCCTGGGCAGTTCACTCAGCCTAACCCCTCTGGTTTAGTCGTATGAATTTATAAGACTCTCTAGGGAAGCTCACTCGGTCAATTCCCCTTATAGTCTTGGGTAGTTAGGGACTCTCTGAGGAAGATCATGTGGTCTAACCCTCATGGACCCAGGGTCTAGAAACTCTCAGATGAATCTCACTCGGTCAATTCCTCCTATAGTTTCAAGTCTATCATAGACTCTCTAAGAAGGCTCACTCAGTCACTTCCTTCTCTAGGATAGAAAAGGTTTTAAAGCAATTAAACAAGTAAAGACTCTCTGAGGAAGCTCATACGGTCTACCCTCTAGTATTTTATAAGATCCAAGGCTCTCTAGGAAGCTCAATTGGTCTATCCCCTATAGCCTATAATGTCCAAAGGCACTCTGGGAAGCTCACTCGGTCTATCCCCTATAGCCTATAATGTCAAAGACTCTCTGGGAAGCTCACTCGGTCTATCCCTTATAGTCTGTAGTACTGGGTTCTCACATCCCCATGATAGTCAGTGCATAATAATTCTATAAGGCCAGAGTACACCTATAGAGCTACTTTGCTAACCAAAGTACACCTATAGAGATACTTGGCTAAACAGTCTACAAAAAACAAGCATGTAATCATCATTACTCCATTTTATGGTCACTAGATATGGAAGCATGCAAAACGAACAAGGCTAACAAAGACCCAAAGATTGCAAATAGAACAAATCATGGGAAAAACATCCGAACACAACAATTATCCACAAACATGATCAATTTACCTCTACAAAAGCATTCAAGAAAGGTATAAATAACCACAAGGGAAAAACAGTAAACACGCAATACCCCGTTCACGGGTATTGGTGGAATTTTCACATAAAACTCAAAGACATAGAAAGGTAAGGAACAAACCACCTACCTGGATGCTAGGAAATCAATATAATTGAGCCAAAAAGATTTATTCTCCTATGAATGACATGGATCTACGAAAACTCACAAAAAATATAACCCAAGGTGACTTTATAAAGAAGAGAAATTAGAAAACAAATCTCTAGGAGAAGAAATGACTCACCACTGCGGTTCCAACGTAATCGACAACGGTCGATTTGGAGAATAGATGAAGGTGTAGGGATTCAGAGAAGTTCTATGGATGTGCGACATCTCTCGGTCGAACGAGACCTATACGAAGACGATTCAGTCGATTAGGTGCGACCCCGGTCCGTTTAATGAAAAAAAAGAAAATACAAGGAATGTACTTATGGAATACACGGCGTGTACTTAGCTTTTCTATTCTCCACTTTAAGAGTCCTCCAATTCATCTCTACACACCGTGTGTATGGCATAGACATGGCGAGCATATGGCCTGGCATGGAATGGTAGTACACAGCGTGTACTTAGAAAGTACCTAGCATGTACTTCAAAAATTTCCAGAAATTCCTCTTTTCTCAAAAACTTCAAAAAATTTAAGACATACATGAAAATTCAGATCTGGGTTCTTAAAAAAATTATAGTATATTAATCTAGAAACTGATTTTGGTTATCTTGGAATAAACAAGATATAGTCTCAATTTACTCATGGGCATTTCAAAATGATGAGAATGATAATATTTTGAATTGGAGTACACTAATACATCATGAAAAACTTCCACCAAAAATTTGTGTAAAAAAGAATGATATATATGATTCGTCAAGGCCATGAATACCACCAGTTCATTTTTAAATCAGATATAATCACTAAGAACTCTTAAAATCCATATATTCTCTTAAAATTTGTATAAGGTATGTCTGATGGTTTTACCCTCAACTAGTGGTGGATTAATCACAAATCAATACTAGATAAGATCATAGCACATCTCATATGATCAAAGAGATCATCAATAAACAGAAGGCGATAACTGTTCTGTATTATCATTTGGTTCAATATCTGATAATCCACACATAATCTCCAGGTACTATCATCCTTATTGGAGAAAAGAACTAGAGAACACCATATATATATACTAGTTATTATTAAACATTTCACTCCTAGATCCTCCAAATTAACCTTTGACTCTCGAATATTTACTTGTGCCATCCTTTAATGTAGAAGAGAAAATAGTTTTTCTCCTAGCATCCTCTTGATTGTGAAATCAATCTCTCCCTTATATGGTAAGACTTATAACTATTCAAGAAAGACACCCTAAAAATGTTCTATAATAAGTGGAAATGTATCCTTAATCATCCCACCATAATATAGAACAAGTCTATCTATATGAGTCATGATATAATCCAATATACACTAAATTGAGCCTGTATGACCAACGTGAATATCCCACCCACCCTGGCGAGAATAGCTACATCATTATAGAGATATGAAGGTAACTCTCTGTTGATAAATGTTTATATGATCATAATATTGAACTAACCAATCCCAACAAAGAATCAAATCAAAACATATCATTTTCAACACAAATCGTAAGAACCCGAATCTTCGTTTCAGGTATGTTTTCATTTATCTGGAGTTTTTAAAAAATGAACTTTCAGAAAATTTTCAAAGTACACACCGTGTACTTTCTGAGTACACGCCGTGTACTCTTCTCCGGCTCGAAGCCGTGTGTTGGCCATGCCCGGGCCACACACACGGTGTGTAGGGGTGACGTGGAGGCTGATTTTGGCAGATTATTGAAAAGACCCAGTACATGCCATGTACTCTAAAAGTACATGCCGTGTAATTTCTTTTTTTCACTAAATGAACTGGGGTTGCACCTGACGCACAAAAACACCTCCTTCTAGGTCTCATTTGTCCGAGAGCAACCCGTATGGCCGAATCTTTGATGAGCCCCCATCTCCTCATCCATTCTCCGATTTGAGCATGGTCGATTGCATTGGAATCACAACGGTAAGATCTTCCTCCTGCTTGAGCTTTGTCTTCTGATTCCTCTTCATTTTCAGGTTATCATCGGTTGAGAATTTTTTTAGTTTTCTCAGATCTAAAACGTTCTAAGGGGAATCAATCATCATGGTTCATGTATATCGATCTCCTAGGATCGACATAGGTGGTTTGTTCCTTTCTGTTTAATGTCAATGAGTATTTTGTGCAAATTCCACAAATTCCCTTGGGTGGGGAATTGTGAGTTTCCGGTTTTTCCCCTACTGTTTACCTTCTTTTCTTGATTGTAGTAGTAGAGGTTTATGCTTTTGATTAGAGTAATTTGTTTTGTGCTCAGGTTGACATTCCATGCTTGTTTTACTTATTGATGTTTGCTAGTTTCCATGCCTAGTTGTAGGATAGTGGAGTTGTTGCTTATTTATTGCTGTTGAGCCTTAGAATGATAGAAAATTTGTTCTGAAGGTTTACTTGGATGATGTACACACACTGAGAATGTTTATTATCACACAGAACTATGAGTACCTAGTGTAATAGACCACAGGGAGAATTGATATAAGGGTTCTCCAGAGTGTCTTTTAATACGATGCGAGAACACATGGGGAATTGACGATGAGTGCTTCTCCAGAGAGTCTGTAGTTCCTCGACGCAGGCCACAGGGGGAATGAGACGTTGAGTGCTTCCCCATAGAGCCTTTAGTATGATATGAGACTATCGGGGGAATTGACGGTGTGTGCTTCCTCAGAGAGTCTATTAATTTTATAGTTGAACGAGAGGGGTGAGACTGTGTGTGCCTCCCAGAGGGTTGCTTGTACTTGTAGGTGAACCATAGGGGTTAGGCTGTGGGAACTACCCAGAGGGTTACCTATTTTCTACTTGTTCTTGTTTGTTTACTTGTGTACTTTATATGCTAGAATTGTGGACTGTGACTGTTGTGTATTTTCCTGTTTACTATTTCTGTACTTTACTTGCCATGTATTCATTGACTGTTAGGCACAGAACTTTGGGTGGTTTCCTATTGGGACCTATTCTCACACCCTATTTGGGCCATGCTTTTGGGCCCAAGCAGACTTTGTTGTTGCAGGAATAGATGAGGTAAAGTGCCCTTCCACTTGAGGTTTTTGATTGCACCAGAGCTGGGGAGCATGGGACCGAGCCGCGGCTTGCGATGTTGAGTAATTTATTTTTTTCCTTTGCACTTTATATTTCATTTATACTTCAGCACATTGTTTTGTTTTTGCTGCTTTCCGTAGACATATGTACCATGTTGCATCATCGTTATTTTATCCATTGCTTCCGATGTTCAGTTTAGTTGTTATATGCTGTTTATTATTTCTCTATTGTGTCTGGTTGTTTTCTGCTGCATACTTTACTAAATGAGGGCATAGTTTCCCCACTGACTCACCAAGGCCCTCGCTGCTAGTTGGCATCCTCTGACATTTGGGTAAACGTGCTTGAGGTCATGTGGCGAACCAGGTATGAGGCACCAGTGGAGGGGCTCCGGACGCGACACATTACAAAGTGGTATCAGAGGAGTTCTTTTCTCTTGTTTTACTGTTTGGAGTCTTTAGCTAGGGATATTATGGATTCAGTACTTGGTATTAAGCTGTTCTCAAGAGTATCTAACCCATGTACAGTGAAAACCCATACTACCTCTTTAATTGCAGTTTGCTGGTTTTGAGATTTCCGGTTGATATGATTTCACCTAGAGTGATTCACAAACGTTGTTTTGTTATTTTCTTGACGATTGCGGTTCTATTTCTATCGCAACCCGATTAGATGAGGGTATGTCGTCTCATGCATCATATAGGCACCTGTAGAAATCACATGACATGCATTCTTTCCATGCTATCTAGGGTGCATTCTCCATTGCATGATGTTGTTATAGGATTTGTGTAGATTATGCATGCTGTTGTGATAGATGCTTGATAGATTCTCTGCTGTTATGTTAGAAAACTCTTTTTTTGTTCTTTACTTAAAATGAACGCCATTTTTTGGTTCTTGAGGTGTTATGGTCCCTCATTAATAGGAAATTGGTTGATCATGGTCCTGTTTCCTCTTGTATATGACTGTAGGAGATGCCAGACTTTGATTCATGGGGAGTATGGGCCCTCACGAATCGGAATTTGGCACCTCCTTGCCTTGTTTTTAGTGTTTCTGGGATTCTGTGCAGTTTCTGAGCTACTGCCCAGAAAAACCCAGAATACATGGCATGTACTTTTTGGATACACGCCATGTATTTTTTAGGCCGTGTCACTGACCGTGTGATCAGAACACGGTGTTGTGAAAGTAACTTTAGGAACACGCCGTGTATGGTAGGTACACGCCGCGTAGTAATGAGCCGTGTACCCGGCCGTGTCACTAACAACACGGGTCGTGGAAGCTCAAGTAAAACATGCCGTGTCCATAGGGAACACATCTTGTGGTCCTGTCCAGGTACCCGACCATGTCACGAACAACACGGGACGACGTTACCTTTTTTTCCACACACCGTGTTTGTTTGGGACACACCGTGTAGTCTGGTTCAGGGACTCGGCTGTGTCACAAACAACACGGGGTGATATCGCCTTAGCCTATACATTCTGTGTTTGTTTGGAGCACACCGTGTAATGTTCAGAGGTGTAGACAGCTGTGTGTTGAACAACACGGGCCGCCCAAGCCTTGTCCACTACACGCCGTGTCCTCAGGGAACACGCCATGTAGACTTAGTTTAGGAAAACCGTGTGGGTCAGCCGTGTAAGAGACTTAGGCAGCGGAATAGTTTTCAGGTACACACCATGTGTTGGGGTCAACACACTGTGTAGTTGAGGTGCTAAATGACTTGTAGGGAAGGAGCACACACCCATGTCAGTGGCTTAATAAGACACGCCGTGTAGTTTTTATACACGCCGTGTAGTCAAGTTTTATAAACTTGTGTGTCTTCCTTCACCTGTTTCCATTTTTTACTCTTGTGTTCTCTGTCCTTGTTTTTTGATCTAAGGTGTGCTTTTGATCTTTCAAAGTTATGCCTCTGAGACGTCCTACAGTCATACGATTGTCGTCAGGCAGTGATCAGACACCAGATAGGGCTAATCAGGGACTTCCTACCGATCCTCCAGTCGGGCCAGCCTTGGCACCGGCTGTTATACCAGTTGCAGGCGCTGATGCGCAGTTCAGAGAAGGTTTCATGAGGATGATGCAGGCCATCAAGGGAGCGCCGCCTCCTGCCACAACTATTTAAGAATTGACGCGAGTTTTCTAGTAGCAGAAGCCTCTTACTTTATCGGGGGAAGGAGGACCACAGGCTGCAGAGTCATGGATGGAAGCCATGCTAACTATCTTCAAGCATCTTAAGATGACACCAGAGAGGCGGGTCAAGCTCGCTACCTACATGCTAGGAGACTTCACTAAGAGGTGGTGGGATGTGATCTCACAAGCGAGTCATCAGAAGGCTATGGCTTGGGAGGAGTTCCAGCACATGTTCTACGACTACTTCTACCCGGAGACCCTGAGGGCCGACCGAGCCCTGGAGTTCCTGAGCTTAGAGCAGGGTACTCATTCTGTCATGGATTATTCCTCTCACTTCACAAAACTACAATTTTTCACACCCCTCCAGGATATAAGTGGGGTGTTCTTAATAAGAAATTTTGAGGATGGTCTCAGGAGGGAGATCCACTCGCAGGTGAACATCTTCCAGCTAACTTCCATCACTTCAATTGTCAATCAGGCACTGATTGCAGAGTGAAATCTGAGAGACTTCGGAGCTGCACACTGGGGAGGTTATGCTTCTAGATCTAGTTTTCCTCTAGATTACAGCAAGAGGCGCTGTAGGGAGTCTACGCGCGGTGATCCGAGGAAGCGAGATGCATTGTCAGGAAACCAGGTGACATGCTACCAGTGTGGCCGGTTAGGGAACACGAGGCCGTAGTGCCAGAGGGACCACGTGGAGTGCCGATCTTGTGGAAAGTTGGGTCACCTTCAGCATTTCTTCCAGGTTTTCTCACCAGCAGCTGGTAACCGGGGTTCTTCCATGACTCCTCGTTCAGGATCAGCACCACCGATTTCTCACCAGTCGGGGAACTGGAGTTTTTATGACCACTCGGGTCGAGGTGGAGGTCGAGGCCGTGGTGGTCAACCACCAGTCCCTCAGCACCAGCAAGGTGGATCAGGTCAGAGTGGTCATCCAGGGGCTTAGGGCTGCGGTGCCGTCCAGTCTTTCGACGTGGAGCATATTTATCAGGAGCAGGAACCAAGCCCTTCTACAGTTCAAGGTAAGATTTTAGTGGCCTTAGTTTTATCTTCATCCCTTTTCGATACTGGTGCTCAACATATCTTTATATATGTTTCTGTCATGGAGAGAATTTGGCTCTACATGTTTTCTTCTACCGACTCATTGACACTATATACACCTTTGGGGACGAAGACATCTAGTGTACGCTAGTGTAGAGAGTGCCCTCTCGAGGTTGCAGGGTACCGTTTCTGATGGGACTTCTATTTCCTAGAGATAACATGCTATGATTTCATCCTCAGGATGGACTGGTTGGTTCCCTTCCAGGCTATCATCGACTGTTATCAATACAGAGTGAGTTTCATTTCACAAGAGGGTGAGTCCTTTCTTCAAAGAGGCGAATGGGACGTTCTGGCGAGTCGAGCAGGACTCGAACATCATGGGCTAGGAAAGGTGACAACCCAGATTGATAGTATTTATCTGGATGATCAGGGGACTCCACAGTTGGACTTTCCTCTAGTGGTGGATCAATTCAGGGAGGTCTTTCCAGAGGACTTTTCTAGTTTGCAACTAGAGCGTGAGGTAGACTTCTCTATTGAGCTCATTCCAGGAGTGGCACCGGTGTCCATTACTCCCTATAGAATGGCTACACCTGAGTTACAGGAGATCAAGAAGCAGTTAGAGGAGTTTCAGGCAAAGGGTTCCATCCAACCCAGTACTTCTCCTTGGGGTTCGCTTGTCCTCTTTGCAAAGAAGGAAGACGGTAACCTTCGGCTTTGTGTGGACTATCAGAAGGTGAACCAGTTGATGGTCAAGAACCGATATCCCTTGCCGAGAATCTATAACCTCTTCGATCAGCTTCGAGGAGACCAGGTGTTCTCAAAGATCGATTTGAGGTCCAGTTATCATTAGTTGCGCGTTAGACCATTAGATATACCTCTGACAGCCTTCAAGAGTAGGTATGGTCATTACGAGTATACAGTTATGTTGTTTGTTCTCATGAACGTACCAGCAGTTTTCATGGCACTGATGAACCGAGTGTTCCATCCTTATTTTGAATCTTTCATCATGGTCTTCATGGAAGATATCTTGGTGTACTATCACACTCGGCACGACCATGCCACACATCTTGAGATTGTTCTGAGTACACTGAGAGTGCATCGGCTTTATGATAAACTCTTGAAGTGCCACGTCTAGATGGATCAGATTCACTTCTTGGGTCACGTTATCTCAGAGGCAGGAGTATCTATGGACCCAGAGAAAGTGAGAGTTGTAGTTTCCTGGGAGAAGTCAAAGAACATATTTGAGGTACAAAGATTCTTAGGGCTGGTTGGATACTACAGACACTTCATTCATGACTTTTCTCATCTAGTAGCACGCTTGACAAGTCTGACCAAGTAGGGGTCAAAGTTCTTATGGTCATATTCTTGTGAGTCAGCCTTTCAGGAGCTGAAAGGGAGGTTGAAATAAGCACCAATACTAGTCTTTCCTGAGCCAGGCAAGAGCTACACTGTTTACTATGATGCTTCAGGTATTGGGCTAGGATCTGTGCTTATGCAGGTAGATGGATTTGTTGCGTATGGGTCTCGGCAATTGAGGCCACATGAGAGGAACTACCCGACACACGATATGGAGTTGGCAACTGTTGTCCATGCCCTACACTGTTGAAGACACTACCTGCTAGGAGAGCACTTTGTGGTCTTCAACGACCACAAGAGTCTCAAGTATATCTTCACTCAGCATGATCTAAATATGAGACAATGCAAGTGGGTCGAGTATCTTCAGTATTTTGTCTTCGAGCTTGCCTATACTCCAGGAAAGGGCAATGCAGTGGTAGATGCATTGAGCAGGAGAACTTAGGTTCATGCAGTTCAGGAGGCCAGTACTGAGTGGCAGCTAATGGCTTGGTTCTCTATGATACATCTAGAGGTGCATGATAGACTGGGACAGACTTTACTTTCTTCAGCAGCTATTACCTCTACAATTCTTGATTGAGTATGGATGAGGCAGCTATCAGACTCAGAAGGATTAGTACTGTGGGAGAGTTTGTCAGGAGAGGACCCTCTTCCTAGATAGACAGTGGGCGAGGATGAGATCGTGCATTTCCAGGGACACGCATGGGTGACAGCAGACATACGCGAGGAGATGATGCAAGATTTTCATTACTCTGTTTGGTCAGTTCATCCTGGCGTCACCAAGATGTATTGGGATCTTCATCGCCAGTATGGGTGGCAAGGTATGAAGAAAGATGTTGCTAGTCTTTTCATGAGATGTTCTACTTGTCAGCAGGTGAAAGAAGAGCATCAGCGACCAGCAGGCCTTTTACAGTAGTTAACCATTCTAGAGTGGAAGTGGAACGATGTTGTGATGGACTTCGTGACCGGGTTTCTGAGATCGCCTCGGGGAAACGATGTTGTTTGGGTTATCGTCGATAGGCTCACGAAGGTTTCCCACTTCTTGCTGATCAAGGAGACATTCAGTGTCGATGATCTAGGACGACATTACATCCGAGAGATCATTCTTCTGCATGGAGGTCCACAGTCCATTGTTTCAGACAGGGATGCCTGCTTTACTTCTCGGTTCTGGCATGAGCTTCAGAAGACCTTGGGTACACTGGTACTTTTAATTTTAGCACACCATCCCTAGACTGATGGCCAGTCTGAGTGCACGATCCAGGTGCTTGAGGCTGTGCTCCAATCTTGGATCCTAGACATTGGTGGTTCTTGGGAGAACCATATTCCTCTGGTGGAGTTGACCTACAACAACATTTTCCAGGACACCATTCAGATGGCACCATATGAGGCTTTGTACGGTAGGCCATGCCGACCACCCTTGAACTGGCTGAAGGTAGGAGAGGTAGCTTTTCTGGGACCTCGTCTCGTTCTGGAGACCTCAGAGAAAATAGAGCTGATTCGGAAGAGGATGGATATAACACAATCTCAATAGAAGTCTTATGATGATCAGTGGAGACTCCCTCTGGAGTTCAAGGCCGGGGATCAGGTTTTCCTACGTGTCGCACTGAGGTTGGGACAGAAGAGGATTCAGAGATAGGGTAAGATTTCACCGCGATACATCGGGCCGTTTGTGGTTTTGGAGAGAGTGGGGCTGGTCACCTATCGGTTGCAGCTACAACAGAGGTATCGGGCCATGCATGACGTCTTCCACGTCTCTCAACTCCAACGCTACTTTTCAGACCTGTATCATGTCTTTCAACCTGAGGAGGATGAGCTTGAAGCAGATGCGTCATTTTAGGAGCATCCTATCTGGATTGTCGATTGCAGTATGAAGGTTCTCCATGAGCGGTTTGTTCCTATGGTATGGGTGTTATGGCAGCACAGACGAGTATAGGATGAGACTTGGGAAAGAGAGGCCGATGTATGATCGCAGTGGCTGTAGCTATTTGGGGTTTCTTCTTCTATGCCACATTAGGGAAATTTAGGGATGAATTTCTTTAAGGGGGGAAGTTTGTAAGAACTCAGATATTTGTTTCAGGTATGTTTTCCTTTTTCTGGAGTTTTTAAGAAAAATGAACTTTCTGGAAATTTTCAAAGTACACGTCGTGTACTTTCTGAGTACACACAATCTACTCGTCTCTGGCTCGAAGACATGTGCTGGCTATGCCCGGGCCACACACACGGTGTGTAGGGGTGACGTGGAGGCCGATTTTGGTGGAGTACAGAAAAGACTCAGTACACATCGTGTACTCTAAAAGTACACACCCTGTACTTTCTTTATTTTCACTAAATGATCCGGGGTCACACCTGACGCACAGAAACACCTCCTTCTAGGCCTCGTTCGTCCGAGAGTGACCCATACGCCCTAATCTTCGACGATCCCCCATCTCCTCGTCAGTTCTCTAATTCGAGCACGGTCTATTGTGTTGGAATCATAGCGGTAAGATATTCCTTCTGCTTGAGCTTCATCTTCTGATTCCACATCATTTACGAGTTATCGTGGGTTGAGAATTTTGTGCGGTTTCTCGTATCTATGACGTTATAAGGGGAATCAATAATCGTGGTTCACGTATGTCGATCTCCTAGGATCGAGGTAGGTGATTTGTGACTTTCTATTGAAAGTAGATGAGTATTTTGTGCAAATTCCAAAAATTCCCTTGGGTGGGGAATTGTGGGTTTCCTGTTTTTCCCCTGCAGTTTACCTACTTTTCTTGATTGCTGTAGTATAGGTTTATGCTTGTGAGTAGAGTAATTTGTTTTGTGCTCAGGTTTCCTTGCCATGCTTGTTTTACATTTTGGCATTTGCCAGTTGCCCTTCCTAGTTGTAGGATAGTGGAACTATTGCTTATTTATTATTGTTGATCCTTATAATGATATCCAAGTAGTTCTGGATGTTTACTTGGACGATGTATGCACACTGAGCATGTTTATTATCACACTGGACTGTGAGTAGCTAGTGCAACAGACCATAGGGAGAATTGACGTAAGGGCTTCTCCAGATGTCTTTTAATACTATGTGAGACCACTGGGGGAATTGATGATGAGTGCCTCCCCAGAGAGTCTGTAGTTCCTCAACATGGGCCACAATGGGAATGAGACGTTGAGTGCTTCCCCAGAGATCCTTTAGTATGATACGAGACTATAGGGGGAATTGATGGTGAGTGATTCCTCAGAGAGTCTATTAATTTCATAGCTGAACCGGAGGGGTGAGATTGTGTGTTCCTCCTAGAGGGTTGCTAGTAATTGTAGGTAAACCATATGGGTTAGGCTGTGAGAGATACCTAGAGGGTTACCTGTTTTCTACTTGTTGTTGGTTGTTTACTTGTGTACTTTATATGCTAGAACTGTGAATTGTGACTGCTGTATATTTTCCTGTTAACTGTTTCTCTACTTTACTTTCCATGTATTCATTGACTGTTAGGCACGTATCTTTGGGTGGTTGCCTATTGGGACTTTGTCTCACACCCTGTTTGGGCCATGCTTTTGGGCCCAAGAAGACTTTTTTGTTGCATGAATAGATAAGGGCATGCACCCTTCCACTTCAGGTTCTTGATTGCACTGGAGCTGGGGAGCATGGGACCGAGCCGTGGTTCGCGATGCTGAGGATTTTATTTTGTTTTCCTTTTCACTTTGTTTTTCAATTTTACTTTAGCATGTTGGTTTGTTTGCTGCTTTCTGTAGATATATGTACCATGTTGCATCATCATTATTTTATCCATTGCTTCCGCTATTTAGTTCAGTTGTTGTATGCTGTTTATTGTTCCACTATTGTGTCTGGTTTTTTTCCACTGCATACTTTACCGAATGAGGGAATAGTTTCCCCACCGACTCCCCAAGGCCCTCGCTGCTAGTCGGCAGCCTCTGGCATTTGGGGAAATGCGCTTGAGGTCATGTGGCGAAATGGGTATGAGGCACCATTGGAGGGGGTCCAGACTCGGGACGTTACACAAATGACTCCCAAAAAAATTGTGGCCACCAATATCAAGAGAACATGACTTTTTAAGGTGTGATATTCTATTACCACATGTCCAATGGTGCATTGATTGTCAAAACGCCAACCAAGATTTCCAAAAACAATCCCAAAAAATTTTCAAATTGCGTAGATAATAAATAATTTGATGCTATAGTATAAAACAACACTCAAGAATTGTTAGATGATACAATAACTATACATTTAATGTTAGAAGTTCATGTACCCATGCTTGCTGGAGTAGTCTGTATATCATGCAATTGACTTTCCTCTATGCCCTAGGATCTGGTATGACAACCCTAATCTATTACCTCTTCTTGGTAAAAAATCTTTTGAATTGGGGTACGATGCCCCTTCCTTAATCTGAATATCCATTGGAACTCCAAAAACCGATCTTCTAAGGGGTAGCTAAGTCCTCCCTAGACTCCAGTTTATATCCTAATCTCATTCCACTACTCTAATGTGATAATTTTTTACAAAAAATTTGAAGATGAAAATCTATCCAAAAGAACAACTCTCCAAGGTATGTCATAAAAACTAAGGCACCTTATGGAATAACTTTACACACTAATAACACTACCAAAAACATGGTTCTGAGATGAATTACCATAATCCTGACTCCTCTTTCCACTATTACTTTGATAAAAACATTCATAACATCTCTTCCTTCCATGTGATGAAGATATCCCATTTCATATTTTTAAACTAATCTATCCACTTCTCAGGGAATGTTTTATATTATATTATGTGATGAGTACCAGATTCATTACATCCAAAAATAAACTCAAGAAAAATACATTCACCTATGACCAAATATTATAGAAAACCTATCTTGAAAACATATCACTTTGGTGATCTCAATATTATCTAAATATGGTGCAATGTTTTATAGATCGGTGAGACATCCATCATAGTCCATCACTGACATTATCTCCAATGTCTGGTGTATGAACATAAAATACATATCACCCCTCATCATCTTTAGATATATGTGGATTAGGAACATTTCCTTGAAGTCTACCAAGACAAATCATCTTGCTTATAAGATTTCTATAGAATATTCCACCAATTCTTGGTAGGTTCATGACACACATATATATAAAGCTTCACCAACCTCTCTTTGGGTGTCTAGAGGTGATCGAAGATCATCTAAATTGACTCATTCAAAAACACATATTCCTAGGGGGCCTCTCTCCCCAGTGAATGAAGAATTATTCAATAGTTTAAAATATCTCATTATCTTTGACATCAAAGGAATGGTGAAAACTATATCCCATTCCATAGAACACATTACCAAGAGGAAGATTTTACAAATCTAAACATAAATATGATCATAAATAGATACAAAAATTTCCATCCCAACTCTATTATGTGTGTACTAATTACTACTCTCCTGATTCTAAATTCAAAGACAATGAGGATAAAATATATCAATAAGAAAAACAATCTCTTCTGAACATTGTGTAAAAAAATTCATCCTCAACATGTGACAAAAATAGTGTAACACCATCTCATAGTCTCTCTAAACATGGATTACAATTATTCAATCATGATATAATAGTTCATTTATTCCCATTTTATTTCATTAGATATAACAGGTATCTCATTTCACAATTCACACATGAAAGTATATATCACATGTAATAAATATATAAATATCATGAAAAATTCATGTCAATATATATCACTAGGTTCATATCATGATGAATGCATATTCATCTCATTCCATAAAAGGCCATGAGTATAATTATTAATAAAACAATAATATCACACAACATGTGAATCAACCTGTGTGAAATAACATTAATTGTAACAAGAAAACATCATTACAAATATTCCCATCAATGGTCACTCAGATTTCCCCCCATACATTGTTTAGTTACTCCCATAAAAAATCAAATTACCAAGTCCTATAACATCCTATTATCAATTCTACCTTCCCCAAATAGTAAAACAAAAAAAATTAATATCCTTTGATGCAA
The DNA here is from genome assembly GCA_963277665.1 of Viscum album. Taxonomy (NCBI): domain Eukaryota; kingdom Viridiplantae; phylum Streptophyta; class Magnoliopsida; order Santalales; family Viscaceae; genus Viscum; species Viscum album. The sequence goes on from OY728135.1 coordinate 1,474,036,668, forward strand.
CTTTGTATTATCCCCGGATTCGTCTCTCTCTCATGTGGCCAAATCAGTTTGGTTATGAGACCTCAAGTGCACCTCCCTGTTCAATAGTGGATATCGACTACCAGTAGGAGTGGGATGATTATAGTGGGGACACTATACCCCCTTTTAAGATTTATAATACTACAAAAACATACAATAATAATAAATATAAGAGTAATGGAATGTAGTGAAAACTGTGTAACATATAACTGAGAAGCAAAAGGAGGAACTAATAGACTAATAATAATGAGACATATAATGACATGATTAAATGTCTATGAATCCCAAAAAAAAATTTATATAATAAAATGACCATTTGAAATAAATAAACTAAAAACATCCGAGTCCCAAACCCCATGTCGGCCCTATCTCGAAACTCTATCCCATCTAAAAAACCATAATTATCTACAAGGTCCCATTCCCTTTATAATACACTAAAGCTTATTGTCCATGGATCAGGTGACTGTTATAGGATTTATTATCTAAATCGTTAGACTAATTGATTATTTAATTTCTATTTAGATAGGATCACTAGATTCAGGGAAACCTATACTCTATTCATACCTTTTCCCATACATATATATTTTAGGGATTATAGGTTCAGTTCAGCCATAATAACCCATCTATAAACCCTTTTATGTAAGGCTTTGATATCTTTTTAGATGCTACATGAACACTCTTTGGATGGATAACTAGATTCCACTACCACATATTCCATGAACATTCCACTTATTTAATTTCTTGAAAAGTAATAAGAATTTAAAGATGTACCATTATCAAATAAAATAATGTTTGTAATTGTTTTAACCTTGATATCAACCCCACTTACCTTAGTGGATGTCTCCTTTTTATGAGTATTCTTATTCCAACACATATTATTTTTTTCCTTTACACATAATGAACATTTCATTTGAAGTGGGATATTTAAATTTTTTTTAAATGATTTCCCATATATAATATAAATATTCTTCTACATTCTAAACACAATATCGCGATGAAATGTATTCATTCATAATTCATTGTACAAGGATTTTATTAAAATTTTCTCTTCCCAAGGATTATTAACTCTTTCACTTTTATTTTATATATAAGTATCTTGAAGTATATATTCCATATAAGACATACCAATATCCCATATAAACACAAGAATTTTTATATTAAAGTAATTAATGTTAGTTCCTCTATAAAATAGTGGCATCATCATTGATTCTATATGTTCAACAAATAAACAAATATTTTGAGATTTAATTCTCATCAGAATATTTTGGTTATGATACAAATTTTTAGTAATATGTCTCACTAAATAACCTTGAGGAGGGGAGGTGGTGGGGGGATGAATATTTTTGTATGACAAATAAAAACATTACATTTTCTTCAGACCTCATATCCGTTAAAATCTTGTTTCAATGTAGAGGGAAGAAGTATAATCCCTAAATTTTTCTCTAAACAATTAAACTAATTATTAAATACAATTTTAAGGAGTAAAATATATAGATAACAATAATTTTACATGGTTTAATACTAAGATTGTATTTAAGAAGTGTACACATGAAACTCTATTAATGTACATGAATCCACTATAAAAACTTTCAGTGATGCATATTTTTAGATCCCAAACACTCCAAGACATAATTAACAACATGAAATGGTCATATAAAGTCTCACTAATGATATGATGGAAACTCCATATTCATATCTTATGTATATTACTTCGATGAATTAATGGTCAGTTTATAGATGTATGAGTCTCTTTAAAAGTTAAGGATTTGATATTTTGTTTATTCTTAACATAATACACAACATAAATCATAGATCTATATTAGATACTCATTTGAACCCTTATTCACTATATACTTACTTATTTAATTCATGATGAGAAAAAACCCACAATTTTATGGTTGAGTATTTATCATCTAGGAAATCCCTCCCAAAAAAAACATTCTTCCAAATGGTGATAATTATAAAGTTGAATGATCACATTTTATTCACTCTTTACTAAATTAATATTTTAAATTTATTCAAATATCATGATGAAATCATTCATGTTTTCATTGATTCTATAATTGTTCATGACGTGGTCTATTATTTCATAGTGTGAGCCACTTATTTATTTTAGATAGATCAATGATAAAATTTCACTCCTCTTTTTTTTATACATTGATAGACACTATGGTATATTTCAATCCTACTATATATATTTTTCAACATGTGTCATGAATCATGAAATGGAAATATCCATCTTTTAACCTATTACAACATGAAACGTCATTCATAACATGATATCCTCAAAAATATAAGTACTAATAAAACTCAACCATTTCTTCTTCATAGTGTGGATATTCAGATCATGGAATGACTAGTTTTTTCCTTCCCAAATATGATAAATTAAAAAATATAATTCATACAAAAATTTAATTATACATAGAGATAAAACATAAAAAAGTTAATATTATTCCATTTTTTAACTAAAAAACCATTCATGATGTGACTTTCCATCTCAAAATGTGAATGAATGCTATGTTTTCTTTTCACATCCGTTGAAGAGTCTTAAAATTTTTCTATAGATCATATATAACTATCCTGTATATTGTAAAAATATTCTTATCAAAATGAAAATATCAGTTAAGATATACCCTTATGAACCCAAAACTATAGTACCCATTTTCTTTCAAAAAACACTTATAAAATATAAAATCTCTATTACTTTTCCAATTATATGAAAAATTATCATGTGAAAATTACGATGTCTCGATCAAAGTATCACTAAGAGAGTTATGGGGTGAATCAATGATATTTTTTCTTTTTATATTTCCTTTTAGATAAAACAACCTTTTTCTCATATTAAGGATCTCCTTCCTACTAAACACACTCCAAACATACATCCATAGGAACACAAGAATTTACAAGGTTCACTACTCAATGAGAGTATCTAGTCCTTGTTATAGTGTAGAGATAATCATATACCAAAAACCCACTAAAGATATTACCCATTAATGTGGAATTAAATGAGTAGGATATTCCCTTTCACTCATGTAGTACTTTGTAGATAATCATCAAGTGTGTGTGCACCCTCTTAGCACAAATAGGTTAATGAAATATCACTATGATTCTTAAAAAACATTCACAAATATGATATTTCAAAACAAATCATATCTTTCTTATCTAGAAGCAGATAGAAACTACCTATACTTTGTAATAATACTTATTCCTCTACCCCAGTCATATCTTGGTTCACATGAAATCACTTCTCACTTAATTTGGGTACTCAAATCCTCAGCCCATAGATATCCTTCATGAAGCTCTCAGCTTCCCAAACCACTCTAGTTCATAGTGATATCTATTTCTCATAGCTCACTATATCACATAGGTCACTATTTCACTAACCACGTATTGGTCTTTTCAAAATTCATTACTTTAGCAAGGTTCGGCGGCTCTCCACTAAGCTCATTTCCTTCATAAAGCTTACTGCCTTCATAGAGCTCTCTTTATCCGTGAACCTTCTTCTCAATTCAAGAGTTCAAAAATTCTTGTTAAGACTCTCTAATTTTCTCATGGGGGTCAAGGTCTATTTAAAGTTTATTCCACCTATCCTCAAACCTTCTGTGAAAATTCAGTTCCATGTCAGCCCAAACCGGAGAGCTCTGAAATTTCATCCGAAAATCTCACTGCTTCACAAAACACTATGGATATTTTCCAGATTCTCAAAGTATCAAAACGATGATCCTTATTCCTCTTCACTAAAACTCTCCTTCACTTCTTTTCACCATAATGATACTTTCACATTACAATGTCCTCTATAATGGTCCTTCTCTTCATGATTCCCAAAGCTCATCGTAATCGCAGAGTTCACTATCATAATTCATTATTCCTCAATGATTTACTCTTCATGAATCCCATATCTGTGAAATTAATGCCATTTCCATGTTTTGATGATATCTTCAAGGATATCCAAAAAATCTAAATCTAGCCTACTCCAAATTTTGGACCCCAAAAAATTGGCAAACACTGGAATACCATTCCACCTTAGACACCTGGTCCATTATAAACAACCTTGCTGATTGACAATATCTCTTCTCCCCCTTTCCTTCATGAAGATTTTATCACAATTTCTCCAATCAACATGTGATCTTTGTGAAATATAGACTAGAAAATAATCATCATATTTTTCATGGAAAGTATTATAACTTTCCTATATTTCCATACTCACTTGTACAAAGTGATGTGATTTCCTTTCTTCCCAAACCTCCTTGACAACAAAATAAAATACTTCACCCATCCAAAAACTTCATCAGCCAACATGGTCCTAAAAACATCCTCCACTAAATTTTTTATCAACCATGATTCATAAATCACCGATCTTTGATATTGTTCACTTAGCAACAATTCTAAGCCTACGTGAGCTAACTCATTTTAGGAAATAAGAATTATTGATAGAAAAACTGTTCCATCCAAAATTAGTGACTATGAAACCACATCTCATTATCTTTTCTCCTCAGTCTTCTTCACATCATCCAAATTCCTAGAATAGAAAAAAAAATTATAACCACTATATAACCATTCTACAACCATTCCAACAAACAGTTAGAATAGGTCACTCACTTACATTATGAATTCATAGCCTACCCACATCTCCCTATTTATGCATGCCACTATAATGATTGGTTTAGGAAAATTATCCCCCCTTGGAAACACTATCCAAAGGAAAGATGATTGAGGGGACAAAAACAAGTACCTCAACCCTGATGAGAAAGAGGTTGGACACCCATGTTCAACATAAATTTTTCAAATGGTTCTTTCAGTAATGTTTTTTTGAATATATCATCAAATAGTTTCCATGTTAGAACGTACGTAGGATTTTACTCATTATTATCCACATTAACTTTGATGAATTGATACTTTTTTTCAATATGTACTGAATGAGAATGTTGTACCAGATTCTATGTAATATTTATGGTATAATGTTAATAGGTTAAATGAATTAAAATTAATGTGTAAAATACTTATAGTTTTTAATGGAAATATTTAAATGAATTAATTCATATGAATGAGGTATGTGTTTAATGGTTAAATATATGAAAGGGAAAATTTTTTAAAGGGATAAGACATGTAAATGGAAAATGTGAAAATGGGATAAGGCACGGAGATGATATATGTGTTAAATGAGTTTTGATTATAAATGATAGATGTGATTGATCGATATGGTTTTTGTTGGTAATGGTGCTATGTTTAAACAAGCATGTGCAGATGGATTATTGGTTACTATGGTGTATTGGGATTGAGGCTATATGCACATGGGTTGGGTTAGACTGAGGCTCTAAACCCCACCCCAATAATGCATGGGTTTGGGAGTCAGACCTAGGCTCTATACCACAAATGGTAGCATGTGATATGACTTCCTATATTGAAGCTATAAGGTAAGTGTTACATATTTGTCTATGAAATGTTTTCCCTAGTGATAAAGGGAACATTTCCTTTTTTTCCTTTGTTTTGGTTTATGTAATCATCACAGACCATTGTGTATTCAATGAAAATGGTTAACTGATCAAACAAATGATGAATGTGGATAATGTAAATCTTTTTTAATCACAAAAAACAGTTCATATCATATTTATCTTGTTAATCATTATGTAACATCATAAAATATTTGTTTAGAATTGATATTTTGCAGATACTATAAATGTTGGCCTACTGAGTTTTACTCACACCCTACTCGATCCAACATTGGTTACCCAAGAATAAATCATGGATATAGGTTAGGAAAATGAAAAAATCCATATGCTAGATGGTTTACTTGGGTGTGATATTTTAATGGATGAGAGATTTGTTCTTGGAGTTAGGACCCATTTTAAGTATTTTTTCGCATGTATTCATTTTGTGTCTTCCTTACACATGTAAATTTATAACATGACATATAATATTTACTATTTTTCATGGGATTATGAGTGGTTTTTGGAAGTGTTTTATTATGAATTTCTATTATTTATAGTATCCAAAATTTTTATTTTATCTATTGTGGATTCCTATGATAAATATAGTAGAATATTCCCACATGTTCTATTATATCCTCATTATAAGTTGATATCCTCTAGAATATGGGGAGGTTCACCTGTGGTCATGTGGAGACCAAGCTTGAGGCACCAAATATAGTGTCTCCTTGGTTAGGGATGTTACAATTACAAATACACATTCCTTACTCAATATGAAAATTTGGTGATAAGGCATATTGTTTATGAATTAAATAGTTTATTCAATATATAATTAATGCATTTGATATGAAAGTATGGGTGGGTCTTTCTTATGAATAGCCTCACTATACATCAGTGGTCTCATGATTCATATTTTTAATCTAGAATTATATTTGGTTTTACCCATAGTTTAAAATGTCTTGTGAATGGTTTGGAATTAGAGGTATATTATTGCCTGAGATCATGATGTCCAATAATTTTGAATTTCCATTATTGATAATTTAGTTATTATTATTATCCATGATATTTTTATATTAATATTATCTCTAAATGCATTTCATTATCGTTTTTTTGATTAAATGGTATGTGTATTTAGTTATTTACATTACCATATTTATTTTGACTTATCTATTCATGATATTAATGTTATTTAAATTTATTTTTTGTTTAATTATTTATGTTTTCATGTTTATTATAATTATTGATTCAAGATAACATTTATTATACTTATTCCTTAATGATCATTTTAGCTTATTCTTATTTTTTCCGTTTCTAAGAATCTAAGAAGTGTACTAAATATTATATAAAAGGATATTATAGATGGAATAATGAAATTATAAAAAAAAAATATGTTTTAATTTTTTTGTAAGATATTTTATGTGAATCATGTATATATCTTGTTTAAAAAGACTACTTAACTATTCATTATTTTGAGATATGGTCACTTTTATCTAGTGTTAATGTGAAAATGTAACCACTGAATATAGTATAATAGGGTCAGAGTATTTAAAGTTGGTATCATAGGAAGTTTATTAGAGACATTGAGACCAAGATTTTGTAAAATATTGATTAGAGAACACAATCCTAAGATTTATTATGAGGACAAGTATAAAATAATTACCTAATGTTTTGGTAAAGAATATATTATGTTATTTTCCTTACAATATATCCCTATTTAGATACTACATGTAAAAATTGTTTTGGAACATAAATTCCTAGGGGTAATAAATCTAAAAAAGTTGTGTTGTTGTGACATAATAATTACCAGGTAAATGAAAACAACCCTTACTACAAACCTAGCTTGACACTCCTAGTGTACATGATTTGCATGATTTAAATTTTTTTAACAAAAAATTATAAAGGACTTGAATAGATGATCAAAATGAATGCACCTTGTTAAAACTAATTCACCCTAGATTGAAAATAAGGTGTCATGATGTATAAATTTCATATTTGATTCTTCATGATTATGTGGTTCCCCACTATGGTTATTGTTTCTCACACTATGCCTTTTGGTTTTATTCAATGGATGGAACTAGAAGGAATCATGTTAGAATTGAATATGATCAAAAATATGTTGTCAATGAAAAACCAAATGGGATGATGACTAGACTGAACCATGTTTTTAATATTTGTAATCCGTTATCCCAAAATACGATTAACAACCTGTTACTTAAATAACTATCAGACTCACTAAAAAATAGAATTATAGAATTCTATAAGAGATTAAGTGGTGTAAATAACAACGGAAGTATGGATAAATTTCCTTCATGTAATAAATGTGGAAAGAAACACCTATAAAAGTGTCTCAAATAAATGGGAAAATGTTTTATGTATGGAAAATAAATTTATAATGTAATTAAATGCAGAGGAATAATGAAGAGTATAATGGGAGAAAATAAATTTCATCATAGGAATCCAATTATAGTTCATTGTATTAAATGTAGGGAATAGGGAATTATCTAAGCCAATTCCATCCAATAAATTTAAACCCATTGATCAATGAAGTACCTATGTTGAAATAAAATGGTTAAAGTATTTATTTATTGGGATTCCAAAATTATATTATAAAAGTATTATTATCAATGGTATTTCAGTTATAAGAATAATGATGCATCTAGGGATTATATGAAATTTTAGATGCATATATTTCTTTATTAAATTAATAGTTATGGATACCTTCATGGGTTTATAATTTTAAGATTGATCAAAATTTCAAATTCAAAAAACCACCTTTTTAGGTTCTGTGTGATGGGAGTATACTATGATTACATATATTTTGGGAGAAATATTTGTAAATAAAACCCAATGGTTTAGTATATGTCTTATTGAAAATAGTATTTAATTAATAATTACCTTACTTTTTGTGGGAATAAGTTTAATGGTATTGGTATCCTTTAGGGGGCATCTTATCTTTTTTTTTAGTAATTATAGGTTATCACACAAAGTAATGTTATTGGAATTATATTAATATGGTTTTACAAAAACAACAACCCATATGTTGGCGACAACCCATTTCATATGGAAAGCTTATGGGGGATTCAACCCAAAAACAAATTTAGATAAGGGTAATGTGATTAGAACTAACATATCTTACGGTCTAGTTAATATATCATTATTTTTACTTAAATTATATGATGGATAAATATTAATGTTGAACCAGTGATGTTATGATTATGGTTTAGATATTAATTTATTATATAAGATAACTTATTTTAACCATATGTGTTTTGGAAAAATATTTAGAGACATATTGAAGGACTTCTAACACTATAAGAGATTTTATGATCTGTTAAAAGTTAATTTATATGCTTTGGCATAAAAACTTTATTTTTATATACTCTTTTATTGGGGTAAGATATAAAGTGTAAATGTATCTAATAACAAAAAAGGATGAAATTATTATTATAAAATATAATGATATCAACTATGTATATTTGTTTATGTTTATAGTCAATATTGTAAAGTAATTACCTTACTTTAAGAAAAAGGATCTAGAAGAAAAATTAATCCTTTTACCATCATATTTGATTAATCAAATAGCCTTTTAAATCATCACAGATTTATTTTTTAAAGGTCATAAACTTCTCATTTATCATTCACATTATTGTGATCAATGGTATCTATGAATCAATATGTATTTACACTTTTCTTAGAGATCCATATCTTCACTTCCCACTAATGTCCTCCAATTTTTAAAACAAGAATGTGTTAGTCCAGATGATATTTGTACTCTGTTTTCAATATTATTAAGATTAGTTTTTATTAATCTTGTTAATTTATGGGTTTACAATCAAAATATTTTCAAATTTTACACCCTTGATTATCAAGATCAATATTCAAATATGAGGACTCAATTTATTTAAAGGGGTACAACATAACACCCCTAGATTTTAAAAGAAAAAAATTGGGTTTGATAACATATATCAAACATGATACTAATATTATATGATAATGTAACACATTGATATTTCACATGAATATTTTTATACATTAACAAGAACATAAGGATATTTAAGAAAATATTCATGCACTATATCCACATTAATTGTTACATCCTTTAAAAGATGAATTCCAATCATTCTAGATGGAAGAAACTCAATATTATAATTGGAAATAATCAAGGGATTTGTCTCAATTGTCATCATTAAGGAAGAAAATTTTTCCTTATTAGAATAAATAATTTTCATATTCTCAAAATTATTCATGGAATTGATATTCACACAGTTAGCTGGAGAATTACCTAATTGGATATTGTTAAGAACTCATTTGATATGAGATATTGTATTCTGAGGGGGGACTAATTAAAGTTTGTATTGTTCACTAATAATGTTTTTCCCTTTTTCCTTACAATACTTGGATGCAGGTTATTGGTTATGAGTGATCTTCTAATTATCAAGGTTTTGCACAATCTCCTCATCAATTTTCATGTCAATATGCATCATTCAAACATTCTATTTATTATGCAATGTTGTACCTAAGATAGGAAGCATGAAATAGTGCTGATTCCCCTGTATAGGTATAATATCCATGGATTATTCCATATGTTGCATAAAAAGAGGTGAATTAAAATGAAAATACAAATTTTCCTTATTAGAAAATTAATTTGAGATGGGATCCACATCCACATCTTCAAAGTAAGGAATATAAGATATATCTCTAGATGTATATATTCAATTATGTATCTTCTTCCTAGATCTATGCACTATTATAGCATATATACCATTAGAATTGGATATTTGTGACTTATATTCTTCAAAATGATAACCAAATTTCGTTCATATAAAACATTTCAATAATTTTTGGCATTTATCTCTACCATTTACAATTTATTTATAATTGGAACAAAAATCTTGGATGTATTCAATCTCAATATCCATCTCAAATTAAAATTATTTGGAAACCATGAAGAATGAATCCAAAATATTTTAATTGCTATTATATTCATAGTGACCATAAGTGTCTAGTTACATTCCTTTATAAAGATTTAATGGTGATCCTACTATAGATGAAATATCCCAAGTAAGTATGGATTCCATAAGTTCTAGTTCAGAACCGTGATGTAAATACATGACTAGACTATAGTTTTATTCTCCTCATTCAGATCGAACCAGGGATCCTAGTTTTAGAAACACAATATACCTGGTATGAGTTTCATGAAATAGTAACTACAATATTTTATATTTAGATCAAGTGATGGAAAATTAATGTGAGTGAAAACCATACCTATGGGAACAATATGTCATCCATCGAAGAACAAAAATTGAAGTAGCATCTTCTTCAGATCCTCAGTTTTTTAGGATTGATTACTCATAAAAGGAGAAAACCATGCCATTATAGATTATTATTATTCCACGATTTGATCTTCAAAGAACTTAATAATTTCATCCTGAAATTCAGAAGCACCATTTTTTAAAATGTTCTTTTTCTTAGGCATGGAATAAGACCTATGGAAAACCCTATCACTCTTCACATGTTATTGAGTTATATTAGTATCAATCTGTCGATGATCCCCACTTTGATCATCTTACAAAATATATTCATAAATATTTATAGAGTTATAGGCGAAATCACCCAAGACCAAAGCACCAGAGGTTATATTTTCACCACCCAATTCATTCGTCTTCCTCGATGGGCCAACAAAAACCTCCATTGGGGTAAAAAAATTCTTCAAAGAACAAATCCATCATAGGAAAAATGCATTTGTTTACATAGAGAAAATATATGAACCTATCTAAATGATGACCATGCTTTAAATTTTATCTTACATCATTCCATGGATCTAATGAATTAGAATAGGCTATTTCCCCTACAACATCCCTGAAATGAGAGCCCATTGTGATGCCTCCAAAACTAGTTTTTTCAGGACTGTTAATAAAATCAATCACATTGTCCAGTATGTCTATAGATTTACATATATGTTTAGTAATAAAAGATGAATATTATAATTCATCATCAATATCATCAGGACCATTAAGAGGATATTCAGGAATTACAAAAAAAATTCTAAAAAAATTATATTTTTTATTAAAAGCAGATTCATCGAGTTTTGAGAAATTATGAGAAAAATAATTTTATTATAAATGTAAGAAAATTTATTTTAAAAAATTAACTAAAAAAAATTTCCTTCGTATTATTTTTTAAAAAATTTATGAAAATATTAATTTCTTGATGAACAAGGAAAAATACTGATTATAATTTGAATAAAATATTTTCACTTAAAATATTTAAAAAGATAAATTATATTTTAAAATTTTTTGAAATAAAAAATAATTCTATTATATTAAAATATAACTGATTTATGTCATTGGAATCAATTTCATATTGAATTATAACCTAAAAAAGTTTTAGACTTTTGAATTTTTCTTCTTTAGAAAACCCATTTTTTGATACATCAGAAGGTTTAATTTTAAATCTAATTCTTTAAATTATATGAATTGATTTTGGAAAAAGGGATTCCATATTTGGAATTATAATAATTTATATTATTAAATAAGTATAAAATAATTTTTTAACATTATTAATAGTAAAATTTGAAATAATTAATTACAGCAGTTAAGGTGAAAAAGATTTTACTAAGGGTTAAACTAAGAGGATAAGAGTTAAAAATGACATAATACTTGTCCAAAACCAATTATTTGTACATATGTCAACGTATTATACTATAAGGTTCGATAATGGACCATTTTTTGTCCATTTGTCTTGTTATAAACATGGCTATACTTAATTCTTGTCAATATTTTCATGGTTGTCCTCTACCCCACTAATAAAAGGCCACTTCCTACCTTCACTTATGAACACATATCAACCCCTTTAGCTCAACCATACCCTACAAAAAAATCTCAAAAAAATTTGTATCCATGTCATAGTGTTTTGGGTCTTCCCAAAATTCTAATACTAGGGTCCTTAAAACAAAATCCAAAGGAGGTTTCTCTAAGAAATGTTAATTTTCTTAATAAAGTGCTTTCATTTTCTTTCTGATTTTACAAAGTCAATTATTTAATAACTCATAAAATATAATAAAACAATATCTATACTATACTTATATGTTATTATGTTTCTGTAATTATACTTCTCCATCTCCTCCTCCATCAAATAGAAAACGAAATCATCGATTGTGTGAACGACGGGCTACCGCCTTGCAAATTGATGTAACTCATTTTCCATCAACACATATCAATATTGTATATAATTATAGATTTAATGTTTGTGTAAATATATATATGATAATTAAAATATTATTATACTTATATAATTATAATATCAAATATACCTTCTTACCTTTCATGTTGTTTAAATACACGATAATGTCGCTCGTGTGTACGACAGGCTACCGCATCACGAAGCGATGTGATTTTTTTTCATTTAGTATTAATATAGATGGTAATAAAGATAAATATAATATATATATATGTGTGTGTTAAATAAATATATGTTTCATTATATTGATCCTCAAGAATTAGTATATCATACACATCCTTACCCTTTCACTGAAGGGAATGATATCACTGCTCATGCGTATGTACGACCTACCATCTCCACGAAGTGATGTGATTCATTTTCCATGTCCAGCCATAAATAATGATTATAAAAATTTATATAATGAGTAAATATTATATTCATAACATTATATTCACTCTTTATTTTATTGATATATATCATATTCACAAAAACCAAAACATTTATGAAAAAACACTTGAGAAAACAGGACAATTAACACCAGAAACATTTAATATAATGAAATAATAATAAAAAATATGTGGTAAAACTTTATAAATGGATAAAATATTTTATTATTAATTTGAATTTTGTTTTGGTAAAAATTACTAAATTTTTTAAATCCATTACATTTTAGGTTAAATCTGGTTCAACCAAATGGAATTGTGAGTTAAGGTACATCATCTCAATTTCCCTTCAATTAGGAATATTGAAATGTAATGCACCTAATTTAATTTATATGGTGTATATACTTCCCATTTTATATTTAGTATCATTTTTTCTTAATAATTCATGGTATTTTAAGTTTCAATTTTTATTATTTAAGGATATTTGGCTTATAATTGACCAACTGGGAAAGAATTTCATAACTCAATTTCTTTTCATTGGGTTATATTGCTTCTTCATTTTATTTGATATTCAAATATTATGTGTGTAATAAATTTTATATATATTATGTTTTATATATTCTAATTTAATTCGGATTTACATTTGATACACATAATAGATTAATAGGTTAATTTTCACTTCAGTATTATGATATTTGTATGGGTTTATTTAACAATCTCATTTTAATTTCAATTATTTCTTCTCAAATTTTGATTGAAAATAATTATTTGATCATAGTATAATAAAAAATATATTTTTATTCTCTTATAGTTATTCATGATGTTTTCATGTAATATTTCCATTTTTCACTCTTTGGTACTTAATATTATTGATAAAATGTGTTCTTTATATAATTTGAATTCATTTCCCTCTTTGATCGAAAATAATTTTTCTTAAAAATCAATATTTTCAAGTAAAATTATTAGAAAAAGTTTTTTAAATTATACAGATTATATATAAAATAAAATTTTACCCATTTTTAGTTTTTTTTGAAAGGAGTCTTCTTGTGTTTTTTCAAACTAGTACTGTAACACCCGAGACTTTTATGTTATATAAATCATCAAAGGAATCTTTTACTACACAACAATTTCTTAGCTTGCTTTACACAAAATCGTGACTTCCTTGATAGCTTGCGTCGTACGCAATACCGAGTTTCACTAAACAACGATATGCTATTAAAATATTATTAAAACTAGCCGTTATGACTAGTAATAACCACTTTTTTAAATTTTATAAATTTTATTTTTCAAAATGGACTTCATTTTTGGATTCAGAATATCGAAATTAGCCTAGGGTGAAATTTTGGTATTCTTCTGAAAACATTCAATTTTTGATGAATAGTGAAACCACTAAGTGGTAGGTTAAAAACTGAATTTTGAGTAAAACTTAATTTTACCGCTTCTGTGAATGGAATTTCGAAAATCCGATAGACACGGTTGATATCAGTAAGTAAAATGTGGATCAATGAGATAAAAATAATTTTTTGGTGAATAGTAACTTTTTACTTTTTTTTACCGCGGTTAATAGTAAATAGGGTAACTAAGGGTAAATATGATATTACTATTACCCTAACACATGTCCTAATTCTATTGGATAAGTGTAATTTGACCAAAAACAACTTTATGAATATAATATGACCATTTAGGTCCACTTGGATTAGATTATGACATTTAATATTATTTTATTTAATGAATAATTAAAATAGTTAAAATCAAAGTTTAATAACTAAAACATTTTTAATATAGGCTTATACATAAGATAAATTCGATTATAAATATTCATTAGAAATATAAATAGATTTACTACATAATGATATTTTATTTATAATTTTTAGACTATATATAAATTAATTAATTTATGACACAACAATGATGCAGTAATTACCCTCTTAAGGAAATGTTAACATAATTGATGTTATAAATACCCAAATAAATGTAAATTGAGACTTTTTAAGAATTCCTCTAATTTTATAGGTTACTATGATATATTAGAGTTGATTTAATCAACTTGGTTCGAACATATAATTCTGTTATGACTTTCACAAAAATCATATATCAAATAGTGTCAAAATTGACACAAAATAGTTTTTAAATCAAATATTATATTATTAATTGTTATTTTATTCCTAAAAATCTAAGGTTCGGACAAATGACTTATATAAGGATATATATATATTAATAATAAACAACTTGGGGTTCGTTTGTCATGTTATAGTAAGTGTATTAACCATATAGTGTAAGAAAACAAAAAGACACGGTAAAAGTTAAATTATTTAACTTAGAGTTAAATCTAATTGAAAGGTTAAAATAATAACCTAAACTTGTCTAAATCCTATTGGTTGATAGGATTTCGACCCATCCCCACTTTACCTTCGAAATAAGACCATTTGGAACCATTATAAACCGATTTTGACTTTAATAAAAAATAATATTTTGAGATATTCCTAAGGTGCCCCTCTCCTCCCTTATAAAAGGGCACCTCCTCCCTCTCCTCCTCACACCAATTTGAGCATTCAAGCTCGGAAAAACCCTGCAAAAATATCTTATCCACTTCCCTAGTATTATCCTAGAGGTCATGGTCTTGTTCAAAGACCATCCTTAGTTCTTTAAGTGGAGGTTAAGTGAAGGCGCGTCAAAAAGAGGTAATATCCATTACCGATCTTTTTCAATTTCTTTCTTCTTAAACTTCTTCTTCTTTAGTTTTTTAATGATAAATTAATAACATCAGTATTTCTTATATACTGATATGTTATTATAAATATGAAACAACTCTAATTAACTTTCTATCCATCCTATGGAAAAAGGAAATCACCGCGCGTGCGTACGTACGAAATACCGTCTCCATGCCGTGGTGTAATCTATTTTCCGCCACCACCATAATTGGATTGGTATAATGGTGTAATGAGTAACTATATATGATTATTATAAAGTGATATTTATACTGAAATAGTATACATACACTTCAACACAATTCCACGACCATGGGAACGATATCATCGCTCGTGCGTATGTACGGACTACTGTCTCCATGACGCGATGTGATTCATTATCCATGTTAACCATTCCCGAATGATTATAAAGTATATATAATGAATAATAATGAAATATATGACATGGTAAATCTAATGGATTTATGTATATATATATTTCATCTACTTACTTCCATTCAAGACAATAAGGAAAGGAAAACAGCGTTCATGCGTACGTACGGACTACTGTCTCCATGAACGGTGTGTTTAATTTAATTTATCTATCTATTATATATATATATATATACTGAACATATATAATATATAAATCATATTTTATATTCTGGAAGTAAGTAAATCATGATATAAGTAATAATAATGTCAAGAACAACAATTCCAAACACCTATGATAAATGAAACGATTTTACCCAAAATGCTTCTTTAACATGGAATTTACTAAAGAACTGGTAATATAAAGTCATAAGTGAACCATATATGATATCATAACAATGAGTATGATTCTGGAATAAGTCAATAACATTATTTAAATCATTATACAGGAGGTTCGGACACTTACATAGCAAGTCGGACCTAAGGTAAGGGAAAATATCACAATCTCATTTTTATCCGAGATTGTTTTTACTTTGGCATTTACTGGGGTATATTTTATCATCCACATCCATGTTCCCTAAATATGTAATATTGTTTCCATCCACTTACAATAGTTTAAATCCAATTTTACCCTTCTGTGAGTTTTTAGTAAAGAATATGAAAGGAATCTTTTGTCGTTTTTCGTACGAGGTACTTTTTGACTTTTCCAACAAAAGTACGAGAAGAATGTTTTTTAACTTATACGGCATGAATGGATTTTTAAAACATTATTTCCAAGAAGCTTCATTTACAAGTTTTTAAGTTTATTTTTAATCAACTTCTTTTATTTTAAAGTCGTATGACATGTTATGAAAGTAAACATGTTTTTGAATAAGAAAGGATATTTTCCTCATGAATGGAGTTCAAGTGTTTTATCGAAATTATTTTCCATCTAAGATAATAAAGGGTTATGTTTTTATCCCTATTATTACATTGATTTGATCATGTTGTGATGGAATTATTTTTATGAATTTTTTTATCTTGTATGAATTGTTTTATGATGTCATGATGTTTAAGATTCCCATATTTATTACATGGGTTATGCTATGATCTATGTTTTATGATTTTGTGGCACGCATAAGAATGGTATCATTATGAGATGGGTGGGACCTATATCTCCCTCCAATGGATTGGGTAAAGATTTTATATCTCATGAGATAGACATGGCTGGAACGGTAGGTTATACCGGTTCAGTGAAACAAGACTGGAACGAGGGTGACTCGGTTCAGAAAGGTACTTTGTCCACTAAGATAGTCTTGGAAATGAGTCTTGACTAACAAGAAATGATTCTCTATGATTATGTGTGTATGCCACAAAGTTTCATGTTTTAAGTTATGATTATTGGGATTACATTTCACTTCTATGATTTATCCCATGTTTTGATATTATGATCTCTTTTGCAGGTTAAGATTTCCAAAAGCTATGTTCTTATGTATATGATGTGATTGATATTTCTTTTGTTTACCCTTACTAAGCATTTGAGCTCACCCTTTTTTTGTATGTTTTCTTTTACCCAGGTCAGGAAGATGGATATTAAGTAGAATATGCTAAAAGGGACCCTAGATAAGATGAAATAAATGGGAGACACTGGAGAAGATTTATGAACCAGTTGTTTATGTTTCCCAGTTTCTAAAGACACTATACCTATACGGTCCTTTGGGGTTTTGTCATATTTTGTAATAAGTGTGCTTCAATTTTGAAGTATTAAAAAAGTATGTAAATTATGGGTCGTTATAGTTGGTATCAGAGGAAAGGTATAGTCAACCTTTCAAAACTAGGATGTGAAAGCCTTAGTAAGAACCCTAAGGATAAGTCTAAGCATAGAAAACAATATTAGTGTTTTAGAAATGGCCATTAATAACCTAGGATAAGACCTTAAGCGTGAAAATTTTATTCTTGAATTATGTGGTTCTCCTATTATAATTAGTGTTGCTCACACTATTCTTCTTGGTTTTAGTCAATGGCTGGAGCCCGAAGAAACCATGTTAATGCGGAATGCGATGGGCAATGCAATGATTGTCCCCCTGAGCAACCAAACGATATGGGAGATGGAATGAAAAATCTTGTAGCCATGCTCACACAACTTTCTCAAGCTATGAATCATGCAGGACTTCCAAACGAGCAAAGGAAGGAGCAACATTCTGTTTAATCCTTCATGAGGCAGCGTCCACCTTCTTTCAGCGGGTCTACTGATCCATTAGTTGCTGAACAATGGATTAGTACTACTGAAAAGATATTTTTAGTTCTTCAGTGTTCTGAACATGATAAAGTCATCCTAGCAGTGTATCGTTTGGAAGGATATGCTGATCAATGGTGGAATCTTATTAAGAATATGAGGCAAAGGGATGAAATTGAGTCCATGGAATGGGACGAGTTCAAGAACTTATTTTTCAATAAGTACTTCCCTCGTATTCTCTGAAAAAAGATGGAGAAAGAGTTTCTTGAACTGAAGCAAAGGGATGATGAATCTGTTGGTACCTATGAAGCAAATTTTACAAGACTTTCAAGGTACGCTTCTGGTATTATTATCCAACCTGAGAGTAAGATCGATCGATTATTTAGTGGCTTAAAACCAAGTCTTCGAAGGGCGTTAGCCATAAGGGACTTCAATAGCTATGAGGAAATCATTCGATGTGCTCTCAAAGTCGAGATGGAGATTGGAGTAACCCATCAGTCATCTGGGTTTGACAAGAAGAGGAAAATGGAATTCAAAGGAAAACCTAAAGAGCACACTGAAAAGAAAATGAGCTTTCCCTTATGCTCAAAGTGTGGAAAGAAACATGGAGGGAGTTGTCTTAAAGGGACAAGTAAATGTTTCAAATGTGGAAAGGAAGGTCATCGGGCATTTGAATGTCGCGATAATGGGAAGAAGATGTCTAATGATGCAAATAAAGGAAGGGATACACAGAATGAACCTACTACACTTCAATGTTTCAAGTGCAAGGAGATGGGGCATTATTCCAATCAATGCCCAAATCCAAGGGTTGATGATGATGGTCGATGTCAACAAACTCTTAAGGTTAAAGATAATAGAAAGTCACATGCAATTTCTATCAGCGATGTGGAGTACGATAACGAAGTGGTGAAAGGTACACTTACCATCCACTCTAAAGTAGAAAATGTTTTATTCGATTCTGGATCCACCCACTCTTTAATTTCTGACGAATTTTCTAAGTGTATCACCGTATTACCTCAACAATTAGATGTTGAGTTAGCTGTGACAACACCTAATGGCACATCAATCGCATCAAAAGTTTATAATTCTTCTCCAATTGATGTTTGTGGGAAAGTGCTTCTTGTAAATCTTGTGATCCTTTCTTTATTGGAATTCGATGTGATTCTTGGCATGGATTGGCTTTCTTTATACGGAGCTCATATCAATTTCCAAATAAGGGAAGTCACATTTCATATTCCAGATCAATCTATGATCGTCTATCAATTCAAGGATGAACATGACCTTCCAGTGGAAATTTCTTCCATTTTATGGGTATTGATTCCACTAAATGAAGGTTATTTATCTCAAATGGTTGGTGAGAAACTCGCGATTAAGAATATACCCATCGTACGAGAGTTTGATGATGTCTTTTCGGAGGAATTACCGGGTCTTCCACCAAATCGTGAAGTTGAGTTTTCAATAGAACTCGTACCGGGTTCTTTGCCTATTTCAAAGACACCTTATATAATGGCCCCAATTGAGTTGCAGGAATTGAAGAAGCAACTCCAAGAGAATCTTGATAAGGGATTCATACTCCCTAGTGCGTCACCTTGGGGAGCACCTGTTCTATTTGTTAAGAAGAAAGATGGATCAATGAGACTCTGCATTGATCATCGAGAACTTAACAAGATCACTATCAAGAACAAATATCCTCTCCCACGCATTGATGACTTATTTGACCAACTACGTGGAGCTCAATACTTTTCCAAGATTGATCTTCGTTCAGGGTATCATCAATTAAGGGTCAAAAGGGAGGATATACCAAAGATGGCTTTCCGTACAAGGTATGGGCACTATGAATTTATAGTGATGCCATTTGGTCTTACTAATTCCCCTGCTATCTTCATGGATCTAATGAATAGAGTCTTTAGAGACTATCTTGATCAATTTGTGGTAGTCTTTATAGACGATATTCTTGTCTATTCAAAGAGCAAGGAAGAGCATGAAGATCACTTGAGAATTATATTGAAGACCCTGATAAAGGAGAAGCTTTATGCCAAATTTACCAAGTGTGAATTTTGGCTTCAAAAAGTTGCATTTTTGGGTCACATAATCTCAAAAGAGGGGATATCTGTGGATCCAGAAAAAACAGAGGTTATCGAAAGATGGTCAAGACCAACAACAGTAACTGAGGTCCTAAGTTTTCTTGGATTGGATGGAGATTATCGACATTTTGTGAAAGATTTTTCACGATTATCTAATCCACTCACCAAGTTGGCTCGGAAAGGAGTTAAGTTTGTTTGGATAGAGGAATGTGAAGAGAATTTAAAGGAGTTGAAAAGAAGGTTATCCAGTGCACATGTGCTCACACTACCTTATAGTGGAGAAAGGTTTGTGATATACAGTGATGCATCCAAGAAGGGATTGGGGTGTGTTATTATGCAAAATGATATGGTGATAGCATATGCCTCACGACAGTTGAAAATACATGAGAAAAATTACCCAACTCATGATTTGGAGTTAGCTGCAGTAATCTTTGCATTAAAGATTTGGAGGCATTAACTTTATGGTGAAAGGTGTGATATTTATACTGATCATAAAAGTTTAATGTATATTTTCACACAAAAGGAGCTGAATATGCGTCAAAGGAGATGGTTGGAGCTGATTAAGGATTATGACTGCTCAATCCATTACCACCCTGGGAAAGCAAACAAGGTGGAAGATGCATTAAGTCGACAAGACCATTCTAGTTTAACCATGATGAGGATCACAAAAGATCCAATATTTATGGATTTACAAAGGATAGATATTGGAATTATAATGGAAGGGGAAAAATCTTATCTTTCTCAAATGAATGTTCAACCATATATACATGTGAAGATTAAAGAGGCACAGAAAGAAGATGTCGAGTTATAAAAGAAGGTGAGAAATGTTCCTGAATTCAACCTTGATTGTGATGGGATAATAAAGTTCAAGAATCGGGTTTGTGTTCCTCCCATCCCCGAATTAAAGAAGGAGCTGCTGGATGAGGCTCATAGTTCTTCATTCTCTATTCATCCTAGAAGCACAAAGATGTATAGGGACCTGAAAGAGTACTTCTGGTGGGATGGCATGAAAAGAGATGTTGCTGAATATGTCTCTCGATGCTTGGTTTGTCAACAAGTTAAAGCTGAGAGACAGAAGTCTAAGGGGATGTTACAACCATTACCCATACACAAATGGAAATGGGAAAATATCACTATGGACTTTTTCACAGGACTTCCTAGAACAACCAAAGGAAATAATGCTATCTGGGTCATAGTTGATCGTCTTACAAAGTCAGCACACTTCATTGCTATTAGAGAGGATTTCTCTCTAGATCAGCTTTCTAGGATATATGTAAAGGAAGTGGTAAGATTGCATGGAGTACCACTTTCTATTATATCTAATCGGGATCCGAGATTTACCTCGAAGTTCTGGCGAAGTCTTCAGCATACTTTGGATACAGAGTTGAGTTTCAGCACTACTTATCATCCTCAGACAGACAGTCAGTCTGAGAGAACAATTCAAACCCTAGAAGATATGTTGAGAGCTTGCTCTATGGATTTCAAAGGAGGTTGGGATCAACACCTACCTTTGGTGGAATTTTCTTATAATAATAGCTTTCACTCCAGTATTCATATGGCTCCTTATGAAGCTCTCTATGGAAAGAAATGCAGGACTCCAACTTGCTGGGATGAAGTTGGGGAAAGAAAGCTATTAGGACTTGATCTCATTGATGAAATGGAAGAAAAGGTCAGATCTATTCAACAACACATAAGAGAAGATCAGAGTCGACAGAAAAGTTATGCCGATAACCGAAGAAAAGACCTAGAGTTTGAAGTGGGTGACAAAGTGTTCTTACGAATATCTCCCTAGAAGAGGGTTATGAGATTTGGAAAGAAGGGGAAGTTGAGCCCTAGATATATCGGTCCTTTCGAAATACTTGATCGTGTTGGAAAGGTAGCTTACCGATTGGAGCTTCCACCGAATCTCTCTCAAGTTCACGATGTGTTCCATGTATCTCTCCTGAGAAAGTACATACCTGATCCTTCATATGTACTCAGCTCAGAAGTTGTACCGCTGAAGCAAGATCTTTCTTATGAAGAACAACCGATAGAGATTCTGGATCATAGTGAAAAAGTCCTACGAAACAAGACCACTCGATTGGTGAAAGTTTTATGGAGGAACCACCAACTTGAAGAAGCTACATGGGAGCTTGAGGATATGATGAGGGAGAAGTATCCTCATCTGTTTGTTATAAAGTGACGAATTTTGAGGGCAAAATTCTTTTTAAGGGGGGTAGAATGTAACACCCGAGACTTTTATGTTATATAAATCATCAAAGGAATCTTTTACTACACAACACTTGCTTGGCTTTCTTTACACGAAATCGCAACTTCCTCGATAGCTTTCATCGTACGCAATATCGAGTTTCACTAAACAACGATATGCTATTAAAATATTATTAAAACTAGCTATTATGAATAGTAATAACCACTTTATGAAATTTTATAAAATTTATTTTTCAAAATGTACTTCATTTTTGGATTCGGAATATCGAAATTATCCTAGGGTGAAATTTTGGTATTTTTTCTGAAAACTTTCAATTTTTGATGAATAGTGAAACCACTAAGTGGTAGGTTAAAAACTGAATTTTGAATAAAACTTAATTTTACCGCTTCTGTGAATGGAATTTCAAAAATCCGACAGACACGGTTGATATCATTTAGTAAAATGTTGTTCAATGAGATAAAAATAATTTTTTGGTGAATAGTAACTTTTTACTTTTTTTTACCGCGGTTAATAGTAAATAGGGTAACTAAGGGTAAATATCATATTACTATTACCCTAACACATGTCCTAATTATATTGGATAAGTTTAATTCGACCAAAAACAACCTTATGAATATAATATGACCATTTAGGTCCACATGGATTAGATTATGACATTTAATATTATTTTATTTAATGAATAGTTAAAATAGTTAAAATCAAAGTTTAATAACTAAAACATTTTTAATATGGGTTTATACATAAGATAAATTCGATTATAAATATTACATAGAAAGATAAAAATATTTCCTACATAATTATATTTTATTTATAATTTTTAGACTATAAATATATTAATTTATTTATGACACAACGATGATGCAGTAATTACCCTTTTAAGGAAATGTTAACATAATTGATGTTATAAATGCCCAAATAAATGTAATTTGAGACCTTTTATGAATTCCACTAATTTTCTAGGTTACTATGATATATTAGTGTTGATTTAATCAACTTGGTTCGAACATATAATTATGTTATGACTTTCACAAAAATCATATATCAAATAGTGTCAAAATTGACACAAAATAGTTTTTAAATAAAATAAAATATTATTAATTGTTATTTTATTCCTAAAAATCTAAGGTTCGGCCAAATGACTTATATAAGGATATATATGT
The DNA here is from genome assembly GCA_963277665.1 of Viscum album. Taxonomy (NCBI): domain Eukaryota; kingdom Viridiplantae; phylum Streptophyta; class Magnoliopsida; order Santalales; family Viscaceae; genus Viscum; species Viscum album. The sequence continues at coordinate 1,474,060,503 of OY728135.1, forward strand.
TAATAATAAACAACTTGGGGTTCGTTTGGCATGTTATAGTAAGTGTATTAACCATATAGTGTAAGAAAACAAAAAGACATGGTAAAAGTTAAATTATTTAACTTAGAGTTAAATCTAATTGATAAGGTTAAACTAATAACCTAAACTTGTCTAAATCTTATTGGTTGATAGGATTTCGACCCATCCCCACTTTATCTTCGAAATAATACCATTTGGAACCATTATAAACCGATTTTGACTTTAATATAAAATAATATTTTGAGATATTCCTAAGGTGCCCCTCTCCTCCCTTATAAAAGGGCGCCTACTCCCTCTCCTCCTCACACCAATTTGAGAATTCAAGCTCGGCAAAACCCTGCCAAAATCTCTTCTCCACTTCCCTAGTATCATCCTAGAGGTCTTGGGATTCTTCAAAGACCATCCTTAGTTCTTTATGTGGAGGTTAAGTGAAGGCGCGTCAAAAAGAGGTAATATCCATTACCGATCTTTTTCAATGTCTTTCTTCTTTAACTTATTCTTCTTTAGTTTTTTAATGATAGAGTAATAACATCAGTATTTATTATATACTGATATGTTATTATAAATATGAAACAACTCTAATTAACCTTCTATCCATCCTACGGAAAAAGGAAATTACTGCGCGTGCGTACGTACGGAATACCGTCTCCACGCCGTGGTGTAATCTATTTTCCGCCACCACCTTAATTGGATGGGTATAATGGTGTAATGAGTAACTATAAATGATTATTATAAATTTATATTTATGCTGAAATAGTATACATAAACTTCAACATAATTCCACGACCATGGGAACGATATCATCGCTGGTGCGTACGTACGGACTACCGTCTCCACGATGCGATGAGATTCATTATCCATGTTAACCATTCCAGAATGATTATAAAGTATACATAATGAATAATAATGAAATATATGACATGGTAAATCTAATGGATTTATGTATATATATATTTTATCTACTTACTTCCATTCAAGACAATAAGGAAAGGAAAACAACGTTCATGTGTACGTACGGACTACCGTCTCCATGAACGGTGTGTTTAATTTCATTTATCTATCTATTATATATATATATACACTGAATATATATGATATATAAATCATATTTTATATTCTGGAAGTAATTAAATAATGATATAAGTAATAATAATGTCAATAACAACAAGTCCAAACACCTACGATAAATGAAACGATTTTACCCAAAATGATTCTTTAACATGGAATTTACTAAAGAACTGGTAATATAAAGTCATAAGTGAACCATATATGATATCATAACAATGATTATGATTCTGGAATAAGTCAATAACATTATTTAAATCATTATACAGAAGGTTCAGACACTTACAAAGCAAGTCGGACCTAAGGTAAGGGAAAATATCACAATCTCATTTTTATCCGAGATTGTTTTTACTTTGGCATTTACTAAGGTGTATTTTATCATCCACATCCATGTTCCATAAATATGTAATATTGTTTCCATCCACTTACAATAGTTTAAATCCAATTTTAACCTTCAGTGAGTTTTTAGTAAATAATATGAAAGGAATCTTTTGTCGTTTTTCATACGAGGTACTTTTTGACCTTTCCGAAAAAAGTACGAGAAGAATGTTTTTTTTAACTTATACGGCATGAATGGATTTTTAAAACATTATTTCCAAGAAGATTCCTTTACAAGTTTTCAAGTTTATTTTTAATCAACTTCTTTTATTTTAAAGTCGTATGACATGTTATGAAAGGAAAAATGTTTTTGAAGAAGAAAGGATATTTTCCTCAAGAATGGAGTTCAAGTGTTTTATCAAAATTATTTTCCATCTAAGATAATAAAGGGTTCTGTTTTTATCCCTATTATTACATTGATTTGATCATGTTGTGATGGAATTATTTTTATGAATTCCTTTATCTTGTATGAATTGTTTTATGATGTCATGATGTTTAAGATTCTCATTTTTATTACATGGGTTATGCTATGATGTATGTTTTATGATTTTGTGGCACACATAAGAATGGTATCATTATGAGATGGGTGGGACCTATATCTCCCTCCAATGCATTGGGTAAAGATTTTATATCTCATGAGATAGACATTGCTGGAACGGTGGGTTATACCGGTTCAGTGAAACAGGACTGGAACGAGGGTGACTCAGTTCAGAAAGGGACTTTGTCCACTAAGATAGTCTTGGCAATGAGTCTTGACTAACAAGAAATTATTCTCTATGATTATGTGTGTATGCCACAAAGTTTCATGTTTTAAGTTATGATTATTGGGATTACATTTCACTTCTATGATTTATCCCATGTTATGATATTTTGATCTCTTTTGCAGGTTAAGATTTCCAAAAGTTATGTTCTTATGTATAAGATGTGATTGATATTTCTTTTGTTTACCATTACTGAGCATTTGAGCTCACCCTTTTATGTTTTCTTTTCCCCAGGATATAAAGAACGGTTTTAGGTATAAGAAGGAAGATCTTTATGAGAGATGTTGCAGATCTTCCACCACGATTAGAAGATTATATTCCGAGTTTCCAAAGACACTAAACTATTACGATCCTTGTGTGTGTGTGTTTTTGTTATGTACTAAGTATTCTGGAAAAGTAATATAATGTCCATGTACGTCAAGCTTCGTGTCTCTACAAGTACCATTTTCATTTTACTGAAAATATACAAGAACACATTATTTTAATGTGTAAGACATATAATTAATGTCACGCCATTATAAACAGTAAATAGTTTTAAGAAGCCTTTATATTATTCAATTATTAATTTCAAAAAATGTATTATGAATTTATTTTGTGAAATTTTTGATTTAAAAATATTGTCAATGTAAAAAATGGATATTTTCCTCAAGAATATTTTTAATGACATTTTTCTGGAATAAATAGTCATTAACAAAATCATTAATTTATTTTTCTTATGATCTAATAGGAAAATTTTATATTGATACCATACTTATAATTTATCTACAAGGTTTATGATCAATTTGATCTGGGAAAGCATTGTCATTCTCCTTCTTGATTAATTTTTATAATCATTAAATTCCCCTTGAATATTCACTTTCATGTCATCATTACACATCACATATGCCTAAAATATCCATATTATTTATCATGTATATACTCATTACTTAAAAATTATATCTTTTATACATATGGTATTTTAATTTGAAGTTCATATGATTTTCCAGGGAATTTATTGTTACCATGTATTTCTTACTCATTAATGATGTTTTTTGTGAAGGCATATTATTCATGAATTAATTTAATAATTTCATATATGAGTATTTCATTAAACATGTAATGATATGTGCGACCTAGTTATAGATATTCCCTTGATTCATTGATAGTATCATAAGGTGAACCTTTATGCTATCATTAATCCTGTCTTTACCCATAGTTTCCATCTATCTTGTGAAATGTCTTTGAATTAGTGGTATCATGATTCCTGAGATCATGAAGCCCAATGAGTAAGAATTTCCTTCATTGATAATTTAGTTATTATTTTACCCATGATATTTTCTGTATAATATTATCTTTGGATGAATTAGATTACCTATTTTTTGATTAAATGGCATGTGTATTATGTTATTTACATTTCCATTTTCATTAAGCCTTATATATTCAAGATATTCAAGTTATTTTAATCAATTTTTTGTTCGATTATTTACCATTCCATGTTAATATTTATTATTGATTTAAGATATCTGATGATGTAATTATCACTTACTGATAATTTTACATCACCCTTATTTTTTTCTAGGAATGTAGTAAGTTTACTAAGAATGATATACAATGACATGCTAGAGGGATTAATTATATTCTAAAAAAACTATGTTACAATTTGTGTTTTCAAATGTAATATGGAAATAATGTTCCTATTTATTTTACCAATAATATGAATCTATTTGTTCCTTATAGATGTTTTTACTTGTATCTAAAGAAAATGTAATAAATTAACCACTGAATCTAGGCTACTCGTATGAAAAATGTGCTATTTAATACACATTAATTCAGGATTTATTACATAAAAATACATACAATACAACCTAGAAGATTGATAAGTATATATTATTTGGGAATTAGGTATGTTAAATGAAAACATAAAATTTGGAATACATTATATTTATTGATAAAATACTTTACATGCTCATATTATTCCTTCACACTTGAAACTTCATGGGATATCCTAGGGACATACATAAGAATGGCGTGAGATATAAATCCTAGTAAGGTAATAAACATTCCATAACATGAAATAAGTAATAAAGTTTAGACATTAAGCATATTAATGAGACGTCAAAAGGGTGAGAATCATAAACCTGAACAAGGAGGCATGATATAACATAATAATCATCATCATCGTCATTGTATATTTTATTTTCAGAATAAACAACCAAAGCCCAAGAAAGGGTGGCTGGTATCTAAGGAGGTCTAAAGTAATGCAGGCTGAGGGCATCCCCTCTAATCAGTTCCACCCCCTCGGGTTTAAAACAAGAGATGTTATCGAGGCATGTGACCTTAAACGTTTTTCCTGCCTTTCAGGACATATCATTAAACTAATACATTACCCAATTCATTGGAAATCAATATAATTCAGGAACACCTGTCACTTTCATTTCATTATCATGCTTAAGTGTGCCACATAGACCATAAAACATGGATTAATTAATCATAATATTTTATTCAATGATCAATTAGTTTGGATTAAATACATGTAAGATCTAAATAATTAAGTATAGGATAATAAAGGTGAACACCCTTTATAAGAAAAGGGTACATTTATTAACGAAACAATTGTTTGCATGGAAAATCACAGTGAAATTTTGGCATCATAAAGGGGGTCTAAGAATGTTCATGTGAGTGTTTGATGAGAGTGAAAGTGGTATATCATCATTTATATATAAATTTAACAGTATGTTGGATATGTAAGAATGTATCCCACTATTAGTAAATGAATATAAAATACATAACAAAATGAAAATACTTGATTAAATAGGGGAAAGAGAGGATCCCTTAACTTGAGAGTGATTTCAAAATCTTGAGAGGAAATTCTTGAGAGATTAGGGAAACCTTAAGGGACTCTAGATATGGGAGGGAAGAGTAAGGATGTGATCCATGGTTCTTGAGTGAAGAGACCTGGGAGATTGGGTGCTTTAGTATAGTAAATGTGTGGTGAATTCTTTATTATTTCTCAAACATTTGTTTTTGGACCCTATAAGATAATGAAAAAAAAATGAAAAAAAAAATCCAATGGTTCTTCCAAATGGGAGTGATTTTAATTATTTTATATGTAAAATTTTGAACTTATTAGAATAATACCCTTGATGATTTAGAAGTGGGTCATGTCCTAAAAGAAATGGTTTTAAAAGTGTATAATATATTACAAGATTTGGAGGACTCATAAAGGATTTATAAAATTGATATAATAAAATTATTATTACATTATGTTAAATGAAAAACATAAATTTGGTTTTTATACAATTTTTAGTATTTATTACATCATTTTTAGGTCATTATGATGTTATAATACAGACTATATATTTATATCGTATTTAATTTTTACCCAAAAAATCCACTATCTTTGAAAATTATGAAAATTTCACCATAGGATAATTTTGACAATATAATTAAAAAAATAAAATTTATCTTATCCAAATAATTTTTAATATAAGTACATTTTTAGTTTTAAAATAAAAACTGATATTTATTGAAAAATGATGGGTTTTTTTGATAATAACAGTTTTTGAGCCCTTAGAAAAATTAAATTTGACATCATAAAATTTGAATGATCATTTATATTTAATAAAAAATATTTAATAATAATATTTTATTTAAATATAATTTATTTACTAATCCGTTAATTCATTAAAAGGAAATCCTTAGTTGAAATTTCATATTATCCAAAAAAAATTCTATTTTATTTTATAAAAATCCAAATAAAATATAATGTAACAATAATAAGAATTAACTATAACCATTATTATATTTAAATTAACATAAATAATCATGTTTATAGGGTCTTAATATATATATCTTTAATACATCATCAGACACCTTAAGGTTGTGGTGCTCAATGGTGATACTTACTTGTGGTGGTTCGGTGTATATGGTTTGGGTCAGGATCTTAATGAGATTGAACTTCTCTTGTAAATAGTTTATATTATTCTTATGTGTTTGTATATCATCAGGTTTTTGGCCAAGGGAAAAGCCCAGTGATTCTACCTCCCTCAGAAGATCTGATTGAAAATATTCATAGGGTACGATCCTACTATTTCTTGCCTTCACTTCCTTTTTATGTGTCAATTATATTTGTTAACACCCTATATTTTTTATAATAGTATAATCATTGTTTAATGTCAATATAATCAGCAGTAATGATACTTAATGATATTATAAATCTAGTAAGATATAATAAAATAAAGAAATTTCACATGTGTTCTATATCCATAATCAATAATAATGCATTAAATTAAATTTAATGGGGGATTTTTTATATAAAATTTCATGATATTACATTATTACCACTTTATAAATTTCACACTCAAAATTTTCCTTTCACATAGTAAAATAGATTAGCATAACTCTATTTAATCACCTCCTCTGGTACCCAAATTTAAAAACAAAACTCATGGTTTCTTCATATTACATGCATGGGGTACATTATCTTAATTTTTAGATACTTATCTCTAGATATAAGATCATAATCGGCTTATATTCATCGGAAAAATCATTCTCCAACAACACCACCTCTTGATTGAGTACATCTGAGGGGTCTGGTATGTACTTCTCCAAGAGTGATATGTGGAACACATCATGTACATGAGATAGGTTAGGTGGTAGTGTTAGTTGATATGGAAATTCTCAAATTCAATCAATGATATCAAAGGGACCAATTTATCTTAGAATAATATTTCCCTTCTTCCCAAATCTCTTGATTTATTCCATAGAGATCTCCGTAGGAATAATTTTTCTCTAACCTCAGAATCTTGGTCTATTTTATAATTATTAGCAAATATAGTTTTTTAAATCTGAGTAGAATTTATGTAATGTTAAATGGTCTTGACCTTTTCCACCATCTCCTTGACACTTTCAGCACCTAACGGTTTGTGTTCCCCAACTTTGTTTTAGTATACAGGAATTCTATACCTCTTCGCACAGGGGTCCTTATAGGGATCCACTTAGATTATTTAGTGGAAATTGTTATTGTATGACAACTCTAATATAGTAATATGTTTATCCAATTCTCCTTTTAAGTCAATTGAGAAGGCTCTCAGCATGTCCTCAATTTTCTAGATTGTCTTCTTAGATTGGTCATCTGTTTGAGGAATATAGGTTATGCTAAAGTTCAACATGGTATTTCGAGTTTATTTTAGAATCTTCCAAAATATATAGGTAAATATTAGATCTCAATTATATAAAATTGATGTTTTTTCATACATCCTCCCCATTTATCTAATGTATATCCTTTCAAGTTGATTGGGTTATAATTCAACTAAAATTGCAATGAAGTGAGCAGTCTTCATAAGATGATCTTCCACAACCGATATAGAATTATTTCTTCATGATGTGTTCAAAAGACAAGTGAAAAAGTACATGGTGATGCTTTGTCATTTACATATAGGTATATTTCGTGGTTGAATCATCCAATTGTATATTTTCCATTATACCCTCACTTGATGACATAAAAGACATCTTAATGTTTATTCTGTGATATCATTCTTCATATTATCCCAACAAAAGTTCTTTTGGAGATCTCGATAAATCTTTATGATTTCTAGATGTATGGAGATGGTCAAGCTATGTTAATTATACAATATATCCTTATTTTAATTATGTTTCTATGGGACACATAGTTTTTACCCAAATCATAGAACCCCACCTTCATTAACATTTAACTTTTACGATTTCCCATTTTTTATAGCTTCCACTTTCTTATAAACTCAAAAATAACCTCTTTGAGAATCATTTATCATATCTACAAGGGATTATTGAGAAATAATTTTTGAATATATTGATTATTTTCCTTGATTTTTTATTCCCAAATTTTTCAACTATAAGAATATTGGATCCTTCATTATTCCCATCAATAATAAAATTGCTGGATCCTTTATACTCAGAGCATATTCCACTTTATTTGCTTTCTTAGGACAGTAGTGGATTGAGTATCCATAGTCCATGAACATCTATAAAGATCATCATTGAAACATATTATTATTTTTTTGTGTGATCATATACTGGGAGATTTTGGGATCCATATATATTTCACACTTATCCTCAGAGTGATAATATTACTAGATATTTAACCTGATGATCACTAATGAAAACTATAGATCCTGATTTGGGTAGTTATGTTCCTAAACCTTTAATCCCTTTTATCTATAGGATATCACTATTTCATTTTTCATTAACACAAAACACAATACCTTCTTCAATGAATTGATGAATACCAAGAAAAGTTCTATAATCGTGGGTATTGTGAGTACAGGTGCATTGATAAGACACTTTTTCATCTCATTGAATCTCTCTTCACATTCATAATTCCAAAAACAATTTACTCCCTTATGAGTTTTATTGGTTATAGGGTTTTGAAATTGAGATAAAGATCTCAAAAATCGATGATAGTACCCATCTAATCTAAAGAAACTACATATATCTATCATAGATGTTTGCCTCATCTATTTTTCAATTGATTATAGTTTTGAAGGGTATATAGATATCCCATTTATTTTTATAATATTTCCCAAGAATTAGACTTCTATAAACAAGAACACACATTTTCTATACTTTGTATAAATCTTCTCTTTTCAAAAGGTCTTTATTACAGTGCTCAGATGTTTCTTATACTCCTTCTTTCTTTTGGACTATATGAGAATATCCTCTATAAAGACTAAAACCAAATTTTCAAGGTAATATCTAAAGATGCAATTCCTCAAGACCATGAATATTTTTGAAGAATTTGTTAGTCCAAAAGGCATTACCATGAACTCATAATGTTCATACATTGTTCATAAAATAGTCATGTGGATATCCTTTTTCTTCACTCTTACTTGGAAATGTCCTGAATGAAGTTATACTTTGGGAAAGTATTGTAATCTATATAGCTAATCTAATAAGTCATAAATCTAGGGAATCAGATGATTTTTCTTTATTGTGATCTTTTTGAGATCATGATAATCAATGAAATTGAGTATCGACCCATTCTTATTCATGATAAAAAGGACTGGTACACCCCAAGGTGAGTCACATGGGTGTATAAACCCTTTATATAGATTATCCAGTAGTTGTTTCTTCAACTCCTCAAGTTACACAACATCTATTCTATATGGTTTCTTGGATAATGGAAACACCCTGGGTATATGCTCAATTGAAAATTCAACCTATTGGCATGGATGAAGACAGGGAAATTCTTTGAGAAACACAACATCATATTCCATCACAACGGGCATGTCTTCAAGGATGATCATTTCCATATAATTTATCATTTGATGAAGATACGCTTTCTAGTTGTGTAGTAAAACCCATTACTGAGATGGTGGTGAAAAATTGTATTCATCCTCCTATAAATTATACAGAATTGGGGGATGATTCACGATATGGATAGTGATTTTATTCTCATGAAAATTTATGTTGGATCTATATAGGTAAATACATTCCATACCGATAATTTCATAAAATTAAATTAAAAGGATCGTCATAAGGTTTGATGGGATGTTAATCCATTGAATTTTGAAATAGGATGAGTTTTATACCTAGGGTGCGGTAATTTCCCCTTTTTCATTTTTCACAGATAACTATACTTCCATTATTTTTGGCGGTGCTTGAATTGTTCTACTAAACTTATTTGATATAAAGGAATGTATAGAGCTATAATAAAAAAGTATGTTTTATATTCTTGAATGAGTAACAAGTATACCACTCACCACTTTGTTGTTGGGATCTAATTTAGTGGTTGTGATGGAAAAACATATCCCTTGCTACCGTGGATGTTTTTGGTTATCTCTAAATACCCATGAATTAGAGAATTAGTTTTTAAATTTTCCTAGTTCCATGAAACTGAAAAAATGGAAATTTCATTATAGGTTGACCATATAATTCCATTCCTCAATACCATTAGTGTTATTATCTATTTGGAAATTTCTAGCTAGGTTCCCTTCCTTCCCACACTTAAATTATTTCCTTTCCCCCCTTAGAAAAGTTTCACGGTGCTACATTCCACACCATTGACAAGTGGGGTGTGAAAATTTCATATAACCTTTATATTTATCCATTGGAATTCCATAATTAAACATTTCACTCCAATTTTTATCCCCATAATACCGTTGATATTATACAACCTTCATTTCAACATTGAGGGAATATTAGGCAATTTACTCATAGCTAACAATGTCGCATATTTCTAGGGCTTGTTGTAGAGTTGTATTTAGCCCCTAAAGAAGCAGGTAACCTTGAATTAAGTGTTTATGAAAAAGATAGATGTGTGTCATTTATGTGTTTTAATGTTTTCCTCATACTCCCTGATATATTAATCATCTTTTTTGTAGAGGGAAAGAATGTACCTTTCCATTTTAAGTATGAGAGTGTGAGGAAAATATTTACCAGAAATTGTGTTTAGGAATTCATTCCACCCCATTCCTTACATCTCTTCCTCATCCCTCATAATTTCAATCAATTTCTAGAACTAATTAGCTTCTCCCTCTATTTTATAAACTTCCAGTATAAACTTCTATTTTTTGGAACATTAAATCATTGAGAATATATTCTCAATGGAGTTGATTTGTTATTTCATGATTAAGGGATTAGATGTCCCATTGAAATTTGGATTCCTTTGTAAAATAAAGGTACCAGTTTAATATTGTTCACTATTAGGGGGATTTTGGTGATCCTCATGATCTAGGATTATATTCAGAGATTGATTTAGCTGAGGGAGTGTAGTCACAAAGTTCATTATTCCTTCTCTGATCAAGCTCGACATTTTGTTTGGGAATTCATCACATTGGATTTTTTCCTAACTACTCCTATTTCTGGAAATTATATTGAATAAATGTAAATTAGGGATGATTATTTTTATTCTACTTAACACATATGTGGGAATCGAGTGACATTAAATAGATAACTTATGAAGGAAATTATATTCCTTAACTTAAAAATTTATAGGCTTCTATCTATGTTATCCATGATCTCTTTATTAACATATAATCTTATGGGACTTTTGTTCCATTAATAATGTTTCACAATGAGATTGTTTATTTACCAAAACATGTCCCCCAAGAGTGTAAAACTAGGTGTGAAAAAGTACCTTTTTCATGCACTAGTTCCAAGTCGAGTCTAGATCAATGGGGGGTTTTTGGGTTTTACCCCTATGTAAAACTATTCCAAATACACTTCCATATTTAGTGTTCATATAGGGATTTATTTTAATGGAAAAAATTTAATACATACTTTACTAAGACTGATGAATTATTTCCTAAACTTATTTTTATCTGTTAGTAAGTCTCTAGTGTTTTCTAATACTAATCACAAAATTTAAAAAAACATCCATTTGATACCAACAATGAATTCACTCTTCTTTATTAAACATTAATTCATGGTTTATTACATAATATTACACATAATACTACTGGAAGGATAGATATGTATGTTTCCATTTTGAATTCGGTAAATTAGATAACAAATTAAAATAAAAAAGACATCATCTTTATTGAAAACATTCTTAATAAGTTCATTTTATTACTTCATACTTAAAAATGAATGGGATAACTGTAGAGATACATAAGATATGGGTGAGATATAAAGCCCATTAAGGTAATAAACCTATCATAAAATGAATAAAGTAATAAATTTTATAAAATATCTATATAAATGAGACATATAAGGGGTAATAATCATAAACATGAAGAATGAGACATGATATAACATGACAATATAAAGGCAACTTGGGAAATGTGCCAACAACATAAAATACTAAATCTTAAAAATAGGTCATGGATAACTACCAATACATCATGATGGAAAAAAAGACATGACAGATTAGGTTCATCCCATAATACCTTGAAATGCTTCTCATGAGACTAAAATATTTACTAATACATTGAAGCACTATATAATTCCGGTCACACCCATCACTTTTATTTTATTCTCATAATTAATTGTGCCACATAGATCATAAAACATGGATACATTAATCATAATATTTAATTCTAAGATGAATTATTTTAGAAAAAATACATGTTTTTCTCTAATAAATAATTATAAGTGCATAATTTTTAACACCCTTAATAAAAAATGGGTACGGTTATTCAGTACAAATTTGTTTGGTATGGAAAATCACATTGAAATTTCAGAAGCATAAGGGGGTGTATGAATGTTCATGGGATAGATTGGTGATAGTTAAAGATGTATTTCATAATTTATATATAAAATGTAAAGTAAAACGTCTATGGAAAAACATATCCAAACATTATAAAATTAAGATAAATTACGAAATATAAAGAAGACACTTGAATAAAGAGAAGGAGGAGATGATCCCTTATATTCAGTGTGTGATTCCATAAGCTTTGAATTAGTTTAATGAGAGCTTGGGAGTACCTTGGGAGGAATCTAGAGAGTTAAGGTAATAGAAATTACATAATTGAATGGTTTTTAGTGAAGATAAATCAGATATTTTGTGATTTTATATAGGAAATGAGTGGGGAATTCTATATTATTTCTCAAACAAAGGTTTTTGACTCTATATAATAAAGTAATAAAAATAAAAAACCTTCCCCTGAATTTTGTCCATTTTTTGGAAAAAATGTGAGTGTTTTTCATTATTTTATTTGGAAAATACCCCAAATTATTAAAATAATACCCTTATTGATGTGGAGGTGAGTGATGTCCTTAAAAAATGTTTTTAAAACCTTAAAATATATTATCAGATTTGGAGGATTCCAAAAGGTGAAAAAATAATAAAATAAAAAAAATTTACAATATTTTAAAGAGAAAACATATATTTGATCATGGAGACTATTTATAGAATTTATCACATCATTTTTAGGTCATTATGATGTCATAATAGACATTGTATATTTATACCATATTTAATTTTTAATAGATAATTTCATTGTCTCGGAAAATTATAAAAAATTCGCCATTATGTAATTTAGATTTTCTGATTCCAAAAATAATATTTATTTTTTCCAAATAATTTTCTAAATATGTGAACTATAACTTTTAATATAATAATCAACATTTATTGAGAAATGTTGGGTTTTATTATAATTTCAATTTTTATACCCTTATAAAAATTAAATCTGACTTCATAAAATCTATATGATCATTTATATTTAATAATATTATTTTATTAAAATATTATTTATTTCTATAATACATTAATTAATTTTATGGAATTTATAAATTTAAATTTTATATTATTCAAAAATACAATATGGGTATTATTGTATAAAAATAAAAATCATTTATAATGTAACAATAATAAGAATTAAATATAACCATTATTTTATTTAAAATAATGTATATATTAATATTTCTATGGCCTTAATACAGATCCATTTAATAAATTAAAAAATTCTCTATGGGTAAGGTGCACGACAGTGAGAGTTTCATGGGGTGGTTTGGCGTACATGATTTGTTCTGAGATGGCGATTAGCTTGAACTTCTCCCATAAACGGTTTCACTCATACTTAAGTTATTAGATCACAGCTTTGGATTTGTTGATGGATAATACCAATTATTCAATCTAATTTGGATTCTCTGATAAGTGGGATTTATCTGGCATGAACATACTAGTTGATCCCATCACTTGCTTTGTATGTGTCAATTAGATCTGTTAAAACCCTGTATTAATACTAATAATACGATCACTATTGAATGGATATATTATAAATAGTAATTTTACGTAGTGGTATTTTAAATGTGATAGGATGTAATAAATCCAATAAACTTCATGTGTTTTCTATATCCATAACATATAATAGTTCATCAAATTAATAGTTACACATGCTTATCCTAACGTTAAAAATTCAACTTCTTCCATAACAACAATACGATTTACATTAATTCTAGATAATTTTTTTTCATGTTTGTCAAGACAAAATCATCTCCAAGATATTAAGGTTCCTTTCTATATTATAATTATATCAATAATACATCACCAGTTATACTAGATTTATCATAAAACATTATTTTCGATGTATATAATTATCAATATCAATCTCTGGTTTTCTAAGAATATAACACACAATAGATTTAATTGACTCATATTCAAAATCCATTTTCTATGTATTTGATTTTGAACATAAAAATATTATTTAAAAAAAAATTAATACATAATATTTTAGTTACAAAAAGTCACATTCCAAATTGGACACAACTAATCTGTTCTTGTAGTAATCAATAACAACCAGTAAAATGTATAACCAATCCCTCATATTGATTACATCATATAGTTTTATCCAAATTATAATTAAATAGGAAAGAAACCAATTCTATCCTATAATCATCTCGTAATTTTGATACACCTCTATGAAACTGAACTAAACTACAACAATCATAGATAAGAAAATGAGTGTTGGATGTCTAACAACTATATTTTCCAATGTTAATACTAGGGAAGATAAAATGACATAGCATGAATATATTTTTTCAATATAAGAAGAAACTCTTGTAGAATATTTACTGAAGATATTCCAATTTATTTTGAGTTCTCCTGGTGTACGTAACTCCAGTACATTTAATTTTAAATTCCTTTTACAGCCACCTTATCACCCATTATGTTGATAAACTCCAAATATATTCTCTACCCATGGTTCTAGATAAGTTGGAATATAATGAAGATACCCTATAAATGATCAATCTTGTATCTATGATACAAATACATGACAACTTCGATACTGTTAATAAGGCATATTAAAATATTCTATTGAGGATGCAATTGAAACTAATGGGTTCAATCCCTTATTACTTTTCTAGGTCCACCCTGACTATGGGGAATTATTAGACATGTATAATTTCTATTTTATCATCTACATAAAATAAATTATACCACACACCAATTCCGGGTAGAATTTTGGAAGGTACCTATATATGAGAAATGACAGAAATGGTATGAAGGGAGAGTCCACATCAATCAGAACCCCAACTACCATGATATAAAACAACCCCTTTATGAAACTTCACAATTAATGAAATTATGATGAATTTATTGGTGAGGTAAATACATCTATAATAAATTCATATCTATGAATTTATCTATAAAAACCAAAATATACATAAACAATAGGAATATAATAACTTGTCAATGGATCTTGATGTGAAGACCTCCTCAAAATGTTTAACACAATAATCATCTTATTGGAAAAGGTTAGGATAATAGTAATAGTGGCCAAAAAACACCAATCCAAATTACTTTAAGGTCAATATCCCCTATCAAAGTGTGATGAACCCCATCACATACGCTTCCGTGAACATCAAATAAAGAACTCGATCCATATCTAGCTTTCAAATATCTCCCATGTAACCTTTGAATCATCACTATCATTGAGATAAAGGGTCCAACTCTACCAAAATAAACCTCTCAAATAGATGAATATCAATGTAATCTGATACTATAACCATACATAAAATAACCCAAATGGAATCTCATTCTAGTCTAGCCACCAATCCATCACTTGATTAGATAATATTTCTTAACCTATGAATATTATACAATTGAATACACCATAAAATATTACATTACCAATCAACAAACACAAGATAAACTCATTTATGATATTCCTCTGAATCTATCAGCACCTCACTAAAAGGGAATATGGGAGGCTTTTAACCACCACCCAAATCTTCTTTCTAAAAAACTCCATAACCCATGATATATAATTCATTCAAGGATTTCAAATTAAATTCATTTTAATATCCTTATAAATTACCCTATTCATAAACATGAATAAATATATATGATGCATATTACAGAAATATGTCACTACCCTACAATCTTTATACTCTTTCTTAATCATGTTAAATTTAATATCATCATCCTTGTAATGGATAATATGTACCCTTAAGTGTATCATGTATTCTCCTTAGAAAACATAATATTAAAATCACAAATGAAACTAATTCCCTTGTAAAATAATTCAGTACACATAAAGTTATACATAAAACTATATCCTAAAGAATAATCTAGATTTAATATTACTATTTTATACATGTATCATCTAGAAACTATCAAGGGGTGGTATTGAATCAAATTTTGACACTCAAATACCACTTCCCATAGTCCATTGTTTGGGGACTATTAATGAGTGAATAAATTGCATGAAATAGGAGATATTAAGCTCTTAAATCATATTAAAAATAGTAAAATCCACTTATCAACCGAATATTGAAATCTAATACCAAATATTATATCGAGGCATTACATAAAAAACATGATTCAATTAAAAATAAGGAGGTTTCACACAATAACAAAAATTAATTTCAATTCTTTTTTAATAATTTAATCCAAGAATAACCTCCCATTTTCATCTTCAATTATTTATTCAATATTAACTTCATTAATGTGAAAACATTTAAATAGATTAAATACACTTTCAAAAATATAATAACATTATAAATGAAATGAATAACCTATCAGAAATTTTGGAATAAAAAATAACAATGACATATATTATATCAAATATATCACATCAATTTCATAACCCCCATAAATGTTGATTTATTTTATATAATTTGACTAATTATAACAACTGAAACAATATAAAAGCATGTAAATTCCACACTAATACAGTAATGATCAATACAATAATTTTAAATTATTTCCCCTAAAATAAAACTCTAAACATCATGGCCTTAATATAAATAGACAAAAGATTAAACTTTAATGTTCTCATAAGACCACTACAACAAAATGAGATTCCACAACCCTAAAAAATCATCCATTAAATTGTAGGATCAAAATAGTATATAGTTTACCTACATTAGGCGAGGGTGAGTTTTTGTTTAAAAAATAAAACTTATAGTATTTTGAACCTCCTTTTGTAGATATATTGGGAAGAAACTCCATCTATTTATCGGTGTTTATATAAATGATAGAGAGATCGTCAGATAAATAGAGTTTATATATCAGATAGATATATTTTATGATTATGAGAGTTTAGAAGTTTTTATAATAAGTAAAAATTTTCTATAAAACTTAATAGTTTAATATAGAAACTTGTTGAAGAAGGTTACACAAAATATTATAATGAAAGTAAGAATAACTTATTAATATATTTTTCAGTGATTTACTCACTTTAACCATAAGTGTAAATATAATAACAAACCATGACTTTGGGTATAAATGGTTTTAAAAAAACATAAGGTCTACCTTTATTAAAATAAGAATCCCCTCGATACTAATATTAAAAAAACACTATCCTCCTATCCTCCAATTTTCTTGATCGTTAAGATCATACACACCTATGTCTTTTTATACCTAAAATACCTCAGTAATCTAGATCAACGAGATAATTATAAACATTTAAATTATTAAAGAATTTATAAAAATATCCTATCATGGATTCCTTAATAAAACTAATCTCAATGTATACAATATTTGACTCTTAATATAATAAGATATTAGAAAATATTTACAAAAAATCTTGATAGTCAGTGATGGAAAAGATCCCACCTCCTCAGATGATGCTCCAATTTATAGAAAATGTCTCAACGGTCATATTCTCAAATATCTAAGGTTTTTATAATGACCTTGGAAAAACTCCATATTTATATGAAAGGATACTGCTTACATTTTTCATCTAATGATCATATGTTTTAACATAATCATAGTGCATTATGATTCTATATTGTGGAATAATAATTTTATGTTGAGTAACAAATAATTCCTTATTACGATGGATTTAATGAACTTATGTTTGGAGAACATGTCTTCCTATATTGAATGAATTTAAACTCATTGTCCTGATATAACTTTGTTTGGTAAATTTGTTATAATTAAACATCTAGACATTAATTAATCATCATCTAATGAAATATGTGAACATACACATGATGTTGAAAGTACATGTCCCTCTTATTTTGAATTCTCTATTTGATTATAAAAGTTTCTACATTAGGTAAAATAATATTTCTAGAAAATCATACTTCATGATTTGGATGTGTAATGTTAGTAAAATGAGATATTTAAGAAAGTGTGTTATTATTTTCCACACATAGATTAAAAATTATTTAAAGTAAAACTTTTGACTCAATATTGGGTCTTGAAATCTATACAAAAAAGATTAAGATATTTCAAAAGGCCTTTAAAAGGGTAGAATGGAAACCCAAAGGAATATTGAAGAAAAAAATTCAATGGGGTTTCACCGTGAACCAAAAAATCCCTCCACAGATCGCTGCTCTGCATAGAAATCTTGTAACGTCCCAGTTCCGGGTGCCACTCAACGGGTGCCCCAAACCCAGTTAGCCACGTGACCTCAAGCACATTTCCCCAAATGCCAGAGGCTGCTGACTAGTAGCGAGGGACCAGATCTGATAGTGGGGAATCTATGCCCTCATTTCTCAAAGTGTAGCGCAGCAGAATGAAATAGAACATACAACAAACAGCGGAAGCGGTAAACCATACACAACTGAAATAAACAACTACAGTGGATACAAACAACAGTATATAAATAATGATGCTACATGTCACAAGTTCTATGAAAACAGCCAGAACATGTTATGCATCAGTATAGTACAACAAAATGCAGAGTACTAGAAAACAAAGAAAAACAGCTGGCAGCAGCATCACGAGCCTAGGCTCGGTCCCATTCCCTCCTAGTCCTCAGCAACAGTCAAGTACCTGTATAGGGACTCTTGCCCCTATCCACACCTCCAGAAACGTAATCTGCTTGGGATGAAAAGCCAGAACCAAACAGGGTGTGAGAAATATATCTCAGTAGGCACCCACTAAATGCCTGTGCTCAACCGTGTGTAAAACATGCAAAAAGTGTGCATTAGTAAAATGCAATAAACTGAGCAGTACTAAAAAGTAACTAACTTACCAGTTATATTTCCATTTAATTATTCATTTAATCCATTTAATTTAGTAACATTCTGAGCTCAATAGTACCAAGACCTCAGGCCCACCAGAACCTTTCCCTCAGGCTATATAGAATCTCAACCTTAGGAATTGCCCTCAGGCGTATCATAATCTCCCCCTAAGGCATACGAAGTGTCACCCTCAGGCACAGAATTCAAGCCCTAAGTCACAAAATGTTTCCCTTAGCAGAAATAGTATGTTTCCTCTAGGCTAATACAGTCACGCCCTCAGGCTAAAGCAGTACAATGCCCGTAGGTTAATCACAAAAATACCCTTAGGCTAAACAGGTAACCGAGCCATGCCCAATAAACAAAAAGCATTAAACAAGCAATTCCTGTCAAGGAAATTCTACAATTACTACTTTAAAGGCATACCCTCGGGTATCCTGGCCAAATGGCTAAACAGTGGAACACACCCCCGGGGTGGTTCCTAGATCCAAGAAATGATCCCAACCAACATTTTATTATCATAATTAAACACCTATTCAAGTCTAGGTGTTTAATATACCAATGGCCTCAGCCACACGACACCCCAACATGGGTTCGTGGCAAAAAATGCACAAAACATGCGACAGTTGGAAAAATTAACACCAAGCCACCTACCTTAAATGCCAATGATTGGTATACACGAACACCGATTCCAGAAACTTCCAAGAACGGAGTAGATCTGAGGTAAGAAAACTTTCATTCAACCTCAAATAACTACTATTAGAAGAATAATTGGTAAGAAACATGCTAGGAGAAGAGAGGTCTTACCCGCGCGGTTCCAACGAGATCGTCTGAAGCAGAATCGGATTCTGGACGAACACTCGGCGGATCTTTAAAGGTTCGGCCGTCCCTCTCAAGCTCCCTCTTCCGTTCTAAGACTTCCCTGTGAACAGGGGAGGATACTGCCCATTTTAACAGAAAAAAACAATGTACACTGCGTGTACTTCCAAGTACATGGCGTGTAATTCCTTCATTTAACTGTTCCCCTGGCTGCACCGCCACACTGTTCATCCGTCGACAAGAGTACACGACATGTACTCTTGTGTACACGGCGTGTAATGTCACCCAGCTGGCGGTTGCTCCACCGCCTTACTGTTTTGGCTTGCCGACTGACTACACGGCGTGTAAAGTACAACTAAAAGGTGTGTAGTAGGTTCCTACACCCTTCATCACGGATATGGCTACACGCCCCGTGTACTCATCCCTACACGGCCAAAAGTACATGGCGTGTGGAAAAAAACTACATGACGTGTACTTCCAAAATTTAGGATTTTACCATTTTACATATATTCTAAAAAACACTTAAGGAAAATAGAAAGGAAGAAACCCGTACCTCAAATGTAAGAACATGGTTCTTACAAACTTCCCCCCTTATAGAAATTTTTCCCTGAATTTCCCTTCCAAGGGTGGAAAAAATATTGCCGTGAACAAATCCGGTCACTGAGCACGTACGTCGGCCTCCTGCTCCCAGGTCTTGTCTTGCACTCGACAATGCTATCATAGCACATATACGAGAGGAACGGACAGTCCTCGGAGAACCTTCGTGCTCCTGTAAATGATACGGATCAGATGATCCTCAAAGGACGCATCTGCCTCAATCTCAACCTCCTCAGGGCTGAAAGATGTGAGACAGGTCTGAATGATAGCGACGCAACTAAGATACATGGAAGTCATCGTGCATGGCTCGGTACCGCTGCGGTAACCGAAACCGATAGGCAACTAGGCTGACTCTCTCCAGAATCTCGAATGGCCCCGCATACCTCGGTGAAAGCTTACCATGTCTCCTGATCCGCTTGTGTCCCTGCCTCGGTGAAACACGCAAGAAAACCTGATCCCTGACAACGAACTCCAAAGGTTGTCTGCGGTGATAAGTATAAGATTTCGGACGAGACTGTATGGTAGCCATCCGCTTATGAATCAACTGGACCTGCTCATATGTCTCCTGCACGAGATGTGGCCCTAGTAATACTGCCTCACCTGCCTTTATCCAGCACAAGGGTGAACGGCATGACCTACCATTTAAAGCCTCATATGGTGCCATCTCAATAGTCACCTGGAAGTTGTTGTTATAGGCAAACTTGACTAAGGGTATATGCTTCTCCCAATAACCCCCAAAGTCTAGGACGCATGCACCCAGCATGTCCTCTAGCACCTGTATCGTACGATCTGACTGGACATCTGTCTGAGGGTGGTATGTTGTGCTCAGAAGCACCTGTATACCCAGTTCCCTCTGAAAACTCTGCCAGAAACGAGACATAAAGCAGGCATCCCTATCTAAAACGATAGAACGAGGGACCCCCTGAAGACGTACGATCTCTTGGATATACAACCTTCTGAGCTCGACAACAAAGAAGGTCTCCTTGATCTGCAAAAAGTGAGCTACCTTCCTAAGTCTGTCCACAACAACCCACATGACATCATTGCCCCTAGGTGACCTTGTAAATCCAGTCACAAAATCTATAGCGACATCGTCCCATTTCCACTCGGGAATGGGTAACTGCTGTAAAAGTCCCGCTAGTCTCTGATGCTCCTCCTTCACCTGCTGACAGGTGGAACACCTCGTAACATAATAAACTACATCTATCTTCATACCCGGCCACCAGTACTGACGTCTCAAGTCACGGTATATCGTGGTAACCCCGGGATGAACTGACCAAGACGAAGAATCAAAATTCTCACATCAGCTCCTCTCGTGTATCCCCTAGAACCCACACTAATCCATGGAAACACAAAACCACATCATCGCCTATCATCCATCTAGGAGGAGGGTCCTATCTCGCCACCGACTCCCATAGAACTAGGCCTTATGGATCAGATAGCTATCTCATCCTCACTCTGTCCAAGAGGGTAGAAGTCACATCTAACGATGATAGATAAGACTGCCCCTGACTGTCATGCACCTCCAGATGAATCTTAGAGAACAAAGCCATGAGTTGAAACTCACCACTGGACTCCTGCACTGCCTGTATCTGAGTCTTCATGCTCAGTGCATCAGCTACTGCATTACCTTTACCAAGTGTATAGGTAAGCTCAAAATCGAAGGACTATAGGTACTCGACCCACCTTCTTTGCCTTAGATTCTGGTCATGCTGAGTAAAGATATACTTGAGGCTTTTTTGGTCGGTGGAAACCACAAAATTCTCTCCCAGTAGATAATGTCTCCAACAGCGCAATGCATGCCCAACTACAACCAACTTGAGATCATGTGTCGGGTAATTCCGCCCATGTGGCCTCAACTACCGAGACCCATACACAACAACTCGGTAGCCCTTCATCAACACTGCTCCTAGCCCAATACCTGATGCGTCACAGTAACATGTATATCTCTTCCCCTACTTTGGGAGTATCAGGATCTGTGCTGATGTCAACCTTCCCTTCAGGTCCTGAAAGGTTGTCTCACAATATTTTGACGAAATGAACTTCACACACTTCTTAGTCAGACCCGTCAACGGTGCTACTAAGTGGGAGAAGTTCTATATAAAGCTTCTATAGTAACCAGCCATCCCTATGAATCTTTGTATCTCAAACACGTTCT
Organism: Viscum album; assembly: GCA_963277665.1. Classification (NCBI taxonomy): domain Eukaryota; kingdom Viridiplantae; phylum Streptophyta; class Magnoliopsida; order Santalales; family Viscaceae; genus Viscum; species Viscum album. The sequence goes on from OY728135.1 coordinate 1,474,083,114, forward strand.
TAGGCTGCTCCCAAGAAACTACTGCTCTCACCTTCTCTGTGTCCACTAAAACTCCTGCCTTCGAGATGATATAACCCAGGAAGTGAATCTGTTCCATCCAAAAGTGGCACTTTGAGAGATTAGCATATAGCTGATGCTCTCTCAGTGTACTCAATACGATCTCAAGATGGGTGGCATGGTCTTGTCGAGTATGGGAGTACACCAAGATGTCATCCACATATACTACCACAAAAGAATCAAGATACAGATGGAACACTCGATTCATCAGAGCCATGAAGACTGCTGGAGCGTTCCTGAGTCTGAATGTCATAAACAAATACTCGTACATAGCATATCTTCTCTGAAAAGCTATAAGCGGTATATCCGATGGTCTCACATGCAGATGATGATATCCTAACCTCAGGTCAATCTTCGAGAACACTCTTGCTCCACGAAGCTGATCAAAAAGATAATCTATACTTGGCAAGGGATATCGGATCTTAACCATCAACTGGTTCAGCTTCCTATAATCCACGCAAAGTCTAAGGGTACCATCCGCCTTGTTCGCCAAAAGGACCGGAGAACCCCAAGGAGAAGTACTGGGTCGGATAAAGCCCTTTGCTTTTAACTCCTCTAACTACCTCTTGAGCTCCTACATCTCAGGTTTAGCCATCATATAAAGATGAATGGACACTGGTGCTACTCCTGGAACAATATCGAGAGAGAAATCCACCTCACGCACTGGAGGTTGACCCGAAAAGTTGTCTGGGAAGACATCCCTAAAACGATCAAAAACTGAAGGGAAATCTGTCTGACAAGTCCCCTGGTCATCCAAATATAAACTCACAATCTGGGTCGTGAGTCCACCTCACCCATGATGCTCTGGTCCAGCTCAAATCACCTAAACATCCCATTCGACCTTGTATAGAAACTCTCAACCCTCTGGTGATGTGAAACACACCCTACGACGATAGAAGTCTAAAAAAGCTCAAAAGGTAACCAACCAGTCCATCCCGAGAATGATGTCATAGCTTGTCATATCTAAGACATAGAGGTCCCAAAGAAAGTGACACCCACCAATCTCAAGGGGGCACTCCTTGCACTGACGCACACCTGCTGTCCTAGTCCCCAACGGAGTGTCTAGCGTTATGATATCAGAAGAAGTAGAAACATAGAGCCCAAGGCTCTCCAAAACGGGTACAGATATGAAACTATCTGTAGCACCCGTATCGAAAAGTAATGAAGATAAAATAGAAGCTACTGGAATAATACCTATGACTGTAGAATGTCCGAGATCCTGCTCCTGCTGGGTGTGTTGCACTGCATAAGCCTACCCAGTGCCGTAGCCCTGCGACACAGCCTGGCTACCCTGAGCAGTCCCGCCTTGCTACCTCTGAGATCCTGGTGTCTGGATACCATGGCCATGACCACCATCTCTACCTGCACGCCCTGACGTATTCCAGTTCCCCGACTGGTAAGAAGCCACTGGTCCTGCTCCCACACGTGGAGTCTGCATAGAACCCCTCTCACTATCCACTGAGATAAACGCCCTGCAAAAAACACTTTAGATGACTCATCTTGCCACAAGATCGGCACTCCACTGGATCACGTGGACACTACGGTCTCTTTTGGTCCTCTATACCACACTGGTAGCACTTGATTGGGCCACTTGAAGAGGCTGCCTGGCTGGCACTGGCACCCTGGGAGAAGTCCATCAGTCTCGTCCTCTTTCCAGTAGAAATAGTACCCATAATTGGTGCTGAACCGCCCTGGCCCACACCACTAGCTTCCTGCAAGTTCCTCTCTGTAATCAGAACCTCGTTTACAATAGGGTGTACTGAAGGCAACCTGAAAACATTCACCAACACTAGGATGTCATAAAGAAGACCATCCTCAAAATGTCTGGCTCTCAACGTCACTTCACCCACCAGTATGGGTCCAAAACACTGAAGCTCCGTAAAACAAGCAGAATAGTCCATCATTGACATAGCGCCCTGCTGCAGATTCATGAACTCTCAAGCTCTCTCTGCCCTCAGCATCTCTGGGAAGAAGAAATCATGGAAGACTACCTGAAAGTATTCCCACGCCATGTCCCTGTGATTTTGTGACTGGGTGGCAACATCCCACCACCATTTGGCGGAATCATGCAGCATATAATTTGCGAGCTTGAAAATCCGTCCTGGAGGTGTCTCAAGATGATAGAAGATAGTCTACATCTACACCAGCCAAGACTCCGCAGCCTATAGTCCACCATCCCCTAAAAAAATAGGCGGATGCTACTGCTGGAAGATACATGTCAGCTCGGCCATAGATGTGGCAGCCTGCGGTGCTCCCTGAAAGGTCTGCATGAACCACATAAAGCCTTTACGGAACTTCACCTCCACGCCTATGTCCAGTATATCAGTTGGTGTCGTATCTGGCTCTGCTATAGGATCAACTGGTAGCCCATTTCCCACCATCTCCGGAGTATAGTTGTCGCCGCTCTCATGGTGAACAATGGGTGGACGTCTAGGCGACATGACACTACTAGGTCAAAATCATGCCTTAGATCAAGATTTATCAAAACTGAAAGCGAAGGAACCACAAAGGGATCAAGAAGAAGAACGCATTTCATGATTTGAAAAACAAGACTACGAGGTGTGTATACGAACTACACGGCGTGTAATTCTCTTCCCTTCCCTTGCCTGGGTCCTTAGACACGGCTAAGTCACAAGGCCCCCGTTGAAAAAAACTACACGGCATGTATATAATATACACGGCATGTATGATGTTATTTTCCAACTGCTCGTGTCATTTGTGACATGGCCGACTATTCGGCTTGAAACTACACGGCGTGTTACACTCGCACACAACGTGTACATCACCCCATTTCCCTGCCACACGGCTAATTCCACACGGTCTGTCCTCAAACAAGACTACACGGCGTGTCCCAAAGGTACACGGCGTGTTCAAGGAACAGTGACATCAACCCATGTTGTTAGTTACATGGATGAGTCCCCAGGTCATACTACATTGCGTGTCCATCATTGAAACGACGTGTTCTATAAAAGAGTTCATCGACCCGTGTTGTTAGTTACACGGCCGGATTCCAGGTCAATACTACACATCGTGTATATCTGGTACACCACGTGATTTACCCAAGCTTGTCCCTACCCAGTGATGCCGCCCACATGGTTTGTGACATGGAAAGAGACTACACGGTGTGTACTCTGAGTACACGCTGTGTACTCCGAGTACACACAGTGTACTTTAAAAGTTCATTTTTCTTCCCGAACAGAAGGCCATACACTACGTGTTTAAAGTTCTACACAGCATGTATACTGGGTTTCCGGATAGTATGCCTCAGAAACTTCTCCGGAACCCAGAAAATACCGAAATCAACACCTAAGTGTCATATTCCAACCCGTGAGGGCCCATACTCCCCACGAATCAATGTTTGACATCTTATCTATGTTATAAAAAAAGAAACAGTCAATGATCCACCAAATTCCGGTTAATGGGGGACCATACTCCCCAAAAACCAAAGTTTGGCATTCATTTTCTAAACCGGCTCACACAAGAATATACCCTATCAGAAAGTAGGTATTTATCAAGCAGTTATCACAACAACATGATTTACTAGCACAAAAACTATCACAACAACATGCAATTTCTAATGCACCTACATGTCATGGAATTATGCATGGAATGTGATTTCTAGCATGTGCCTAAATGATGCATGAGAGGACATACCCTCATCTCATTGGGTTGCAAATAAATAGGACCCATGGATAAAATATAATAGCACAATACCAAGTGCGTCACCCAAAGGTGAAATAAAATCAACGGTAAAAGATGCAAAATCAGAAGAATTGAAAAATACGAGGTAGACAGGATTTTCCCTATACACGAGTTAGCTACGTCTGGGTATAACTTATTACCAACTACCATTCGTCCTAACCCTGACTACGACTCCAAATAGTAAGTCAAAGAAAAGAACCCCTCTGATACCACTTTGTAACGTCCCGGTTCCGGGTGCCACTCAACGGGTGCCCCGAACCCGGTTCGCCACATGACCTCAAGCACATTTCCCCAAACGCCAGAGGCTTCCGACTAGCAGTGAGGGCCGAGGTCTGATAGTGGGGAAACTATGCCTTAATTTGTCAAAGTTTAGTGCAGCAGAATGAAATAAAACATACAAAGAATAGTGGAAGAGGTAAACCATACACAACTTAAATAAACAACTGCAGTGGATACAACCAGCAATATATAAATAATGATGCTACATGTCTCATGTTCTAAGAAAAAATCCAGAACATGTTATACATCAGTACAGTACAACAAAATGCAGAGTACAACAAAACAAAGCAAAATAGTTGTAAGCGGCATCACGAGCCTAGGCTCGGTCCCATGCCCTAATACTCCTCAGCAACAGTCAAGTACCTGTATAGGGACTCTTTCCCTTATCCACACCTGTAGAAACGTAATTTGTTTGGGCTGAAAGGAATGACCCATACAGGGTGTGAGAAATATATATCAGTAGGCACCCACTAATGTCTCGTTCTCAACTGTGTGTAAAACATGCAACAAGTGTGCAATAGTAAAATGCGATAAACTAAGCAATACTAAAAAGTAACTAACTTACCAGTTATATTGCAATTTAATTATTCATTTAATCCAATTAATTTAGTAACATTCCGTGCTCAACAGCACAGAGCCCTCAGGACTACCATAACCTTGCCCTCATGCTATACAAAATCTCACCCTCAAGAATTGCCCTCAGGCATATCAGAATCTCTTCCTCAAGCATACGAAGTGTCGCCCTCAGGCATAGAAGTCAAGCCCTCAGGCACGAAAGGTTTCCCTCAGTCGAAAAAGTATTTTTCCCTCAGGCTAATACAGTCACGCCCTCAGGCTAATGCAGTACAGTGCCCACATGCTAATCACAACAACGCCCTCAGCATAAATAGGTAACCGGGCCTTTCCCAACAAACAACAAGCTGTAAACAAGAAATTCCTTTCAAGGAAATTATACAATTACTACTTTAAAGTCATACCCTCGGGTATCCTGGCCAAACGACTAAACAGTGGAACACACCCCCGGGGTGGTTCTTAGATCCAAGCAATGATCCCAACCAATATTTTATTATCATAATTAACCACCTATTCAATTATAGGTGTCTAATATAGCAGTGTCCTCAGCCACACAAAACCCCAACATGGGTTCGTGGCATAAAAGCACACAAAACACACAACAGTTGGAAAAATTAATACCAAGCCACATACCATATATGACAACGAGTGGTATACACAACCACCGATTCTAGAAATGCCCAAGAATGGTGTAGATCTGAGGTAAGAAAACTTTTATTCAACCTCAAATAACTTCCGTTAGGAGAATAATTGGAAAGCAACACGCTAGGAGAAGAGAGGGCTTACCTGTGTGGTTCCAACGAGATCGTCCAAAGCGGAATCAGATTCCAGATGAACACTCGGCAGATCTTCAAAGGTTCGGTCGTCCCTCTTGAGTTCCCTCTTCTGTTCTAATCCTTACCTATGAATAGGGGAGGCTACTGCCCATTTTAAGTGGAAAAACAAAGTACATGGCATGTACTTACAAGTACACGGAGTGTACTTCTTTCATTTAACTGTTCCCCTGGCGGCACCACCATACTGTTCATCCGTCAACATGAGTACACAACATGTACTCCTGAGTACACGGCATGTACTATCGCCCAGCTAGCGGTTTCTCCACCGAATTACTTTTTTGGCTTGCCGACTGACTACACGGCGTGTAAAGTACCACTACACGGTGTGTAGTCGGTTCCTACACCCTTTGTTGCTGACATGGCTACAGGCCCCCTGTACTCATCCCTACACGGCCAAAAGTATACGGCGTGTGGAAAAAAAGTACACAGTGTGTACTTTCAAAATTTATGATTTTTCCCATTTTCCATATATTCTCAAAAACACTTAAGGAAAAGAGAAAGTAAGAAACCCGTACCTCAAATGTAAGAACCAGTTTCTTACAAATCTGATGCTTCACAAAGAACCCTTGAACAAAAATATTTTGTGGGATAGTGAAATTGACACCATCACCCACATAAAAAATAGTATTGTTTGAGAAACCGAGGTATTGATCTATTCCCCTGCAAACTACGGACCCATTTCATTAACAATATACCCACTAAATAAGTCATTCCTAGGTTGGGTATCTACCATTGGATTCTATAAAAGAATGATCATATGCCACCCTGAACGACCGGCCACACCGGTATTTGTTCCTTCCATTCTTCAATAAATAGACACTAAGAGGACCTAAAAAAAGAGCCACACCCATACATAAGAACTGAAGAGACCCAAAGAAAGGATTCATTAAATCTAGATCCATTAGATAGATCCCCATAGGTAAAACCTACCACATACCATTAAGGAAGAAATAATGAGTCATCTAGTGGTCCACAAACCCAATGTCTCATTATGGACACAATCCCATCAGGCGCAAATTGATGACCCGTTTGTAAATAGGAATCCCACATAGAAAAAATGTTAAACAGAAATAACCATACCCTTTGTATAAAAATGATATATTCGAGGAAATAGGCCCCATGTTGAAAATTCAAGGTTGGTGGAACCAAGCCCCATAGAGAAAAGTGCTACATGGGTATAACCTAGCCCAGCGAATCAAAACACTACACCGGACAAACCCAGGTCCACATAGCATAATGTTATACAGATGATCCCCTTACCCACATAGCATCATGCTACATGAAGGGAACCCCATCCAACATAAGAAGATGATACACAGGATGAGGCCTACTAGGGCATTCTACTCTCTAGCTCCCATCATTTTCTTCCATTGTATCTTTATTTCCCATATTGTCCCCTCCATGAACCAGTCTATAAATATCAAGATAAGGCACCTTCTAAAGCTACCTGACACATATGATAAGATAATCAGGCACATCAGTATGTCCTTTAGAGTTTACATTCCTATGGTAATATGAGTCATGTGGGCCACCCCAAAAATAGGTTAGACCCTCAGAATGATTTATGGTATAAATTCCCATGGTAATGAGGGTTTTGAACTTTGGGAACTCACATGAACCTCCCTGTTATATGTATATATAAGGACCACTAGAATTTCCCTTCAATGTGGGCTAGTTTCAAACATCCCTCTCTTTACAAAAACAAATTTTAGGTCACTCCTCCTGAGGTAATACCATACCCTTTCTTATTGGATGTGAAACATGTTCTCTTCTTCACCTTTCCAAGGGATGTAACCGGATAGATCATCAAAAATGACTATCATGGATTTATAAACAAGAGAGGAAACTGGTGATCTCAAATCCCCTATCCCTCACTCCATTTGGGCTCTAACACCATCCATTAATGGATATGGTGAGATTTTGTGATCAACAAATTTTTCGCTTCCTCTTGATTCTCACATCGAGCATGACTCATGTGGGCTTAGAGGTTAGTTGAAATTATGTTGTCTACATGATCCCAAACATCAAATGGGATTCCTATATGGTATAATTCCAAAAACCATACTTCAACCTTCAAAGGGAAAAAATAACAATAAATTATAACAAAATGGGCCTTATCCATAGATATAGGCCCCAACATCAATCCACATGTTTAGCTTCAATGCATAAGCCCCAAGCATGTCCATCCACTTGGACTACATTCATGTGTAAGCCCTAATTAATCCCCCATTTAAATGGACCTCCATTAAAGTGTAAGTCTCAGTCCAACCAAACTACATGGTATTTGATTCCCAAATAATTAGAAAATGTAGAAATCCTACTTGAGGTCCAAACCCATCACCCAAATCCACCATAATGTTATTTAATCCATGTCCCTGGTAGGATAATTTGCACCTAGGAGACTACTTATCTTCTTGGGATCCTTGGGTCGCCTCATCATAACTACCACACCATACTTTACCAGGAACCATTCTCCTAGATGTCCTTTCCACATTACATCAAACTCTATGGTTGGGTCCTCGACACATGACCATAAATGGTGAAGTGTCCTGTAAAGTGGCACTGAACAATGTGGGTTCTGATTCCTCCCACAAGGATACATAATAATCCCATTTCATGGGTTTGATACCAACATCCAAACAACTCCCATCCTCCTAGATAATGGTAAACTCCAGAGAACCCCAACACACTACTTAAAACATGGATCGGCCCAATAAACGACTAAAGGATCCCTTATTTTTTCACAAAAGTGTATCATTAATGGAGAACCTCAGATACATACATATCCCTCCATTAATTGAGAACCTTGGATACATAATGCCGATTCTAAACCCATGTGTAGTTATAATGAATAATTTCCTCAGGGTAATCCCTAATATACACAATTAGGAATGAACTAACTATTAATTAACATATATAAAATCTATAAGAGAGTCCCAAAATAGGAAATTTCCCCCCAAAAGGGTATGATGACACCGAATTATTATCCTCATGAAAAATGTGAGTTCTCATGTTTCAATGCTCATGTTACCCAGTGAGTTACTTCTTTGGATTGTAGGTCCATGAATCATGGATATTAGTGTTTTTGGGTGTTTTGGGTTCTATGAAAAAACCTTTTGGAGATTGTTTGAAGACCTTGTACCCATCATCACTGATTTTAGACTATTCAACCCCTTAAAATAAACAATTTTTTTAATAGGGATATAAACCCGTATTTGGGGGAAATCAAATTGTGAACCCAACATGAATCCTTACCAAGGTGATAGTGTTACCCTGCTTTAGGCTTCTTTCACATCCAAAATGGAAAAGGGTAAAGGGATACAATTAATTGTGAATGTAGTCATGAGATGTTACTTTGATAAGGTTTTGTTGTCTATATCTATCACATACATTTCAAGAAGTCTTAAATTCTTCCTTCAATCCACTGAAATCTTTCCTGTTTACTCAGACATGTGTGTCGGTAACTACACATGATTCTAGGTCCTCCACGAAGTAGAGGACTCCATCGCCCACCCAACATCTTCAATGCTTGGTATTGAATGCACTGGTTAGGGAATACCATCAAAAGGGCACTCTTAGCACCATGAAAGCATCTAAGAAGGAACTCTAGGACATGAAGCCCTTCCAGCAATCCACCCAATGATAGTCTACAGTCCATATAAATGAAGCTCCACTAGCCATCTATAAGAGTTTTGGGAGCATGTCCCCAAAAAGTGTCAATGGTGATTCCATTATCCTAGGGTGGCTAATTAAGCCCACACTAATGAATTCATCATTATAGAATGGGGACTCACCCAAGCGCCCCTTCTGGAAATCGTCACCACAAATGATGGGTAGCCTTGCATCCTCATCATAAAGAGAATACTTTCCCATGGGCTCCTGAGGAAGTTAAGAAGTCTTAGGTCCCAAGGGAGGTTTGTAAAGGGTGGTCATTAAATAATCTGAAGTTTGATAGTGTCCTCATTCCTACTGAAGAATCCCACTAAGAAAATATTGCAGAAATTCATGAGAAGATTTATATTTTTACTCACCATCATGAGAAGATGAAAATCCATGTTCGCAAATATGAAGCACATCATTCAAATATGGCAGCACATGAGTATATTAGATTCCATGATATTTCTTTCCAAACCCACCTTGCACATAGGGTGACAAGTTATAGGTAGATTCTTATTGTTGAAAATCAATATCAAGCTCATCTATCAAATATTATGGCAACTAAATACCACCAGAGTCAAATTCATATCGATGAATATCAATCCTGTCGAAAAAATAGGGAAAAGAACAAGCAGAATATAATCACTTAGCCTGAATATGATTCCCACAAGCCAAATATAGAAGAAATCAGATAAAATAGATCGCATATCCCCGTGATAAGTTGGTGAAGGACTAGTATATCTATGCCCACATAAGAGAACTGTCAGTACATACTCATAGAAAGTAGAGGATCAAATTAAGAAAATATTTCAGCTCTGAAATTAGAATGGGAATATATTAGTGTTCCCGTAAAAGACACCTCTCAAAAAATCCTGGTAATTATGTAGGATTAGACATAAATTCCTGATCATATCCTATAGAATTGTCAACAAGTTATCACATCCAAAGGAATAGGAAGGATTTGGGCTCAAAATCCCCCACCCCATGTGGGGTGGATTATCTACAAAATAAGGTGGTCACTCCGAAGTAGACATGTATCCCTACTTCTATTTAGGAGGGTATTTGGTAAAATCTCATGATAAATGGACAACAAGATCAAGAACAAATACCCATTCCAACTGGGGGACACCGGTCCACTTCAGTTGCTACTTTAGAGAAGATATATTTCCCTTCAAGAACTGAGGTAGATCTTTGGAATATCCCAATAGTAACATAGTATCCAACTGAATAGGTACCTATAAATAAAGGTTGTCACCTAAATTAAATGGCCCTAGTCGCCCACAAGAGAGAACCCAAAAATGAATCTCACTAAAGGAAACTGGAAAATGAAGATCATATTCCTGAACCCCATCTACTGTAAGCTGGAGTTATTGATTCTCTAAAATTCCTATAAATGGTGGCTCTAGATCCTACAAATCCTTTAACAAATTACAGATATGGTAGTAGAAATTGCGAAGGTCCTCCATCCAACATTCTTACAAGCATCTCTAAAGAACCTCTCCATAGCCTATACCATTAAGGATTACTTCATTGACAAAAAATAATTGATCATGAGACCCTATCTATTGAAGAGAATTATGGTATCCCTCATCATGTTCATAAGCTTCATCAATAATAAGGTCATCCCCTTGCTATCGTCTTCCCTAGTGATCCTTCTTAGGGTACATAAGACATAAACACTCCCTGCTATCAGAAATCAATCTATGATGGTAGTCCTCACCATTGTGGAACCAACAGCGAAGGTCCTTCATACAGTGATGTATTATTTTAGAAATAAAGTCCTCTTATTTATGTCGTATTCACTGAAGGTCATCCCTGGGGTATACAATATAGGAATTCTCCTTACATTTAGACATCAATCTATTATGGTAGTCTTTTCTATTATGGAACTAACTTCAAAGGCCCACCCAACAGTGACATCTTATTTCTGCAAGAAGGTACTCCACTCACTATCAACCACCCTAAAGGTCCTCCTGGGGTACACATAGTAGAAATTCTCCCTGTAATAAAACATTTATCTAGGATGGTATTCCTCATCTTTGTGGAACCAACTGCGATGGTCCTCTCCATAGTGATGTCTTATTTCAGCAAGATGGTCATCCCCTTGCTGTGATCCACCTAAAAGTTCTTTTCTTGGGAATATGATGTATAAATTATCCCTGAAGTTGGACATCAATCCATGATTATAGTCCTCTTCATTGTGGAACCAACTACAAAGGTCTCCCCTATAGAAAGATTTCATATTGGTAATAAGGTCTCCCCTTTTTGAATCAAATACAAGAAATACCCTATATATAGTGGAACGTGGAGGGATTGGGTAAAACATATTAGATAAACTATCAATAACAAGTGAAATCCTTTCTCAACCAGGAGATGGTCTAGGGTAACAGTCATATTATGAGCTGTCCCAAACCATTCACAAATCAAAAAGACCCCAAATAGCATTGCAATATGTGAAAAAATCATCAATAAGTGTTTGAGTTTGGAAGAACAAGTAGAAGATTATCTGGTGGAAGAAAAAAAGGATATACTGCTTGTGAGAAGATAATTGTCCAAGGATTAAATACTAGTTATGTTTTGTCCCACAACCACTTATCAGTTCGATTTACCAAGGAATTTTTCTGAATAATGAATTCATAATATTTATATAAATATTTGGACAACTCTCAGCCACATGAATGTAATATTATTACCCTAAAATTGATATGTTTACCATGTAAAAATGTTAGGAGATTTTAGAAGTTGAATAAACATAGAAGAAATTTTTTCTACTTGGTGACCATAATCAGAGATGTGGTAGTATGATCACCAACTGACTTGCCTCAACAAACTGCATTAGTCATGTCTTATGATCAGTGATGCCCCACCTGGTGTTAATATTATGATATGAGGGGAACATGGATATATTCATTTCCCCCATGACCCATTTAGTAGATCCCATTGGAAATGGAATCTTGTAATGTAATTATATCAAGGTGGAAATTAAATAAAATCCAATCTCTAGAAAGGCGTTATGCTCAACAGGAATAGTCATTGTGTAAGCCTCAAAAGTTTTTGTGATGACAAGAGAAATCCATTGAGAAAATCATGAACTAAAAAATTGAGAATACTTAGAAGGATTCTTACTTAAGGTAAGATAATCATTAAACACTCTTAATTTCCTTTGAAATAAAAAATTTAATGAGCAGACTCAATAGAATATCAGGCTTACACTCAAATGGGAATACACAAGATCAAGAAAGTACCGATAGAAGCAGCAACCACTGTAGTACAGGATCATCCCTAGCCCAATAGGTTAGAGTATTTTTGAACATTAAATTACCCCATAAGACAAACAATTCAGGTAGATGAATAATAATGAGAAACCCCTCCCTATAGGGTTGGATGTATTTTTACCTCAACCACCCACCCAGTGGAAAGTAGTCTTTTCCCATTTGAAGAAGATGAAAATTATATAGGTATCTCATTCTATACCATATATGGACACATTTAACTAAAAAGGGAGGAATGCAGTAAGTTCATATAGAGTTTCTATCCATGTTACCTTTTTCTAAGAATCCCGACGAGGATACGAGAATGGATGGAGAAGATCCAACAAAGGACACAAATGGTGCTCCTACTATTCAATAGCAAGGACACCTTCCTCAATGAATTATGCATTAAAAAATTTCAAGGATGTTAATCTTATATAGCACATTGAAAATGATGTGAGTACATAATATACATTATTGGATGGTTACATATGAAATTTTATATACACTAAGAATGAGGGTGGGATTACCTGGAATGACGGGATCAACCTAAATTTGGTTCATCCCCTGATCAATCATATACCTCTTCCTCAGTAAATAACTAATAGAAAGGTGAATTCAAGTAAGTTCCTATATGAACCACCTCATCCTCTCAATTATAATGAGCCCATTATGTTTGAATAAATATTCTCTCAGTGGAAAGATTAAATGAATGAGTTAAGGTGAATCAATGTTGAATTACTCTGAGGTAGAATTCCTATTGAATATGCTCCCTGATCAAAGCTTCAATTTTCCATTTTAAAAGAAATAATTTAGCCACATGGGTTTATCATAAAACATGAAGTAAGACAAGAACATCCATCCAAAAGGGAACAAAAAAATTATTCTTTTTGTATCTAATAATGGATGGGTATCAGGATTTCCCTCATTAAGGAGACATCTTGAATAGGTTAAGGAAAATCCTCAAAAGATCTCCCCGAATGGATACCCACCTCAAGTACTAACAAAACTAGAATGTTAAATCCCACCCCTCACTATGATTTTCAAATCTATGTTTCAATATAGCATGTATCATAGGATTATTAGTATAATTGATTCATTGGTAGATCGATTTTAAGCCATGTAGGAGCGATGTGCACTGGTACAACTGGAACAGAAACCTCACCCCTATTGTGTGAGGGACACCCCGCTGCCGCCAAATTTTGGTAGCTTGATGTTTCCAATATTTGAAGGCTCAAGAATCCCAAAACAATATCTGACAAAAAATTTCTCTTATTGTGATCCCATGATGGTATCCCTACAACAACAACAATAAGATAAACTCAAATGCTTTGTATGAATCATGAAAGGGTAATCATTCCTATGGTATACTGGTTTTATAATTCGGTCGGTAATAGGACAGTAGGATTTTCGTAGGTAGTTTCTCTTCTAATTCATATCAATGCTACCAAAAAATAGTCATCAAAATATCAAAATAAAAATAGTAGGAGAATGAGAGAGTCTTAGACTTCATTTCTAGTTGGAAAAGGCTAACCAACTCTTTGAATCAGCAAATCTCCAAAGAGTAGATTATTATTATGTGCATCAATAACCTTAGTGATGAGATGCAAAAAAAAAACATCATCCTAGTGAAGTATAAATTTGGGTTTTGATATTTCTCCTCCATTTCCAAGAAAATGGAATAATCCAAGTAGCGACATTGGCTCATGTCCCAGGTAACTCCCCTAGTTCTGGGAAAAAGAGTGGGAAAAGAGCAAGTTTCTTCTGTGAGGCTTAAGTCAACAACTACACCTGCACCTATTCTAAGACTTACACCATATCGGGCAGTGCCCCAAGGTGTTAATAACAACACCAACCTTGAAACTATGAGAAGTAAGACCCATGAGAAATAAATTTGAGGAAGTGAGGAATAATGTTTTCCCATTCCAAGATGATCATGTTTGTAGCTATTTTATAGTCATTATGAACTACAATTTACAATGGATAAGAGATCCGAAAAGGGTCAACAAGGTTGAACTTGATGAGAAAACATATTATTTTTACTTTCATAGGATTTAGGTACACACCATCCATGAGTGTCTCATCTTCAAAGATCTCTTGGAAAAAATGATAGATTCTAGGAAAGTAAAACTAGGGCCGCTGAAAGCACAAGTGGTGTATGTTTATGTTACAAACCCGAATAAAGGGGGTGAGTGGAAAGAAGTTGTTAATGGGAGGTAAAAAATATTATATACTTGGATGACTAGAATTAAAATAAACCTAACTCATGGTATTCTCTAAGCACAGTTGAAACAACCATCTATGCCCTCAACTGCTCTTACTGCAACACAATCGATATCCTTGACCCCACAACCTTCAAAAATTAGTTTTTTTGTAAAATAAGTGTGACCAAAAATTCAAGTGTAAGTTCAAGAAGAGGAATCTATAACAAGTAAAATTCATCATGAACCTCTCAAAATTTATGCCATCAAATCTGAAGGAACATGACAGCCACACCAAACAGCACCACCAATGGTATTCGGTCAGGAAAATTCATCATCATATGGGGAGTAGATCTTTAAACCCATTAATTTAGTTCACTTAATAGATCCCTTATCCTATGATGAGTATGGATATGAGACCATGTACCTTTCACCCAATTATGTTTCTAGTGGAATAGGCCATAGGATCCAGTGATACCATGGAAGGTGCAACCATAGAGGAAGTCAAATATTTGGCCACACTCCGGTTCAAACTATCAATGTAGAGAAATATCATAGAAGATCCCTTTAGAAGACCCCGAAGAAAAGGAAAATTCCTCTACACCTTCTAAAATCCGCTCTAAAATGATCTATTTGGAATATCCATGAGAGGAGGAATAAGTGTTTAATCACCCTCGGCATACAGGGAGACTTACCCAACCTGAACCACCAAGAACAGGAACACGTCTAGCTCCAATATTAAGGGTTGATCCATCTTCATCTAAAACTCAAGACCATAAAGAACCTATTAAATATTATCACCGCACTGGGAAGCCCTATAAGTTTGACCAAAATTATGATATTTTGAAATAATAGGCCTCAATACCCAGAAAACTATCAATCCTGGATGCTTTGAGTTTGTAAAAATATCTCATGGAAGCACTCATTGAAGCATTGATAAAACCCTGAGAGTTTTAATCTGAAGTATCTGCCACTGAGGTATATCATATGGAGACTAATTTTTCAGAATTCCATGCAGTTATCTCCTTTACAAATCAAGATGGAGACATTGTTATTTGGGGGAATATAAAAAACAATCATGTGGCAAGAAAGATAAATGTTTTCATTCTCTAGTAAGTTTTAATTGATAATGGCTATGAGGTTAATCTAATTCTAATGAGAAAAAATCACAGTATAGGAAAAGAGTAAAATAATATTGAACCTTACTTCATTATATTAAAAGGCTATAACAAAAGTCATCAAAATCCATTGGAAAAATCAAACTCAATGCCCAATTTAGAGGCCTCGTAGTCAATGTAGAATTTCAAATGGATTGAAAAAACAGCACCCATCATCTTTATAGGAAGGAATTGGTTTCAATAACACATATAAATTCACTCCTTGTACCATCAATGAATCTAATACTTCATCAATTGAAAAAATCTGGACGTTATACAATGATAAAGCCCCATTCAATTCCTATGAGTCACATTCTATCGATGTAGGATTTTATCCAGGGAAAGGGAAATAATCCTTTGTTAATGTTGTTGAATAGGACACCACCTCCAAAAACCTAGAGATTATTCTAGATGACCCCTTTTGGATGATCAATGAAAAATATATACTAAAAATCAACCAAATTGAGCACATGCTTCCAAATTCAAATGTGTTTTCAGCAGTCATCGTGATTTCAATCACAGCCACTGAATCCAATAGTGATTAAAAATATACTGACCCCCAAGATAATGTTAAGTGCTTGAATGGAAATTCCATCAATCCATCAACATAGCACCAAAAAATCCATACCACAAAAAAAATTCATAACAAGATATATTTTCATTCAATGTAGATAAAGAGACTCCTCCAACCCTGACTCCATCCTCCCTAGTTATTCAAGGGAATCCGCTGCTACAAAATGTGTCAAAAAAAGACTCTTCATCTTCTAAAAACCAGTATCTTGACCCTTCTATTAACAATAGAGAACTATTACTAAGACTTATTTCCCCATCATAACAAGAGGATTAAGATAAATAAGAGGATGAGGAGAAGGACCTTATGGATTCTCCTCAAGTATTTTAGGAGGGCGTCTTGACCACCACTGATGAACTCCGAGACATAAATCAGGGTAGAGAATAACACCCATGACTCCCATTGATTAGTATAACCATGTCTTCCAAAGAGAAATAGGTAGATCCCTCCTTCCTAAGGAAAAATTGAGATATATTTTTCTATAACTGCATGAAAATTCCATACCTATATCCCAAGGTGTCCACTAACCACCTGGGCCTACCATAGGATCATCATGGCTATAAATTAGTAGCTTGAAGGATTCACCCGATATATGATTCCTAGAAAAATACTAATGTGTACAAGTTCATCAGGGAAAAATTCATTCAGTAATTCCAATAACCCAACTGATTGTACAACATAGTACCCTTTAAAAATAATAATAGAAAAATTAATTTCTAAATTGATTTTAGGGATCAAAACTTTCTCTGCCTAAAGGAGGAATTCCCAAACTTGATCATAGTGCTATTGATTGATGAAACGACCAAATATCATGATTTATACTTCATGGATGGTTATTCGGGATACAACCAACTAAAAATGCGCCAATAATATTAATAATCCACCACCATTAGGTCCCCTTTGGAGTGTTTTATGGTAGACTAATTCCATTTTGTTTGAAAAAGTTGGCGCCACATATCAACCAGCCATGCTACGCATCTTTAAACCATTCCAGGGAACATTCAAAGAATTATATGTTGATGGAATGGTGATTAAATATTGATAATGATCATACCACATGTTAGATCTTGAAACTGCCTTCGATTAACAATGAAAACACAATAATAAAATTAACCCCTTAAAAATCACCTTCATAGTTACCTATGGTATGTTTCTCAGCTTTTTTGTATGCCATCGTGGCATCAAAGTCGACCTCAAGAAGACTGAGGCTATCCTTGAAAAGTCACCTCCTCATAAACTCACAGAGTTGATGGGAAATCAAAGACACTTATCCTACATTCTATTATTCATATCCAGCTTTACAGGAAAATGTTTTTCCTTTATGAGGATAATGAAAAAACAAGGCATATATTAGTGGAATGATGATTATCAGAAAGAATTCAACAGAATCAAGAAGTGTCTCTTATGCCTGCCAGTTCTAATGTAAGTTGTCAAATTAATACTACTAATATTGTATGTGATATCATTAGAGAAATTACTAGGTGTCTTTCTCATGAAAAAAATGAAGTCATCATAAAAAACAGTCCTTAATATATTATCCAAACCATGATCAATGCTGAGGCCTATTACTCAAATATCAAGAAGATATGTTTGGCACTAATATTTGTATTCAAAAAATAGGTGTACTAATTGTATCATCACAAGGTCCATTTGGACTCTTGTAGCAACCCACATATTTTGATTCTCACCCTTCATATTTTTATTGGTCATCTATCATGGTGAGCAGTCATCCTGTAGCAGTTTAACATCCAGTTTGGGCCTCAGAAAAAAATTAAAAGGTCAAGAATTAACATATTTTATGGAAATAAAACCCTTGATATAAATGAATTCATTGGATACCAAGCTACCTGATGAAGATGTTTTATCTATTCCAGAAGACCCCTAGATATGGGAGATAGATTTTGATGATGCATCTAGAATACTAATAATAAAAAGTATAGGACATACCGAGCTCAATAAAGTGGTGATTGGATTCATACTCTTATCACCAGCAAAGGAAGTCCTATATTACTCTTTCTTGTTGTTGGAGGGGTGAAAAAACAAAAAGGTAGAATATCAGTCTCTCATTACAGGGCTAGAGATGGCACATCATGTACATGTAAAATAATTGAAGATAATAGGTGATTCAAAATGGGCATAAAGAAGGTCAATGAAGATTATTATATCAAAAAGGTAGATCTAATCCCTCTAGTAGACCACGTCTGAGGAATAATGGAGGAATTCCCTTTGTATCCTCATTAAATCTTGTCCCCCAATCACAAAATACCCAAGACGATGCAATGGAAAATGCAGCTGCAAATATGGATGATCTGGACCAATATGAAACACTAATATGTATTGTCCACTACTGGATGGTCTCACCGTTCGTTCAGGACAACGCGGAATAAATCAATTATATTATACCCATCCCAAAGCCTTAATGTTCAACCATTGGCTAGATAACACATATTAGGGACTACCATAAAAAGGGAGAGCTTTTGTTAGATGGAGTTTGAAGGGATAAATTCAGAAGATGTGAAATTAAAAATATTCTGTATAATGACACAAATCAATAAAAGGTCCACTATAATAAAATCCTTGAAGGGTTCCCTCTCAATTGAATTGATGGAGAAAAGACTGATGCTATCATAAAAAAGGTGGACCCTGGGTCCTACGGTACACACTAATTAGGATCCAAAATATCCCATCAAATTCAAAGGCTTGGATACTATTGGCCCACAGTAATGAATGATTGAACTACATTCACCAAAAAGTTCACTTCATTCCAACTTTTGGAAAATTTCTTCCATATACTAATGAAGTTATATCACTTAGATAAGTACACCTTTCCATTATCAATATGGTTATTGGATATTGTGGGACCATATCCCCCCACTATATCCATGAAATTCAAGTATATTATCACAAAAAACAACTACTTTTACAAGTGGGTAAAAGTAATACACCTCAAATAGTTTGGGGTATGAAACATTATCAACATAATAAAATCCAAAATCATCACTATGTTTGGTGTCCCTCATAAAACAATGATGCACAACAACACCAATTTCTTCTCTATTTAATTGGAGAAACTATATTAGGAATATGATATCAAGTCCAATCGTTCACCTCGCTATCATGCAGTGGCTAACTAAAAGATAGAGGAATTCATCAAGACCTTATCCAATATACTCCAAAACAAGGTAGATAAGGATAATAAGTCATGGATGGATAAGCTACACTATTATTTGTGGGAAATCAGTGATGTCAATTACAAGGTTTTAGAAAGGACTCTAATGGTTTTTTGTCCATGGATCCAGAAACACCCAATGAATCTCATACCCAAGATTCGTGGACCTACATTTCAAAGGCTGGTCCTCAATGGGTAACATGTACAATAACACTTGGGAACTCACATTAGTCAAGAGGATTGTAAATTAGGCTCATCACACCTGATTGGGGGTCACTATTTCTCGTTCCAGGACTCTCTTATTGATTTAATATATTTTCATGAATCCTTGTTTCATTCAAAAGTGTGTATATTATGGATTACCCTGAGTCAATGATCCATTAGGACTACACATGGGTTTTTAACCAACTCTATGTATCCATGGTTTTTCATCAATGGAGGGATTAATATATTTATGAGGTTCCCTATTAATGTTACCCTTTTTAGAAAGATCAAGTATCCTTTGGCCATTTATTGGGATGCCCTTGGTTCTCGGCCATGTTATGGGGTGCTCTTGATTTCATTACCATCAAAGTGGGATGAGAGTTGTTTTGTATGTTGGGATCAAACTCATGATATTCGATTCCGACCTATCCCCATGAGAGGAATCATAACCCACATAGTTTGGTTCCACTTAACTAGACACATCACCTTTTAAGGTCATGTGACGAGGACCCTACCATGTAGTGTAACATCATATGGTAAGGATTTCTCAGCAAAGTGTGGCTGGTCAATGATGGTTTAGGACTTAAATTGAGGCAGCCCAATGGGACCAAAAAAGAGATGCAGTCTCCTTGGAGAATGTGACCCTAACTGGTAAATGGTATGTAGAACATTAGGGTGGATTTGGGAGATGGGTTTGGACCTCAAGGAGAATTCCTATATATCCTAGTTAGTTGGGAATCAAATACAATGTAGTTCTGTTGGACTAGGACTTACACATTATAAGAGGCCCACTTAAATGGGTTTTATTGGGGATTACACATGGAAGCAGCACAAGGGTATGGACATGGTCGGGGATTAAGCATGGTAGCTTCCCATGTGGATTGATGTTGGGGCTAATATATATGGAGGAGGACGATTTGTTGATAATTTATTGGGAATATGGACTTTAGATGGTTGATGTATGGTTTTAGGACATATATTGTGTAAGTACCCCATTTGAGGTTTGGGATCACACAGATTTCATAATCTCCACTAACCTCTAAGCCCACATGAGTCACTCTCAGTGTGAGAAACAAGAGGAAGGAGTAGATTTGATGATCACACAATCTCACTATATCCATTGATTGATAGTGATATAGCCCAAAGGGAGGGGGGATTTGAGTGCACTAGTTTCCTTTCTTTTTTCATATCTAGGATAGTCACATTCATAGATATATCTAGATACATCATTGGAAGAGGTTAAGAGGATCACAAGTGTCACCTATTGCAAGAAAGGATAGGGCCTAACCTCAGGTGGAGTGCCCTAAAATTGGTTCTGGGAAAGAGAGGGATGTTCAACACTATCCCTCATCAAAGGGAATGATCAAAGACCCCTCTCAATGCCTAAAATAATGATTTTCATGTGACTTCTCCAAGGTCAAAACCCCTGTTACCATGGGAATGTAAAACCAAGATCATTCTGAGGGTCTTCCTTATTTTTAGGGATTCCCACATGACTCCGCTTACTATGGGTATGTAAATTAAAAAGGACACGATGATGTTCCAGATGATATTATCATACGTGTCAAGTGTCTTTGGAAGGGGACTTAGCCTAATATTGGAATATTGGTTTGTAGAGGGGCCAATATGGGGACTAATGATATGATAGAATAAAATGGTGGCAGTTGGAGAGTCGAATTCCCTAGGAGGCCATATCCCATGTAGCATCTTCTTATATACGATGGGGTTCCCTTACATATCATGTTTTAATGGGGGTAAGTTGATCATCCATGTAGCATTGTGCTATCTAGATCTAGGTTCTGAGTGAAGAGTGTTTTGATTAATGGGGTAAGGTTTTTCTTGCATACCAATTTACTATGAGGACCCAGGTTCTTCCCACATAGTATTTTCTATGTGGGTCCACATTACTCTAACATAGAATTTTGATACATGGCCCAAGGTTCTGCCCATATAGAATTTTAGCTATGCGGGATACCTATTTGCATAGGGTTTATCCATTTGCGCCTCACAGTATTTGTGTCTATAAGGGTACATTGAATTTTTAGACAACTATATGAATTATTATTTATTCTTTAATGTTATTTGTTGTGTTTTACCAATTATGAATCGTCAAAGGGCTTTGTATTTCTTGGTTCCTTGATTCAAATATCTATAGTTGATAAATCTGGGTGTGGATATCTTTTTTGGACACCTTTGGGTATTTTTATAGATGAACAGAGGGACCAGATACCATCATGGAAAATCATTCATGGCAATTCATGTTCTTTATTTTGTTGGAGAACATATAATATATGCATATTTCAAATGACTTAGTTAGGGGGGATGTCGTTTGTCAAAGGGGGTCATTGTTTTTGGGGGTGGAGATCACCTCTTTGATTCTGAAAATGACTTTAGTTTCATTTTTTGTTGCAAGCTCCATCGTCTCCATCCCAAGACTATTTTCATTCGTGGGTGCTTTGAGAAACAATGGATGGTCATGCAGAGCGGCGGCCCATGAAAGGATTTTGTGCTTTGTTGTCACACCCCTATTAATAATTTTTCTAAATCTTCTTCCAAGTTTCATTTCTACCCTTCTCCAAAATTTTCACAATATCAAAATCTTATTTTTAGAGGTTTTTGAACGTACCAATCAATAATATCCACCTTTTTTAAATGAAAAACATAAATCTCAAAAATAAATACTACTGTAAAAAACTATTTTTTATGAAAAATTATTTCCCTATACTTTCACATTTACATTCTAAATCTTTAATACTACATTTTAAATTCATCTCTGTTTACTAATATTTCCACTTTTCCTTATTTATTCCATTTATTTAACAAAAAAACCTATATTTTTTGTTATAAATAAAGGTTTTCAATACTTTTATCAACTCAGATCCAATTATCCTAATTTTTTATTTTTAAAAATATAAGGAAGAATGTGTTCATGAAATGTTAGAGAAGAAAATATATTTATGAAATAATTCTATATAAAAATAATATTATTTTAAAATATAAAAAATGATATTCATCTATATATAAATTTAATTAATATCTATTTGAATATATATATGGAGATAAACTCATTTAAAAAACTTCTTATAAAAGTGTTTTTATATTTAAAAAGTTTCCATGAGTTTAGACAAATATTTATTCTTTCTATGATAGGTTCTTTGCAATAATGTTCCACTTTTTGAAATCCACTTGAAATTTGTCTAACTTGTTAGAAACTGATTTCATTTTTTCTCACTGATCTTCATTGACTTAAAACTCTATGATTTTTTACTTCAATATCAACACTTCTTTTTCTAATAACCTAACCTTACTAATCTCAATATTTATTTTTTAAACATCAAATTTAATAGATAGATTTATCATCTTATATTTGTAAATTTATTCTTCTGGTATCATAGCATGATGTTTAAGATTACCATGACCCATTATAATTTCATCGACATTGGAAAAAATATATCTTATAGAATTTATAACAATTAAGGTTGATTTTTAATCCCTTTGATTTGTCCATAATTAAACTTAATATCAGCCTCAATTTTTTTATCCATATGAAAACATATTTCAACTTTCTTATGTATGCCTTAAATTTTTCTTTCAAATCATTATACTCAGATTTATTTTGAAAAATAGTCTCATAAATATGTTTTAATGAAATTTAATTATATAATGAGTCTATTATTCCTTGAATATATTTAAAATGATTTTAAATATCATGGAAGTAGTAAAGTGAACCCATGAGTTTCCTAAGTACCTCATTTAAATAAGTAATCCTCCTTTGTACCCTTTCATTAGATGAAGGAAATAAATGAGTAGAATATGGTGAAACATTAGAAAAGGTCATAGTTCATGGTCTTGATGTTTCATCTTCTTCATTTCATTTATATTTCTCTTCTTTATAAAGTTCCTTAGTATCAAATATTTTCAATAGACTTATGTTTGTCTGAAACCTTCGTTTTAGAATAGAGTTCTTATACTTTATATAAATTTTAGTCAAATTTAGATGATTCAAAATTACTATCTATTAATTGTAGTGTAGATAATAAATTCTAAGAATAAAATATAATTTCTTCAACTTCCAAATGTTCCTGTAACTCCTTTTCTGATTCATTATTTCTTATTGACTTTTCTTTTTATAATTTATTTATTACATATTTAAATTATTCTAAAATGTGTTTAGATTGATTCTTTTATTCAAATTTTTTTTTCTCTATTTTCATTTTCAATGAATGTGGAGCTTTTAATGTTTTTAAATCTAGTCATTTTGATGGAATGAATTGACAAAATTCTTGTTGGATTGTATATAAAGATGAATTGGGTTGAGGTTTTATAGGATTTGTTACTATAATAGCCATATGAGTTTTTTATACACTATTTAAAATTCATCTTACAAATAATTCTTCTTTATATGTCTATTTTTAATTTTTCCTTTTATATTTTACTTGAATAATTTTATAATTATTTTTATTTAAATCTGAGGCATCATCATTATATAATGAAAACATGAAACTTCTAGTTTATTCTATTCTCTCTTTTTCATAAGATTTTGGAAAGCCTCATCAATCATAGTTTTATCCTTATTATTTGGATGAGGTGAACAATTTTTGGATGAATTGTTTTCTCTTTCATGTTTACTTTCTAATCACTATCCAATATTTAGGGTAACAAGATTGGACTCACATTACAATGGTACCCCTAACAAAATAAAAACTTGTTGATTATTGAGATTATAACACTCTTCAATCAAGTTAAATGTTATAACTTTTATCTGTTATTCATCACTAGAAATCCCAAAATAATAAAATTCATTTACTATCTCAAGGAAATTCAGATCAAAATTTTCTACCACAATAAAAACAATTTCACACCCATAGAAGAAAATATCCTTATTTAAAATATAATGTACCTATCAAAAATTATTTTTTAAATTATACTTTATAAAACTATTTCTATGTCAAGAAATTGTTCAGAGGAAGTCAATTTTTTAAAATATGATCATTAAATTAATCATACAAAAAAACAATAAATCGATTTAATAAAAATAGGGTGGTGAGAGGATGTATCAATGAGAGCCAGAGAAGAGAGGAATGGTGACACACACTCCTCTATATGCGGGTTAGAAGACAAAATCATCAATTTATATTGATCTAATATCTCAAAATAAAACTCATTTCTAATAAAATATTTAATAACTTTATTTGGATAAGAAAAAGGACCTAAACTAATTTTTAATAAAAAATTATGGTATATATGTTTTTTTCAAATTTTTTTAAAGAAATGTTTTGAAAGTTATAAAATATAAAATTTCTATAAAATATAAATAAAATAAATAATTTTTTAATTATAGATGAAGATTACGAAATTAAATATTAGAGAAGATATTATAAAAATTCTTACAAAATTTTGTTTGATATTTGTAACACCATGTTTTTTTAAAGAAACATTCTCTAAAAAATAAAAATAAAAATTCTATGGAAAACTTTTAATGAAAATATTTGACCAAAATAAGTCTCATAAACTTTTTTATAAATTTTTGTTCAATAAAATTTTATTAAATTTTGGTCTATAATTTTATAAAATCTATCGATAATTATAAAAAAATAAAAAATAAATATTATAAATTTTAAATGAGTTTTTAATATAAGAAGATGGTTTAAATAGGAAGTAGATATGAAGAAATAGTTTTTATTGAACTTTTATAAAATTAGTTCAATATATTCAAATCTATCAAAATTAAGCGATTTTGTAAAAATATCAGACTGTTGTTCTTGAATTCCAATGAATTATAAAATTATATATACTTTATGTGTGCGACCCAGAAGTAAATGGTATCTTATATCTATTTTAAAAAATTAATGGTTATGTTAAAGGATATTAATTAAATCTATGAACTTATACCATCAAATAAAATTTGAGTTTTACTAAAACTCAAACCAAAATCAATGAGTGTGTAGTTCATCCATAACACTTGAGAATAAAATTTTTTTGGTACAATATATTGTTCATCAGAAGAGGAAAGAGCTAAAATGTTTAATTTATTACATAACAAAGAAAGTAAGGCTTCACATATGAAAATACAAGTCCCGGATGTACATTTTCTCTCCATAATATATCTAGAAAAATTATCACCTAAATGTTTTTATAAATCATAGACATTTTGAGAATAATAAAATAAACTAAGATCATAGTTCCCTTAATTTAAGGATTTTTTTTAAAACCTTAATATAGGAAACCTTTTTATTTTCTTGATATCTTGAACAGAAGAATTAAAAACACATGTATACTAGTTAACTGGTTGAAATAAATAATAAACAAACTATCATTCCTCTAAATAGTTTTTGATCAACATGTTTTTTAAATTCATCAATATCTAAATTATTTTACGTTCATATAAGAGTATGAATAATTTTAGTATTTTCATATTTAATATTTTTTAGTATATATTTTATATACTTTTTTGACATATAATAGTTCCTTTTTTTAAAAAAAATTTGAAAACCAAGGGAAAAAGGTTATTTCTCCCATCATTCTCATTTCAAACTCATATTTCATAAGATTCACAAATGAATCAATAAGATGTGTTTGAGATAAATAAAATATAATTTCATCTATATAAATCTGAAAAATGATGATATCTTTAAAAAAAATTAATAAAAATATTTCAAGAAAATTTTACCTTAATAAAATGGTTTCTTAAAAAAAATATGGTTAATATATTATACCAGGATCTAGGGGTACATTTAAGTCTATGATGTTCCATAGAAAGTCAAAAAATAATCTGAAAATTTTTTATTTTGAAAAGCAAGTATTAATTCTACATAAACCTTAAACATTCATATCATGGGATACAAAACAATTAAAATAATAAAAGGCTTCTAAATAAATATCTATACAATATATGAATGTGTATCTAGTGTAGTCATCAACTTAAAATATACATTGTAATTTCCAACAATACTTCCAGTTTATGTAGGAAAAAATAAATTATTGTTCATTAACTATAATTAATTATAATTTAAGACATCACCAATAGATTTAAAACATGGATTATGGTGCTTTACGATTTTTTAAGGATCACAAGATTTAAAATATTATTACCTTATATCTTATAGATCTCTAAATAGACCTTTTTAAGAAAGTTTGGATAAATTTTTAACATTAAATTTTCATAACATTTTTTCCACAACCAAGATTGATCTTCAGTTTCACTATGGAAATGTAGATATTGAATTATAATTTTATATAAGTTACTTCTGTATATATTATCATGCTAATCAGTAGAAATAATAAATTTACCTTATAAACATTTAACATTACATATATCACTCCTAAAGATAACAATATAACCATCATAAAATAATTCACATATATTAATGAGGTTGTTATTAAGTCCTATAAAAAATAAAACATTTTAAATTTATGGTCTTCCAAAAAGAACAATATTACCTATTTTATATATTTATCCTTGATAATTATCAACAAAAGTGACTTGGACACATTATATCTTGATAATGTCCTAGAACAATTGTTTTTTTCTTTCATATGATAAGAAAAACCATTATCCATGTTCTATAATTTTTTTTGACATTTTTACTCTCCTTATCATCCTAAAAAATTTAGGAATTTGATACCCAAACTTTCAAAAGTCCAACAATGTTAGAGAATAATTTTTTTGAATCCAAATATTCCCAAAATTTCCTAGTATTACATTTTTCCATTATTTTAAAAAAAAAATTTGAAATCAAAAATATTTTATTTAATTTAAATAACCCTTATTTTTTCAATTTACATGACTTTAACAATTAGTAATGAATTAGTAATTTTTAGGAACAAAATAATTATTTTAAATATTAGAGTTTTAATTTGAAAAACCTATACCATATCTTTTTCTCGGAGGATTTATTTTTATATAAATATTTATAAATTTTCATTCCCTAAGGTAAAATTTGAGATTAGTTTCTCTAGGCTAAAAATTTCAATATTTAATTTTGTAACTAAATTCTTATCCTCATTAGTTGTATTAAAATAAGATATTTTTTCAAACATTACTGTAATATTTTATTTCCTTGAAGTAATTATACGAATTATTGAATTTTTCTTGGCTTTTTTTGTCTAATAAATTTCATCATTTTTGAAAACATTACTATTATATTTTTCTAACAACATAGGGAATATAATTACATCTTCAAATTTGGGTAAGAAATTATTCTATTCTAATTAACTAGATTTTTATTCATTAAGAGAAGTAGAATAATATTAATCCATTTAATTAAGATAATTTTCAATAAAAGTATAATAGATAAAATATTCTATATATAGATTAATATTGAATAGTTTATTTAACCTTGGAATATTATTATAAAATAACACAACCTTCTGAATATTCATATCGTATGAAGAACATTATAATGAACTATCTCTGCTACTATAAATCTATATGTAAAATGATTTTAAAATTATATTTAAAATATATTTTTATAATTTTTTATATTTTATCTCTTTCTTTCATTTTTTAGCTTATGACAGTTTAGTTAGATATAACCTGAATTCTTTCCTTAATAACATAAACCTTAGAAGAATTATTTTTACCTATTATTTCTTTATAATTTTTATTATATATATAATATAAATAATTATTTACAACTATTATATTTATTATATTTATAATATTATCATTTTCAATATCATGATTATCTAATGAAAAAATTTTAGTCTCAATCCTTTTAGAATATTTAGAAACTTTATCAGTTGACCTATTTTTCGTACAAGCAGTTGAAGTAGAAAGAAATTCATACTCAATTTTTTTATCATTATAATAATATATTCTAATTATTAAATCATATTTCATAAGAGTTCCAATTAGATCATATATACTATGCTTCATCAAGTTCTTAGTATCATCAATAGTTGTTTTCATAGATTCCCAATCACTAGAAATTATCTAAAAAACATTTCACTTAAATTTTAATCTTATAGATATTTATATTCTAAATATTTTCATTTATATACAAACTTCAAAAATATCAAATGTATTTTTTCAATAGGTTCACTGTGTTGAAAATCAATTTCTTTATAGTCATATTTTATCATTGGTCATCTAGTTTCAATGAATTAGGTTGTTTGAAAATGAGTAACTTCTAAATTTTTTCAAATACTGGTAATAGAATCCTAATAAAAATATGGATATATATGATTATATTCATTGAGTATAATAAATTAATTTTTACTTGATAGTTATGTTTACATTCCAATTTGTTTTAATTTTTAATTATAGAGACCTATTTGATTAGAATCTAATAGTTACTAGTTTCCATGGAATTTTTTCAAACTCCTATATTGATAAATAATTTCATACTATCTCATCAATACTAATAATCAACACCATAAAATATTGGTGGTGTTTTTAGATTTACATTTTCTATAGTCCGAACAATTAAACCTTTTATCTTTACAAAAACAAGAAATACTATTTTATAAAAACATATCAGTATAAATATTTCAATAGAATAAAAACTGGAAAAATAAGTAAAACTAACTCTAATACCAAATATAGTATTGAATTATTACACAATTTACCAACATGAGTTGGGGTGGGAAATTTTAGTTTATAAAAGTAAACTACTAATTTTTCTAACTTTGTTTTGTAGATTAATCAAACATACACTTAGTCTGATTATCAATGTTTACAGTTCTGAAAGGCTAATCATCAGATTATCAGAGTTTATATATTAGTCAAATTGGTCATCTGATTATGATAGTTTAGAAAATTTTATAATAATTAAAAAAATATATACATTTTCATAGTAGAATAAATAGACATACAAAAAAATGATATAACAAATCTTATAGGGAATGAAATAATGACCTAGAAAATATTTATAAAAAATTTCCACACTTCAACCTTATGTATAAAGTATTTCAAAAACCCAGAAAGTTTTTATACATAATTTTCACTTAACCATAAGTCATATCATACTTACAATAAGAAATATAGTGATACAAATATCAGACACTATTGTATCTTCCTATCCCTATAAGCCCTCAGTAAGAATGATCAGACACACCTTTTTCTTCTTATCTCATAAAGATATAATTTAGAAAAATTAGAAAGACAATTATAGAAATATATCTTCATAAAGAATTTTGTAGTTTCCCCTCAATGATGACTTTTGAAAAATACTGTCGAAGGTTACCGTAAGGCTCTCTCAATGTTATAAGTCATTAAAATCTCTTTATAAAAAATATTTTTAGTTAGAAATTAAAAATATCCCTCCCCAATATATATTGTTCCTATTGTAGAAAAGTCCCCAAAGTTGTTTCTAAAAATATTAAAGGATATTGTGATTACCTTAGACCAACACCTTCTTCAGTTGAAAGGATTCAACACAGTATGTTCACACAAAGTTCATTAGTCTTTACACCATCACAATGAATTAATTTTTTATCTATTGGAATAGAAATTGTATATTTGGTAAAAGAAAATTTCTATAGCTGATGGATTTAATGAATGTTCATTTGGAGAACATTTTATCCTATATTTGATGAATTTTTTTTCAAAATTCATTTCATAACTTTGTCTGGTGGGATTTATTAAACTTCAACTTCTGGACTTCTGTAAATCTTTTTCCGATGAAATATTTAGTCATTCATATTATGTACAATGTACATGTCCATTATAATTGTAATGATCCATCAATTTATAAAATTTTCTATATCTGGTAAAATAATATTTGTGAAAAAACTTACATATATGTTGTGATGAGTAAATTTACTAAAATAAGAGATTTAATAATGTGTGTAATGAATTTCAAAAAAATGATTAAAATTTTTTTAAATTAAAAAATTTCTTTTCAAAACATAAAAATACAACAAATACAAACATTGTCCTGATAGAAGGATCAACTAGATAAAATATGGGAAATAGCACTAAAGATCATATTATCTAAATATCAATATAATATGGACTGAATAATTTATTAAAGGAACTTAATACCATTAAATATAAGTCTATTTATTTCTATGTATTATTAAAAATGAATATCATAAATGAGTGAATGAAAAAAATGTGCATTTATGTTAACATTTATGCTGACACAGATAAAAAAAATGCTTCCTTCAAAAACACCATGGGTATCGTTAGTAAATGAATATCAAATGACCATGGGGACTCAAAAAATGTCCTTATAAAAACATTTCTAAGGTTTAATTTAAAAAAACATGCACTTTATTGAAATTTTTATCTGTTCAATCCTGCCATGATTTTTTTACTCAGATCTCCATCATTCATAAAAAACAATAAAAACTAATCTGAAACACCATCATTTATAACCTTTATAAAGAACCAACACATATTTTATCTCCTCTATTTTACCAAAAAAACTCAATAAGAATACATCATTATACCAAGATTATAAAAATAACCATTTCTCCCAAAATATATAATTTTTTTCAACCATTTTGTAATCAGTTTCTCATAGTGATAAAAAATATCTCAATTACTTCCCCATCCCAAATTAGGATCACCAAATATGATGGGATCCAAAACCGTAACCAATCAAATAGCCATAATATAGAAATTACACACCCAAAACATTGATTCTTTCAAAAATAATAATATATTCATAAATGGAAAATTTTAATTCATACACCCTAGCACTGTCTTTATAACCATAAAATGAAAAAGTATAGGACCCAAATAAAAAATGGGACTTTACCTACTTCAACAACCTCACATACCTTTTAGATTAAATTTTTATTATTATAAATTAATCCACATTATCAATATACATAATGAATCTAAAGTATTATAATTTTACATCAATAATTAAAAATTAAATCAAGTGTTCTCAAATAACATACCTCAACTGGTATAATTAATCTTTACATCACCAAATAACAAGTATCAATAATCCAATCACATTGAGTTCTCTCAATGAAATTCAATTAATCTATAATTCATCATTAAAATTAATCTTCCAAAAAAACTACCAATCTATTACCCATTTATCTATAAATATAAAATGATAAAGGAATGTATATGATATAAAAATGATAACAAAGATAGAGAATACCTTAAATCATGTGGATTAAATCCCACAAGGAAAAGAACTAAAATAACCACTATTGGAACTCTAAAATAATGAACGAATTGATCTGTATCATCTATGTTTACCAAGATAAATAATTATGACACACTCAATGATAGTATGATTGTTAAATCTCATCTTTTTTAGCAGGTTTAAATTACCAACTGTTATGATTTTTTTGAGTTTGGTCGGTGAACTGGTTTTATTTTTTGGGTCTAGGAACCTAATTTTATAAAATTTAAATGATTCAGTGCTTGTTTTTTATATGTATTTTATGGTTTTTAGGTTCCAATGTGTTTTAATGGTTTTTAGGAGCATTGGGATCTGAAGACCCTATTTCAAGAATAGAAAGACAGAGGCATACTATTTGTGAACGAACATTATAATAGTGCTTCCAAAACAATGAGAACTATTTTCTAAGGGGAATGGTTTTATTCTAACAATGTAACCCCTCCCATTAAATTGTGTGTGGTGGTTCATGTGTTCAGGGACACCCTCATGGTTGGTGCATGTTTAGTCAAACCATGCAACCAAATTGTGGATGGAGTCTTTCCTTATGCAGTGAGTACCACATGGGTGGCGTATAGTTCTCCAAACAATGTGGTTATTAGGTGTATTTTTAAAGAGGTAAAAGTTACACATTTTCCCTTGTTTTATTTAAGACATATCACCCTATTTCTCTCCTCTTATGCAGGGAACAACCTTCTAGGTATGGAGAACCCATATCTCCTCCAAGCATTGACCCTCCCCCTCTAACCAGACTCAGAATTTAATGTCGTCATGTGCATTGGAATCGCAGTGGTAAGACCTTCAATCTTTTTTTTCTTTTGTTCCATGATTATCTCACTATATGGATTGTAAAATCCATACGATCTCCTTGTTTTTATTTGTATTTTTTTTGTTATAAAATCCAATTTCCCTTTTTCTGACCAGAGTTGGAGGCCGATATTAAAATAGAAAATGACAACAAGTATAAGGTTGGTGGTTCCCAGATTTATCCTTTATTTTATATCTGTTTTGGGGTGAATTCATAATTAATAATAGGATTTGACTAAGTGAGCCCCCCAATTAATTGATTATTGTATTTGAAATT
The DNA here is from genome assembly GCA_963277665.1 of Viscum album. Lineage (NCBI taxonomy): Eukaryota > Viridiplantae > Streptophyta > Magnoliopsida > Santalales > Viscaceae > Viscum > Viscum album. The sequence continues at coordinate 1,474,115,944 of OY728135.1, forward strand.
GTTTATCTAGTATTATAGAATGTCAGTGGGCATGCCCTCATTTATTTTAATATGCTGGGTCAGGTAAGGATATTTTGACCAACTGGGAAGGTTACTCTAGTCATGTTTATTTAATTAAATAAATTTTAAATTGATTTCAAGGGATCCATGGGAACATAAAAGGCATGGCTCAACACTTGAAGTGTTGTTGGTCACTAAGATTGAGGCGACACAATCATCAAGAGGTGGGTGTGGCCTAAGACACATGAGGTGATGTTGATCACTAGGTTAAGGAGACATGGTCGTCAGTTTGAGGTGATGAGGTCGTCAAGTTGAGTGCATGACCTGAAAAGATTGATTTGGTGTTGACCTTTGGTATATATAGACGTGTTCATAGGTGAACGAAGTTCTAGATGAATTTGATATAGGATATATTGGTGATTTCCTCTCACTATAGTGGGACGATGCTCCTTTGTAGTTGTGTGAGCATATATAGGTGTCATTCAAGGTGGTGTTGGCCCCTTATTTTGGGTGGAGGTATCTATAGATATTTCATATTAGGGGATGGTGTTGACTATTGTTTATATTAGAGGTCACACTATAGAAAGCCACATGGATGGTATGTACCATTGAGAGATAGTTTTGAGACCATTAGATTTATTTGAGGATTTACATTATACTTGAGGATAATGGGATGATATTATTGGAGGATGGATATTTTTGTTACTCAAGACATTGGATATTATGTCGATGATGATTTATTAATGGTATTATAGATATAACCATGTTACGGGGTAGTGGGATGTTGATATAAATGGGACTTTCTAAGCAGAGGCTCTAGGGAAATGGGGCTTATTATTAGGTTGTTATATTAGGATGCCATATACTTGAGTGTTTACATGTGAGGTATCATATGGAATGAGGTTCTTATGAAATATTTATGGGAGGTTCATGTGGGCTCTCTAGATATGATATTCATCAAGGAAGTCATAGGAACTCATCCAAGGGTCCTCATCACTATATATATATATATATGAAGACTTGTATTGTATTCCATTTTTATATATGGGGGTATGTGTTTAGGGATATTTTGGTGTTTTAAAAAGAAGTTAAATGATTCCTTGTGGATATTGAACACTATAGAGAATGGTAAATTATTAAATGTGCATGTATGGTTTTTTATTTATACTTTCAAACACATTATGTAATTATGATTGTAAGAAAGACTCACATTAGTGGTAGCTTACTTAGTTCATTATTACATCCTACATAGGCCCCTCTAGATGAATGCAGACTTTATGTCATTGAGATTAGGTGAGGATTCAGGCTTTGGAGATGGACCTTAGTGATTGTAGATTTACCTTTTCATGGGATGGATGGAATATCAACCATGGTTGTTCTTAAATCGAGATAGAGTTCCCTTATTATCTTTTGAATGAATTTTTGTATTTATAATTATATGGATTACTAATGAAAACCATTTATATTTGTTTTTGATGACTAGTTATGAGGATTTTCATCATCTGTAAATGGTATTATTCCTATGGGATTATTTATTATTATTTTTGCTTATTATTATTTAGTTGGTTTTTATTTTTTTCCAATTTATCGTACTCTTTCAATATGTTATATATATATTGACCATTATCATCATCATCCTAAAAGGGTATTGTCTCCCCACTTTGAACTAATCTGACTCTTTCCACTAGTCAGAATAATTTGGTATTTGGGGAGAAGTTCCTATGGCCTTATGTTCAACCACCCCAGAGCACTATTTGAGTGGAGAACTAGATTAGAGAACAAAAAATGATATAATATGAGTTTATTTGATTTTTTAGTATTACTATTTGGTATATGGTAGTTTAGATACTATGATTTAGCCATAATTGGGTCATTAGATCGGTTTTGGGTGCCTCTAGCCCCATGTTAGTGGGTCAAACCAAGTTTCCAGAGGTCAAAAACTGATGTTATGATTTATACGTTTACATTTGATTGATTTCCACCCCTATTGGTGCACTTGTGTGTAATTTTATTAATTTATATGGTTTTACCCTTTGGAATGGTATGTCAACAAAATATTTTTATTCATCATGCTATGATCTTAGGATCATATGTTGTATTTTTGGATTGTGATCATCATTTGGAACTTGGAATGTGATAAGAGGGGTTAGGGTATTTAAAGTGCCTCCAAATAAGCTAAGTAGTGTTTTCCTGCTTAGAATTTTTGGTGGAATTATACTCTTCCAGCCCTGGTTTGTGGTTCCTGATGATATCGATATGTGATGCCTTATGTGTATGTTATATATGAGCATAAACATGATAAGGTTTGGTAGAAATGATGAAAGGGGAAAGTTTTTTAAATTGTAAAAAAAGAATCTAAAGAGTTTTTTCATGTGAATACATTTTTATGGAATTATACTCAGATAACTAAGATTGATATACATGATATGTAATGAATGAATGTGTTATGGTTAGGAAATATTCCATGTGGCTGAATGATACATTATTCCTGACTCTATTAAGGATGGTAAATAGGTCATGAGGACCGATTATATGTGACACCTGACTCTAATATGGGTAGGCTAGGGTCCTTGATGAAAGATGTCATGTTACATGGGTGTGGTAGGGGATTATAATGGAATTGAGATGTGTTGCATGTTAAAAATTTACCTATATTTGATATATATATATATATATTATGGTCATTTTTTCTTTTCTTTTTTTGAGTTTAGTGTATCTTGTACTAGATAGCTTCTGGTGGAGCATATGGAGGGTGGAGATATGGTTCCGTATAATCATTCATGGGATGAGGCCCATGAGAGTATAGATGATTCCCTTGAGGGTCAAGATGATCATGAGATATAGGTATAAGCTATAGTAAAAGTAGGGTATATGGTAGTAAATGAATATTTTGGTCCATGGTAAGATTATCAGATCAGGGAAAGATTGGTTTGTGTCATACAGAGAATTAAAAGGGTAGATCTAAGAGCTGAGCCACTCATGTCCTACTTGAATTGTGAGTTCCATTCTCAATACCCACAATTTTGAGGTTTAGGTTGGACAATAGGAAATTGAGTAGTTGATAAAGGATCCACATATAGTTTTAGATCATCTTGATACACCACCAGATTAGAGGGTGAAGCTGGCGACCTATTTTCTCAAAATACATGAAGAAGAACTAGTGGTATGTTCACGTTTAGGCTAGAATACATGAGGTATTGGGTTGGAAGGATTTCAAGGTCAGGTTCATCGATAACTTCTTATCTGATACATTGATGGTGGATCAGGCATGTTAGTTCATGAATCTATAGAATGTGTATATTTTTTTCTTCTATTACACATAGAATATCATAGACGGCTTCCATTTTCACCTATTATGGTGGGAGACAACATTTCTCAGTTGAGGTGATTTTAGGATGGATTAAAACATGCAATCAGGGTGTAGGTAAATATCTTCAGGATGAAATCATTCTCTAATGTGGTAAATCAAGAACTAAAAGCCAAGAGAAACATTATGAACCAATATTATTTGATCCGAGGGATGGATTAAGATGATATTAGAAACGATTAATCTTATTTCAAGAAGAGAGGCTATAAGGATCTTTAACAGGGAAGTCATTATAGTGATTTAGGAATACCATCGAGGACCAGTTCTTCAATAGTGTGACTCGATTATAGGATACAGAGGAATGTCCAGACTCAATGTGATTGGGCTCCAAAAGAGTTTTGGTTAGGGTTCCAGGTTTTCCATCTCAAGAGGATCTATATTAAGCCTTATCGAAGAATTTGGAGCTAGGGACATAATTAGACTTAGGGATCTGATGTAGGAATGGGAGCAGTACCAGGATCTAGAAACTTGGAATATAATACACACATAGGATATGAAAGATATAGAGAGACAAAATAGTGGGGTTAGGGGTCAGTAGCTGATGCTACTCCTTATGGAGGTTAGGACATAGGATTTTGGGCTTCAGTCTAGGTGCATGTTGTTGAGATTCCAGGATCAAATCATGTAAGGGAGAAGAAGAAGGTTAGAGGTACACCTTGATTTTGGAATGACGTTTTGTTTTAGTATGGATGGTTTTTGGTCTATGATGTGAACATGTGTTGTTATGGGCTAACCAAGCATTGTTTAGTATGTTATAATTGGTTATGATTAATTATATATATATATATATATGAGGTGCATTGGATTTTATATTTTTTGTTGGAATCAGGTGAGATGAATTTTTAATACGAGGTGCATTGGGATGAGGACTATATTGGGAATGAATATATATATATATATATATATATATATATGATGTATGTTTATTATTAGAATCTTTTAAGGTTCATGGTTTATAGGCACTTGATGAGGTGCAGGTTTTGATGAGTGGAATGTATGGAATGATTATAAAATGGACATATGATGACATGTGAGACTTGATGGGAGTCAAGTATGAAATGAGAATAGATTCAGATCCTAATGAGGTATAGGAATTATGTTACATCATTGTAGGAATTTTATGTTTGAGGTTGATTATTGGACCATCAAAATGTTTATTTTGGGTTAGGAAGCGATCAGTTATGTAATTCTTAAGGTGGGGAGTGACACCAGAGGAATTGACCGTGACATAATAACAATGGCATAACAATTAGTTTTTTTAGATTGGTATATTTTATAATAACTTCATATAATTCTTGATCTCCTTGGTAAGATCTATTATATGGTGGTGAGATTGTAACATCATAGGTTTTTTAGCATGTTGAAGTAACCAAACCTATATTAATTTTTTAGTGTGCTGAGCGAACTAAATTTATTTTGGTGTTTATAACCCAATTTTAATAGTTTTAACGCTTCAATGAAATGTTTTTATATTTTTATAGTCTCGTTAAGTGCTTAAAAATTTTAAGGGGTTTCAGGAATATTGAGCTTCAAAAACCTAGTTTTGGGAAGAGGCATATAGGGGTACATAGTTGGATCAAATACTATTTAACAATGAAATATAAACCATGTGGATTGTTATTTAAGGGGAATGGTTTTTTATCTAAGGGGAATGGTTTGTTTTAACCATGCATCTCCTCATCCTATTGGACTCTGAATTGAACATTATTTGGTGCATTAGAAGGGTAATGGTAATACCATAAACCCTATTTCTTCCCTTCATTTTTATTATCACTACACATAATTCTAATTCCATTAATGATTTCCCCCCTATTATCAGTTTGTTTCTATAAAATGATGATTTCCCCTGTTTCTTATTGATTTGGAAGCCGATATTCGACAGGCTAATGTCTATGAGTATAATTTAGGTGGAGCCTATATTTATCATTAATTTTATTGTTTTTTGGGGAGTATTAATAAATTTATATGGGGGTTTATTGAGTGAGACCCCTGATAAATGAATTAGTATCTATTAAATTGTTTATCTGTTTTATGGGATGTTGTTGGGAATTCACAAGTTAGTATTAATATGATATGATGGATGATGATATTTTAAAAAAAATAGGAAGGTGGGGGGGGGGGGTTGTGTTACTTTGTTTAATTAAATTATATATTGATTTCAATGGTTCCATGGGAACATGATAGGAATGGATCATGGCATGAGGTGATGTTGGTCAATAAGATTGAGGATACATGTTAATAATTCCTTTATCATGGTCCGAGACACATGACATGATGTTGATCACTAGATTTTAGAGATGTGGTCATCGGTTTGAGGCTATGTGGTCATTAGTTTGGTCGTATAGCCTGATAGACTTGATATGGTGTTGAACATTGAGAGATAACAATGTGGAAATATGAGAATGAGATTCCATATGACGTGTCTTAGAATATGTTGATGATTTCCACTCACTTTTGATGGATAATGGGCTTTCTAAGTTGTGTGCATAGAGATTGGACTCAGTTGAGGTGGTGTTGACCTCTCATAGTGGGTGGAGGCCTACAATGACATTACAACTTAGGGGATGGGCTTTACTAGCATTTCTGTTGGAGGTTCTCATCATAAAATGTTTTGTGGATGATAGTGGACAATCAATAGATAATTTTGAAACCATTGGTTAGGGGATGAGGCTCACCATTAAAATTGAGGTCAATGATCTAGTATTATTGGAGGATGGACATCAAAATTCATAAAGACATTGGTTTTGGGGTCAATGGAGATTTTTTTATAGAAGGATGTATATTTTCATGCCTTAGGATGTTGGGAAATTGAGATGATAGGGACTTTATATGTGGACATCCAAGGGACCTGTGACTTATTGTTTAGGTGTTTTATTAGGATGCAAGATACTTAACTTGTGGATCCGAATGTGTTGGATGGAATGAGGTTCTAGTGATATATTTATGGGAGGTTCCCGAGGGCTCTCTATGTATTATATTTGTCAGTGGATTCCCAGGAACTAAGCCATGGGTCCTCACCACTATAAATATATATGCTCACATGTATTTTCTGCTATATATATATTTGGTGGAACATGTTTATATATATTTTATCATTTAGTGAAGTAGGTAAACGATTCCTTATGGTTGTTGAGGACAATGGAAGTGGGTAAAGTATTAAATTTTAATGATATTTCATTTATTTATACTTTTAATAGAAACTATATAATTATGGATGGAGGAAAGACACACATTGGTGGTGGCCTATTGAGTTCATACACAAGCACATCACAAGACCCTTTAAATGCATGTAGACATTGTTTCCTTGATTTCAGGTAAGGTTTCAAGCTTAGGAGCTAAACCTTAGTGATCGTAGATATAACTTTATAAGGGATGGATGAAATGTTGATCCCAGTGGTTCTTTCATCGAACTAGAGTTTCCTTTTTATATTTTTCATGCATTTTTGTATATGTACTTATATGTTCACCACATGTGACCTTGAATTATTGTTTTGTATAACATATTATGACATGTTCATTATATACAAATTGTATTATTCCTTTGGAGTTATTTATTATTTCTATTCTTTATTACGATTCCACTGAGTTTTAATATTTCTTATAATGTTTAAGTTCCTATTCCTCTATGTTATATATGTATATATATTCCATTATTATTATTATCACATTAGGGTATATTATCTCCACTATAACCTAATCATCCCCTTTATTCTAGTTGGAATCCTTTTTCATACAACAAGTCATGCCTAAGGACTAGTGGCTAATTGGATCAAAGAACTCTATAAGTGGAAATCCAGGTCGAGGCACTTCCTGGATGTATTTATTTTTCCGAAATATTATTTATAAAACTATATTATAGAAATGGTTTGAAATATTAATTTTTTATAGTTATTTCTATAATGCACAATTCAAATGAATAGTTAGAGGGACTATGAAAGGTGATCATGCGTAGTGAAAACTTGGAATAAAATATTTTCCACTATCTAACTAACAATGAAAGCAGGTGATGAATATTAGTATAAAGTGTATAATTTTTAATTTTAAAGATTATAAACTCCATTACCTTATCCAATTTTCTTTCTAAAGGAATCAAGACTCTTTTAGGTGTAACATCGCCTAATTACTTCTTCTTCACACTTTCTCCTTTGGGGCATACTCCCTAAATATTTAATTATTTCTCCAGGTAACAGTATTTAACAATATTATTTATCATTTTTCTATATTCTATCATTTTTATACACAGGACCAACCTTGAAGGCATAAGGTTTTTTTTGGGTTGAAATAATTTAAGTTTTTTTATTTTTCATGGATTATACATAATTCTCATACGATGAATATTAAATGAATTAGTAGTTGTAATTTAACTACACTAATTAATAATTTTTGATCAATTACCTCTCCAATTTAAAAGTTATTATTACTTATTTCATTCCATTATTTTGAATGATTTTTTTATTTCTTCTTACATCAGTAAAAAATGAATCCATGTATTGTTTTGAAATTATATATATATTCATGTCAATCACAGGTACACACCATTAATATGTCATCAACCTAACATTTTTATTTTCAAAATAATAAAAGTGAGGTAGTTTTGGTGATTTGTACCCTATATGGATTTAAATAAATGTGTATTAGATTTTCAAATGATATCAGGTTATTATTGGATGCATTGATGTATCTTAACATATTTTAATAACTTTTTAAATCTATAATAAATGTGTTTCTCTTGATTCTTAAATATAATGTTTCAATTCTAAATGAACCTATTCATTATAACAGTTGAATAAGGTTGATAATATTTCAAAAAATGAGTTAATTATTTAAATTTAGAGTTATGTGGTGAGATTTGTATTCTATTAGAATAATATATTTCTGTTTACTTGTTTTAAAACATAATGGGAAGGTTTCTCTAAGAGGGTACCTAGTTATGAGTAGTTCCGCTAGTTTTCCATAAATTAATCATTCTAGTTTACATCCCGATATCTTTCCAATATCGGTCAAATAGGGTGAATAGTTAGGATCGTATCACTAATAACATGGTGGATCCATTTAATTAATGTATATTTTTATTTCTTTATATACTAATAACCCAACATGATTATGTTGATGTTGATTATTAGGGAATTAAAATTAAATTTCATTATTAATGTTTTTTATATTATTTATATTTCTATTTTTAGTTTCAAATAAATGTTTTTGGTTACTCTAATATTAAAATAAATTGTTTTAAAAATAAGTCTTTTATATTTTCCTCAAATTAATTGGATGATAAAATGGTTTCTAGATTTATCTATTCTCATTTTACTAAAATTATAATGTTTTTTATTAAAGTGGTAGTGTATTGAATCCTTAGAGGTATCTTTCCAGGAATTATTCTCACTTCCAATATAGAAAAAATAGTTAATATGTAAAAATGGTTATATATGATGTAGGAAAATGTAAATCCCCTCTTTCAGATGGTGGATGGTCTTAGCGGCGAACATGTTAGATTAGAGGTGACATTGGAAGGATGCCCACTTTTCACATTTTTATGGATGATTTGGATGTAAATTTTAAATTTTATTTTGGGGAATTTTGTATCAAACTATATTGATTGTCCATATTTTCATTATTTTTTATTTCATTTTGATTGTTGAATACATATGAAATTCTATTTTTCTATATATTCTATGGATTTCATGGCATGTTTTTTTGTTATATTATAGTTATGTATAAAATTTTATTTTTTATGGTTTTAGTTTATTTTATAAATATTCTAGCTACATGCATGATTAATCGATCATATAGATGGGTAATACACAATTATTATCTAAAATTAGTTACGGTATATTTTTATTAAACCATGAAGAATCTTTCTAAACTAGTTAGTTTGATTCCCTTAGTAATTTTTTCAGCCTTTTCTAATCATGGATGCCACTAGGCCTTGTTATTTTCTTGCTTATGTGTTTATATAGGAGTTCTAAATTTAGTTCATCACAAAATGGTGTCAGAGAATTTTTTATAAATGAAATATTTGTGATATAAGGTTTACATGAGATTTTATTGTCAAAACCCAAAAATTAGGTTGTGATAAAGATTATTGTTGACACAATTTGTATTGAGGCTTCAGTTACATTGTGATCTTAGGGTAATTATTTTATATTTATTTTATATTCCCTCTTCATATTAATATGAGAAAACATAATGTTATTTATTTAAATATTTGAGTTATATGGATTATTTTGAAATATATTGGGGTTCAGAGTAAACAATAGAAAATATTTAAGTTTGGATTATCATGATGTATGGGTTTTAGAGTATGAATGTTGAAATTTGTAGTCACTCTATGAATTCTTGTAGTTTTTTATATCTTGGTACATGGTCTTGAGACCATTAATTCCCATCCATACATTTTTTTATTCCGATTATTATTTTAGTTTTCTTTCCTAGGATTTTATAGGATTATATTATTTACCAATGAATAATTTAAGGTTATTAAATATGATTTTTCATTTAATAATGATATTATTTCATTGAATATTATCTGATTTATTCTATTGAATATATTTTATGATTATTATTTTACTGAAGTTTGATAAGGTTTTATAATTTATCAAATTAATAGTGTCATGCCTCCTAAGATAGTTATTGTAAACACTTTAGAGGTGGATACCTGTAATTCTTGAATGTTAAGTTATTTCATTGATTATAATTTCAATGTAATGAATATATAAACAATCTGAGCTATGGGAAGGGAAGTTGAACATGGTAAAACTCAATTTTAGGATTAAGGATTTGAGTTATACAAGAATAACCCTATTTTAATTAGAGGTTATTTTAATTTTTAAGATTTAGAGGAATGATTAGAGAATATTTTGGGGATATATTATTTCTATGAATGTAATAAAATTTTTGAGGATAAATACACCATGAGTTTTCTTAAGATACCCTAATAGAAACAGTGGGAATCAACTATATATTCCAAACCTCGTGATGTTTTGGATTGGAATGATTTAAAAAATATATTTAATCAATAGTTATACACTAAGAAAATGTTTTTTTCAAAGGTGACAAAGTTATTATCCCTTTAATTTAATTACTAAACAGTGATTGTGTATGTAAATAACCTAATTGAGCAACTAAAATCTACACTATATCTTGTTCAAAATGACAATTTTAAATCTTGAGATTTTGAAATGGTTTTTTACTACGATATCTAATTAATACTATTCCTTTTTTTTTAAGTTAATGTGCATGTGGCATATAAGGCATTGATGGTGGAGATAAAATCGTAACAGATATTAGGGATAAGGGGTATTTCTGTGCACCTATTGGTAGTAGTGTTAATTTTTCTTAAAAAAATATGAAAAAATATTAATTTATATTAGGAATCTATGGTAGTTCCAAGGCTTTATCTTAGTTTTTTTCCACTACTTTAATAGGAAATAGACATATAATGTGTTATTAGTTTTTAAAAGAAGACCATGATAGATTATCATGTTAGGAATCTCAAAAATGATTTCATCAACATATTCATATGGGTCAAATTCAAATATTCTATAGGATTAATCCTGAGTAAAAAAGTTATCCAAGTTTTATAATATAAAGGGGAATTAAAATAAAATTTGATAATTCTTAATATATAGGACCTGATTCTAAGAGATTTTTGAGAAGAATTGAATATAAACATGAGTAAAAAAAGGTATATAATAATCCATAATTAAATTGTAGATCTTGTATATAGCTTTAAAATTTATAGTTATTTATAGTAGAGAACATTCTAATATAATTTTATTATATTTCCCCTAGTCGAAGGCACCATTTTTTATCCATCTTCTATGGTTTTTGAATTTTTTAATATATGTTCCTCCCACTATTTTATTTTATAATGAGTGGTGGATTTATTGAATATTCCTTAAAAAATAAATTCCACATGTTATATAAATTTCTACTCCTCCTAGGGAGAAGATAGATTAAATAATTTTAGTCCCATGTTTCAAATAAAGATCTTCGAGGTTGGGTTGGATTTGGAATTAATTTTTCATAACATAAAAATTTTCAATATCATTCTAGTAATGGACTAGAGAATAAAATTAAATGATCACATTGAAGGTTATCACTAAAGGGTGTCCATGGTTTTCTTCTAAAGGGAGTTATCATTTTCTTCAACTAGAACGAAACCTAAGATCAATGTCAATATTTCTAGTTCATCCTAAAACTTTTGATTTTTTTTGTAATTTAGTGTGTCTTATTATTAAAGAAACTAGAAGGAATTTATTGGAGAAATTTTCATTAGTGGTAGATCAGTTTCATAATGTATTTATTAATAATTTATCTAGATGTTTTCTTGATAAAAAGTTAAATTTATCAATAAATAATATTATTTGGATTAGTCCATTATATTTACCTTATTTTCATATGGATCCTATGAAATTAAAGGTGTTAAAAATTATATTTGATGATATTCTGGGTAAAGGATTAATTTTTTCAATATTATCATCATGTGAAAACCTATTTAATTTAACATGAAAAATTATTATAGTTTCCAACATTATGTTAATTATATAAAACGAAACCATGTTATTATAAGAAAAATTATCTCTTCCACTATATCAAAAAACTCTTCGATCAACTATAATGGGAAATTTTATTTTTTAAAACTAAATACTAATATTTGTTTCATAAACATAGGTTTAGGGGGAAAGATATTTCCATAAATATTTTTAACACTATGTATAAGGATTACGGATACCATGTTATTCATTTTTTTTAATATTAATAAAAAATACATGGATATAATATGTTTTTATTTTCATATATAAATAATATCATTATTTTTTTGGATTAAAATCATTTTTACTCTAAATTGACGGAGGTTCATGTGTTTAATTTAATAATTATGTTATAAAATTCATAAAATAACACCAAATTCACATTATATTTTATGAGTTCAATTATTAGAGTCTAGATGTGAGATTTTAATGGAATATTTTTATAAAATTTATATCAGTTGTTCTTGAAAAATTGGAGTCTTCATGTAATGGTAGGCTCTAAATAATTCATTATAGATTTGAAGATTTCTTAATTTTTAATATATTATAGGTGGTTTATAATGGATTTATTTATATTGGAATTTCCTTTGATCACTCTTACCTATGATGATGTCAAATTCATAGAGATTCATAAATTTCTAAAATAATGTAATAAACTTAAGAAAATATTTATTTCATCTCATGTAATGACATAGACTACTCATTTGGTATCTTATGGATCTCTCTAACAATGACAACACAAATGGAGCTACCCAACCCTTGATATAAAATTAATTGAATTAATTAATTCTCTTAGGTTTTGATAATGTTTCTTTTCATTGGAAATTTTACTTTTTATATTCATTAAAAAATATAAGCTATAACATTTTTAAAAAATACACATCTTACATTGATGTGATGTATGGAATATCTTTAAAAAATTATTTCAACCTCACTTATACATAAAAAATGTATTTCTTTTTTCCAAAAGGATTAGTAAGAATCTAAATTAATAATAATAGAAGAGGTATCATGATAAATAATATTCAATGAGCTTATAATTATTTTAAAAATTCTAATATGATATCAAGTATTTTGAAAATTTAACATTTGTTAAAAAAGAATTCAAGTACTTTCAATGCTGTTTGTAGTTTTTTAACATCGATTATAAAAAAATACATTACAGGTATCTTTCAAGACTGGTTTTTTTATTAAAATTTTTAAATAATTATTTATATCATCTTTTATGGTAATTTTCATTTACTTATTTTATTAACTAACATCAAAATCCACTAATAATTTCAATTACTAAAATAAAAATCCTTATAGGTAGATTTCCACATCTGTTATTACTATAACAAACCTCTAATATTTTATATTTAGTTTTAAAAAAATATATACATTAACCATTATATTCAAAAAACTAATAAACTATATTTAAATAATAGAATAAAATTTAAAAAAATAAGAGAAGAAAAAATACATCTTCGAAAAATACACCTATAAATTATGAGCACTCTTACATATCTCAGGTGAATGTCTTATCATTATTAATATTATATATAAGAAATCCTTATTTAACAACTATATAGATACCATGAAATTTTCAAAATAGTTCTAAGATTAAATAAAAATGTTTTAAAAAGTATATAATTACCTAAAATTATAAATAACGAAGGATGATGAAATAATCTATATTGGATGGTGATAGATAAGCAGTATAGAAATGATATATTAGTGAAATGGTAACTGATTCTAGATCATTACAGTAAGGTGGTAAAGTGGCAGTAAAAGGATGGAAAAAATAAAGGGAGGAGATAAAAAAGAGACATGACTAGGGATTCACATTAGGAAATTAAGAAAAATATATACATACATCATAAAAATGTTATCATGAATAAGTTTTAAAAATATATGTTCACAACTTAAAAAATATTTTTTTGAACTTTCTATGTTAGTTTCTAAAAAAAATATTATGTTATAAAGTACATTTTTACGTCTTCTTTTCCAAAAAAATTATGAATAAAGAGAACAATATATGTAAAGATATTAATTTTAGTTTCTTAATAACTAACATTGATAAACATTTTTCACATATGTAATTAAAAATTGACATTAAAAACAAAGCGTAATAATTTATTTTTCTACTAGAGTCATTATAGAATGGAATATTGTGATTAAATGAAATAAGGTGTCAATGTTTCTAATTGAATATAAAATATTCAATTCATATCCTCAAATTGATTCTTCAGTATTTTAAGTTTGATCATAAATCTTAGAATATAATAGAAATATTAAATAGTGGGATGACTAAAAGTAAATAGTATATTTCTTCGGATAGTGTTATTTATTAAAAAATAAATCTTATGGTTCTTATTTATATGATATTATTGGTGTATAAATATTACCATAATTTCTAATTTGTTTTTAATCTATATAATAGAAAGAGGAATTATGATTTTTAAAATTATTATTAGTAAATTATAATTAAAAACTATATTACAGAATAAGTTTCTTATTACCTCAATTGGAAACAATTAAATTCCTAGCATCAATGTCATGTAGGTATGCATTATACTTTACACATTACAACATGGAAGTGAAAAGTGGTTTCCATGGATTTTATTTTTAAACTAACTCATTCTAGATATATAATAAATATAATTTGGGTGATCATTGATAGAATTAATAAATCAACTCATTTTCTCCCTATTAGAGAATGTTTCAAAATTGATTGTAACAAAAAATTATACCTACTAGAGATTCAATAATTGTATGATGTTCCTTCAACTATCATTTATAATATATACCATCATTTTACATTAATATTTTAGTGGTATGTTTAAGAGAATATATGAACTAATTTGGTATTGAGAACAATATATCACCATCATTTAATAGTATGATAAAAAATTGATATTTTAATATTTGAGGATAGCATTCTCGTCTGTGATTTGGATTTTATGGGATTTGGTGAAAGAATATTTTACTTGTTGATTTTTATATAAAAATAGTTATCAATATTATATAAATAAGGATACTTTCGTGGAAATTTATGTTAAATAATTCATGGATCTTTTATATTGTAAATAATTCTTCGTGTTATCTTTTGAGGGGCTAAGTGTTATGAGTGTGAAAAAAATAATACTTAGCTAATTTAAAAGTTATTTTTACCACAAAAAATCAATATAAATGTAATATTTATTATTATAAATGGACATATGAATATGAAATTGGTGATTGAATATTTATTAAAGTTTTAATATCACTTGGATATATAATATTAGAGAAATAAGGTGCACTATTACCAAAAATATGTTAATCACATTAAGAAAGTGGAAAATATTTTACAGGTTTCATATCAAATATAATTACTTCCCAAAATGACACCATTTCATAATGGTTCTTATGTTTCTCATTTAGATAAATATCTATGTTATCCCTTTCATTTCCTTGATTATAGAGACATGGACTTGTAACAAAAACATTCTTTTGTGGAGTAATAAGTTCGAGTTCTTGATTACTAAACTAATGCACTAAGAGGTAAAACTATTCCTCTTATAAAAATTACTTCAAAAATTAGAATTCTTCTCATGATACAAGGGAATGAGAAACAGTAATGGGTAAATAATAGTCTCACATATTTTATAGTCTAGGATGGTTTTATATAATTTTTTGTGAAAAAAGTATCTTTCTAGGGTTAATTGATACTCCCTAGACCCACACTCTTATATTTTGTGTAATAGTTTTAAAAAATTATTACAAATCTAAAAAAAATTCATAAAAATAACTCCTTGAATTATTTATGTTTAGTTTCTTTGATAATGAATATATAATAAAAGAAAAATAAAACACCAAAATCAATATATGTATTCTCTATTTTATATTCCACCTATCCACTCTAAGATATTTTCTTTACTAGGAATTTAGAAACCATAATAAAATGTGACATTAAATACTCATTAAGGTTAATAATAAACATTATATCATTTAAAGAAAGATACCTATACAAAATAATTAATAGAAACAATAATGATCATGATACCTTAGGAAAGCATGATATAGAAGTAATGAATAATAATTAAGTAAATAATGATACCTAAGTAATGTTTTATTCATTAGTAATGGATAATACATATATTTTTTAGGATAAATAAGTAATGAATGATACCTAAATAATGTATTAAATATATGTAATTCATCATCAATAATTAATTCATGTTAACTAGAATAAAAGAAATATGTGGTCAATGATCTCTGATGATAGAGTTATCTATGAAATTCATGGTGTACTAATGGATCTATTGGGAATGATACCTTCCAATACCATGGTATCATAATTATTAATTATATATAGTATATTCATAGATAAAACATTTCCTACTTCATTATATAAATATATAAATTGGATCACCCCTTTGATAATTGGTCCTTTGTATAATGCATAACATAATGCATACATTCTTAAAAATATATAACAATCATAGTGAATATTAATAATAAACATTAACTTAAGAGAAATAAATGAGAGTTTTATATTAAAAATCCCTAGTTAAATCACAATAATGGATTCTAGATGATTAACCATTAATTAGAATATGTAAAAAAATCATATGGTTTCGTATATGCAAATGGTTACCTCAAAAATTGTTTATGAAAAAAATTTATATGTAATATTTAAATGTATAGTATTATAGAATAAAGATATGCAAATTGTTCTATCAGAAGACAAATATATAATTCAAAGAACATTTTATATTTGTATGGAAATCCATATTGGTCCTCTGACCACCTCAATTACACAAAATCACCATTTCAAACTACAAGACCTCAATATTCGATCATAGGTACATAAGATTATTATAATGAAAAATATTTTTATTATAATTTTATTATATTGGATGGTTTTGGTAGAGAAAATTAAAATAATGACTAAATTTTAAAAATAAAATATGAAGGAATTGATATATAAATCCCTTCAAATAAATTTCTTTTTCATATCATCATAGTTCTATAAGAACATTGGAAATAAAGCATTGTCTATGGTGTCATTAAGGATTAGTAACATCTCAGGGGAATAGAGTAATGAAAAAATGGGTAAAATAATGATGATAATAGATCAAAAGTATGATAATATATATAATATTATTTAATCTAATTAAATAACGTTTTAAAAAAATTATCAAAAGTACCTCAATATGAGATGAAATAGAAATGAATAGAAATATTTTATTTTGTTATGGTATTAGGGGAAGGAGTGATGTGTATTTAAAGGAGAAAATATAAAAATAATTACTATTACATGGAAAATAAACTAGAATCATGTGGTTAAGTATTTTAAAAGAGTTTAAAATTCAAGAAGTTTATTTTGAAAAGTGTAGAAGAGGATTTGAAACCCAAACATCAATATGTTAATGTCTGATAAAAATGGAATAATGAGATTGAAAGAATAGTCTATAATTAAAAACAAAGAAAAGTGATCATAATATTATAGTAAAATGATAATATTATCATAGGTAAATAATTTAAAAAGCATTTATGACAAAATAATTTCATTAGAAAAAATGAATGAATGGGAATAACAACCCCTACCTTACTTGAAATTATTGTTTATTAATTTTCTGTCCCAAAAAAAATACATCTATAACAAAGAGAAAATATGGGAGATACTAGATGAAAGATATATGAAGATATAAATTAATTTTTTTTATTATAAATGAAAACATTAGGTTGGTATTTGTAGGTGTGGTGAGTGGAATTCCATAAAATTAATTACTGAATATTTTTTTATTCCATTATCTCAAGTTCTTAAATACACCCATAGTTCCCAATAATCTACCTTAGTTGAAAACATCAATTTACACAGAAAATAAAAGGTCAATAGAAATAAATTTTTCAATTTTGGTTGTGAAAACATATATTTGATATAATAATTTTTTTATTTATCTATTTTCATTCAAGTTTAACTATTTTCCAAAAATTACCAAATTTCACACCTATAAATATTTTCCAAATTATGATACTAATTATGTATATTATTTTATAAAATTAATCTTCTAAATATTTAAAATTTATCAATTAACTATATATGAAATAATTAATAAGTATGAAATACTGGGATAACAGATATTTTATTACAAAAAGAATATACATATAAAAAATACTTTAAACAATAGGTACATAAAACCCCATACTGATAAGGTGTGAAATTATTGTACATTAATAGAGTGGTTTAGAATATGTTTATCGCATGGTGAATTATATCAACTTGTACATCTCCCATAGATTATTCCACTATAACCTCAATTATTGAACATCAGCTAGATCTTATTATAGGAAAAAACATAGTGATGCTACCTACTTCTAATGATTTGGTAAATGTCCCTAATAAAAGATGTTTCGACTCATGGGATCCCTAATTTATCATTTTTATATAATTTACTTATGTTATTACCCACATAATATTCCCTAATCCTAAGAGTTATAGTATAACTGGTATATTATCAATGGTCATGATGCATAATATTCATAATATTCATTAGTCATAATAATCAATGTTTATAAAGATAAATGTTGTTAATGATTTCCTATAAAACCATTCACTTGAATAATAACACTAATTATAAAAAATATTTTTCTCAACATTTTTGTTCCATAACTTGTATTATTTTTCTTTTCTACTTTACTAGTTATAGAAATGATGTTTACTGGGGAATATGATCCCAAAGGAATTTACATTATGCTATCAACATTTTTTCTTCTATTAACTATTTTTAGTTATAATTATAGTAATAAATTTGTATATTCAATTATATATATAATTAATAATAAATATATATTTGTCTGTATAGATTTATAATGTATTATAAAAATTATGATATCAAATACGACACCAGGAGGAATATATTTTTGTCCTTATTTTTTTAATCAAATTTACTTAGTGTCATGGAAATGAAATACTAAAAGTTTCATATTTTTATATAATGATCCATCAACAATTAAAGTTAGGGAGACTATGTAAGGAAACCCTATAGGGTAAAGATTTCGGGATAATGGGGTTTTCCTAGTCCGATGCATGATTTGAGTGACCATATAGTTAGTGAAGGAATTTTGGTAAAACCAAATTATGTTTTTTTAAATATAATTTTAGTAAGTTCTATAATTTTCTACCTAGAGTATAAATAATTTATCTCAGGGAATTATCAACAAGTGACTTTGTAGGATCCCAGGTTTTTTTCACTTGATGAAATTTTCAAAAAGAATATGAGTTTCTATATTTGAGGGATGGGATAGTTTTTAAATTCATTTTAAGAATGTTATTATAAGAGATGAGACATTTTAAATGTTGTGTTTGGATGAGGTTTAAGGATCAAGAGGTTACCCAAACTTTTGGATGAGTTTTAGGAGCATCAGGCTCCAAAACCTCAATTTTTAAGAGAAACACACAAAACATACATATCTTTTAGACAATAAGCCCGCTCAAAAGAAACCTTTTATCCCTATAAGTGGTGTCAGACAATATGTAAAACATTTAATGTTGTGGTGCGTGGTCTTGAAAAATTTCTATTTAAAATTATAGAGGTTGGAACACAATACTTTTTTTGTTTTCTAAACTATGTACCTAGTCACATGGTTAGTGACATATAGAAAGTAGCACTGCACATTTAGTGGATGGATAAACCAAATTTTATGGCCATAATATGTGGGGTATGACTCTCAAATAGTACAATCCACACATTATGAGAACAGTTAGCCAAACTCTGTGGAACAACAATGTTTCTCATTAGTGTGGGGTGAAATGACCTTTCCCTCCTATATCCATATCTATTTTCTTAAACTTGTTTCTCCCTAAATTCACCCATTTCCAAAATGCTCGAATCCTCCCTTGGGATATTCTATAGGATTTTATGTATCTCCCCTTTATGATATTGGAATCTCTTGTCATATTTTGTGTTGGATCATTATCAGTAAGCTATTGAATCTACTTTTATCTTATTTCATTTTCCCTTTCCATGTGGAATGTTAATTCCCTGTGAGACATTTCACCATATTTTTAATGAGTTTGATGATTCATATAATTTATTTTGTTCTATATTGAATAAAATCTTAATATTGTATGAGTGTATCATTATAAGTATGAGATAGGTGGTCTTGTAATTTTTCCATAAAGCTAAGTTATTCTATATCTCGTGTCTTCGTTCCACATGATGAACATTCCACACATTCCCTTAAATCTATGAATTTCATTAAACAAAATTTTTAGTCATAGTAAAATTTCCCCATATACCCATAATTTATATAGGGGATGATCCCACTTGACTAGTTCCACCCCTTAAGGTGTTCATGTGAATTTTCGTGACTTATCAACTGTTTATATGGCCAAAACTCTTTCAAAGTGGTCTTGGATTGATCCCCAATTGAGATGGCTACATGAATAATGAAATTAGTGGATTAATCTCTTGGTTATATAAAATGTAAAATATTGTAATTCTTCCTTTAGGTTGTATTAAATATTTAACAGAATTTATTATATAGATGTGATATATGAGAATGGTGTTCGGAATATTTTTGATAATTGGTCTCGACATCCATAAAAAAATATGACATACAGGCATTGTGTCCCTAATTAAATGTGATAAATGGGCATGAAATCCCAAATGAAACGTGATATATGGGCATGTAATCTCTAATTAAAAGTGATGAATGGATTCCCTAGTGAAATATGACATACTAGCATGGTGTCCCAAATTAAAATTCATACCCATAAATGATATCCCCAATGAAATTTGATATTAGGGAATTACATTCTTATTTAAAAGAAATAACGGGCATAGAGTCCCAAATAAAAAGTAATATACGGGCATGGTATCCATAATTAAATGTGATAATTGTGCATGGTGTACCATATTGTTATATTTTTTCAAGGAGGACCATATGATTCTGGACACCGCGACATGGCATTCCTATACATTCAGTGGGGATCTTACTTCTATCCAAGGATTCATACTTCATGAATCAGGTCCTAGGTAGTAGTAATATCTATATATAAATCTATAAACATAACTAAATATATAAACATATATATATACACACACTTACACATAGTTTCCCAAGTTCATAAATATCCCAGATTAGGCAAAAGTGGGTAGTGTTATCCTGGTGTCTTTTATGATCCAATTATAATTTACACTTCTTATTTACAATGTTGTAGATACATAATTCTCATTATATATAAAACCTCTAGATTTTACTAGACACCATTTGTGGTTTCCTACTGGGTATACCTTTCACGCTATTTGGTTTGTTGGTTGGTACCCGAACAGTTCTTATGGATATAGGTATGGACAACGGAAAATTTCCAGCTTTATATGTATGATGTTACTATTATAGGATAGAGAAATGGGGAATATGATGAAGACTATGATAAAAAATATATCATATATTTTTTATGAATTATTTTTTTTATAACATGTTGTATATTTTTTTACCTCAAAATCCCATGTATATAATAATTTTATTAGCATCATGAAAAGATCATCAATTTGTTCATGATATCAATTATGTTTTTTAGGTGTATTTTTTCTTGATGTTTTATCTTTTGCAATTATTTCAATATATTTTTCCCACTTCAATGTATTTTTTATTTATAATGAACCACTTCAATAATGAGGGTATAGTCCCCCCACCATAACATTATATACCCTCATTACTAGTCTTATGACTCTAGCATATATGGAACCATGCATGAGGTCATGTGGCCAACTGGGTTTAGTTACATATGAGTGAACCATGATTGGGATATCATAATGTTGTAAAAGAGGATTCTTTGTTTTACTTTGTCTTAATATTTTTTGGATGGTATATGGGAGAGTAAAAATGTGTCAATTCTTAGTAAATAGATTTTGTTTGGGTCCAACTAGCCCATGCATGAGGGGAAGATCATGTTCCCTAGGATGGGATTGTTGTTCATGATTTTTTTATTATAGTAGGTTATTATTATCCCTTGGGAGATTGTTTTACTTACATTGGTTTTTTATTTAATTATTTATGAGTTTAAATAGGTCCTGGTATGAAAAATAAGGGTCATTACATGAATCATTATAGGCACACTAAAATCAAATTCCATACATATTTAAATCCATATATATTGCATCGTAGATATCCGGGATCATGGTGATTTGTATACCCTTATTAGGTAATTATTTATCATTACTACCAGTATATCTTGATTGGGTGTTTTATTTAGAATGGTAGTCTATATACCATGATGTCTGATTTATTAGCATTCTTATTTTTATTCAATTATTAGTTGATTACCTATGTTTATTTTCCTTTAATAACATGTTGGGTTATAATTATGAAACATGGATGGTAAAATAAAGTGTTTTAGAAAACTTAAATGGTTCTTTCCCACATATATTTCTCATGTAATTATATCTAACCAACCTATTAGGATATGTTTAATCAATGTCCATTTGTTTCATGCGTTAAAAAATTAATGGTTTTGATTAAATGGTTGCTAAATTTTTAATTAATAAAGTGTATAAGAACTTTATAAATTTTGGACTGGGGACCCATATAATAAAACCATCTCTTATAGAGTTGTTAAATTCTGAAAATGTGTGATAACCCAGTTTTAGTGACATGAATTTCAATTATAACTTATGATGGAAAGTACCATTATAACATGGAAATGGTTGTTCATCTAACTGGATCATCATGTGTATATAAATGACGAATTTTTATTCATATATGAAAATATTTTCATTTAATTAAGGTTAAATTGATATATATAGAGGATAGTACCTCTATTATATGGTCCAAATGACCCACATGACTAAATCATGAAATGCACAACTAAACCCAAGTAGGTCAATTTGTGAATTTTTCTTCGGATTTACACCCATTAAGGTTGTATTAAATATTGAAGGAATATATATTTAATGGGATGAATTTAAATGGGACACCAATTTTAATTTTTGGAGTGTTGAATCTATAAATTGGTAATGGCTTCCCATAAACATGAATCTAGATTTGCTTTACAAGACCCACACAAGTTGAATTTATTTTTTATTATGCTTTAGTACTAAACACCATTAGGGTTAGGTTATTCTTATGGGATGTTTATTTAAATTTTATACATCCAATTATACAGGTTACATATAAATGTAAGGTGGTATCTTATTGAGACTATTTCCCATAATAGATCAAATACATTTTTTAGGATTGTCATATTTATTAATATGCGGTGTTGGTTAATTGAAATGTAAATTGTAACCTAAATAGATTTTTCCTCTATATATTGGAATTGAAATTTTCTTTAACAAATATATTCATGATAATATCATCATTAAATTAAGAATTATTAATTTTTTAAAGGAAATCATAAGATAATTTTCCTCTTATGTTTCATTGTGTCAGATAAATAAATTGCTAATACATTTTTTTATAATTGGTACTTGATAATCCTTATATTTGAGATACTTAAAATGATGAAATAAATTATAATCAATTAAATTCCTTAAATTAAACCTCTTATAGGTTTTTTTAGCATAAAACATCATGTAATGACTATATTTTGTCTATATTGAGTTATGTTTTGAGAGGGAATGTGAGAATTTCCTATAGGTCTAAGTAATCTTCAAGATTGCTGTTTCTTATACCAAAAGGATGTGTGGTAAGGCCTAGTGAATTTATGAGTGACTTTAGTTTACAATTTGATGCCATATAATTAAAATAGAGACTATCCATTATAGAAGTTCCCATAAAGATAGGAAACTAGTATACCTTTGATCCATGTTTCAAAGAATGGTAAGTGCTATCTATTTGATATGGTTGATTCATATAGGACTCTTTTTCGATAAAGCGACATGCCCAAATGATAAAATAGTGCCCTTGGGATTTAGACCTTAAAGGGGTATTTCTATTTGCTGAATAATAGTGAGTTTTAACTCTAATCCCTTTTCATTGATATGGGAACCTTATAGGTCAACGATCCTTCTTTCATACTTCAAGTTTTACCTTCATAGAGAGAGTTGAAAGGATATTTATATGTAGTGTGGTATATACTCTTAAATTATATATAGTTCTTGTGTGATGCCTTCGATCAAGATTGAATTCCTAGATTACCATTATTTTGAAATGAACCCTATTGGGTTGATAATTTCTATTTTGATTGAGGAACCCCATGAGAGAGGTTTTCCTAGTTTTTAATAATGCCTTAAATAAAATTATATAAGTTTCAACCAGATCTCTTGACTGGTTCAAAGGAGGTGTTTTATTCTTTTGAGGTAGATATGGTGATGCCTTATATTTTAGTTAATTAACTCATGTTCCTGATTATCGAGACTATCTAAGATGGGTATAACATTATGGGTTCTTATCACAGTTGAATAGTGTTAGTGAATTTGACACCCCAGTTTTTAAAATAATTTCATGAGTTGAGAATTTTTTAGATAAATCATATCACATGTGAGGTTCCAATTTTGAATAGGAGATCTAAGGAAACTTCCAAATTAATTAAAAATGGTTTCATTTGTATCACTATCCCCTTGACCTTGTTTATGGATGAATATTGGGATTGCGAGTCAGGTCTCAAATTAGGTGGTGTAGGATGAACACCCATGTGTATGATAGGCTAGTTTTTACTATATGGAAATGATAACTATATGTAATTGAATTTCGATGTGTGATCATGTGTGATCCATGAAATAATTGTTTAAATAATGTTAAACTTATTGAAAGGGTGACCTAAAAATTGGGTAAATTCAAAGGGGGTGCCCTGGTGATTAGGAATAATTTAAGAATCTATCAGGTTTTATAAGATGGATGAATCTTAGCTGCACCATGACACATTTGGTAGGGAGACGTGGTGTCAGTGGTTGGTAAAGGAAAATATGGCATGTTTTAAGTAGTGTGGCTGGGGAGGATCTATACACACATACTGTAGAATCTTAGTGTAATCCTAGTTTAGTAGTTCCCATATCCCCTATCATGACTTCGTCCTAATTACCAAGAGAGAGAATCAATTATACACTGAGCTATCTAACCTACTAGATTTTAGGGGATGATGAGAGGAACTCATTGGTATTCACTGTCAAGGATAGATATGAATGAATGTAAAATAGAGCTTAGTATACCATTTAAAATTTAAGGTTAGTGACCCTTATTTTTTTTAGTGTCATAAAATACCACTAAAACCATTCTCAAAAAGAAACAATAAGAAATGGGTGGAAGTTAAAAGTTATGAAACTTCTCAAGATGTGTGAGTTATTATCCATACTAGTCATATGTCTTTGATTGATGAGGGAATGGGAAATGGTAATCATTTAATCATTTTATTCTTACGATGACATGAATGATTCTCATGTGGGGAGCACAACATTATTCCCAAATCAAAGACCATCATGTGAGACGGTCTGTGGAATCATCATATCTATTACTAGATGGTCATTTTGGATTTCATATACTATTTAATATATGTAGAAAAAAAATGTTTGAATCCTTGGTAAATTCCACATAAAAGTTTGATTATGGATTTGGGTTAAATATTGATGTGGGTGTTAATCCTAGAGTACCATATGATGATCCATGAATACTGGATCATGATGGTGTCAGTGCTGGTCTTATAGAATGATGATTATTTTTTTGGGAGTTGGTTCAACCATGAGACATCATCAGATGTTGGGTAAAAACTTTAGTGAGTATGTTTGGAACTATCTTGGAATATCATTGGATAAGGCTTCAGAATATGATTTTGGTGATGCATCTACTACAGGAGCAAGGTGTTTTTTAATAATTGACAAGAGGAAGTTCAAATTTAGTTCTCTTAAATAAATATTTGAGGGTAGTGAAGAACTACATCAATAATTCCATAATTTTGACACAAGTGATGTTTAATTGTTGGTAGTGGCTTTTTAAGGATGATACAGTGTGAACAATTAATTGTGGTTGAATGGGGTTGATTGTTTTAGTGAAATCAAGGACTGATGATAATGTCCTCACATATTTTGATAAATGTGTCGAGTGTGTGACTAGGATACTAAGGTTGTGTGTATATAGTCATCTCTGAGGGTGCTACCACTATAAATATGAATTTTCCATGATAATTATAGAACCAATTATGGGGAGAACTATATATCGGTTGATATAACAGTTGAAAGAATGATAAAATCTCTAGGTAGCTAGGCTCAAGTTACCATGTCCTTCATGTTCAATTATTTTTATGGGTGTTGTCTTGTGTTTTTTTGTTTATGTTTCAGTTGTTAAAGGTGATTATTAGGGGTGCATTGGTGTTCAGAAATTTAACCTGACCATATAAAAACAATCTTCAAAACCTAAGTAAGTCAGGTGGTATTTTCATGGTTCTACAAGCATTATTGGGGTAACACGTTTTAATGTGGAGATATTATAAGATTACAAATTTTTGGAAAAATGAAAATTTCAACATAATTAGAGTTTCTTAATTTTTTATATAGGCCATAATTTAAATTTAGTTTTAGATTGTATCTCAGAGTGTTGTAACACATAAAAGTTTTTTTTTCATTATTATTAAGTCCTGAAAGGTGTCCTAAATTCTTGGATGAGTTTTGGGATAACCTGGTTACAAAAACTCACTTTTTAGGAGATACAGATAGGGTACACAATTTATTTAAGTTGTGTGTCTCTTCCAGAGAAATATTGCATCCATATAAGGGGTATCACATGGTTCTTTAAGCCATTCAATGTGTGTGTGTTGGAGGGGGGTCATGAATAAAGTTTGAAGTAAATTGAAGAGGTTATTACATGGGCTATGTATAGTTTTCCAAACTATGAGCCTATCCACATGGTTAGCTCCACTTAACCAGTATCACCACAAAATTAGAAATGGGATAGACCAAACCATGTATCCAAAATATGCAAGGTATGGATGTTGGGTAATATGATCTAGATAGTTGGATCATGGTTATTCAAACAATATAGACAAACCATGATTCACATTAAAGAGTGTTGAAATAAATTTTTTACCCTCCAACATTTTTTATTTTCTTTTATACTCATTCTACACATTTCTCCCACACTCAGGCCAATCAAATCCTCCTTTGGGATCTCCTCCAGGATTATAGGTATCTCCCTCAAATGATCCTAGAATCACATTCCTTATATTTAATTGGATACATATCTTTAATATCTCAATTACTTTTTCTTCTTATTTAATTTTTTTCATTCTATATGGAATTATTATTTTTTGAAAAATATTTTTCCATATTTTTAGAGTGTTTGATGATTCTTCCAATTTCAATCATTTCAACTTGAATCAAGGACTAGTATCAGATGTGTGAAGAATCAAAAGTATGATGTAGGTGGTCTTGTAATTTTTCCATAAATCCGAGTCATTGTATTTCATGAGTTATCCTACTACACATTGGAATTTCTGTGTTTTTATTAAATATATAAATTTACTTAAACTAAGTTTGTATTCATGTTATAATTTCCCCACATACCCTTAATTATTACTTTAGGATTCCCATCTTTACTAGTTCTACCCCTTGAGGTGTGAACATGAATTTCCATGAATATTAGATTGTTTATACTTCCAAACCAACTTTTAAGTTGTATTTACTTCATTTTGGATTGAGATTACTATTGTAATTAAATGGAAGTGAGCATTATGACCATTCCACATGACTTATACAAATTTGTGGATTATATTTTTGGTTAAATAAAATGAAAATGATAATAATTCATCCTTTGGCTAGAATTAAATCAGGATCATTTTTTATTATATAAATTCGATAAACATCTATGTGGTACCATTTATTTATTATTGTTAGGCATGGTTTCTACAATGAAATGTGATATACAAGAATGAATTCCAAAAATTAATTATCTTAATTGGGAATGGAGTCCTTAGTGAAATGTGATATACTAGCATGACATACCTAATTTAATGTGATAATTTAGAATGGAATAACCAATGAAATGTGATATAAAGGAATTTCATCCATAGCTAAAAGTGATTATTAGTCATAGAATCCCTAATAAAAGGTGATATATGGAATGGAATTTATAATTAAATTTCATAACATGCATGGTATCCCCAATGAAATGTGATATACAAGTATAGTGTCCCTAATTAAATGTTTTAATAAGGTATGACACCCTATATTGTGATAAAATTGAACAAAGACCCATATGTTTCATGACACCAAGGAATGACATCCCTAGAATTTTTGTGAGACTCTTACGACTATCTATGGATGTTCGAGTCAAGCCTATAATCCTAAATAGTAGTATATATATATTGCTATAAATATCACTACATATATTGAACATATATATAAATACATATCAATATATATATATATATATATATATATATATTTATATACATGTTTACGCATATTTTCCCAGGTTCAGAGATATCCCAGATTATGCTGAAGTAGATAGTTCCATCCCGGTGTCCTTTGGGAACTAGAGTCGACCTAGTTACAGTTTACACTTCTACATTACATTTTTATTGATGTCACAACTCATATTATATGCACCAAATAGATGTTACTAGACACCATTGGCGGATTCCAAGTGAGTATATATCACACCCATTTCAGTTCATGAGTTTTTTTTTCCAAATAGATATTATAGATGAAGGTATGTATAAAAGTAATCATCCATATTTTGATGTTTGATCTTACAATACTATTATGGAGCACATGAGAAGAGGATGAAGCTTATACTAGTGATTCTATTAGAGATAGTTTTTCCCTTTTTTATTTTTATATATATCATGTTGTAAATGAATATACCTTTATTTACCTTTTATATCCCCTTTTTATTAGATTAATTAAAGATAATAATTTTGTGCATGATATTAATTTTGTCTTTAAATTATTATTTGTTATGGATGTTCATGCTTCCATAGTTTATTCATTATATTTTTTACCATTAATTATTGTTATTTATTTATAATATACCACACTGATCGTGAGGGTATAGTCTCCCCACCATACCATCATATTCACTTATTTCTAATTAGCAGCCTTTGGAATATGGGGAGGCATGTTTGAGGTAATGTGGCCCACAAATTTTGGTTACATATGAGTGAACCAAGTCCCTAACATCATATAATACGTCTTATCATTTGATCCTTTGGAAATTTATCCCTTAATATTTGGTGATTTTTTAATATAATATTCAAATATCATTTTCATTCACCCTTATTCTTA
This sequence comes from Viscum album, assembly GCA_963277665.1. Taxonomy (NCBI): domain Eukaryota; kingdom Viridiplantae; phylum Streptophyta; class Magnoliopsida; order Santalales; family Viscaceae; genus Viscum; species Viscum album. Next base: position 1,474,145,028 of record OY728135.1, read on the forward strand.
TTCTTCTTCTTATTGTTCTTCTTTCTCTCTTGTACCCTGTCCTATCCATTGTTTTATAGTGATTCCATTTAGGTTGAAATAAATTAGAGTATTTCTTATTTTATGCCTTGTTTATAATATATTATACATAAATATTCTCTCATATGGTGGATTAAATTTGATTAAATTAAGGTTCTAATACTTCTACACAATAATACAAAAACCTTGATTTCTTCCTGTTACATTCCTTTATTTAATAATTTTTCATCCAATTTATGTTTTTTTAACATTTATTTGAAATGAATTGATGAGTTATTTAGAAATTAAATTCATTTTCAGGATAATTTTATGTAGAAAACTTATATATATCATCCACATAAAGATGAATTTGTTCTAAATGAACCAAGTGAACTAGTTTGTGTGGTTTAAACCAAGTTTTGAATTTATATGCCTATGTATGTTAATTTAAGATGATTTTTTTCAAAAAAGAGGATGAATTGATGGTTGTTCACTTATTTTAAGGCATTTAAAATGTTATTATAAATGTGTTTATTTAGATTTAAACCCAAAAAATTATCTTTCTATGTGTTTTTACAATTCTAAATTAAATGATTTATTATGTTTCTTGAATAAGGTTTCTATCATTGGAAAGGGGGATTTTTTATGAACGTAAAATAATTTTTTGTGACGTGTATTTTATTTAAATGATTTATATTTATTTATTTATTTTAAACCCCATGGGTATGTCAAGATTAGAGTGTACCTAGGTGGATGTTCATCCACGTGTCAAGGTTATATCAGTAACCACATAGTAGGGTCATCCAATCATTTTAGGATTATGAAAGTTGGGTGAGTAGTTAGGATCACATCACAACTAGTAGAGTAATTCGATTTTTTGAAAAAAATACTATTAGGTCCCTGGAGCCTAGTAAAACATGACGAATATGATAATAATGATTATTATGGAATTTTCCTTAAATTTTACTTTAAATTAGATTTTATATATTTTTAATTTATGATATTTTGGTTTCAAAAAAATCAATCAAAATACTTTTATGGTGAAAATAAATTTGGGATTCAAAAAAAAGATTCTAGATTTATTTTAAAATAATTGGATTAGTAAATGTTATAAAATTTTATATTTTATTAATATTTTAAAACTATTTTTTCGGTCTTGTTATTTTAAATTTTTTTATAGAATCTTTGGAGGTATACTATAGTATTTTTGACTCACTCATTATATACCCACAACAGTGTTGTAAAAATTTGAGGGAAAAAAATAAAAATTGAAATTATTATAAAAACCCAATTATTTAATTTTAATACCCTTGATTTTTTATTTTAAACATATTATATGTTTTTAGTATAATAGCCTTGTTGTAGAATGCTGTTATATTTTTCTCTGAGATTATAATAATTGGTCCATATGGTTATATTTTTTAGTATTATGTATTGAGCACATTTGAATTAATTTTATATAAGAGGTTATACTTTGGGATTATATTTTTTCAATTAAAAAATTTGAAATAATGAAATTATTATTAATGTTTCATTAGAGAAATTCCCAGATGATGTCATAGGTTATGCCACATTAAGGTTTGATTCATGTGATGTTAATATGGTTGGCTGTTTTCTTATGTAGTTATGGGGGACATTTATCACATCATTGTTTTGGATGTCTAAATGAATGATGAAGTTTCATTATAATGGTTCTTATTACAGTATTTTTTATAAAATATAAGTAATTTTATTGTTGTATGGAGGAGTCATATTATGAAAGGGAAAAACTATGTTTTGTTTATAAATTTTCATTGAACCCTCTATTTCTCAAATTTTCTAGTTTTTTCATTAACCTATAAACCTATTGTGGTGTTTTTCTTGAGTCCAAGACATCTTAGATTATCATTCAATTGGAAATTTATTAATGGATATCTCTTTGTTCATTAAGTGTATATATTCATGTAGATAAGATAAATGAGGTCTGAGGTTGGATCCTTTAAAAATCATATGATTTTTACAACATGGTTTAATTATAAATCAGTTTCCAATTTTTTTTCATTTCCTTATGAAATTATCACTACACAGCCATATCATTCTTGTTGAGAATTTTATTTATTTTGGAATCAAACCATTTTTAATTAGTTCCATAAATTTAATATTAAATTGAAAAACCTTTCCATTTGACAACTTATTCTTCCAATGTTAGTTTTTTTAAGTCTCTTAACACATATGATGGTGGAATGGGGAATTGGTGCATAATTAGTACAAATAAAATATAGAGTCAATGATATTGGATGGAATAATGGTAGTTTTTGGTTGCGCTTCACTATGATTATGTATTCAATTCCCCATCACTGAGTTTCATACATTTCACCCTAGGTTATATATAAGGACCATGAAATAATTATATATGTTTCTATATTACCACACCTTCTTAATAGTATGTTAGAATATTATGATTCTAATCATACATTAAGCTCATGAGTAGTTGGGTTATTCCTAAGTGTTGTGGGATATGGAATAGTTTTCCTAGGAATAATTTTAAGGAAGAAACTATGAAATCATTGTTTTTGATATGACATGGAGGTGGTAGATATAGTATGGATACATGGTTATGTCATATTAAAATAATATAAGGGAATCATTAGTGAAATTTGGAGTTTTTCTGCTATGTGAAACCCATGGTTTTGTGTTATAGCATGAATGTATAAGTCACATAGAGACTGTGTTAGTCACTTGAGATAATAACCCATCATTGGACTTTCATGGGAATTTTCAATATTTTTCTCCCTAATTTAGATTGGAATTAGAATATAGTATATCTTTGGATTTTTTTTCATGTAAAAAAATGGTGTATCCCACTTCAACATCATAGGTGAGACATTAGGTGGTTCATAATGGTTAGTTCCCTTACCTTCAAAGGGTTGATGATTCATTTTAATTGAGGCTAGTAGTGCATTATATAAGGTTAGGTACTTCTCTAGTAAAATTTTGATGATCGGTAATGAGTCTCCCATATGGTTTCAATGTTTATTACCTCCCCAGATTCATGGTTTATAGGTCCTCTACCACTATGGAATTGAGTCAATACACCTTTGCACTAGAAAAAGAACTATTTCTTTATTGGGTTAATAGAGTTTGGTAGTACCCCAATTGATTTTCCAAGAATTATTAGGGAAATTTACCCAATTTGATGGATTTAGGTTTTACCTTGTGTCATTAACATTATCTATGATAATTGGGTCCTCTATTAGGGGTTCAATACTCCCTCAATCGACAATATACTTAGCTGAGGTGCGATCACCCATTTAATTTTTCATGTAGAAATGGTTCCAAAAGTAACTGGGATATGTACTATGGAGAGGGTGTGGGTCCCCCATAAGTATTATCAAATTTGGTACTCCCCCATAAATATAGGGGATAAGTATTCATTTCATGGGGTTTGGGTCCTCTGTTCATGCAGGGGATTAGTAATACCTTGATTCCAATGAGGTGTAGGTCCCCCATAATATTGTGTTAGTCAGTGCACCCTGATATGATTAGTGGTGGTTCAATAACCTGTTTAGGTTACTATTACACTAATCAAGTTAAGGAGAGAGTTTCTCTATTTTATAGGGTTCTTTACTCACTAATAAGACCAATATATATTATTATGATACATGTCCTATAAAATGGATACAATGAGGTAGTGTGATGATCATGGCTATAAATTAGTTTGATTGGGTGAGTTATATATATTTAGTATCTTTCACCACATTATAGAAAGTGAGGTTTTTTAAAGATATCTATTATAACTAGGAAGTGGTATTTAGAAACCCTTTTTCTTATTCTTATCATAGTTCCACTATATAATTATATGATATTAATCTTTATAAACAATAGTTTTAGTGAAACAATATTTCCCATTGTTACTATGTTACATTCCCATAATTCATATCTGGGGTTTTCATTAATTTTTATAGTCAATTTCATGTTATAAAGTCCATTTTGACATGTTTTTTACACACATTTATGGTTTTTTGGGCAACTTACTAAGTATGATTTTAATCATCCATGGACAATCTTTTTGAATTTAGGTGTTGTGTCTGTGATTATTTCATGTAGTTTAAAGATGGTTTTAGTGGGTAAAGTTTTGTTTTGTATTTTATAAATCCAACTCATGATGATACATAGTGTTATTCTTTCATGAAAATCCAACTATTGAACATTCAGGATCCACTAAGAAACACTATGTGGTGAGTGTGGGAGTGGACCAATGCATTGTATTTTAGAAGGAGATTTTTGTGTGGGGGTCATTCTTTCATGAAAAACCAACTATTATGGAGTTCCTACGAAAGAATTTATAATTGATTATTTTGGGATAAGGTGATCTGTTTCTACAAAAGTAGGTTGTTTATTTTCATGAATATAAGCATATGGTTTCTTTGGATGGACCTACTTGAGGATAAAATAATTGAGATCATATATCACATTATTTTTGGATCATTCTCCTTATATGAACTAGTTCTGGGGAATAACCAGTGGTGTGCAAGAAATTAGTGTTGTACAATGCCTTGGTCCACTCCCACACTCACCACATTTAGTTATATCCTATAAAGGAAAAGGTGAAAATGGTTATATCTTTATAGATATGATCATAATATATGGATATTTTCAGGCATCAATATATGTGGTTTAGAATATTAATTATGTTCTATCTTTAGAGACCCCTAAATTGGAAGTTGTAAGAACAATATAATATTATTGTATTATATTTCTTGGAGTTGGATTTTCCAATAAATCCACTACATGGACTATAATTTCTAGATTATTCCCATGAATGGAGACCAAATTATACTAACCTTGTTATTGTGTAATGATTTTTCTTAGAAAGGTAAGTAATATTTCAATAGACTCCTTCAAGGTAGCAAATAGATCCCATTATGACTACCTTAGTATGGATTGAATAATCATTAATTGTATCATAAAGATTTGTAGGTTGATTAAATGGGTTAATGTTAATTTATATCACCGAGTAGGATCCTCTCATGTGTATTGAGTAGAGACAACCATTAAGAAGTGGTATCTAGACACTAGTTAAATTGTATGTATATATTTTTGTGAAATATGCATGAAGGATAACCTCTTCATGTGAATGTGGAAGACTGCATAAACTCATTCAAAGGGAGAACCATGATTTACCATTGATAGGAGACCTACATATGTATCATCTCATATTTTGGATATAAAATTTATTTTTATCTATGTGGATGGTTGGATAACCATATAATTTTTATAGAAACAGGGTTTTCATTTTATTGCATGATCATGAGTCTATAGGGTACATTTCATTTATTATAGCATGATGTTGGTTTATTTATTTATTTATACATACTCTAGGATATAGGTATTCTTATGTGTTTCAATTATTTTTCACTTTTATTGAACTCTTATATGAGGGTATAATCTAAAAAATTTATCTCTTGGGACCCTCGCTGCTATTTTACATCTCAGTCATATTGAGAGGAACTCATGAGGCATTGTTTTATTCTAGATCGGGTGAGGGGTCAAGTTAATTGGGTCTGGTTTAGGACACTACATTGGTTGTAGAAATAACCCAACATTTACATTAGTTTTCTTCAAAAACTCACTATGTTATGAGAATTAGGTAGAAATTCATCCTCTACTATGTTATGATTTCATATTATTTGGCTTACAATAGATTTTTAGGTCATATTATTTTTCTACTATACCATGGATCATGTTTATAATCTCATGTTTCTATACTGCTATGACATAGTATATGTTAAATCAAAGTAGACTACATGCCATTATATAATGCATTACAGATAAACATTATTATTCTGTGTTATTTTTAGTGATATATTTATCCCAAACCCATGATTTTAAATATTCCTATGATATATCCCTACATGAGAAACTTTTTGGTTTTTTTTTCACAATATTCATTTGATCTCATCCCTTTCAGATGATTTATTTCTCTAGGTTATGTAAATGAATATAACTCTAGATAATTCTAGAAGGGAGTCAATTGTGGATTAATTAAAGATAAATTTTCACATGTTCCATAAAATAAGATTCGTATATAACTAATATTCAAAAAAATAAAACTTATGTCATTAGAATTTTGTGATTATTTTGGAGATGCTTTGTTTAAATTTTGAAAACAATGTAAAATAAACATATGATCATCTCAATTATTTTATCAAAACTAGTGTATAAAGAAATTTTTTAGCACTAGATCATGGATTATGGGTTTGGATCTCCTCCTTGTGAATATTATCTAAGGATAAAATCTAAATTCTTTGTTGGGATTACATTTTATAGAGATATTATATTGACTGGGGAATATTGACATCCAATAAAAAAATTGTACATGAGTCTTTATTGATTAGTAAGGCATACTGATTATGTATTATATTGATTATTCAATATATAAAAAATTAATTGGATTTGTGTATGTGATGGGTAGGTCTTTTTATATACCATATATACATTGATTGGTTTAATTAGAAAAATTATCTTGGGTATTTGAAATATTCCTTACATATTTATATAAAAGTTATTGGTTAAGAGGCCTTAATAACAAGCGTGATTTCTTTGTTTGAATGACATGACTGTATGTAAGATGTCTTGGATGAGAGGATTTGATGGTATATATGATTTCTTATTTGAGATACCTTGATGATATATAATTTTTCTTGTTCAAGATTCCCTAATAGTAAGATTAATATTTTCTATATTATGCATCAGATCATTACAAAATAAATTATTATTTTCAATGTGATTACTCGGTGTTTATTTGGATATATTTAATGGTCAAGATTATTGATTACCTAGAAAACATATTAATTATTTACTGTTGTATACTTTAGACAAACTATGAATTCATGATTTTTTTTGTTGTATACTAAGCTTATAATCATACCCTTGATTATAATTTTATTTTCACGAGGTATCAAGAAGGGGTATTGGAATTATTTCAAGGAGGTACTATATAGAGTAATAATGTTTTTATAAATTTTATAATATATTATTTATATCTCCAATGTATTATGAAAATAATGTTTGTATATTCTCCCAAGACAGCTAAACTAATTGATCCTTTGGGATATGTTCTCTAATATATTTTACCAATATATTACAATAAACACCACTTCTGGGCTATGGGATTTGGGGTTATTACAAATATATTTATACAATTATAATTTTATATAAACCACATGGTCTTATCCAAAACCATATATAGTTTCACTCCTCGTAGTGACTGTTCCTCTATTCCTTTTCTTCAAACCATGCCCTGGAAAATGTTGAGACTATAAAACTGTGATGAAGGATTATAATCCCTAATGTAATAATGATATAAACATAATTAATTTTCTCCTAAAACATCATATTTCTTATTAACACTTATAATTGAACACTAGACTCTCCATCTTCCGCCAATTTTAAAAGTCACATAAATGTGTTTTGAGAATTTTGAGGTCTTTATATTAAGAACCACTCAAATCTTTATCACTCTCAATAATAAATAAAAAAACATAGATTAACAAAATTACATAATACGTATCTACCATTTGAGATACATGATAAGAATAATTCTTATATTTACTTTAGTGTACTTTTTCCATTTCATTTCATTAAAATATATGATAATGCATATGGTATGTGTCTAATTTTGAAGGAATAAATACTTCACAGGTTTTCAAGAAATAAAATGTAGAAAAAGTGCAAATCCAACTGAGTAATCATCGTGATTCAACCTTACATGCCGTGTACTTGAATCTCACAGCCTAATCCCAAGTTGTGAAGCCAGTCGTGACCAAGCTAGGTAGCCAGCAAGAAAAATCTGCTACATGTTGGGACGAACTCATACACAATGTGACGACCAGTCAATGCCTTGGGTGAGAAATCCGTGAGGAATATGAACAAAAACAGAATGAACGCAGGGTACACATCCTTAGCAATGAGTACACGTTGTGTACCCAGTCAAACTTCTTAATGCGCGAGACCTACATGCCATGCTAGAGATATGTAGAAAAATGATAAGTATCAATGGTACATGTCGTGTACCAAAGGTACACGTCATGAAAAAAATCTCCTATATAAAAAGAGTAGTGACATAGCATTCCAAACACTTCCAGATGAGATTCTATTCTCTCTCTTGATCCCTTACAAACTATTTCACCCTTTTTCCTAAAAAACTCTCAATTCCTTCATATTTTGTGAATTTTTATTTATTCAAGATCTGTGGTGTTTTATTTATTTAATCCATTCAATTTCCACCACCACATTTAGATTTGGGTTCCATTCCTCTTTATAAAGTATGTTTTTCTTATAATTGTGAATTACTTCATGCATGTTAGTTTCAGTTATCTTTACCAAATATCTTACATGATCCTGATTCCATTAATGTTTATCAATCCATCAAATATGTTATCTCACATTTATTTAATTACATTTTACCCCACCATGAGTAGCTATATCTTTAGGGGTAGGGATCAGGTGATGTATCTGAATAGTTTAAATACACCATTAAATAAAAACTTGTTAAGTCTAATTGAAGTAGTAATTATGATATTAATTAAAGTTCTTTCCCATTTGTGTGAACATCCTTAACTATGGGACAATCAAAAAAATGACCCGATCATTATTGGAATAGAATGAGATATGACCACTAGCTAGGGAATCATTCTATCTAATAATCCAATAATAATTCACATAGGCTATTATTATTTCCTAACCATAGAATAGCTACTTCCTAGGTAGATCTAGGATACTAAAACTAAATTCAAATTGTGACCCTTGTTTTCTTTGCAAACTAAGTCATAGGATCTTGACAAGGTCTTAATTATAGGGCATCATTTACCCATATACTCAACTTGATCTAAAACACTAATTTATTAATTTAATTCATCCCAACTCATACCAAAATTCCAAAATAAAGTAATTATGAATGGAATCCTTTTTAGAAATAGATACAAGAATTCATCAAGAAAAATGGAAGTCCTCCTATGGATTCGTCCTCGCACTACCACTATACTTCACCCTTGTAGTTAGTTAATGTTTGGGAAAAAATATAATTTCTAAATCTAATCCACATCAGAGAAATTAATTACACCACTGTGAAAGATGCCATCAAATTTACAGCACCGTTTCCTAGGAGGCAATGCCCTTTTTGAATAACTTTTGGTTGTGTTGACTAAGGATTACCTTTACCTCATCCACTTTCTTCTTTACCAATGCTTCTTTGAATGTTTTAAATTCATTCAGTTCATGTAATAAGGTCCCTTTACCCAATCAAGGAACCTTCAATCACAATAACTGTCGGCCTTATATCCCAAGATCGAAAGGCATCTGCTTTCACTTCGCCAGTAAAAAATGATCGAGCCACATCACAATGTAGGACTCAACCCACCTAATCATCAAGTTATAGAACTCCCAATGTAACCAGAGAATTCCATCATGGATTACAGTTTACCATCAATTCATGGTGCTACACCAAGCATAATTCTCACACCAATTCAAGGCCAAACATTTGAAATTAATCCAGAACTCATCCATATAATCCATAACACATGGCAATTCAGCAATCTTTATAGAGAAGATCCCCACGAACTTATCTACAACTTCATGGAAGTCTGTGATACCTTTCACAACTAGGGTGTATCATATGATTTTATAAGAATTCGGGTCTTCCCATTTTCACTCAGAGACCAAGAAAAAATGGCTCAAAATCCAAGATCCTAGTTCCATTATGACTTGGGATGAGCCCATGATAATGTTTCTTGATAAATACTTTCAACCAATCCGAACCTAGATACTTCAGAATGGAATTTAGAATTATTAAAAAAAATAGATGGATAGTCTACATGGGAGGCATGGGATCAATTCAATGAACTCATGAGAAAATGTCCACATCACATACATGACACTTGGATTCAAATTCAATCATTTTCTCAAGGACTCCAGCCAGTAGCAGAAATAGTGGTTGATGTTTCCGCTGATGGAGGTCTGATGTTTAAAACCCCTAAAGTAGGAAGATTTATTCTAGATGAAATTTCCCACAATTATTTTATATGGAAAAGTGATTGAGGACCACCATGACATGGAATCCACCAAGTTGATGAGACCACTAGGTGAGAAACACTAGTTGAGTTACTAACCAAAAATCATGAATCATTTCACATAAATACCACACAACCCCCTTCTCTAGTCAGAGAGATCCAGTCATGTGATATGTGTGGTGGAACACACCAATATCAAGACTACAGAGATGGATATGAGGATATGTAAGATTGTAATTACGTTAATTACAATAAAAAAATTCTACCATTTGAGAAGAAACTACAAAAAATATTTTATCAGTTGAGACCTACACAGAAGTATCCTAAGAACAATCAAGGATATTTTTAGCAGCATAGTGGTCAAGCTCAGTTTTTCAATCAGGGACCACCGAAGCATCCAACAATAAACCCTAACATGAGACCACAACAACAGACCTATCCATAACAACCTTTTCTGAATCCCCCAACAATAATAATTTCTACCCACCCATCCAAGACCACAACATGATCCTAGACCACTCCAAATCAACTTGGAAAATCTCCGAACATATTTCCATTATAAATCCAATCAATGGATGACTATTTAGGAAACTAAGATGAAAAATCAATGAGAATATTTTAGGAATTTGGAGATTCATATGGGATAAATCTACAAAACCTTATCTGAGAGATTACCAGGTACCCTACCAGGTAACACTGAAATATACCAATGAGAGGAGGCTAATGATGTATTAATGTAGAGTATAAAATTGGTAAACATACAACAACAAAAGGAATAAAGGTAATATGAAGAACCCTAGAAACCATCAGAAAAGGTAGAACAAGTCATCTCTACATCATCACCATAAGCAGTTCTAGCTAAGAACGTTCAAGACCCAGAAAAACAAGAGTAACCTATTTATGTATCCCCACCTCAATAAAAGCCATCTATCCCCTTTCCAAAAAGATAATATCAAAGTAGTCAGGAGACTCGATAAAAAATGTTCCTTAGATTGTTCAGGAAATTTCATATCAACATTCCGTTTGATGAGGCAATCATGAAAATGCCAATGTATGTGAAATTTGTCAAGGATTTTATATCAAAAAAGATAAATATAGAATATATAGGAGTCGTCTCATTATATTAATAATGATATAGTATTTTAAAACATAAAATCCCACCAAATATGAGAGATCCTGGGAGCTTTTCAATTCCTTGTACAATTAGAGAGTGTCGATTTGGAAGATCACCTTGTGATCATTGAGACAACATCAACCTATTTCCGATGAGTGTTTTTCACAAACTCGGACTCCAACAGATGAAGTAAAAACGAGTATAATTATAGTTGGATGATCGTTCAATCAAATACCCATGCAGTATTCTTGAATATGTTGTAGTTAAAGTCTGAATATTCATTTTTCTAGCAGATGTTACAGTTTTAGACATATAAGAGGATGGAGATGTCCTTATAATTCTTCAAAGACCCCTCTTAGAATTAGGGAAGTCCTTGATTGATGTTAATTAAGTACACAACATCTTCAGAGTTGGTGAGGAACATGTAGTGGTTAATTTTATAAAAGCTGAACAACATACTAATGACCCAGTTCACTATCACACCATCTCTCATGCTCAAGAATGAGAGTACATGGCTATTAGGGAAGAAACTGATGATTTAGGATCAATCAAGAAAGTAGAATATGACTTTTAGGAAGTTATCTTTATTGAACCACTTACCAGAGGCATTGTACCACCATTTATCCTATACATCATTTAGCCACCTATGTTGGATTTAAAACCTTTACTTGGTACATTGATGTCCTCGTACTTAAGGGATTCATTCTCTTTACCCATAATTATCAATGCCGAACTATCTCAGGATCATAAAGAAATGATATTTCATGTCCTAAAAATACATAAGCAATAAATTTCTTGGGAGTGGTAGATATTAAGGGAATAAATACTTTAGAATGCACCCACCAAATTTTTCTCAAAGAAAATGGAAAACCAAAAAGACAACCTTAGAGTCGGCTCCGACCATCAATAAATGAGGTTGTCAAGAAGCAATTTCTAAATCTTATGGATGTTGGAATAATATTTCCTACCTCATATAGTAAATGGGTGAGTACCCTCAAAGAAATTCCATAAAATGGTAGACTCGCAATAATAAGAACAGAGGATAATGAACTCATTTCAACACGAACCACCATTAGATGTAGATTTATTGTGGATTACAGATGTTTTAATAAATCAATAATGAAAGATCATTTTCCCTTACCTTTAATCGATAAAATTATTAAGAGTCTAGAAGGATAAGATTTCTATTATTTCCTGGATGGCTATTTGGGAAGCAATCAAATTGCAGTAGACCCTGTTGACTTTCCCAAAACAAACTTCACATGCCCCTTTGTTACTTTTGCGTATATAATCTTGTCATTAGGTATGTTAAATAAACCATTGATATTCCAAATATACATGACACACATATTTTATGACGTGTATAATGAATTTCTTGAAATATTAATGGAAGATTTCTCAATCTATGGGAGATTATTTGATATATGTCTAAGAAATATAGAAATGGTTCTCTAATGTTGTGAAGAGAAATGATTAGTGTTGAATAGGGAAAAATGTAACATCATAGTGCAAATATGAATTTTTTTGGGACAAAAAATCTATAAATAATTCATTGAGTTTGATCCCGCTAAGATCAAGGTCATTAATGATCTTCCAGAACCATCAACTGTAAAAGGGACCAGAAGTTTCCTTAGGCATGTTGGATTCTATAGATTATTCATAAAAGATTTTTCTAAAGTCTCAATTCAATTGACACACATGATTTCAAAGGAAATTCTTTTTGAATTTAATTAGGATTTCCTAAAATCTTTTAAAAAAATGAAAAATGGTTTGATTTTATCTCTAGTTATCATTACACTAAACTAGGAAAAATAATTTGAGCTTATTTGCGATGCTATTGACATTGTTGTAGGAGATCTGCTTAGATAATGTATAGAAACCTTCTTCTGCCCAATCCATTATGCCATCCACACATTGAAGGCCAGATCAATTATATTAATATGGATAAGGATATCTTAGTCATCATATATACCTTTTAAAAGTTATGTTCAAACCTTGTTCTATCCAAAGTCATTGTCCATACAGATCATTCCTCCCTTCGACACCTGATGAGGAAGAAAGACTCAAAACCAAGATTATTACGCTGAATTATTTTTCTACCAGAATTCTATATCATAATCAAGGACACCAAAGGAATATAAAATTTCCTTTCTGAACACATCTCACGGTTACCCAGATCATCCTTAAAGAACACATCGAGACTGATATTGAAGTTGATTTTCCAAATAAGACATTTTTTAGTGTCAAAACCTAGCCTTGGTTTTCAAACATGGACAATTATCTTACCACAATATATCTCCATAATGACCTATCATACTAGAAATATAATAAGTTTTTGCCTGATGTTGAACACTAATTTTGGGACAAACTATTTCTATTTATGCATTGTGTTGATGCCCTGTTACGACGCTGCATCCTAGAGGATGATATACAAAATGTGACCAAAATGTGCCACACATCAACAACTGGAGGCCATCATGGAGCATAGAACACAATGGAAAAGATCCTACAAAGAGAATTTTTCAATCCCACATTGCATCACGATGCTAATAGATTCTATTATCAATGTGATAGCTGTCAAATAATGGGTAACATCAGTAAAATAAATGATATTCCAAAAAACCCGATTCTATAAGTCAACGTTTTTGAAGTATGGGGAATTGATTTTATGGGACCCTTACCTTTGTCACATGGAAGGAATTACATTATAGTGGAAGTAGACTATGTTTCCAAGTGGGTTGAAGCCAAATCCACAATGCATGACATAGAAAAATTAGTCATGAATTTTCTTCAAAATAACGTGTTCGCAAGATTTGGATTTCCGTGAATACTCATTACTGATCGTGGAACTTATTTCTCAAATCATCTGGCTTGAAAAATTCTTGAAAATTATGGAATTCACTACAAGACCGGAACTCCCTATCACCAAAAAATATTTGGGCAAGTCATATTGTAAAATAGGAAGGTGAAAAAATTTTTAGAAAAGACTGTAAACAAAAGCAGAAATGATTGGAGCCAAAAACTGGACAATGCATTATGGGTGTGTTAAACCACATATAAAACAACCATAGGCACCACCCCATTTAGAATGGTTTATGGTAAACCATGTCATCATCCGGTGTAATTACAACATTGCATGTTCTAGGAAATTAAAAAAATGAATCATGATCTAGAAAAGGCTGGAGAGGAACCATTATTGCTATTAATCGCATTAGAAAAAATCAAAAAAGATGTGTTTGAAAATCCAAGGAATTACAAGGAAAAAATTAAAAAAGTGGCATGAACAACGAATTTCACAATATACATTCATTCTAGGGAACATTATTTTTCTATTTAATTCAAGATTAAAACTATTCCCAGGAAATTTGAAGTCACAATGGTCTGGCCTTTTAAGGTAATCCAATTTTTTCCTTATCACACAATTGAATTTCAATGAGATGGAGAACCACCTTTCAAAGTGAATGGTAAAATATTGAAAATATTTAAAGAACCATTCCATGAAGGTTGTGTCCTCATCCTCATGCTCATCTAAATATTAAAGGATTCAATATCCAAACGTTAAAGGAAGCGCTAACTGGGAGGGAACCCATGGTAGGAATGTTTTAAGATTAGTTATATTAGGGTCTTTGTCCAACAGTATCATGAATAAAAAAGGGTGAGATGTGGAAGGATTAAAAAATAGGTCCCATAACATATCAGTAAATATCGTGACTCACATTCAACCCGAAAATCCATTTCCATCCGATACACAATGCGACTCATATGTACATGTCATGTAAATTGGTAGGTTGTTTTTAAGAAAACTGTAGTTACCATCCCAAATAGTCATGACCCACATCATAAGAAACACCTAAACCCTCGTCCTCCATGACCCCCTTCCCATTCCACCCGTAAACCCCTCATGCACCCCCGCCCATCTTCTTTCAAACACTCGTTGCACCCCTCATAATCCTCTTCCCTCCCTTACTTCCATGTTACCCCTGCCCCTCTACCCTAGCCACACACCCCCCTCTTCACTCTCTCCCTAACCATCATACCACCTACATGCTTCCATGGCTCACACCAAGCACCGACAACCCTCTCCCTCCTCCTCAACTTCTAACTCTGTGTCTTCACCATCTGAGGAAGGTCCTCCCTATAAGCATCTATAGACCACCATAGACTCCATGTCTACAATCAACACCACATGCACATCACCAGCTCCCCAGATGTGGTCCGACACCACAACAACATCCAGTGATGTTGACATGCACCTTCACCCCATGTTATGTTTTTTCAACCCAATACACAGGGTAAATCTTATCAAGTTACAGTAAAATACCATGCGTACAAACAAGACCTTGGACATTCGGACACTTTCTCAACTGAACATTGTCGATTCCATCACTGACCTCATCGAAACTCTACACATTGTCACCATTATTGAATTTTGTGAGGAGATGTTTGGAGAGTTATTTTGGGTGTTTTTTGAAACCTTCGAAATGGGCTTCAACAATCTTCTTCTCTGCCTCTGTGGCCACCTGCGTGAGTTTTATCTTGTAGTATTTGGGTTAGATCTTTGCATATATACCAAGGATTTTGTATTTACTAA
Source organism: Viscum album (assembly GCA_963277665.1). NCBI lineage: Eukaryota > Viridiplantae > Streptophyta > Magnoliopsida > Santalales > Viscaceae > Viscum > Viscum album. The sequence continues at coordinate 1,474,160,779 of OY728135.1, forward strand.
CATTTATATAGTGCTTGAACTCTTAGAACCTCGAGATATATCTATGAAGTTATGGTTGTTGATATCCTGTGACCCCCTGTCACATCATGATCCTAGACTCAATATGTTGACTCAGATCCAGGGTCGGGCTTTGCGAATCTTACCTTAATCCATGGAACATGTTTGGTTCGTGTGAGGAGAGACCCATGGAAATATCATATAGATGGACGTGATGATTTTAGTAGCTTCCATGGGTGGTCCACCCATAAATATGGACGCCCAGTTCTCTTCCTACTTCAGATCCCTAACATAGAGGAATCAGGGCATACTCATGGGTGGATCTTTTATCACCGTATTGGACCAATATCTTGGAATATTCAAGGAATCTCTTCCCCTCACCTCCATTGGACCAGTGGATATGATATATCTTATTCTATTACAAAATATGAAGATGCTGGTAAAGGAGTACGATCATTATTTCTTGGATCCAAGTGTACAGGAACTGAAACCTCAATAGAAGGAAAAGGAAGAAACAGGAGCAGACCCACCTTCACAGCTGCCTACCTACACCACACCACCTCCACCAAGTCCATCTTCCGGCAAAACTACAACCCCTCTGATCACCCATCCTACCACTGCAGAGTTATGGAGTCTTCATCAGTGAATTATGGAGATTATACCCCAGATCACTACCCATATTCATCTACCCATCCTTGAGTCTCCATCTTTTACCCCATCAACCTCAACCACCACGAATGGCCCTTCATCATCCACCATTCCACCACCCCTTCCACTCATCTGGACCTCCCTTCTGATATCATGAACCCTACCACCTAGTAGGAGTTTCTGGCAGAGCAGGCCTGGAGGGTTAAGGGGGTCACCACTAAGCCTACACCTTTGGAGGTACCATTCATTGATCCTACTGCTAGATCCATATCACTCATACATATCAATACTTATCCACCAAACACCCCATCCCATCTCTCTACCTTTGTTCCCACACCCTCCACCACCCCTACCACCCCACCACTGACCATTACTAAGACTATTTTGATGGGACAGTTAGTCAATACACCTGACAGTGGACTGATTCTAGACGAGATATTCACAGAGGACCCTTGATCTAACCTTTTCCCCTCTTTTTTAATTTTTAGACACATTCATATTTTGGGCTAGTTATTGGATATGACATGTTGTATTTCATTTTTTTATTCTATATGGACACTTTTATATAAAAATCATTATGTTTTTACTTCTTGTTGTGTTTTCTTTTATGTGTCTTAACTTTCTGTTTGTTTCATGTCAAGCTCCTCTGAATATTCTATCATCCTCAACGGTCCAGTTTTTCCACATGTCTTAGAACATATTGTACTTGAACACTTCATATGTCACTAGCAATAGTATCCACCCCAACCTTTGATTCCTTTTTTACCACATCTCATCCTTGATCACATGACTTCACCTGAAGTGATCAACCCACCAAATAAACCATTTGCACTCAAGGACACATCTTCAAGTAGATGTATGAGGAAACAGAGCCACTGATCTGGTGGTCCTATGAGTATAGTCCATGTTCACCTTTTCTAATCTTCTATTTTATCAAGTCATAATTTTCATGTCCTTTTCATGTTTTTTTATTTTTCCTTTTGTATATTTCTTGGAAATATTATGTGTATATTCCCCAAATTGAAAAAAAATACTTCTCTTAGTTTCTCATTTTTCATGTTTTCCATTATTATTCTATTAAATATGCTTTTCTCTATGAACTAATGTTTGCTTTCCATTGAAAAAAAATAATTTTTTTACACTTTGTAGTTTTATTTTCATTCTATGACAGCTTCAATCATCCCCATGGAATACCACATACTCCAAGGACATCTCAATTCCATTTTATTTTAATTTTGTCCACAAAAATTCAATTTCCAATTCATTTCGCACTCAAATGCAAAACCACTCCCACTTGTATTTCACTAACAGTGCAGATACTATATCATTCTAAGTGTGGTGGGAATAATGTTTCACTCTTACCTATACTTTTTTAGAATGATTTATGACTTTATAGGATTAATTAGAATTCAAAATTTTGAAATTATGATTTATTAACCCAGTACTTGAGGTTCATGCCCTTTTTGATTGCCAATTTAGTTTTGACTCCCATTACCCTTGAGGACTATCAGACTACAATTGCATTTTCTTATCTGAACATATTTCTTGAGAGATACATGGGGCATGTAAACCAAGTAAAACTTGAACCGAGATCTTATCAAAGCGATGAATTAATAGGTATAGAATTAAAATGATTGCGGCACTCATTTATAAAATCTTCCATGAGTCCCAACTGACATTTATCATTTGTTCAACCCATATTTTCTATGAATGAATTATTAAGATGAATCTATTTCAATCCTATTTACCTTTCTACCCTGATCCTAGTATGATGCTTAAAAAATACCTTTGAAAAACTGTGGGGGAAGAATTCAGATAGCATGGGATGATTCCACTTCCTAAGATGTACAGTGCACTCACCTGACAACAGGATTGTGATCTATATACCATTTGTTCTATTCCATTATAATTTAGTTCCTCTGAAAAATACCAAAAGAAAAGAAAGAAACAAAATTTATATGGGTTTCATACTATGAAGGTCAAAATCACCATTTTCCAGACCGATGAATCCCTCTAAGGATCACATGTGGATAGGTGATGGCTGTGAGATCTATCCTAGGCACAAATTTATAAAAAGTAAATAGAGAAGAAAAAAATGGAAAAGGAAGAAAAGGAAGGGAATATAATTTTTTTTCATTTACATAATTTCTATATATATGGATCAACCAGAGCTGATAGAGTACCAATTTGACCAATCAGAAGGAGGAACGACATCACATTTGTTTGGAAGCCTTTTTTTGTGGCACTGTAGAGCTTATAATTCTATTTAAGCCTGATTTTAACATTTACCAACCTACCCACATCTGCAGAGTCCTCAGAACCAAAATTTCTTACGTCGTCAAGATTAATTTTACACTTGTCTTTACACAGTGCATATGAGAGAACCAGTGCATGCATAATGTAAGGAACATGTAATCAACATATAGGTATAACTCTACTTACATTCCCTCCATGAGAAATGAGATAAATGTTGATATAAATTAAAATTGGTCATATAACATTGAGAATATTTAAAAGATAGTAATTAAAGACAGAGAATTTGTTTTAAATATAAAAACTAGGAGGCATGACTGACTTTCTCTACAGGGTTGATTCTAGAACTTGACCTTTTCTATTCTTACACCTAATTTAATAGCATGGAAATAATGAACATTTATCGCTATAGAAATTTCTTATCCTTTATGAAATCTTTGTTAAGACATTATTTCTAGAGGACAAGAAACTATTTATGTTTGGGTAGATTTGATAAGCATAATTCATATATTTACATTGCTGTCATTATTCAATTTATTTTTATTTGAATAAGTGATAATTCATGTGGTATGTGTCTAATTTTTTAGGAGTAAAGATTTTAGAGGTTTTCTAGAAATAAAAGACAAAAAAAGTGAAAAACCAACTGAGTACACGTCATGATTCCACTTTACAAGTTGTGTACCCGAATCTAACATCCTAATCCCAAGTCGTGAATCTATTCATAACCAAGCAACATAGCCAGCAAGAAAAAGCCTCTACACATCCGAACCTATATCGACACGAGATGATGACTATTCAACACATCGGGAGAGAAATCCATGAGGAATCCACGCTAAAACAGAATGAACGTAGGGTTCACATCGTTAACAATGAGTACATGTTGTGTACCTGGTCAAACTTCTTAATGCATGAGACATGTGTGCCATGCTGGAGATCAGCAGGTAAAATGATTCAGATCAAGGGTACACATCATGTATCATAGGTACACGTCGTGAACAAAATCACTTATATAAGAATAGCAGTGGCAGAGAATTCTAGGAACTTTCAGATGAGCTTCTATTCTCCCTCTCGATCCCTTACAAAATCTTTCACCCTTTTTCCTTTAAAACTATAAATTCCTTCATAGTATATGAATTTTTATTAATCCAAGAGCTTTGGAGTTTCTTTTTTTTTAACGTATTCAATTTCCTCCACCAAATTTATATTTGGGTTCCATTCCTCTTTATCAATTATGGTTTTTTTATAATTTTGAATTGTATTGTGCATATTTATTTCAGTTATATTTCCCAAATATCTTACATGATCTTGATTCCATTAATGTTTATTGATCCATAAAATATGTTATCTCTCATTTATATAATTAAATTTTAACACTCCCTGAGTAGATAAATATTTAGGGATAGGGATCAAGGGATATATATGAATAATTTAAATACACATTTAAATCTAAAATTGGCAAGTCTAGTGGAAGTAGTAATTAGGAAGTTAATTCTAGTTTGTTCTCATTTGTGTGAAATTCCATGACTTTGAGAGAATAAAATAAATCACCCGATCCTAATTGGAGTAAAATGAGCTATGACCACTCACTAAGGATGAAATCCGTCCATGAATCCAAGCTTAATGCACTTAGGCTATTGTTATTTTCTGACCACGGAATAGCTACCTCCTAGGTAGAGCTAGGAGAATAAGACCAAAGTCAACTAGTGAGCCCTATTTTTTTCAGACTAAGTCATATGATCTTTCCATGTTTTTGGAGCATAATAAACCAGGGGGTACTCATGTCTCTGATTTCATACCCTTTTGTAAAGGAAAAAAATGGACTCACTCATAGCTTGATATCTCAAACCAATGTAACCTAAATCTCAAAATCAAGTCATATGATTAAATTAATAACTTAACCTTCATCTATGTAAAAAATAAACCACTATAATTATCATATTCATCTCAACCTTCTTGGATTTGAGAAAATGAAGTCATTCATCAAATTCTTTTTCCCAAAAAATTATATTTATAGTAATTCAATGTGGTATATAAACTCGTTAAAAATATAAAGTGATGGAAGTAAACCTATAATTGAATCTATAAATTATAAATGGACACAAAACAAAACTGAAGTACATAATTATTAGCTAAAAGACATGAAATTTAGATAATTTATCTTAAAAATAAACTCTAAGGCTATGTACTGATGTAAGAAAAAATGTGAATATGTTTTCTATTGTTAATTGAAAATACCCTCTAATCTAATCCAAATCTAATAAAAATTTATGTTTCTTGTAGAATTTTTGAATTTAGAACTAAATTTTTAATAGTAACAATTAATATTTTTTAATTTTTTATTAAATCATGTTATTAAATTGAGAATAAAAAACGATTTTGAAGATAATTGTTTTTTATTTTTAACTTGAATTTTCAGATTTTAATTTTCAATTTGGTAATATGTTTCTTGAGGAGATTAATTTTTTAGGTTAATTATTTTATTAATTTTTAAATTTAATGAAAATACCTACATCAATATGGTTTTTAAAAAATAAATGTGAATTTTAAATTTCAGCTTGGAAATATTTGTGATTTTTAAAATGATGAGAATTATGTAAATGATGACATTGAATTGGTTAATTATTTTGATTTTTTTTGAATCAAATTTTTTGAAGGATAGAAGTATGATTATTATTATTGTTTTTGAAATTTTTTGAGAGAAATAAACAATAAATGGAACATTTTTTAGGCAATAGTGGCTGGAAATCTAGTAAAGTGACTGAATTATCACTCAATAAAAGGGATCATGAGTTCTCATCAAGCAACCATGATGAACCTCATGGTCAGTTAGCTAACACATTAAGAAATAGTATTGACCCCTAAAATATTATTTTACCTAAAATGATCATATTCCATGTGATCACAAGTGTGAATTAATACAGAACAAATGGTCATAGTAAACTACGTGACCGTGGCACCATAAGTTATCGAAAACTCAATGTCACTATACTAATTGGATGATGAAAACAAATATTACCACATATCCATCTAGTTTTTAATGTACCATTTCCATATCCTTTGTAAGTAACCACATCCTCATGATCAAAACACTGACCACACCATAACCAGAAAGATAATATAAAATAAAATCTATAATCACTTCATTTAAACCTAACTCAAATGAGAAAATAATGCATCCCAGATGAACATCTCCACTGAAGAAGATGAAATACCCAATGTAGAGAAGGTGATATGTCATATCTTATAGATCCATTACAAACCATGATCCGATTGAATAAATAAGATACATTTTCTATAGCTTTTGATGGTTGGTCTCTGAGCTCCTCAAGTCGTACCACCCAAATAGTTCAAGGAGCACTATTCAATCTTGATAAAGAGTCACCGTTCCATGAGACATAATTCTATCTAAATCTAATATTCCATTTTTAAAACCCAAAATTTCTATTAGGAAAGGACCAGTAAGATATTCCATTACTTAAAGATCACTACCTCTATTAGGGATTATGAACCTGAAAAAAAATCATTATGTCACTAGAAATCGAAGGTTTTTCCATCTTTGACCCTGTTCTTTTCATGCCACCTTGGATAAACCACCTTAAGAAACCAAACAAATCTGATGGAGTGGATTCCAAATATGATCTCCTCGAACTACACCATATTCCACCATGGAGATAATAGGAACTCTTAGCCATGTGTTGAAGAAATAATGAGTCCGGATTATGCCAAAAAAAAGACAACTAACAACCTAAAATGTGTAAGGGTAGTGTTTTTCTCTTCAATTAAGGTTATGAAAAGGAATATAATATGCATAAAGGTAGAATTTGGATCATGTAAGGGTCATCTCATTTATGAATGGGTGATAAAGATGGTAGTTAAGGGTCATTGGTGACCATGTTAAGGGTTATCCTATGTAAGGAACTTAAAAGCAATATGATTTCCACTACACATGCAAAGAAACAAAACTATTATACATTGAAAATTATGGATGGTGTTTGGGAATGATCATATGAGTAATTTTCAAGTAGGAAAGATAAATTTAAATGAATCAATGTCCACCATACACTGTGATATATGGAATCCCTATGAAGCTAATGATAGATTATTATGATCTTCAATAAATTATACTAGGATTTTGATTCTTATAATGATTTCCACCTCTCCCTATATAATTATTCAGTTCCATAAAACTGTATCTCTAATTATCTATTATTATTATTTTAATTATTATTCATGATATATTTTTGTTAAATTATATTGGGTGAATCTTTTCTTCTACCAAATAATTATTTTGCTTAATCTTCATGAAATTTTGTCACAAATTAAACTCAACAACTATAGAGAACTAAATAGAGGGATATGGTCTCAAGGTTGATTACAAAGGCACTCCAAATCACGAGTTTTCAATTTTTGATTTCCTATACTTACTGTAGTAGAAAATGGATAGGTGATGATCAGTGATATTCATCTTCTCTTTATAAGGAAATGATGAACCCTCCAATCGATCAAATCATATCTCACTCCCTATCACGGTTCTCAATGCCTTCCAATAGAGCACTATGGACTGAGGTATGAACAACATACAATAGACCTAGGTGTATATACAATGAACATCCTGATTTAGTGTATAAATTATCTATTCATTGTGGAGGATATGGAACAGTATGTGCATAGAGAGGTATCTTTTACATTCATACAGAACCACAAAATAGATAGATAAGTGCAATCAAATAATGATATTGAATCAAATATAGAATGAGAACTAATGTAGATAATGAAAAATATATATGATTTACCCCATATCCAAACCCCTTTCACCCTAACATTATTGCCTGAATTTTACATTTTGTTTGAATTTCATAATTTAAAAATTCAAATCATCATTTCAGGGATACTTTGAAAACTATGAAATAAATTAAATATTAAAAAATAATTAAAATAGTGAGAATTCAACCCAAACACACTCCTTAGAGAATGAAATTGGTCATAAATATGAAAAATTCAATGTTTTAATAAAAAAAAATTCTATTTAACCATAGATTTCAATAGAAACAGGATAAACTTAGCACTATTTTTTGGTAATTCAGGTTGAGTTTTCTCTATTTTTACACAACTATAATTATTATTATTTTACATTTTATTCCTTTTTCAGAATATTCTTTAATTATTTACTCCAATTTGTGATAAATACTATTAAAATGGACACTTATCAATAATGGATCACGAATTCTGTTCCATGTTCATAGTCTCATAGGAGATTAAGGAGAAGAATTATGAAGAACCTCTATAGGGACAACAATAAATAAAACATCAAGAAGAACTAGAGGAACTAAAAGACATACTGGATAATATAGAGACAACCCTCCAATACCATAAAGATCATATGAATATTTTAACTAAATAAAAGGATATGCAATAAGAGGAAAAAAAATATTATTGATGAATACCTTGATAATATAAGTAAATCTACTATTTAAGAGTATGAAAATGATACCACTCGAGAAGTGTCTAAAGTAGAATAATTCTTAGGTAATATTGTGAATCATCCACTCCCTCAACCACAATATAAACACCAAATATAGAGAAAAAAGATATATATGTTATCCGTTTTTTCTCATGAAGATATATAAGTATAATTTGCTACCAATGAGGGGAGAAACATTGAATTAATATTTACATTACAAAAATTTATTCAAATATAAAAGGCATTCTAACTCACACATCAATCATTAGTGTAAAGGATAATTAATAGGGATTTCAATAGAATAATAATAATCCTTAATAATTATTTTTATGGACTAAAGAGACCACATACATCATCCTTCCATCCTCACCTTTCAAATGGATTTACACTACTAAATGGATGGAAATAAATTTGTCTTCTAAAGGGGTCCTTTAAGAAAAAATCACAACAGAAAAATTCGAAATGAATCAAATGAGGTTATTTTTAACATTGAAACCCCACCTTTTAATAGAATAAGGATGAACATAAGGTTATATAACTATGGATAGTCTAAATATTGCATCCTTTAGGAGGGAAAACCCCAAGCCTCTCTTCAGTTCTATTTCTTTTTTAGTTTTTCTTTTAAACTTTTTTTGTAATTGTTAATTATTATTTTTTAGGTTTTCCCAAAGTAAAATTCATTAGGAAAATAGATCATTATATTTATAATAACACTTAGAGGATATCATACCTTAACATTTCTATATAAATAAAAAATACCTGAGGGTTTGTATCATCAAAAATTATTCTTTATACTCATAATTATTAATCACCTTTTTATTAATAAAATTGAATTCTAAAAAAATTTATGCCTACTGTTATTAATTAGTGAGGGAGATGGGATTCATAACTATATAATATTATTATAAATTATTTTTAGTAACTAATATAAAATCTATAAATAAATAAATAAAAATTACAATTTTTAGTAAATCAATTTTCATAAACACAACTATAAAAATCTGTTCTGGAAAAACTCTATATATATTTTGTATAGTTTTTTATTTTTTCAACATCACCTGAGCCAAATATAATCCATTCCAGTTTTAATTTCATTATAGAGTATATTATGTCCAATGATTCTGATTTATTAAATTTTAATTATTTTTGAGTGAAAATAACTCTTCATTAATGGATATTTCATTTCAAAAACTAGGGAATGGTGTGAAAAATGAAAAGAACCTTATTGAATCACAATTATAATTTATCGTCAATGGAATTTAAAACTCAATCTCAAGTAACCTAGCCATTTTAATTAAATATAACCCCTGAGAGGATCTATAAAAAAATATATGTCATTTAAAGCTAGTGAAAAATAAGAAATTGGAATCTGAAAATGAATCTCATAGAAAATAGAACTTTTTGTGTGTGTGAGTGTAATCTGTCTATACATATAAAGTAAGTTCTTTTACAATTCATCAAAAAAACATGGATGAGAAACCTTCCAAAATAATATTAATGTATTGAAAAGTCAAAAATTAAATAATTTAGGTGAGGGGAATGTTAAACCCAAGGAGGGGTAAATCGATTAATAAAAATTCTATTTAATAAGTATCAATGATGTTTTAAAATGAAAAACTATTTAGGAATTTTTTTACTAAGGGATATTTGGAGGTGATACTTGTTAAAATTTTAATTCCACCTAAATATTTCAAGTTCACTTGTGAAACTACAATTTGAATCTGAATGGAAGTAAAAAAGTGTGCGAAAGTCGCATAGGAGGCACAACAATTTAGTATAAAAATTATTTGATCTTATTTCATTATATATTTTATATTAAGATCTAGTGAGTGTGAATGACATTGAATTTTTTTTTAAATTGTGAAATTCAATAATAAAATTTATCAGGAGTGGAATAGATCATGTGTGGTGGAGTAATGTGAGAATTTTCTTTTCACATTTATTATTTATTATTTATTGAAAATACTCCCAAATTTATTCTAGAACACTAGTAAAATTTTGGTCTTTGTGGACTTTGGGAATTTAGAAATTAATTTTTTAATGGAAAAATTAATGGTTTTTAATGTTTTATTAATCCTTGGAACAAAATTTATAAAGGAAACATTTATACTAATGAAAAATTAGTTTGAATTTGAATTTGTTTTTTATTTTTTACTAGCATTTAAAATTTTAAATTATCGATCTAGAAAATGCATGCTTAATGGGATTGATTTTTGAGTTTAATTAATTAATTAATTAATTAACTAAATTAAATTCCAGGTAATGAATTCTTTTTAAAAAATTTGTTTTTTAATTTTAAATTTCAATTTTGAAATAACTGTTATTCTAAAAATGATGGGAATTTTATAAAATCAAATTTTGAATTTTTTTTAATGAATTTGAGATTTTTTCAAATGAAAATTTTCAAAGTCTTGAATTATTATTTTTCAGTTAATTTTTTCAGAAAAAGTGACACTAAAATGTGATTTTTTTGGAAATATAGGATGGAGATCTCAAGAAGTGACCATGTTCTCTCTATAATACTCTAATGATCTAGATAGATATTGGTTTGGGTGGAATGAAGGGGAAACTCTCTATAATGGACTCTCTCATGGATCCTTCGATGGATATGGCCATTACAACTGTCTCTCCCCCCCATGAGAGTGGGAAATACCATCCCTAATAGCCTGTTATCCCTCTTTTATTCTATTCTCCAACTCTAGTTTTCTCCCACCATTCCATGATATCCTGATTATCATGAACTTTATAGATATTTTGGATGGATTCCCTCATCTTGCACTTTCATCCTCGGAGTTTCCTAATGCATCAGCTCTTTCAAACCTGACCTTAGTGACTGAATTTGGTTCACACAGTCCCCTAGTAAACACTTTTGTCATATTTTTATTCATTTATTTGGGTTTATTGGAGTATGAAACTGTGATGATTGTTGACAAGCAACACATCACGTTCCATTTCCCATTGGCATATGATTTTATTATTTCTCAGTCTAAAGATACTCAGATCTACAATGGACCCTGTTTCTACCTCCTTATATGGCACTACAACATTCAAATGAAATGATACATTCTGAAGATGGAATTATAGGTATGATTTTGTGAACTCCCTCTTCTATTCTAGAAAACTTTATTTATCCTCGTGCTAGGAAATTTTTTGGGTCATTTTTTTGTTGGTAAAATAGAACGAATATAGTTAGTCACCCAATATTTTAATGTTAATGTGATGGCGATCATGATTCCAAACCAATAGTGGAGTAGCTGCTGATATCGAATGGGAAAGATTTCAACTACAATAAAATTAGTAGTCTTTTAGTCTTGGAAGGACTTATTTTCATCTTGTAAACACCTGGGTTGAATAATATATTCATGTCTATATGGTAGAAGGGAACAACATTTGGGGTTTCTATCTCCAGTTCTATTAACTCTTTCTTGCATACTAACCTCTCTATTGATCATATAGATATTATATATTCCTTCTTTGATAATCCTATCAAGATATAATCAGGTCTCTTATACTCTAAAAAAATTGTTTTAGATATATTTTCTATCTTAATATGAGATTTGGGTGATTCTAGTTTGACAATGAAAGTACCAGGAGAAGTTTATATGATCCCTCCAGTGGTCCATCCCATAATTTTGTGATACTTTGAAATATGGAGGTGTGGGAATTAACCCAATAAAGAAGACACTATCAATATGTATTTCAATGATACCCAACCTGATTCATGTTCACTCTCTTCGTTATAGTTGTCTCTTGGTTTGAATGTAACAGCTTCTCCATGGTGGAGTTCTCTTGGACAATGAGATCCTCTAAGATCAATACATCTTCAAAAATATTTTTACAATAATGAAGGGGGGTGATAAAGACAATGTTGATACTGAAGGGTGGAAAACATATAATCCTAAGAGAAAAATAATGTAGAAGGATCATGTTCCCTCGATGATATTGAACTGAGAGAGAAGTAAATGGACTCACAACCAATGATGAACTGTGAACAAGACCTCTACTCGATTATGAGTATAGGGTCAAGATCTAGAAATCGAAATCAAAGTAACCGATCTTTTAGATATTTTTTAGAAAACAAGGGGGAAATCAAGGATGAGAAAAGACTACACAAACATATTATAAACAACAATAAATTGAAAAAATTGGGGCAAAGAAAGGGATGGTTGAATCAATATGTGTTTAACAAGTTATTTAGAAGTATGGAAATTCAAATAGGAAATCTCTATCATCTATTGAAATGTTCAAGTATGATCAAGTTTTCATTAAAAATGAATCCAAATCATTGATGAAAACTCAGTCTAAAATTGAAATCAACCTAGATCCAAAGATGAAATCAATAGTGATAGCATTGAAGGTTGATAACAAGGAGGTAGCTAACAAAGAAATTGTTTAAGAGATTCTCCTAAATTCTAATGAAGATATGCTAGAGGAATTATTCATGATTAATGTTATAAATTATGAATAACAAAGAATTATTGAAATACTAATGCAAGTTTATTTGAATAAAGAACATGCCCCTTGGATTGAAAAATAGAACCAGATTTTGATAAATGGATTCAATGAGGGAAAAAACATCTTGGTGTAATAGGTATAAACTTGGCATAAGATGGATTACCACATCGATTAGATTTTCAAGAAAAATCCATACTTGAAGGTAACCTTAGTCGAATGAAATTTATATTAGGTAAATCACTCAAAATCACTTAATTTTTTTTGGAAGGGCTAGTTTATATCCATATGGTTTTATTTTTTTTATGGTTTTGTGAACTTTTATTGGTTTAGTAAATTTCCATAAAAGTACTCTCTTAAATAAATAATAGAGTTTATGACCATGTTCTCACCCTATATAAGTGACCATGAAATCTCATCAACCTACCATGCTACACCTCATAGTTCGTTAACCGACCTCATAAGGACACTGTAAGTGAATGCACCCTAAAGAAATAAGTAACTATAAATGGTACCATTCCAAGTGAGCAGAAGTGTTAATATCAACTGGACACATGGCCATGGACATCTAAGAGACTATTACACCTAATGTTATGACAAACTAAAAATCACTATACTGACTGCATGATGATAAAGAAGCAATTGAATTGTAATCCATCCTTCAACCTACCACATATTCAAACCATCTTAAGATACCACATTCATCTCCTCGTAAAGTTACTTCATCCACATAGTCACTACATTGAACAGGACATCACCTAAAAGCTTCTTCAAATAACCACCATGATAACTTACTTTAAACCTACCAAAAATTTTAAATTATTTTTACCTATATGCCCACCCCTTAATAGAAGATGAACTCCCATCATCAGAAAAGATGATCTCCCTTCACCTATAGATCATGTACCAATAATTCCTTGATTTGGAGAAGAATCCAAATACTCTACCACCAATGATGGTATGATCTCTGAGCTCCCTGATCAGTTCTGACCTGATAAATCTGGAAGGGCAGTTTGGGATTAAAGAAGTGTCACAACACCATGATATTCCACACCAAATAAACATAAAGATATATTAATGAAAAACACACTCTCCATATGGGTGAAATTATTGATCTATGAAATTTATTGAAGATCCATTGTTAAATTGGGGATGGAGAAACTAATGAATAACCTCTAATCTTGTCAGATATTGAAGGTGTGATCACCTTTGATCCCTTTAACATCACACCATCCTAGAAGACTAACCTAAATAACCCAACATAATCCAAGGTAGAGAATATGGAATCCAATATCCAAGAAATATCCCATGTACGATGATGGGGATGATTGGACCACCAAACCTTGTGTGGAATAATTACTATGTCTTAATTATGCCTTAGAGGAGAAGACAAACACCCCTAACAATGTAAGTATTGCATTTCCCACTTATATAACGGTCATGTCTAGGTATAGAAGATGATTAAATGTATAATTTGGATAATTTAATTGTTATATCATTAATTAATGGGTAATGAAGTAGGTACATAACAGTCACTTTAGACCTACTTAAGGTTTATCCTATGTAGGAGACACTGCTGCTATGAAATTTACACTAAACCTATATATGAGTAAAAAATTTCTAATCAAAAAATTATAAAATGTGGTCAACATGATAATTAGAGAAATATTAAATTAATGAATATTTCATTCCTCAAGTCTATCTCCACCATCAACCATGACGTTTGGAACCCATCCAAATCCAATAGAAGAACTTATCAATAAACAATGAATTCTAATTGGAGGGATAAAATACGATGCTTATAAATATTTTCTCCCACCCCAGATTATTTTTTTTAATTTACTGACTATATAAATAATTTTATGTAACTACCACATTTCATTTATATTTCATGCTCAATTTTTTTTCAATTGTACTTTGTGAATCTTGTATTCCCTTAATTATTTGTGTTTTCTCAACATCTATGCCTTATTTTGACCTCTTAATCTCCATAACAATGGGTTACTAACTTGAGAACTTGTACATAGGGACATTAGTTTTTTTCATTTTAATAATTTAAAATATAATGAGTAATATATTCAGAGTTAGGAGTTGAGACGATGTGAGATTCTGAAGCTCAATGATCCAAGAATTGATATTTTAAAAATATTAAATATATATTATATAATGTAAATGATGTTTTTGAGAAATAGTATAATGTATCAAGAATGAAGACTCAAATTTGAAATATAAGACCAAATTCTAGTCTGTAGTGCAGGGTATACCCTAAGAGTGAAATAAACATGGCCAACACCAGACATTAGAATGAGGAAATAATTGGATGGTATGTTAACTTGATTAATTAATTATTCAATTAAATTAATTAGTTTATTAACCATAACAAACTTTCCTCTTTAAATAGTATATTACAAAAATATATACAGTTATCATCATAACCCTAGGATTGTTGAGAGGTAGTGTAATGGATCAGACCCTCCTGATCCATCCCTTTTCCAAATTCTTGGATCCTAAGGGGTCACACCCCGATCGGTGCGACCGATCAACGCGACCGATCGGTGCGACCCATCAGTGTTGTCCAGCCTTGATGAGTTTTCCTTCTACATTTTTCCCTTAACCCCACTTTTAGGCCTTTTTTAACCTTTTGATGAGTTTCAAAACCATTTTTAAAGACCATAATTAATATCTAAAAATCCAGAAAAAACCACTCTATTGAATAACAATTAATCCAGTCGTGTGTAACCACCCAACCGCATGGAAGAACCACGATATGAATTCCAAGGCGTTCAAATTTCTTATCCCATAACATTGGGATCTCATCTATTTATCACGCTAGATTTTTCTTCTACTTCCACTTGGATAGTCTACTATTCCTAGTGCGTTTGTAGTCCTTTTTTCTCGAGGCAAGTGTTTCAACTATGCTAGAGCCCTGAAAGTAACGCATCCCCTGTTCCTAGCGCATGGGAAAAAACTTCGATCATTGATCAACCAAGTTGGGATTCTCTCCTTCACCTCTCCTTTCTGTGAATCATGTGGTGTGGGTATGCTTTTTCCCCTGTGGAAATTGATGAAACCAAACCTAATGAAGATAATGAACCGAACTTTAAAGAATGAAAGGGGGTGTGATTGATGTTCTGTTTCACTCTTTATGTTGTTATGTGTTGTGAATTGTACGGGCCTATGCTCACTAAAAATCATGGTCGTTGGTGGTCTTTCTTTGTGCCCTAATGAACCTATGTATCCCTGTTTGTTTAATTATCTGTAACATATAATTTTATAATTACATATACTCGGTTAAATAAATTGAAATAACCAGGATCAACCCTTTTCTATGATAACCCCGATTAAAGTAAAGTGGAATTGAAACCATGGAGTGTGTTAAATCTTTTAAATATGAAAATACCTGAATGGTCCTTCATTGTGTTGGTGGTAGCGGTTTGGTTATTTCTTTCACGGGCTGATTTTTGGGGAGATGCAGGTGGGGATGGTATCCTCTGTTGTTATACTTTTACTAGTTGTGAATTTGAGGATTTGTGGTTACTCTACTTATATCAAAAATTGGGGTGGAATCCTCTGTTGTTGATAAACCGTTGGCTCCTGGATTTTGGGGACCTGGGGTTGTGTCTCAGTTTTTTCTTTGGTTCTAGTACTTAGAGGGATCTCAGTTATCCCTTTGTTGTTGTTACTTTGCAAGAGAACCGGGTGTGAATGCTTAAATTGTTGTTTCGATGTTTCTTTCCTTTTGTCTTGTGGTAATGCTATTAGTTGCCCAGTAGTGCAGAACTTTTTTTAAATGAGATTACTTTAACATGGAAGCAAGAATAGCTTAAATGGGAATTGGTTCTAGGGGTTGATTTGTGACTCAGTTGTGAGCAGTGTGCTTCCTATGAATAGGGATGAGTGTTCTTGTTCTTGGATTGGATTTGGAAACCCTAGGTTTGGTTGAGTGTTTCTTACTTATGCATATATTTGTAATTCTTATGTTTCTAATTCGTGTCCCACCCATGTTGAGCACTTACTGATGAACACCCCCATTTCACAAGGGAGTGTGTTTTCCCAACACTTCTATTAGTGGCTGGTCATTAGCACCTTTCTGCTCCCTTTCCTGGATATCTCAAGTATCTTCGGGCAGGCTGTGATGGCCCGAGGTCCATTATTAGCCCAAGAATCATTGGGCGGGGTAGTTGTGGTGGTTGGCCCAGGTGTTTACGGGCATTTTGTTTCCCAAGTATCATTGAGATGAGGCCCTGGTGTTTTTAGGCGTGACGGTAGCTTTCTGGACCAGGTGTCTTCGAGAGTGGCAGTGGTTGTTCTAGCCTAGGTGTTTGCGGGCATAGTTCCATGAGGTTATTGTGGCCCAGGTGTCTTCGGGTGGGATAGTGGTTGGGGCCTAGATGTTTGTAGGCGGGATGTGTGGTTTTGGCCCAGGTGTGTGCAGGTAGGTGTGGCAGTGGGACTGTGTTGAGAATGGCGGGATTGGTTCGATGCGTAGGATGTCTTCAATTACCAGTGGGAAAGTGGCGTGGGGTACCCAAACATCGATGTTCTATTACTATACATTACTTAACTTGTGTTATTTGGGGAGTGTACCTTGGTGAGCCTTGGGTGGATATATTTTTCATGGTTGGGTGTTTGGTTATCTCTTTTTTCCATGTTACATTATAATGTCTCCTCACTTGTGCACGAGATTCGTTGGTTTTCCCTACTGAGTATACTTGTTTGCTCACCCTACGTATATAAAACTACTTTCAGGTTTCTAGGAGGACTTCAGAGATCGTGCGGGGTTGTACTAGCTTGGAACTTTGGAGTAATTGTTGTTGTTGTTTTACTTTTTGGTATCTTTTCACCTTTGGAGTTCTGTGACTTGTATCTTTTACCTTTGAACATACATATGGGAATGGTTTACCATCAGCCGTATTTGCACTTTTTGTTTTGGTGTTGGGGGATTTACTATCTTATCTCCCAATACTATTAAAAGAAAAAGGTCAATGTGTTCCATTTAGTGTGTGATTTTTTACCCTTGGTGCTGGTCGCCACTCCGGGACCTATTGAAGGTGGGTTTCATGGGTCATTATCTCTACTTCAACTTAAAGAAGGAAGGGCCTAGAAATCTGGTGACCCTTCCCTCCTTTTGGTGAAGGCGGGTCATGACAGAATTGTATCAGAGGAAGGTTGAGAGATAGGATTGAGTATGGAGTTAGGAACAGTTAAGATTGCATGGGATGGTAGGGAAACAGTGTTGGGTGACCTTGTTATGTGAATTAGGATAGGGAAGACTTACTAGGGAACGATATTTTAGGGGCCCCCGTGATCCAATGCAATGACTCTGGACCTACCGAACGACCAAGTGAGGCCATGCTGATTGTAAGGTAGAGACCCTAGGAAAGGTACATGCATCATAATGACTTGTGTTTTCGTGTTTCTGGGGTGTTTTGGGAAATTGAAATAAAAAATAATATTAATAAATTTTAAGAACAATGTTCTGCACTACTTGGGATTAGGAATTCTTTGTTTACATTGAAGGTATCGCACTTGGGAGATGACAACGAGTTGTAGGGGCGATCAAGGGCCATGAGGTTGACTTGGCCGATCGGCAGAGGGCTGATCGAGAGGAGGAGGATTACTAGTGGCAGAAGAGGCTTCAAGCCTTCCAGCAACATACCCTCGAGAAGTACGAGGGCAGCACCTCTAACATAAAGACGGAGGGATGGCTAGAGGAGCTGGTGATATATTTTAGCTTGATCCAGGCTCCGACCGAGTACTGGGTTCCTCTGTCCATCAGCCAGATGCGGGGAGCAGCGCGTCAGTGGTGGACGCTCTACCTGGGGGAGAGGAGAGAGGCTGAGGTGGCATGGGCTGATTTCGAGAAGGAGTTCCGGGTGGAATTCCTCTCTTCTACGGTGAAGGAAGAGAAAAGGTAGGAGAAACTCTCCCTCCAGCAGGGGAGTATGTTGGTAAGGGAGCTGGGGACCAAGTTCAAGGACCTATTCCGCTTTTCTCTGGATCTCTTTCCAGATGAGGATTCTTGGGTGAGAAGTTTAGAGGAGGCACTCCGACCCTCCCTCCAGTACGCTGTTACCCCCTTCACCTTGCTGACAAACTTGGAGGTCTAGAAGAAGGCCGAAGTGGTGGAGAGGATGAATGCTCTAGGAGGTGTGTCACAAGAGGGGATTCAGCTAGGCCTGTTAGTGGGAAAGGCTGTCAGTAGTAGACGTCCAGCATCGGGACCCTCTAGGTTCCGACCAGCAGGGAGCAGGCCACAACAGTTTCAGTTCCGATCCCCCGGTCCTCACCTTTCCCTTCGGGCCCAGGACTGAGGTGCTTCATCTGTGGGAGCCATGGAAATCTCTGAAATCATTTCCCGGACCGTGTACAATATTGTGGTGGCAGACAGGCCTAGCACCCAGCTCAGCAGCAGCTTCCATCTAGGGCCTTTCAACAGCAGTAACAGGAGCAGCGAGCTCCTGCTCCTCCGAGGGAAAACGCTGTAGGGGTAGGACGACCTTAGGGATCTCCTCAGTGACCTCGACCAGGGCATGTTCGGGGAGGTGGCCAACAGTCGAGAGGTAGAGGAGCTGGGCGTGGAAAGTTGAATGCTGTGGAGGCAGCAGTTCCAGCAGGACCGGAGGTTTTTTGAGGTACGATTAGTTTGTTCAGAACCCTTGCTTACGACTTGTTCGATACCAGATCTTCACACTCCTTTGTTGAACCCGATCTGGCCCGTGCTCTGGGTCTAGATGCCGAGAGACTTCTAGTTCCCCTGGTGCTGAGCACACCAGTCAGAGGTCAGACCGACTTGTTATATGTTTGTAGAGGATGCAGACTGATGATAGGGCCACATCAGTCGGTCAGGGATCTACTACTTCTACAGATACAACCATACGATGTCATCCTAGGCATCGACTAGCTGTTCTCTATGTGTTCCATCACCGACTACTTCCGGGGAAGGGTTTTGTTCTCAGATTTGGGTGGCCGACATGTTACTTTCACCGGTGAGCAAAGTGGCCAGAAGGGAAGCAGGCAAGAAGAACCCATCCTCTCCTTCTTAGCTGAGCTGTTAGTAGAGTCTGTGGATGCTGAGATGGTAAGGGTACTAGGGATCGTCAGTAAGTTTATGAACTTCTTCCTTGAGGAGGTGATGACTCTAAAGCCTTGACGTGATATCGATTTTGGGATAGACTTGCATCCTGGTGCTCATCTGATTTCGATGGATCCCTACCGGATGGAACCTTCGGAGCTATGGGAGTTACTGATTCAGATTGATGGTCTGATAAAGAGGGGTTATGTTTGACCAAGCACGTCACCGTGGGGTGCTCCAGTCTTGTTCACATAGAAGGCAGATGGTGGTCTCAGGTTGTGCATAGACTACAGAAGGCTGAATCATGTAACAATCAAGAATCACTACCCTCTTCCAAGGATAGATGATATTTTCGACCAGCTGAAAGGGGCAGGATGGTTCCCAATGATCAACCTATGGTCTGGGTATCACCAGTTGAGGGTAAAGGAGGGAGACATCTCGAAGACGGACTTTAGGTGCAGATATTGGCACTTTGAGTTTGTAGTCATGCCTTTCGGTGTTTTGAACGCTCCAGTTGTGTTCATGGGGTTTATGAACTCCGTCTTCCAAGAGTATCTAGATTGGTTCATAGTCGTGTTCATTGAAGACATCTTGATATACTCAAGATCAGAGGAAGACAACGCTGAGCACCTGAGGATGGTTTTGGAGGTCCTCCAACAGTACCAACTATATGGGAAGTTGTCGAAGTGAACGTTCTGGACACGATAAGTGCACTTCCTTGGGAACGTAGTGTCTGAGCAGGGGGTAGTGGTGGACCCATCAAAGGTTGAGGTGATTGTTTCTTGGGCAGCACCCAAGAAAATGGCAGAGGTTCGTAGTTTCCTCAGGCTAGAAGGTTACTACCTGAGGTTCGTACCCAACTTCTCTTGAGGTGTGGCACCTTTGATGGCCTTGAACAAGAGGGACCAGGTTTTTGTGTGGGGTGATCAGTGCGAGGTAGCCTTCAGCTATCTGAAGGAGAAGTTGGTTAGTGCCCCAGTGCTGAGACTACCCAAAGAAGGGGCGGCATATGAGGTGTTCTGTGATGCTTTAGGTAAAGGCCTCGGATTTGTGTTGATGCAGTGACAAGGGGTGATCTCTTATGGGTGTTGGAAGCTACGCCCTCATGAGAGTAATTATGCCACCCATGATCTAGAGCTTGTATTAGCCGTTTTTTCATTAAATTTATGGCGGAATTACCTCATCGGAGAGCACTTTGTGGTCTTCACGGATCACAAAAGCTTGCGGTATATCTTCTCCCAGTGGGACCTAAACTTGCAATAGTAAAGGTGGATGGAGTTCCTCCAGGATTACAACTTCGAGATTTACTACAATTCAACAAAATGGAATGTAGTGGCCAATGCTTTGAGAAGGAGGTCGCAGAAGGATGTCGTCTGAGAGTCGGCAAACGCTTGGAATGTGATGGAGGATTTGGCTGCCTTGAACCTGAATGCGAGGATGGATAGTGTTAGAGGTTTCCTGTATCAGATGACAGTGAAGTCTTCTCTGTTGCGGAAAGTGGAGGAGTATCAGTGGGGAGACGCATAGTGCGAAGTGATGCGTGACCGAGTTGACTAGGATGATGCTCTAGAAGGGTGGACAGAAGTTGGTCAAAATCGGATGCTCTTCCAGGGAAGATGTTTGTTCTAGTGGCGATGCATGGAAAGGTTCTTAGTGAGTTCCACAACTCACCCCTAGTGGTACACCCAGAAGTTTCCAAGATGTAACATGGTCTGAGGAGATAGTTTTGGTGGCCCGGAGTAAAGCGAGCAGTGGTAGAGTTTGTGGCCACGTGCCTAGTGTGTCCGTAGGTAAATGTTGAACACTGTGTTCCAGGCGGGTTGTTGCAACCTTTAGATGTCCCCGAGTGGAAGTGGGATGACATCTCGATGGATTTCTTCATGGGACTACCCAAGGTTCAAGGGGGCTGCGACACCATCTGGGTAGTAGTGGACCTCTTGACGAAGTCGGCTCACTTTATGGCGATTAAGGAGTCGAGTGCAGTGGACGTTCTAGCATGGAAGTATGTGGACGAGGTAGTGCGGTTTCATGGAGTTCCAAGTTCCATAGTCTCGGATAGGGATGCATGTTTTACCTCACGATTCTGGAGTGGTTTTCCATATGCTTTCAGCACCCATTTGCGCCTTAGCACTGCCTTCGACCCCCATACAGATCATCAGACAGATCGCACCATCCAGACCCTGGAAGATTTTCTCTGAGCATGTGTTCTGGACTTCGGGGGATCATGGGTGAGACACTTTCCTATGGTATAGTTTTCCTACAATAATAGCCACCAATCTACCATTGGCATGGCTCCATTCGAAGCCCCATATGGAAGGCTGTGTCGCTCACCCGTGTGTTGGACTGAGGTTGGGGAAGAAGGTGTTCTTGGCCCGGAGGTGGTGCAGAGCATGAAAGATAAGGTTCAGCTTATACGAGAAAGGATGAAGGTGACTCAGGATTGGTAGAAGTCATACGCCGATGATAGGAGGAGACCCTTGTAATTCAAGGTCGGGGACCATGTCTTCTTGAAGGTCTCCCCTCGATGTGGAAAATAGAGGTTCGACAGGGGAAGTAAGCTTTCTCTCAGGTTCATCGAACCCTTCGAAGTGTTGCAGTGGGTCAGTGAAGTGGCTTATCAACTAGTGTTACCACCACCGCTACTGAGGATACAGGATGTATTCCATGTGTCCCAGCTCCGAAGATATCTTCATGATGATTAACATGTCCACGACTGGGGAGAGCTTGATATCGAAGACGATTCAACCTTCATGGAGCGACCAGTGATGATCTAGGGTCGTGAGGATAAGGTGCTTCGTGGGCGAACCATTCCCTTGGTTCGTGTGTTGTGGAGGCATGGTGGGCTTGAGGAGAGTACCTGGGAGAGGGAAGCGCAGATGCGTGCCCAGTACCCAGAGTTGTTTTGAGTTTTCTCCTATTGGGGAAGTACTTTTTTACTGTGAAATGCTTTACCTATTTGACTATAGATGTGAAGTTCCTTTTCTGTGGATTTGTGTGTGAAGTGTCATAAAGAATGGGGAGGGGAGGACCTAATCCCTAGTTAAGACGCATTAAAGTGGATGCTCCTAAACCCGTGCGGGCGAGTTAGTTCCGCCCAAAGTGGATAGTATCTTAACATGGAGGAATGGAAACCCCTCTCCCACTAGACCAGACGGTTTGGCCCCTATTTTTCATGGTTTCACGGGGAAAGGAGTCGTAGGGAGTTTGTGTTTGTTCAGGGGATAAGGTTTTCTTGTGTCGGAGCGGTTCACTCCTGAGAGGTATCTTCCAGGGTGGTTGTTCGGACCCCCCTTCCTTCGGTCTGGGTTTTTATTATTGAGGATGAGAATGGTTTGAGAGGTATCTAATGTAATGGCCCAGACCCTCATAATCCATTCCTTTGCCAAATTCTATGATCCTAAGGGGTCACACCCCGATTGGGGCGACCAATCAACGTGACTGATCAGTGCGACTGATCGGCGCGACCGATCGGCGCAACTGATCGGCACGACCGACTGATCAGTGCGACCGATCGGTGTTGTCCAGCCTTGACGGGTTTTCCGTCTACAGTTTTCCCATAACCCCACTTTTAGGCCTTTTTTAACCTTTTTAAGCATTTCAAGGCCATATTTAAATCCCATAATTAATATCTAAAAATCCAGAAAAACATCTCTACTTGATAAAAATTAATCCAGTCCTGTGTAACCACCCAACCGCATGGAAGAACCATGATCCGACTTCCAAGGCGTTCAAATTTCTTATCCTGTAGCATTGGGATCTCATCTATTTATCACGCTGGATTTTTATTCTCCTTCCTCTTGGATAGTCTCCTCTTCCTTGTGTGTTTGAAGTCCTTTGTTCCCGAGGCAAGTGGTGCACCTGTTCCGGAGCCCTGCAAGTCGCGTATCCCCTGTTCCTAGCACGTGAAGAAAAACTTTGATCTTTGATCAATCAAGTAGGGATTATCTCTTTTTCCTCTCCATTCTATGTATCATGCGGGGTGGGTATGCTTTTGCCTATGTGGAAATTGTTGAAACTGAACCTAACGAAGATAATGAACCAACCTTTAAAGAATGAAAGGGGGTGTGATCGATGTTCTTCCGCAGTCTTTATGTTGTTATGTGTTTTGAATTGTACAGGCCTATCCTCACTGAAAATCATGGCCATTGGTGGTATTTCTTTGCGCACCAATGAAGTTATGTACCCCTTCATGTTTAATTAACTGTAAAATGGAATTGGTTAATTATGTATACTCGGTTAAATAAATTGAAAGCACTAGGATCAACCATTTTCTGTGATAACCCTGATTAAATTACAGTGGAATTGAAACCATGGAGTGTGTTAAATCTTTTAAATCTGAAAATACCTACATGGGCTTGCCTTGTGTTGGTGGTAGCGGTTTGGTTGTTTCTTTCACGGGCCGATTGCTGGGGCGATGTGGGTGGGGAAAGGATCCTCTGTTGTTATACTTTCACTGGTTGTAAATTTGAGGCTGAGAAGTTACTCTGCTTATAACACAAATTGGGGTGGAATCCTCTATTGTTGAGAATCCATTGGCTCCAGGTTTTTGGGGACATGGGGATGTGTCTCGGGTTTTTCTTTGGTTCCAGTACTTCGAGGGATATCACTTATCCCTTTGTTGTTGTGACATTGCAAGAGAACCGGGTGTGAATGCTTGAATTGTTGTTTTGTTGTTTCATTCCTTTTTTCTTGTGGTTATGCTGTTAGTTTCCCAGTAGTTCAGAACATTATTTAAATGAGATTACTTGAACATGCAAGAAAGAATAACTTAAATGGGAATTGGTTCTGAGGGGTGAGCTGTGACTCGGCTGTGAGTAGTTTTCTTCTTATGAATAGGGATGAGTGTGGTTGTACTTGGATTGGATTTAGAAACCCTAGGTTGGGTTGAGTGTTTGTTATTTATACATATATTTGTAGTTATTATGTTTCTTATCCGCGCTCCACCCAAGTTGGGCACTTAGTGTCGAACACCCCCATTTCATGGGGGAGGGTGGTTTTCTCAACACTTCTATTATTTACTGGTTATTAGCTCCTTTTTTCTCCCTTTCCCGAATAGCCCAAGTATCTTCGAGCAGGCTGTAATAGCCTGAGGTCCATTATTAGCCAAAGGATCTTCGAGCGGGGTGGTTGTGGTGGTTGGCCCAGGTGTTCACGGGGATGTTGTTTCCCAAGTATCTTCTGGATGAAGCCCAGGTGTCTTCGGGCGTGATGATAGCTTTCTGACCCTGGTGACTTCAGGCGTGGCAGTGGTTGTTCTGACCTAGGTGTTTACAGGCATGGTCACATGAGGTTTTTTTCCCAGGTATCTGCGGGCAGGATAACGGTTGTGGCCCAGGTGTTTGCGGGCGAGATGTGTGGTTGTGGCCCAGGTGTGTGTGGGCGGGTGTGGCAGTGGGACTGCGATGAGAATGGCGGGATTGGTTTGATGCGTATGACTTCTTCAATAACCAGTGGGAAAGCGGCGCGGGGTGCCCAAACATCGATGTGTTATTACTATACTTTACATGACTTTCATTATTTGGGGAGTGTGCCTTAGTGAGGCTTGGGTGGATAGCTTTTTCCTGGTTGGGTGTTTGGTTATCTCTTTTTCCATGGGACATTAGAATGTCTCCTAACTTGTGCACAATATTCTTTGGTTTTCCCTACTGAGTTTACATGTATTCTCACCCTACATATATAAAACTTCTTTCAGGTTTCCAAGAGTACTTCAGAGATCGTGTGGGGTAGTACTAGCTTGAACTTTTAGGGAAGTTTCTATTGTTGTTTTCGTTTTTTTGGTATCTTTTCACATTTGGAGTTTTTTGACTTGTATTTGTTACCTTTGAACATACATATGGGAATGATTTACTTTTAGCCTTAATTGCACTCTCTGTTTTGGTGTTGTGGGATTTACTATCTTATCTCCTGATCCTATTAAAAGAAAAAGGGTAATGCCTTCCATTTATTGTGTGAATCTATACCCTTGGTGCTGGTTTCCACTCAGGGACCTATTGAATGCGGATTTTGGGGGTCATTATCTCTCCTTCAACTTAAAGAAGGAAGGGCCTGGCAATCTGCTGACCCTTCCCTTTTTTTGGTGAAGGTGGGTCGTGACAGGTAATTTCATCATTCTTCATTGGAGGATCAATATCGGAAGACGATCAATGATCAGATCGAGGTCTGTTGATAAAAAGTAGATACATCAAATCATCCCCATCACTATGGAACACGTTCTTCACTAATGATCAATCCATAATTGAGGTTGTGGTCATCAATTATTTTTTTGGAACTTTTTTAAAATATTGATCATGTTATTATAATATATTCTTTGATCTGTGATTAATGGATCTTTCACATGATCCCTTTTATCAAAAAAATGTATATTCAACTTTTTATTGATTATAAAATATTTCACATCCAAAAAATCATTTATCTATGATTTTTGGACCTGAAGGCTAGGCCAACAATTGAAGAACCTTTGTTCTTGTTTTGTTTCCCCCACTTATTCTTCATATTCACCACTATTATGCTATGGGGCCATGGTTCAATATTACTAGGAAGGTTTGAGTGTGATAAAACCCACAAATTCAATATGGATGTGCAACCAAAAAATGGATCAATGATTTATGGATCAATCAGGGTGGATTTTAGGTGTCACTTCATTGATCATGGATCGGGATCGGTGATGGATGGTTTCATAAGGTGTTATAGATGAAAGTGGCATTATAATATTTGTGTAGACAACATATACGGATTTCTGTCCACAGAAGGGAAATAATCGGTGACCAGAGGCCCTCCCTACTGATTTTGGGTGGAAAAACAGTGATAATAGTGGTGGAATCCCCAAATCTATCATGGGCATGAATCATTCCTTGTATTTTGTAAAAATACATACTACACAACATGTACTAGGATGAACACACATCGTGTAATACCCTATATGTGGTATCTAGAGTTTTTGTGTGGATATAAGTATTACACATTATGCAATACACCCTATTTTGATGGATAATAGGCAAACAAAATGGAATGATCGATTATAATCCAATAGTTTTTTCATTGGACTTTTTTCATGTTGGGTTAACCATTTATGTTTCAATGAGATTCGAGGCATGGATAATATCCATCTAAAGGTTTTATTTTGTAGGATTTGTGTTCTTAAAAATCATGAACATCATATTTCCATTTTCTATCATACAATGAAACTCCCAATTATTCCCTCATCCATAGCTCGGTACATACATTCTTTCCAATGGTAGGAGTCTACATGGGTTTTTAGGCCTAGAGACTCTAGGGGACTCTCATTGGTTGAGAGTATTGGAGTTTGGGATTATTGCTCCATTTTGGGTGGAATTATTTTATAATATTGGAATCTCGTATAGATTAAATATATGTTCGCGGATCTCTTCTTAATCTAGATATGGGAACAGTTATTGTAAAAAATGATCATGGGTTAATTTTCTTTCACATGAAGAAGACTAGGGTCTCTTTAGTGAATAAATATGTATGCATCCAAGGATCTCAATAGTTCTCCTATAATGGATGTTTACTTGTATGCTGAAGCCTTATAACCAAGTGCTTTGGAATTTTCTACCATGAAAGGAGTTGATTAATATTCAAAGTTGGGGATTGATCCATTATAAGGCATCCAACATATCCTAGATATTTCCAGAATAAATAAATTTTTAGTTCATTGGACCTGTGAGGTTTAATCACCATGTGGAAAGGACTTATAGGGGAACCCTAAGGAACTAGGTGTTCAAGATAGAGACTTATAGGGACTTATTATGTATCCCAATATTTGTGAGAATTAGATTTATAGTAGTTCAATTTTTTGGGGATTACACTATCAGGTTTCCTTTTTCATTATAGAGACTTGTGATTCATATGACTTGATTGTACATGTTACCTAATCCCATGAGATATATACTCAGTTTGAGGAATAAGGGATGGTAAATTATAATAATTTCATTACTCATGGTATAGGAATTGTGTACTAGGACCACAATTAGAATAATTTTTATAGATCTAGGGCCTCATAGATACATCTGAATAATCTGAGTTATGGAAGAAATAAGATTCATCATAGATCATTTTATTTCCCAATCCACTAATAGATGAGATAAATTTATCAAACCATGGGAATGATTAGGTCCTGATTGTCAAAAATAGAATTGTTATTGGACTTATATCGAAATAGATATTTATTTGAGCTCAATACTTATGAAGGAATCTTATGTATCCTCGTTATTATAGGGATTAGAGTTCTAATAGTTTAATCATTCCCTCTGGATTATTCCCAAAGTAGATTCCCTTGTATTGAGGATAGTGTGTCATGCCTCTCATTGGGGCTTTACATACATATGTTTCCCTAGTTGGTGGAGACCTGTGACGCAGATGATATGATCATTGTAACTCCCTAATCCCAAATGAGATGTTCTTGGAGTAAGAAATAGGGGATGGAAAATGATCAATATCATTTCTTGGATGGTGAGGGACTTACATATTGGGACATCCTTGTGGAGCTCAAACCTTGAATAATTGGACTACATATCATGAATGTAGATGGAATTAGAGTCGTCTTAGATCGTTTTTTTTTTTCAGGGATTAAATGCTATGGTTTCCCTATCTATTGGGACATATCATGTTATATCTCTAGTTGGGGATTACACGCTGAGGATGAACTCAATGATTACTATGGAACTCGAAACATGAAGTTGCGGTCTACATATACTGAATATGGTATGAATCAGAGTTTTCATAGTTCCTTTGGTCAGGGCTTATACTTTTAGGCTTCCCTTTTCTTGTTTTAATTCCTAATACACACTAATTGTCCTCTTATCTTGATATGAAGAAGAGTATCTACCAAGATGTTTGAATACATATAAATGATCTAGCTAGTATTTATGAAAGTCTTATTTAAGACTAGGTATTATATCTAAAGTTTGTTGAATGATCAAATATGACTTGTCCAAAGGGTGTCACAAGATCTAGGAGGTATTCTCTAGAAGCCATCGTAGAGCTTGTCCAACTTTTCTAGTGGCTATCACATGATCTAGTTGAATTTCCCTAGTGGAATTTGAAGGACCCCGGGACACCCTGAGAGGGGAGGGGTGAATCAGGGTGACCAATTTTTCTTTTAATGTGATGGATCTTGTTCCCACGTTGGTAGGAACTTTTTGAACCTGTATGAAGATTATGATCAGAAAGAAAACATTCACAAGCACAGAATAGACACAACCATTTTTACTTGGTTCACCACTAAGAGCTACGTCCAAGGAGCATACGCCGACAGGTTGTCGGTCGTACCAAAATCCACTATGCTTCACTAGCTGTAGATTACAAAAGTTCGGGTACAGTCGCTATGTCCCAGGCTCACTGCCTTTACAAAGGTTCAGGGATAGCTCACTGCTTCCCTCGGGTCACTCCCGTTGACTCCCCCTGGCTCACTGCTGTTGGTGAAGTCCCACTCAGTTTATAGACGTGAAGGTATCTTCTTCATTTGCATAAGAGTGCATCCTTTGTTGTATGTAGATGCTCTATTGAAGTCTGATTCTCACCAGAAGAAGAATATCACTTTTCCTCGAATGTACCGAGTAGTCTCTCGGCTTTCGTGCAGCTCCAAACACACCGGTGGGCTTCAGCAAAACCAGGCGCTCTTCTCCAAGACAGTCGCGCAAGTCCCACTACGGTGCGCAAGTCCAAACTGGCGCGCAAGTGTCATCAAAACACATGCGCGACTCTTCCTTCCCCAACTACAAACTTGCACGGTCCACTTCCTTTCTCTTCCAAACCACCTTGGGCGCACAGCCAAAAACCGGCGCGCAAGCTCTACTTGCGCGACAAAACAACCGCCTGCGCGACTCAACCACCTGCGCGACGAGAGCTCGAACAATCTCTCGGCCATGAACATTGTGAGAAATGAGGAGGGTTGGTCCAGTATTTATAGGCAAACTGGACCCCCTGCGCGGCGGCGCGCAAGTCCCTCGACGGCGCGCAAGTCTTGTCTTCAATAAACTCTGTCGCGAAACTCACTTGCGTGACCCAACCAACACTTGCGCGACCTTCTTTCCTTAGCCAAATTTTGATGTTATGATCCTCAAAAACATATGGCGCACAAGTCTTTTATCCTCCAAGAGCACGGCGCGCAAGTACCTTTTCCAAAAACACTTTACTTTATTGGCCGATTTTTAGGCCCAAAAATTTGGCAAACACTGGGAAACAGCGCCGCCTTCACTACTGTTTTCTGCTTGAACGGTATGATCGCTTTGTTGGTACACACCCTGAAATTCCACTGAGGATTGATAACAAACACAAACCATACACCAAATCATGCTTTGAAGAACCTGGTTCCAACAATCTCCCCCTTTGGGTTTGTTGGCAATCAGAATAAATTCAATAGATCTCCAACCATGAGCAAATCCAAAACGCAAGAATCAACTCAGCCAACACTCTAAGTCTACGTGAGCAATTATCGGTGTTTAAAACAAGAGAGAAAGCTTGAATTGGGTCTTAGGGTTTTGAAATTTTCCATGACGCCTGATGTTATCCTTATTAAACTTCTCATCACAATCTTACACTTCTCATCACAGAAGAATTTCTTGCCTTGAATTTATTCCTTTCTCCCCCATTGACAATAAAACCAAAGACCGAAAAGTTTGTTCAACGTTCAGCTCAAGCCATACTCCCCCTGGATAGTATCTCCCCCATAAACCTGCATCACAGCCATAAACAGATAAAAACAGTTAAAACAAACGGGTAGAGGGGACTTCCGGAGCCTCCTTATGCAGTAGGAGGTGGTCGAACACCGAGGTTCAACCGATGCTTCTCGAACACAGCCGCGGACAATGGATTGGTTAGGATATCAGCCACTTTCTCATTAGTTCCAACATGATCCATTTTAATCACGCCTTGTTCAACCTTTTCTTTGATAAAATGATACCGTATTTCAATATGTTTTGTACGAGAATGCTGAACCGGATTCTTTGTAAGATCAATTGAACTTTTTTTATCACAATAAATCACCATTGGTTGCTGTACTTTATCACCAATATCTGTTAGCTGCTGCTTCATCCAAAGAAGTTGAGTGCATGCTTTTGTGGCGGAGATATATTCAGCTTCAGCAGTACTAAGAGAAGTACTTTCTTGTTTCTTGCTCAACCAGCCAACACATTTCTGCCCAATATAGAAAGCTCCACCACTAGTGGACTTTCTATCTACGACATCACCAGCCCAGTCAGCATCAGAAAATGCTGATAATTCATTGTCCCTGCTTGCAGCAAAAAATAACCCAAAGTTATGTGTACCTTGAATGTACCTCATGATTCTTTTTACTGCTGCCATATGTTCCTCCTTTGGATTACTCTGAAAGCGGGCCGCAAGGCATGTTACAAAGACAATATCTGGCCTTGTCGCTGTCAGGTACAGTAGGCTTCCAATGATCCTCTTGTACATGGTGGGATCAACAGAGTTCCCATCCTCATGCTTTCCAAGTTTAGTTCCAACTGCAATCGGAGTTGACATTGGTTTGGAGTCTTACATATTGAACTTCTTCAGCAGCTCTCTTGGATATTTTTCTTGAGAAATGAATGTGTATTCCTTCTTTTGAATCACTTGCAGCCCCAAGAAATATGTGAGCTCCCCAATCATAGACATTTCAAATTATGATTTCATGTGGTTGGAAAATTCATCCACTGATTTCTTCCTACTGCCACCAAATATGATATCATCAACGTAGACAAGAAACATGAATTGATCTTTTGGAGAATTCTTCACATAGATATTGTGATCAACTCCTCCTCTTTTTAATTCCAACTTCTTGAGATATGAATCTAGCCGTGAGTACCACGCCCGTGGTGCCTGCTTCAAACCATATAGAGCTTTCTTTAGTTTGCAGACCTTTGTTTCATCGATACCCAAGACAAAGCCCACTGGTTGTTCAATGTAGACTTCTTCTTTGAGTACACCATTCAAGAATGTTGTCTTGACATCCATTTGATATAATTTATATCCACTTTGGAGTGCCATGGCAAGGAAAAGCCTGATTGACTCCAGTCTAGCCACTGGAGCAATGGTTTCTTCAACATCAATGCCTTCAATCTGAGAGTATCCTTTACATACTAGTCGTGCCTTGTTTCTGATGACACTTCCATGCTCATCAAACTTATTTTTGAAGATCCATTTGGTACCAATCACATTGTGACCTTCGGGTCTCTGGACAAGATACCATGTCTGATTCTTGTCAATCTGGTCTAATTCATCATTCATGGCTTTCACCCAAGATATATCTTTTGCAGCTTCTTCGAATGAGGATGGCTCTACAACTGATAGAAATGCAGATTGCGTGGTATTCCTCATCCTTCTTGTTCGAGTGGGTGCACTCCTGTCCCCAATTATGTTGGGTGGATCAATCTCAGCTCTTCGATTTCTTCTGCGAGGTTCAGTAGTATTCTCTTCAGCCATAGTTTCTGCTTCAGATTCTTCTTCTGAGTCAACATCATGATGTGACTGCTGAGTGTTTTGAACAACTTCATCTATTTCTGCACTTGTATTTTCTTCACGTTCACATTCTTCCTGACTTTCTATCACATCAGCATATGACGTCCTTGGGGCATTTTTGGTTTTCTCTTCAATTATCTTAACATCACTGCTTTCCACAATTCTTCCCAAACGCTTGTTGAAACATTTTTAGGCTTTGCTGTTCATTGAGTAACCAAGGAAAATTCCTTCATCTCCATTGTCGCCATATTTCCCTTGATTTCCTTATTTGTTCCTGATGAAGCATTTACTTCCAAAGACACGAAAATATTTTAGAGACGGCTTCCGTCCATTCCACAATTCATATGGTGTCTTCGTCTCACCCATATAAAGTCCTGTTCGATTCTGAATGTACACTGCAGCTTGAACAGCCTCTTTCCAGTAATGTCGTGGAATACGACTCTCAATCAGCATAGTTCGTGCCATGTTTTTCACCTGTCGATTCCTACGTTCAACAACTCCATTTTGTTGTGGAGTTCTCATATCAGCTACCTCATGCTGTATCCCATGCTTCTCTAGATAATTCTCAAATTCAATGGATGTGTATTCTCCTCCATTTTCAGATCGCAACACTTTGATTATTCGTCCAGTATCATTCTCGGCGATTCGCTGATATGTTTTCATGCAGTCAAGGACTTGTCTTTTCCTGTGAATGACCATCACACATGCCATTCTACTATAATCATCAATGAAAAGGACAAAGTACCTTTCTCCATGTGTTCCTACAACATTTATTGGACCACAAACATCTGTATGAATCGGATCAAGAAGGTGAGATGCCCTTTTCTTCTTTGGCCGATATGAACTCCAGACCAGCTTCCCACGAATACAAGCATCACACGATTTTTCACGCTCACGCTTCAGGTTGGGAATGTCCATGAAAATTCTCAATTTTGATATTTTCTCCATGTCTTGTTGATTGATGTGTCCCAATCTCCGATGCCACAGATTGTTTTCTTCTTCAACAGTCATGTAACATACATTTTCTTCACTATCAACCTGATACAAGTTTCCTTCTGTTCTGCATCCCTTCATGAGAGAATTGCCAGTTTTTCCCTTGATAGTGAGCCTTTCTGATTAAAAGTAACAACAAGTCATGAGTCACAGAGTTGACTCACGCTGAGGAGATTATGACATAGGCCATCTACGTAAAGGACTTCAGTCTTCTTTAGTTCTCCATTAGCTAATTTGGTACTTCCACTCCCTTTGATTTTCAAAGCCCCATCATTACCAAATCTTACTGTACCATCAACATTCTTTATGATATTTGTTAATAGGCTGGCATTACCTGTCATATGAGATGAACAACCGCTATCTAGAATCCAGGTATTGTTGTTCTTTGTAGCTTTGAGGGCTACCTCTGCAAGGTTTGATTTCTTAATCCTCCTCCTTTCCTTCTATGAGACATTAGATTGAGTATATAGAACTGATGTCCTTTCAACTATCTCTTCCACAAACCCAGGTTCTTCATAGTCAAAGTCTTCTTTAAGAGGTGAGAACCTGTTTGAAAGAGCAACATTGTCTTGCTGACGAGACTTGACATGTCTGGAACTTCTGTATGAGGTGTCAATGTCCCTTCTCTGCCTGCAATTAATGGCCTTATGACCAAAGTTAGAACAATGAAAACAATATCCATAGAAATTATTTCTTCTATAATAATTAGGATATGAAATTGTTCTCCTTTGTTGAGCATCTATATCTTCTCCATTCAAATAGATTCTTTCCTCTTCACAATAAGACATGGTATGGCCCAGATAGCCACAGAACTGACACTTCATGAGAAGAAATGTGTTCTCACTTGAATTTCTCCTTATAGCTTCTTCCTTGGGAGAATAGTAAGACTGTCTGCCATTTTTGATAGTTTGAGGATAATTTTCAGGTCTCCTTTTAGTTTGGATTGAGGGTTCCTTTTTCAGCACTCTAGGTAACATTTCAACATGTTCAACTTTCATCTTATCTTTCTTTTGGATCTTTGCACTTCCAGCAGTTGATGACTCAGCCTCACAGCCAATTCCACTCTTTCCCTTGCAAGCGGGTCTTTGATCACTCAAGATTTTTCCAACCCCATCTGAACCACACTTGGATCTTGCTAGTAATTCTGCATCTGAGAATCGTCCAAACTGTATTTTCTTCCTTGATTCTTTTGGAACTGATTCAGTCTCCAGTTTACTCCTTAGAGTAACTACTTCCTCCTCAAGACCCTCAGCAGTCTTGGATTTTTCATCCAGTCTGGATGTGAGGTCATTGATGACCTTTGCCTGCTCTTAAATTCTCAGCTTCAGATCTACTACATCATCATTGCTTTCAATTATTTTAGATTGTACCTTCACAAATTCTTCCAGTCGTTCAATTTCAGCTTCAAGTTGATCAACATATTCAGTTGATTCTTCTACAATTGAATTCCACTTATTGCAGCTCTTACATTTAATCTTAAGCTTACTAACCGCATCCTTAAGTTGCATCTCAAGATCTACACAAGTTCTCAGTTGTTTTTCTCCTTCAGTATCTTCTGGATTTTCAACAGTGGCCATCATAGAAGCATGGTTCCAAGTTTTGAATCCTGGTTCTTCTTCATCACAGAATTCATTATCATCTTCTTCCTCTTCACAGACAAAACTCTTCCTTTGCATTTTCTTACCAGATTTGAAGTCTCCCTTTTTGAAGAACCTTATCTGAGGCTTCTTGAAGTTTTCATCCTCACTATCTTCATCATTGATCATTTTTAAACACTGAGAAGCAATGTGCCCAACTTTTCCACAATGGAAACACGCGAGAGGTAACTTCCCTTTGAATTTCCCTTTCCCCTTCTGGAACTTCTTTGCAATGAGAGAAAGAATTTATTTTTCTTCGTCATCTTCACCGCTACTATCCTTTGATATTTTCAGTTTATCCATGGCCTTGAATGCCATTTCCTTGCTCACCCGAGTCGTAGCATCTTCAGGTTTGACTCTCATTTCATATGCTACCAAACTGCTCAGTAGATCATCTAAAGAAAGTTTGGAAAGATCTCTTTCCTAAAGGGCTGACACCTTCGCATTATAAAGAGGTGGAAGTCTTCTAAATATTTTCTTTACAATATCAATGTCTTTGATTTCTTCTCCTAGACCCCGAATAGCTCCAACCACTTCGGTAATTTGATTGAAGAAAGAGTCAGCATTCTCGTCTGGATGCATCTTCAGATCATCAAACCGATTGTGCAGCACTTGTAGTTTCGCCTCCTTCACTTTTCTGTCACCTTCATAAATATTCTCAAGTTTATCCCACATGGATTTTGCTGAGGTGCAATTCATCACCTTTAGGTAGATCTGATCAGAAAGGGTTGCAGTGAGTGCATTCTGTGCTTTAGCATCTGCATCAAGAAGTTTCCTGTCTATTTCAGTCATAGAAAGGCCTATTGGATCGGTGACTTGTATTCCTTGCACAGTAGAAAAAAGAACTTCCATTCCAAGAGATCTTAGATGAGATCTCATTCTGTTCTTCCAGATCTGTAAATTGCTTCCATCGAAGTGAGGGACTCCCCTGACATTGATCGCGTTTTCCATGACGAAGAAGGTCAGATTCAACACCAGAAACCTTTACGCTCTGATACCACTTGAAGGACCCCGGGACACCCTGAGAGGGGAGGGGTGAATCCGGGTGACCACTTTTTCTTTTAATGTGATGGATCTTGTTCCCACGTTGGTAGGAACTTGTTGAACCTGTATGAAGATTATGATCAGAAAGAAAACATTCACAAGCATAGAGAAGACACAACCATTTTTACTTGGTTCACCACTAAGGGCTACGTCCAAGGAGCATACGCCGACAGGTTGTCGGTCGTACCAAAATCCACTATGCTTCACTAGCTGTAGATTACAAAATTTCGGGTACAGTCGCTCTGTCCCAGGCTCACTACCTTTACAAAGGTTCAGGGATAGCTGACTACTTCCCTCGGGTCACTCCTGTTGACTCCCCCTGGCTCACTGCTGTTGGTGAAGTCCCACTCAGTTTATAGACGTGAAGGTCTCTTCTTCATTTGCATAAGAGTGCATCCTTTTTTGTATGTAGATGCTCTATTGAAGTCTGATTCTCACTAGAAGAAGAATATCACTTTTCCTCGAATGTACCGAGTAGTCTCTCGGCTTTCGTGCAGCTCCAAACACACCGGTGGGCTTCAGCAAAACCAGGCGCTCTTCTCCAAGACAGTCGCGCAAGTCCCACTACGGTGCGCAAGTCCAAACTGGCACGCAAGTGTCATCAACACACATGCGCGACTCTTCCTTCCCCAACTACAAACTTGCGCGGTCCACTTCCTTTCTCTTCCAAACCACCTTGGGCGCACAGCCAAAAACCGGCGCGCAAGCTCTACTTGCGCGACAAAACAACCGCCTGCGCGACTCAACCACCTGCGCAACGAGAGCTCGAACAATCTCTCGGCCTTGAAATTCGTGAGAAATGAGGAGGGGTGGTCCAGTATTTATAGTCAAACTGGACCCCCTGCGCGGCGGCACGCAAGTCCCTCGACGGCGCGAAAGTCTTGCCTTCAATAAACTCTGTCGCGCAACTCACTTGCGCGACCCAACCAACACTTGCGTGACCTTCTTTCCTTAGCCAAATTTTGATGTTCTGATCCTCAAAAACATATGGCGCGTAAGTCTTTTATCCTCCAAGATCACGGCGCGCAAGTACCTTTTCCAAAAACACTTTACTTTATTGGCCGATTTTTAGGCCCAAAAATTTGGCAAACACTGGGAAACAGCGCCACCTTCACTACTGTTTTCTGCTTGAACGGTATGATCGCTTTGTTGGTACACACCCTGAACTTCCACTGAGGATTGACAACAAACACAAACCATACACCAAATCATGCTTTGAAGAACCTGGTTCCAACAGAATTCTCAAGAGTGGGCTCGACACATCTAGAGGGTTTTGTGAGTGACAATACAATATGTCTTAGATGCTGTCTTGTGTCTTATATAACATCCCTATAAGGCATCATGTGACCTGGACAACATGTATAAAAGACATTATGAGCCTCATATAAATTTTCCAAAGGGTATTGTGAGAGATTAGTTGATATGTACATATGCCACCATGAGACTCAACTGAAATGAATGTGAACCATTATATGAATCATTCCATATAAATGTATTACATCACTAGACATCAGCGATGAGTCCAAGGGGGGTCTCATGAGACTAAAGTGGCATGACCAGGGAGAACTATGTGACTTGTTCTGACAAGTCCATGAGGATTTCTCATGACCCAAATAGCATGTTCAAGGATCTTCATGAGATCTGGATGACATGAAATTTACTGTATCGTGTCTTAGATGGTTCATGCAAAGAGAATGAGGGTCAAAAAACAATCACTTAATTATTCCACATTCAGTCTTTTTTATAGGCCTTGTATCATGAAGGAGTTATATTTATTCAATACCAATTTATTTTGAGTCTCACATGAACTAGAAGATGTGCAGTATGCTCTTAACATATCTTTCCAGATGTCCTTCGCGTGATCTATGAAAGATCGCGTGGAATGATTTATTCAAGGATCGTGATCACTCTGGTAGTTCCCAAGTATATTACCTAGGGGAAGAATTTTTTGTCACAACATCAACTGCTCCGAGAGATAGGCTTCAATGATTGGGTGTGCTCATGCGCCCGGATGCAAAAAATCTAACCATGCGTTTTATATTCCAGCCCCTTTTTTATGCTAGGGTATAGAATTTATAGGCCTCTCTATCCTAGATTTTCTCCAGTTTGTGCAGAATAACTAGAATAAATCTAGGCTAATGTTGGTGAAGGTATCTCGAACATGCATCTTCAAAAAATTTCTACCATGGATCGCTCTGAGGGTTCCACATGATTTTTAGTGACCATAAGCCCCCACATCAATGCTTCCTTTCAAAAATTATTTTTTAATAAAGAGGACTTGTTGAATCTTGCGGGTACACCTAAGGACTTCCATGATTTCCTATTAACATTTCCAAGGCTCTTTGAAAGTATATTATGCCTTTTAAAATGCCTTTGCAAGATCTCAGGTGACAATTCTGGGAGTTTCCATGAGAAAATATTGGATTATACTTTGTGTGTCACAAGATTTTCATAATCGAGAGAGCTCCATCCTCCTATTTTTATTCACTTTGTTTTATTTCACCAAGGTCATGGATTATGTGATGTTTCAAAAGTTTCTTTGAGAAAATTTTATCTATTTTTTTAGTGATTCTTCATGTGACCAACCAAGGTCCTATGAGGGTGGATGAGATTTTTATGGATAGATCTATCTTTTTTTATAAGGAAGATAAAGGGGGAATATGTAGTCTCTTAGAAATTTATATGTGGATTTACATGATGAGGCTGAAAATCCAAAGGGCTTTCATAATACAAGGTGGAAATTTCGTAAGGGATTCAAGATGCATTGTAGATCGCTAGGGTTGTATCAAGTGTGGTTTATCAACCATGATAGGCTCTACCTCCTCCCATTTATTTTATTTGTTTTATTCCAAAAAAATTTAGTGATCTTGCAACTTTGTTTGGGTGTTGTAAAGTATAATTATCCTTCTTAATAGTTTCACTTCATAAAATCCTTGCATCTGAATATGACTTTCAATTTTTTGGAAATTTTCCTCATATTTTATGAGAAGTTTCATATGATTTTCCTGGTGCTGGACAATGAAAAACCATGTGACCTAGGGTAACTCATTCGATTACTGCCATATGACCATTGGATGTTTGGAGAACCTTCACAAGAATAGGAGGACTCATCTAAATGGGATCTTCAGGAACCATTGTAGTCTATGCACTGTATGTGATGTTTTCAAGTGACTTTATAATGGTCACATGATCGTGTTTACTTTGGATGTTTACATGATCTGTAGGTCTCATCCACCTTCTCATTCCTTTGGTATTGTAGGGAAAATAATACCCATATTCAGTTATTCATTCCTTTTCGAATTTACTGATGATAATTTGGTAGGCATCAACAAATCCCCCCTAGGATCTATGTATGTGGGGAAAATGACTTGGTTGTGAGGAAAGTAAATTCCCACCTGAGTCTTTGGTGGTGTCGTGAATCGGTGTCTTGGGAAACATTTGGTCTATAGGGAGATGCTTGGTATTCCATGGAACACCATTTATATGGATGGATGGAGGGTGTCTTTATCCACCAGTTAACATTTCTCTAGGGATCTTCACCTTGCCAATGTCATATACTCCAATTACAAGACTATTTCAAGAGTCTTAATCATGAGACCTCATTGAAATCCTTTGTCATGAAATCTATCCCACAATATTTATTTTTCTCAATAACTCATTAAAAATAGTGTAAAACTATATTTCAATAACAGTTTAAACTTCATCCATGATTTTTGTGATTTTCTTGAAGACTTTGTGGGATCCACTAGCTCGATCATATAATAGATTGATCATTATGTGATACATGTGATCATGTACAAATAACATGATCACAAGTCTCCAAAGTGTTTGTGAGATTCTGTGATGCAATTAGGGGGTTATGAGACCTCTTATCCATTCAGTGGTCAAGCACTTCAAGAAATCCATTTGTGATTTGTGAATTCCATAAAAAATTATTGTAATGAACATGACGTTGTTGGATGTCTTTAGTGAACATATTTTATTCTATCAGTCTAAGTTATTACATATAATTTTTTTATATGGTTCTCTCTAATAATCACCAATTGTGTCCAAACAAAGGGTCATGATTTCTAGAAATCGTAATGTCAACCCTCGATATCGTGTGGATCTAGATAACTATGTTTTGGAGAGGTTCCTTTCATCCAAGATCTAGGATTACCTCGTGTCATACTAACTACCTTTGTATAGGTTTGGTTTTCTAGATGATGCCATCATTCCTCCTTGAGATTTTAATCTTCCATATCACTAGGATTTAGTTTCTTTTTGAATGAATTCAGAAGACATTTTCTGAGGATGGATGGATGGTTATGGCCCAACCTTAAGGTTCCTCTTACTTATTATCCAACACTCCTATGGGATTGGATGGTCATGAATTGGCTAAACAAACTATTTATCAGAGTTATTAGAATATTATTATATTCTCTCTAAACAATATGGGTAGTGGATGGTACTTGAAATGGGATCACCTTCCTAGAGTTAATTTCTCCGATGAGTGGACATGGCCCTTTTGGGTTAGGTAAATCTACTTAAATCTTGCCGATAATTTATACAGGGTTCATATTTGTGAAGCTGTTTGAATGTCCTAGTTCATCATCTATCTCCATCCTAGACTTATTTAAGATATGATCAGCTGTTGGTTCCTTGACACCAACACATTTCACTAGTCCCATGATAAAGTGGGCATAAGCCTATGGGACATCTATTATCTGGGCGGAATCCCTCCATATGGAGAAATGTATGACGAGTTTCTCCCAACTGCAGATTTATGGGATGATCATTTTTAAAATCTAGTATTGGTGAGAGGAATTATTAATATTATTATTATGGAGGAGCTGAAAAATGAGCTGAATATGTGCTCTCTTATGTCAATCATGGACTAGATCTATATTTTTCTATATGGCAGCAGAGATAGGCCATCTGTTATATGTCCTCATCAGTTACTTTATCAATAATTTTGTGATAGTGATGGGGAATATTGGTACATTTTAGAGGCTAGGGATTATACCACATGTTGATATTGTGTGGCCTTTTATATCTCTCTGAGCCAAAGACTGGTAGGCTCTATGGAAATGTTTTTAATGGGTGTATTTTCCTAGTTGGGGATGTGTTCTCACGGATCCGAGTTACAACATTGATAATGGCGGTGATAATTGAGGTAGGGTGGAATATAAATTTTTCAATACAAGACGTTTCTTTTATTTAGCTATTTTGGTCCATATCTAACAAGTTATAACCCCTTATAGGATTTGCGGTCCTCTCGAGTTTCTGTTTGGATGGATATAAGAGTTTTTTCATTTTTATAAATACTATAAATACAGATATATCCCTAATGATTCAACCCAACCTATACTATTGAATATATCAGGAGTTGGGGCCATGTATCTAATCCCTTATAAGGTTAATGATGCGCTGATCTAATCTAGCTCCTTTGATTTTACTCCCTTTCGAATACTAGATGGACTGATTATTGATAGTAATGGAAGTTCCCCTGATGAAAGGTTGTATATGATCTCTCTTTTGTATGGGTTTCTTACAGCTAGAGTGAATGAGCTAGTTATTTGATAACCTTATGAACCTTATCAATTTTCTTGATAGTTTGGTTATATGGAAAGGATCTCCCCACTTCCATTTTCCATCGTTCAAGGGAAGTGACATCCTGGAGTCATCCACCAATTATAGAAGATGATAGCACATAAAGATAATAAGGATAGGATAATACAACCTCCTACTAATGCTTCCACCTTATTTATCCAGGATTATTCCTAGGATTGGGTAGTAGCTTACCCAGGTGGTGTGCTAGGATAGCTAGTCCGTCATGTGGAAAGACTTTTTGCTTCACTAAAACCCCTATTTTTAGAAAAAAATGGATTTGATCGAAGAAATGGGTGAGATTTTTTGGAAGATACATCATTCCAATATAAATTATTATGATTGTGAAATAGAATTTTTTAAGGATGCTACCCCTCTATGACAATCTACAGTTAATACACCTGTCAAGAGAATAAAAAATGAGGTTTCTTCTCCTTCTTTCCTACCAGCTCTACTAGTTACCCATCCAATACCATTTCTATCTCATCAGTCACAGAGGGTCATAGGAAATGTAGTCGGGTTTGGAAACATATCCATTATTTTATTACTATGTATCCCATCGAATCAGTTTTTTGACAAAGGGGACTGCCTCCATTAGTTATTTTATGTCCTTGGGGAATGTGTTTTTGATCCGAAACCATTGTA
Source organism: Viscum album (assembly GCA_963277665.1). Taxonomy (NCBI): domain Eukaryota; kingdom Viridiplantae; phylum Streptophyta; class Magnoliopsida; order Santalales; family Viscaceae; genus Viscum; species Viscum album. The sequence continues at coordinate 1,474,203,050 of OY728135.1, forward strand.
TATAATCATGATGCAAATCATATCAACTCAGTCATGTTTGACAACTTGTGAAATATATTTTCATGATCTTGTAGATGAGTCTCCCCTTATTAGATAGAGGAGGGAATCTACAGAGGTGTTGGATCTGGTTCATCAATGGATATCTAAATTGAAATTTCAGATGTATTCATGCACTATAAAAATATGGTGATGTGAGGAGATTATTTCCCTTATGAAGTTAGGTATTTTTACATCATCAACCTCATTGGATACTATTCAGAAGAGGGTCAAATAGTTTACTACTTTGTTCAAGACTCTCCATTCTAGGGAGGAAGCATAGGAGGTGGGGAGAGTGACACTTCATCATTCCATCAGTGCTTTCCTCTAGGATTTTTTCGATCTTTCCATCGTAGTCGATCGAATTTTATCATTGTTTGACCTTTGTAATGCATTCTTTTTTAGGATAATTCAAAGAGACTACAAAATGTGGATATTACTACATCTTTTTCACGCAAGGAATGGTTGAATTTTCTAAACAATCTATACTAATATCCAGTTTTATTTCCTTTATGATGTTCATGATATCTTGTTGGTCTCATATTGTGAAAATCAACAATAGTACCCATCCTTCATGTTTATATTAAATTAATTTTAATTACCAAAATTGAATATTGACATTATAAAATATTCCCTTTGATATATTTTTGTGAATTCCAACCAACATCTGGTCCTTCTTTGATAATGTTTTCCAACTTTATTGAAATCACTCGAATTTCAGAAGTATCATCTAGGTAGGATATAGGTATCACAGAGAGAGTTACCTTACTTTATATGAATATAATTGGATTTTTTAGAGAATATTAACTTATTATATGGACATATGGTTGTCCTTACAAGATTTTTTAGTTCAAATAACTGCTATTTTGTAGATTATTGTCTTTTAGCTCGGATCTGATATCACTTTATTTTATGATTTTTTAGCTTTTAATTTATATTTCCTTAGTTTATGTTCTTTTAGATCGAACTTGGTATTTTAATAATTTAGGGTTTTTTAGAATGGGGCTCATATTGCTTTAGTTTAGGGTCTTCTAGCTCAGACTGGGAATTTCTTTATTTTATAGTCTTTTAGCTCGGACCTCATGTTGTTTTAGTTTAGGGTCTTTTAGCTCAGGCCTAGTATTGATTTAGTTTAGGATCTCTTAGATTGGACCTGATATTTATTTAGTTTAGGGTATTTTAACTCAAACCTAATGTGGCTTTAGTTTATGGTCTTTTAGCTTGGATATGATATTGCTTTAGTTTAGGGTATTTTATCTCAAACATGATGTTGCTTTAGTTTAGGGTCTTTTATCTCAGACCTCATATTGCTTTAGTTTATGGTATTTTTTCTTGGACTAGAGTTATTATCATGGTATATAGTGTAGAAATACTAGGAATAAACAAGAACACTTTGAGGTTTTGTGTTCTTTTGTATTGTTGATGAAGCTCACGTGGATCGAAAATCACTTTTCAAAGAGTGAATTATTTGCATGATTGACATAGACACATATGCAGGGGAGATAAGCTTGTGTGTATAGTCAAGAAAAGGGTCTCTTGAAGTTGGGTATCATTTCCAGGGGCTATGGAAGTTTTATGGATGTAATATAGGTTGAGGAAAAAATACTAGGGATACTAGTTCCTCCAAGATTGTTGGAGTATGGGTGATGAAATTCATAACCAGAAATTTTGAGTCATGAATATGAGATGCGAAAGACATTTTGGGTGTGTCTAATGACATTTTGAGAGGATAGGTTCTTCTGCAGTGTTTCTTGGGGCTCATAAAGATTGAATAACCTTTCTGAAAATAAGGATATGACTTTATTTAGTGGTTTAGGGCCCTTATGATAGAAATCATGGATAATAAAAAAATATTATCTCCACTTATTTTCGATGGATATGAAATATTTATTAGGACTTCAAATTTTTGATGATCAGAATGGATATGAGAGGAAAGCTATCCTGAAAGGGTTTTGGCACACTAGGGAATTTTATCTATTCATTATGAAGCTCGATCCCTACACCCTGTGGTTTAGATTCATAAGGTGTGGGGTATAAAAAATTCAATAATGTACAGTCTCATTCTAATCTTGAGAAAGGGTTAAAATTTCGATGATATAATGTTGAGGATGTTGAATATATTTGGATAGATTGTTATGGGGATTCTAAATCATGTTCCCAATGTCATGGATCAGAAGGATTATATGGTAAAGTCATATCAGGAGTAGTTCATCCATATAGGGGTCTTAAGTAACACCGCGATGGTGTTAGAGCTCGTGAGGATTAGAATAGAATTTTTCATAGTGACATATTTGGTTAATATCCATAGGCACATATGCTTGAGCCATGGGCATGCATGAATAGTCAAGAAAATGGTCCCTTGAAGTCAGATATCTTTTCCATGAGCCATGAATGTTTTATGGTTATTTGAGGTGCTCAAATAGTTAATTTTATTTGAGGAAATAATAATATCCATTAAGGTTTCGAGCACCCTTAAATTTGTGTCATAGCCAAGTGAGCATCTTCTCATGGTGAAGAGATGTAAAAAATCATTACTCTGACTTTTTCCTAGACTAGGGGGTCCAATAATCATATCTTTTCTTTTTTAGGGCCTCAAAGTGGACCATGTGTGATTTATTCCTTGTTTATTTTCACCCTTATTTTTTTCCTAAACTCTAAAGATGAAGAGTTTAGTGAGTAGCAACTTGACTTTTGATCAGGCCGCCCTTTTTCGGTTTTAAACCTAACCGGTTTTGTGTCTCATTCACCATTAGTTTAACGTCTTTCAATTTGGACTATTATAGGCTAGATTTTATGTTCATACAACTTTGAAAAAATTGAATTCATTTTATAGTCATGACTCATATTGACCCAATATGGGACATGTTACACAGGATCCTAACTTTGATACCCTGGGTTAAGAGCACTCCAGCTTCCTTATGAGCAAGATATGGAAATGTTGTAAATCATGATTTGAGGTTCTCAACTCATGAGTAATGGTATGGGATATACATACTAGGATATTTTGAGATCACACTAGGGTGTTGAGTTCTTTCGTAGTGTTTTCAGGGATTACAAGGATTGAAATTTACATTTTTCAGAGTGACGCATTTGGTTAACAATAATAGACACATATTCAGGATCCATTGGAATGTATGCATAGTCAATCAAAGGGTCTCTTGAAGTCGTATATCCTTTATATAGGCCATGAAAGATTTTTTGTAACCTGAGGTATCAGAGGTATGAAGTATGGTTCATGGATTGAGGTGATTTAATAGATTATGGATGCATCTCGTACTATGTATGGTTGAGAAAAGTCTCTTTTGGTCCTTTTATGAGGTATAAAAAATGAGTGACGATCTATGTAGTTTATCATCATGTAGAGGGGAAGTTTTCCATGCATTTTAATGTCATTTCATAAGGACATTTTCAGTGCAGTTTATCATCATGCATTAAGTATGTTAGTACCAATATGAGTGAATGTAAATGTAGAAGTTGGGATCAAGGGTGGAAGTCTGTGAATCACTTTGTATCTAATGAAAATGATTATCAAGACACACGTAGTTCTGAAAATTTGTACAATTTAACATCATCCGGTGAGGATGGGGATCCCCCAATATGAAATCGTGGTATCATGGTTGGTCCCACGAATAGAATTATAGGTGTCACTACATATCCCACGGTGATGGTAATCAAGCCACACATAGTTCTTAAAGAAGTACCCAATGTATGTATGACCCATACACAAAGAGGGGGAATATTTGTATTGATTTGATTTGACTAGGCTCGGTGTTGAAATTACAGACATCATTATATATCATATGAGGACAAGAATCATGTCACATGTAGTTATTGAGTGGGAAATAATGTAAGTAATGTCTAACCCATATGTACATGTGAGAATTATTTTAATTAATTATTGTATCAAGTACCATGATTTAAGATCCAGGCATCAATACATATCCTGTAATGGTAGGAATCAATAAAACATTGCTCTTAAGGAACTTTGAAGTTTAACTTCATGTTGAAAGGATAAAGATGTGTCGATGTGGAAAAGTGGTGGTGTTGTGGTTGGGCCTATGGATGAAAGTACAAGTATCTCTATGTGTCTCATAAAAATAAAAATGAATACACATGTTGTTCTTAAGGAACTATGTAGTATAATTTCATGAGTAAAGGACATGGGATCCCTAATGTATAGAGGGATAGAGTCATTATATGAGTGGTATAAGACAAAAACCGACTGTAGTGGTCCTCTCAGGTGAGGTCTTTAATAGTGGAGGGTTTCATGTCATGTAGTGGACATTAACTGTGCAGTTTTAACATCATTCCATAAGGATTCTTGGTATTCATTTTACTGTCTTTCATTCATGAATGAGATAGGCCTGTCAAAATCTATTATGCCTTGCATGTGTAGGGAATACCTTATCGAGACTCCTGATCCCACATGAGATATGCTCGATTTTAGAAACAAGGAACAAAAAGGGTTTATCTCACAGTGAAGATAAATTTAAGAGAATGATATGGGAGTTTTGTATCGTGTGGTGTATGGACTAAGATATAAGATCAAGGAATCCCTATGTATCTCATTGGAAATGATAATCAAGCCATAAAAAGTTTTAGGAAATCCATGTAGCTTAAAATCACATTGTATGTATGTGGGTGGATCAATGTGATTGAAGATGGATATTATGAATCCAAACACTTTTACATCATGCGGTGATAATGCAGATTTCCCTATTTGAAGGAAAATGGAAGTTATGGATTCATGTAGTTTTACATCAAGTGGTAAGGACATTTTACTTGTTGTTTAAAGTCACGTAGTAAGAAAATTTTCCTTGCAGTTTAATCCCATGCAGTAAGGGAATTATCATTACAGTTTAATGTCATATGCTAAGTACAATGGATCACCTAACATTAAATGAAATTAATCCTATTGATAGGACCATGAATAGAGTATTAGGTGTCACAACATATCATTTATTATTATGAATCAAGCCATAGGTAATTATTAAAGAACCTTTTCGTTTGAAATCAGGCAGCTAGGATGCATTCCATACAATTTATCATCAAGTGGTTAGGATTAATTTTCATAGTTTAATGTCATGTAATTAGTAGGAATCATGGGGCTCACTCTAATTTGGATTTCCATCCAATGATATCTATACAATTTATTTCTTGAGAAACATCACATTGGAGGGTGGTGTGACAAGATCTCCATCTATGGTTTCCAAAGAGTACGCTCTATTATAATAATCCTTACGTATGAGATAAGTCCCTTCCCACTTGGGTTCCTGTTTTAGTGGATTCTTTCCTAGTATCATCAGTGTTTGAGAGCCAGCACCAGTTCTCCTTGTAGGAATTAAGGAAGGAGAACCATTTTAGAAAAGTACCATGCAGTATGATTCTGATGGACCACCAAGTTATGCAGTGTGTAAAATCTATTATCATCTAGATGTTCCAAATTTTCCTTCTAATTTTTTGATTTTTTATCATATGAGAGCTATCCAAAAATGGATATTTAGAGTGAAGGAAGATACACCTATATGGGTAACACCACCTCGGTTCCATACACCAATGAGTATGGTGTTTCTTATGTATTAGTTCGTGTGGTGGTATTGTAGGGCCATAAAGCATAGAAGAGTTTTTCAGCCAATAATTATTATCCTTGTTCACCATCTTCTTGAGTATAATTTATAGAGTCTTATTTTACGACCTCTATCTTTCCATTTTCCACTGCATGATAGCATGATGAGTGATATGGATCGATATTACACTCTTGGTATAGTATCTTAAATTCTATAGAATAGAATATGGTGTTGTTGTTCATCAATATTGGTTGAGGGACCCCGAACCTAGTGATGATATGTGACTTTATGAATTTGATGGCATTACATGTTGTAAATTCCATGAGGGGTGTTTCCTCATCCCATTTGGAAAAGAAGATGGTAGTAGTAAGGATTTATTTGAACTACTTAGCTATGGTTGCGGGATATAGACCCATGATTTCTATTCCCCATATAGAAAATGACCAGGAATATTTAGCTATATATATCAATTCCTGGGGTTTATGGATGAAGTTTTCATGAATTTGGCATGCATGACATTTCATGGTTAACTCCACACAGTCTTATATCATAGTTTGAAACTAATATCCCATCCTCCTAATTTAGTAGGAGATCCTGGTTCTAGATTGATGAGTGGTGTAGGATCCTATGTGGACTTCTTCCAAGATGGTGAGAATCACTCCCTCCACTATTTATATGAGGAGTATTCCATAAAATCCTAATTTTTAGAGGAATTTTTTCTCATTTGGACAATCTTGTATAGTGAATTTTTTTCCCAGCACTGAATATATTCCCTTATGGCTCTATCTGTTGGAAGAATCATATTTTAGAGATATCCACTTATGGGCTCCATTCATCTAGGGGTTTTTGTTGTCTCTGCATGCTCTGGGGTGATTCTAACCTAATTGATTTCTTCTATTTCATATATGATTATCAACAAGACCATTATTCAACGTGTGATATGGAATATTGATTACTCCTAATCAGGGCTGACCAGGATGTTGGATGTATTATCCCGTGATTTTTTGTGGGCATTCTATGATCAGGGAATGTAAAGAAATGTGGGTTCAAAAGGTAATTCTTCCATCAACCCCATAACATAGCTAGTGAGGGGGTTTGGTTTGTCCTTTTAATAGAATATTCAACATTGATCTACTTTATCTCTAATTATGAGTACTCTATGTTATTTATGTAGGCTATGTGAATTTGTATGGCTAGTTCCAATCTAGTGATAAGGTCTTGATATTCAACCTCATTATTTGTAATTCCTTTAGATAGTGAGAAAGAGTAGGTAAAAACTACTTTGTATGGAGAGAAAAATTCAATTCCCAGACCAACCTGATTGGGATTTAGGTTTTCCATACTTATACCGATAGGTATATGGGTGGCGTCATCAATGTTCATCTCCCAAGAATGAGTAGTGTCATGGGTATAGAATACCTCTTCATCTGGGAGCTCAGTGTCTTCTAGTGTATTTTTTCAGGGAAGGATATGCTGTGAGGAAATCTTCTTGGGCTTTCTATTTTTATAAATTTTGGTATATGAACTAAATTTCCTATATTAGTATAATAACCATCCATCAAGTTGAGCCCCCAGTCAATATAGGACGACTAATGATACACTTAAGTGGATTCATATGATAGAATAAGGGAATTTTATGGTGCTAAAAGTAATGCCTCATATATTACACCACAAATATGAGTTCAATGAACTTCATCTAGACCTCAGAATATCTAGTCTCATCACCTATCATCATCCGTTTGAGGTAGTATAGACTAATATTCCTTCCCAAATCATTTTTTTATGTGAGGAGACTACCCAATGAGAACTCCATAGTGGCCACATATAAGATTAGTGGCCTTCCTTCCACTAAAGGCATCAGAACCGGTGAGCATAGTAAATAATACTTGAGTATTTTGAAGGTTTTTTTATATTCATCATCCCAAAAATAGAAGATTAAATTCTTAATTGTCATGTTGAAGGGGGGAACATTGTCATCCAAGTTGGATATGAGTCGTCAAATGTTTGTGAGGTGCTCTTGGAGTTCACTCAGTTATTTGATATTTATAGGGGTGAAATTTATAAAATAGCATTTTTCTTCTTTGGATAAACCTCAATTCCATGGTATCATTCGACAAAGCTAAGTAACATTCTTGATGTTACCCTGAAATAACATTTCAACTGATTCATATTTAAACTATATAGTCACAACTTTTCAAATATTTTTCGAATATCCATGAAGTGACCACATCATTGTCAAGATTTAACAACCACATCATCAACATCACACTTAGTTATCCTCACTAGAAATTGATTATTGATGTGATTCACGGTGTGATGATATGTATCACAAACATTCATTAGTCCAAAGGGAATGATCTGATAGTAGAAGATCCCTTGAGGTGATCTAATGTTAGTGGATTATTTATCTTATAGGTCCATATTTATTTGATTATACCCAAAATACCCATCCCTGAAAAAAAAATTGTAAGCCAATAGTTTCATCGGTTAAGGTTCTGTGATTAAAAATGGGAAATCAGCCTTTGGGAAATGTTAAATGTTTATTATGGTATTTTAAGTCATTGTAGACCACAATATACAAGTTCTTTTCTTGACATTACAATGTTGGATGGACAACTTGGGTATTTCACTTCTCGAACAAAGGATTATTTTATCAAATTGTCAAATTCCACCTCTATATTGGTGGAATGAGAGGGTTAAATCCCCATTGATTCTTTTTTGAAGTCTTTATGCTCATCGGGTAGTCTGAGATGGTTCCTAGACACATCTAGATTCAGTCTGGTCATTTTGGTATAGTTCTAAGAGAACACATATTGGTGTTTCTTTAGGAATGCAATGTACATATCTTTCCCTTTTATGGGAATGGAGGAACTAATCAGAGTAGGTTGTGGGTATTCATTCATTTTAATATTTATGTATCTATGCTCATTTACGGTGGCAGATACACCTTCTTCCAATGTTGGAGGGGTGAATCTGAGAACATCTTCATCTTCCTCTAATTCAGATTATGTGGAGGAATTTTTAGAAAAAGATGGAAATATGGGGGCTTCAGAGGGGAAGTTCCCAAGCCATTGGGAGATTAAACATGTATATCATCATCTACTATTGGTTTATTTACTCTCTTATTGTATAAATATTCTTCCACATATGTGGCTCTACTAGTCTCCAAGGGGTAATTGTCACCATGTAGTTTAATGACTTTTCCATAAATGGGGTACTTCAGACACTGATGGAATTTTTATTGTGCCTCCAAGTGGGTATGGAGGTAGAGCCTCCCAAGAATGACATTATAGTCTTTGTCCTAGTATATAACCATGAAATCATCATTATATTTGAGTTCCTTAAACAAATAATGGAGTTTAGTCTCTTCAATGGTACTTCTCTCATGCTTATCATACCCTTGAATGGTCATCTTAGTCACAGATAAGACCCATTCTCCATATCCCAAATATTGGAGGGTTCCAACTAGGATGAGATTGATCCTATATCCATTGTCAATCAGATCCATTTAGAAATTTTCCTTATTGAGTCTTCTTGAAACATATAGGGGTCTCATATGTCCTTTAAGGACCTCTTCTTAATCCCAGATAGTGAATGAGATAGAGACATGAAATTCTAAGGACATGGTCTCCACTCGACAGACCTCATCCACAGTAACTTTTGTTTCAATCTCATGTGGTCTCTAGAGGGATTCAACGAGTTCCTCCTAGATTTTTTTATTGACGGATTTCAACGAGGATTGAGAGAATGGCTAGGAAAATAGCCAAAAAATTTAGAACATCATGATTTTGTTTCAAATTTCGGCACTTCCCGATATGGGGATTCTTTTAGTAATGAGGTTCAAGAGTTGAGGCATCCGAGGTGGATTGGGCTGGTGCTTGTACAGAAGTTTTAGGGATATCACTTAACAATGGTGTATGTCATGCCAACCTTTCCCATTGCTTGGTTTGATTGAATTAAACCACCTCTAAGTGGTTATGCAAGGTAATATGATGTGGGTGACTATTGGAGGACTTTGGGGAACTTCCCAACTTTTTTTGGGATTGTTGGAGTGCTTTCCCATTTGTTTCTATTGTATATATATTCTCTATTGGGATATGATCAAAATATTGGGTCTGGCCATGTCTGTAATGTCCAATGTATCCTCTGTTTTAGTTCATGTGGCATCCCATTCCCTAGTTATGTATGGGAAATTCATATTTGGGGGAATAAAAATCATTAGAGAAGGGGTATTACAAGTTTATCACAACGATATAACCACGTATGAGATCCTTTTCTGATGAGAATTTCATTTGGTGGGGCAGATCATGTTTCAAAGATGTTTCAGGGAATAACTCTTCAAGAGTTAGGGAATGCATTGGAGTGGAAGATGATTCTTCCGTACCTAATTCTTCTTGCTTCTAGTGATCATACACACCTTTGGGATGTTCTTATGACATTTATTTCTTATGTATTGTAGCTATTGTTGGTCTGAAAAAGGTGATTTTAGGGTTTCATGAGGTTAATAAACTATTTTTTGAGTCATCCATTTGATAATTTTTTCCCCACGCTAGGAAAAATATTTTTTTCATCCATCTTTTTCTTCTATTCGATTTTGAATTCCACCTTCTCTAGGTAGTTTTATAATGCCACATGTCTAGAATTGACCATTCCATGAAGAATTTTTTTAAGACGAATCAATCATGGATATTATGAACCAACCTTCTATAGTGAGGGTATTAGTTGGGATTGTTAGTGAGTTTAAACTCATTAGTCTTTCTAGGCTGTGGAATCTAGAGAATGTTATTATCCATGAAGGCCAAAAAACTAATTGGAGGCTTGTTCATTTTAGAAGGAGTATACTTTTTTCATCTGTTCCTAAAATCTTGAGAGACCCTAATTTCTTTATGATTTTTGTCGAGGGAGATTCTGTGATTTCCGCCACTCGATAGGTGGTGTTGGGTAGTTTGGAGGCTACCTAGGTGCTTTGATGGGAAATTCTGCTGGCATGAGGGTGGGATATGCAGCTTCTCCTCTACCTTCCCTTTCCCCTATTTTTTGGGAACGAGTTTAGACTTGGATTGATAATGTTAGATAGAATCATCAAGATAATTTTCTGTTTAAGAAAACTCTCTAAACCCACCTAGATACTTCATGGGGATCAAGGGTGTCTACAAATCTTCTCATAAATTTTCATCATAGATTTTTGGCAGTTTTTCTTGTGATAGAGGGATTCTAAGAGAGTATATTAAACCTTTCCATATTGAAATGAAATTATATACCCTTTAATTCTCATGTTTCTTGAAGTTTATTAGGTATATAGTGATTATCATCCTCATCATGGAGTTGAACTAATAAAAGAATTGACGACAAAGGTCTTACCATCCTATAATGGATCCTTCTAGTAGGATTCTATGAAAAACAAAAGCTTACCATGTTAGAGTCTGTATGAAACACCTCGGCTTTGATTCATACTATTGATATCGAGGGCCCTTCATTAGTTCACATCTAGATATAATGTGTCTGAGAAGTTGTTCAGGGCTACTTGCATCATCAATGGTAGAGAAGGTAGGATTTATGATGTTGGGTGGAGGTGAATTATCATATTCCCATTCGGTATATGGCTTCCTTCTAGGCTTCACAAGCACACGTCACCCTTCCATGGCTTCCATTGAAGTATTCAGTGACTCGATGAAATTAAGTAACTTTGGTGGAACTATTTTCTGAGATGCATCCCATCCACAGGGACCGGTCAATGGGGGATGAGGTGGTCCATCCTTTATTTACCATTGATTCTCGATTCTTCCTATGAATGATTGATTAACCTAACTATGGAGAGACTTTCACCAAAATGGAGACAATTCATGATCATTTTCAACATTCTCATTTATGTAGACTAGATTCCTAGATCTGGATCTAGTTTAATTATTATATACCGCACTTACTGTCAGATTGGATATGGGTGGGATAATATTCATATCTACCTGGAGTTGATACCGAGTGGGAATATTACCCTTGAGTAGCTCCTCATTTAGTTTCTAGAGAGATTTTATTTCTATCTATAATATTGTGAAAAAACTTCCTCTAGGGAAGTAAATTCAATTGTTCTAGGTGGGGATCCATATGTAGTCCTACCCTTCCCCTTGGTAATGTTCCATCGTAGAGGTGAAAACTCAATATTTGGTGGTGCCATATTTAGGACCCTTCTTTGGTTTTGGGTGCCTGCAACCTCATTTGGTGCATCCAAATCACCGTCCATCTGGGGTAGGTCCTATGTATTGTATCCCTATTTACTTGAGTCTTGATCAATTTATTCCAAGTTGAAAGTGATTACATTCACATAGGAATATCTAGTAATTTGTGTTTCTCCATTACTTTCTGCACAATATTCTGATTCGGAAAAACTATCATTAGGGTCTATTTTAAACACTTGGATATATTAGGCCATTTTGGCCTGTGAAATTAGAGGGATCTGGTCACCTTTACCATGAATTCTTTTTATCATTTCCTATTATTAATAACATTGAGGTAATTTTTGGTCATGATTATTGAATAGGACCCGACCAGAAGAGGTTTGTCTCAAGGTGAGAGGGATGGGTGAGATGCCGACTATTTTTCTCCCAAGAAAGAGAAGACTGATTATCTATTTGGTAATGATTATGATGAAAATTCACCTATCCCTAGGGGGTGTGGGTCATTTTGGTCCTCAATTATCATTGACATTTTCTACTTTTGAGAATCCAATGATTCAAATTGAGGAATTGATGATTCATTGGATGGATATGAAGATATAAATCCCCCCATCCCAACGTGATGGGTTTTATATGGAATCATAATTGATGTATCTAAGTCCTTATCAAGGGAAAATTATCTTGATGTTGGTTATTGGGATATAAATTCCCCCAGCCCAACAAGCTAGGGTTCACTTGTAGCTACTAAGGATATGCCCTCAATTCATTCATGAATCAATGATTCGAGGAGTGGATGAGATGGTAAATATTCTCCAAGACTAGGGGATAGATATTACCCTAGATAGATACCATGTGGGATATTATTTCATCCCATTTAATGTGGTGTAGCTATGTTCTCGTGGGTGTTGGGTGAGATGGAAGCCCATAATGAGAACCACTCTTCACAAGAAGCTGATCGGGTAATCACCACTTCATTATCCAGGTATGAAATGTGTTCTCATTGATTTGACGGACCATTTTGGAATATTTGTGGCTATCCTATCCATATGTTCGTGATGTCAGGGAATTATTTAATCAGGGTAATCCTGTTGTAGTGATCAGATATCCTGATCATTACCTAATCTCTATATTTCGACGAAGGCTATTACATTATAGGATGCTGAATCTAAGTGTTTCTATTGTTCCAGGGGTGCGGTGAAGTATAATTCTCCATACTATCCCCATCCTCAAATATAAATACATTACATGGCTTCAGAGATCATATTCCTAAGTGTCATGATGTATTGGAGGCAATCATGTTTCATATTTTCGCTGTACAATTCTGGTTTTGGATCTCGGGCCAAGGAGATTGTGGCAAGGTCTAGCAGACAATAGAGTATATTTATTGCCTGAAGGCGATATCCATATCCTGTATATTGTAGATTTATATAATTAAGTCACTAATTAGTATCCCACATATTTTGGTATATATAAGGCATGCACTCATTTTCTAGCTCATTTTGGATCTTATAGTCAGAAGTAGCGAGGGGCTATAAGATGATGGGGAGGTTGTTACCAGCTAACTCTCACCATATTTCAATGTCACCCTCCTCCCAATCAGACTTACATGCCTCAATCCTTTCAGACCATAAACAATGGCTCTGTTGGTTAACTACTGATATGAGTGGAGTTCTTCTAGAAGTTGATGGGGAACACTATACAATTGACGTTGATGTTTTAAACACCTCTCTATACAAAGGTGTTATAGTTTTGAACACCTCTCTATGTGGTGGTGTCAAGGAAAGGTGGGATTTCCTTTTTCTTGGTTGATATCATCATGGGGAGGTTGACCATGGTAGATTTTAGAAGTATAGTCTCTATGATCCTTCTCCATGCTAACACAAGGAAGACTATAGTGGTAACAAATTCCTTAAGCTTCTTCTTCGATAGAAGAGTCGATAGACCTTCTTGGTGTTGAGAATGTGTCTCAAATGACCTAAATGACACATGAATTGAGCTAATTAGGAATATGATCCATGTTCTATGTCATGGTTGGAATATAATGACCTTAATATTTGAATTTGAAATGATATGATCCTAAAATGTGATTGTATCTAGAACTTGTATATAACCATCTGGTGTTGTGGGAATATGCTCCCACTGGTGAGAAGCTGTTGAAATATATTGATGCGTTATCTCAATATTAACATAAATCTGAGCACTTCTAGAGGAATAATCCATTCTCACATGGTGAACCTCAATTAATAAGGTATTTTGTGCCCAATTCATAGCCTTTGGGATATGTTACTGGTCTTTCGTGGAAAAGGTATGAGCCTGCCCCGAGCCACGTGTCACTCTCACTTAGTGAGCCCTGTTTGGAATAGGAATATAAGCATGGATTGAATATTAATTCCCCTACAAAGTTGACCATAGGAACTCCAGAATGGGATAAGGGGTATGAGCCTCATCATATATTCCATTTGGAATGATGTTGCCATAGTCATTAATTAGTGTAAGTAGGAATATATCACTAGATTCTGTGATCTGCTGGAATATGCCAAATAGATTCACTGATAGGAATATGAGCCTATCCTAAGGCTTGTTCCATTCTTACATGGATAGTCCCATTTAGAAAGGGGATATTTTCCCAATGTTAGGATTTTAGAGTATGAAACTAGACTTCTTTGATAGGAATATAATCTTGCTCAGAGGCTTGTGTCCCTTTCATGAGATGAGCTTCGGCCAGAATGGGGATATGACCCCGATCATGGGCATTTGGAATATTTCATCGAAAATTTTCAACAGTCATTTTCCCATGTCCCGAGGTATACTCTGCTCTAACTTGGTGATACCAAATAGAAATGGGGCTATAATACTGGTCCAAAAACTCATCCTTTATTGGAATATGTCGACAATTCTCTTGTACGTGAGAATGAATGTGAACTTTCTCTTATACAACCACTTGTTCACAATGATCCAAGTATTGAGTTACCCTGGATGAAGGGATAGGATTATGCCCATGTCCCTTTTTCTGCAATAGTTTCTCAATATGTAGGTGGAGTTATTCAGCTTTTACAAAAATATATTGGCATTTTAGAAAAGTGTGTGAAAGGATATAATCCTGTACATTTTCTATCTCCATTATACAGTAGAATATTTCATTGATTTAAGTGGGTAAATGCACCCACTTTTTCCTCCCTATTCCATCAGAATATACCGATGGGCATGTAACACCCCAATATTTTTCAAATAAATTTATTATTGAATTCTTGAAACACTAAGTCTCAACCAAACACAAATTTTTTATAGCCTATCGAGTAAACATAATTTTCCCTCCTTTGAGATTTTAATTTCAAAAAACTGACATACACAGTTGCATTTAGTAAGATATTTAGAGTCTGATAAGACACACTTAATTTTTAGTGAATAGTAACATACCCTTATGAATAGTAATATGAATAGTAATATGAATTTTAATATGAAACTTATGAATATTAAATTATTAATTATTTTATTTTATTAATATTATAAGATAATAAGATCTTGATTAATTTTTCAATGTGATATAAAAAATTATAGTTTTAAAATTGTTATTTTTCAAATAAATTATGATTTATTTTAAAATTAAATTAATAATTTTTATAATTTTTTATAAAAGTGGAGTTAATTTTTAATTCTATGAATTGAAAAAATTTTAGGGTGATGTTTTAGAATTATCCAGAAATACTTAAATTTTTTATGAATAGTAAAATACAGTAATTTATTATATATGTATATTATCATTTAAATTTACTATTCATATTATCATGGATGATGTAAGCACACTTGGTTCGAAATCACATGCACATATTACAATTCTTTGTCTCAAGAAGCAATACTATTGGTTGTCTTTGAAAAAAATAATAAAATAATGAGTAAAATAATGGGAAGACCCTCCTCCCCTCCACTATAAAAATCCCCTCACTCCCTCTTCGCTTAACTCCTCTAAGCCTTGAAGATCCTCAACTTTCTACCCAAATACCATTCCCTAGTCACTCCCCAGGTTCAGGAGCTCTTGGTCTTTCCAAAATACCAAATCCCATTCCCTTAAAGAGATTCTCAAGGAGGTGGATTCAAGAGGTAAATTCACATTCTATTTCTTTCAATTTCATTTCAAGTTCCTTTCTATTATTATCCTATCCTCACCTCCTCTTTCCATATGAAAATGAAAACCCTAATAATATATATATATATATATATAATGGAATTATATCATGTGAATGGAAGAACCATCGTTAATATCCTTACTCCCTCTCACTTTTATTTTATAAATGATATCATCGTCAGTGAGGGGCCAATTTACAAACTTTGTGGACGTCGAAGTTTTATTGTTCAATTTCCCCATAAAAGCTGGTCATTAAACCATTTTTATGGTTTAACCAAGAAATAATATAAGTATTATAACCTATTTAATATTTATTAACCTGTATATGTACATAATATTAAATCAAATGACCAAACTAGTTATTAATAATCAAAATAATGCTAAAATAATCTAAGTGGTTGTCATTAATATTTCACCTAATAATTCATACTCTTTATATGTAACCAAATGATATAAATGAAAATTAACACCTATTTATCTTCATAAAAAATATTTAAATTCAATTTTGGAGATTTATATCCTTTCCACATGAACTCCCTTACATAAACACAAGTGAACCAGCTATGAAAATCAAGAAAAAAAACACTCCGGAACAACAGAATTCAATATTATAACTTATCAATAAAAAGGAAAATGAATTAAAAAAAATATGATAAACTAAATACATGTCTAATATGTTTTTATTTATGTTATTTATGAGTCTAATTTTATGTTCTAGTAGTATAAGGTAAAGAGTGGAACATTTGGACTTAAGGTATGAGTTTTCTACTCGAACCTCTATTTCCATCTAGGTTACTCTTATTCTCTACTTATCTCAATTAAATTACAATTTATTCATATTTACACCTCATATATTCTTTGAGAATGTTCTATATATGTTTACCAAAAAGAATACTACTTTTATATATGGGGAGTTATATGTTTTAAATGGATCTTTAAAAAATTATTCCCAAAATACAAGCCCGATTCAAGGGAATTTCTCAAATTTTTATATATTTTCAAGGGCAATCTATAATAATTTTTTTGAAAACATTATATTTATAAAATCACTCATTTTATTATAATAATACTATATAATTTATATTTTATTTTTATACAAATGTTTTTCCAAAATAACTCTTCCTTTCAAAGTAAAAGAGTATTTATCTCAAGATTTACTCGATGATTCTATAAGAGTATCTCCATCTATTTCAACACTCTTATTAATTATTATGTATTTTTGGGATTAATATTTCATGATATCACTAAAAATATTTAATTTAATGCTTTATTATTATTTTTACTATGGATGTTCTATCTTAAAACCATTCACCAATTTACTAAAAATGGTTAATTTTTATGATTAATGTTCGGGGAAAGTTATTTACATTTCATATGATATTTTAAATATGAAGGTATATATTGTTTGTGTTTATCCATGTTCATATGATAAATTCATTAGAATTATTATGTTCTAGGTGGGGCCCACTATATCCCCTTGGTGCATCGGTAGGTGTAACACCCCAAGCTTCCACGGTACGTTTCCCTTCGAATAATGCGATAGCGTGTGTTGTACGCAACCTCGAGTTCTAACACACACCACAACTAATTAAACTAGCCGTTGTGGATAGTAATACCTACTTTTTGAAATAATATATATTTTATATTTCAAAATGGACTTCATTTTTGGATTCGGAATATTGAAATTAGCCTAGGCTGAAATTTTGGTACTTTTCGGATAACTTTTATATTTTGATGAATAGTGAAAATTACTAAATTTTAATTAAAAACAACTTTTTTAATCAAAGTAATTAATAGTGATAAATTGTGAATTTGAGTGGTTTTAAAGTATATTTAGAATATATTTTTACCATTTAATATAATGTTGATCATTGGGCATAATTTTACAATTAAACCGAACATAAACAAGTGTCAATCTTTTGATAGTTATTACCTCTTAAAAACACGCTTTTTGTTTTGACAGCGGGAATTAATTTTAAATTAATTTCTGCCACTTCTGTGTTTTGAATTTAGAAAAATGGATTCCATATTTGGAATCAGGATGTCCAAATTGTGTAAATAGGTAACTTTTATTTTTAGACATTTTGAATAATTACTGTGGTAAATATTTTATTTACCATGGTTAAGGGTAAATCCGGTAAATAAGGGTTAAAAAATAATATTATAATAATACAAAATTACCCTAAAACGTGTCTTAAACTTATTGGTGGACACATACCCGACCATGATCATCCTTGGGTCAATTTGGGGACCCCTTGGAGCCACTTGTATGTGGTAGGGACACTTTATATTAATAAAGTTAAAATAAAAATAAAAATGGCATAAGCTTACATCTTTTAGAAGAACAATTTTTACATAGGGTTATACATGTTGGATTTTCTATTATAAATATTCATTAGAAAGCTAAAAAGATTTCCTACATAATGATATTTTATTTATAATTTTTAGACATCAAATAATTTAAATTATTAATGACACAATAATGATGCAATGTTTACCTCATTAATAAATCATTTAAATAAATAAGATTATAATGATTAAAATATTATCTAAAACCTGTCCAATTCTTATTGGTTGATGTTATTTAGAATATGAGTCATCTTATCTTCGACCTCAATGATTTTTGGACCATTATAAACCGAATATAACTATATTATAAAGTAATACTTTCACTCTTTCCTAAAGAGCCCCTCCTCTCCCTTATAAAAGGAGACCACTTATACTCATTCCTCACACCTCTCAAGCCACTTGGCTCGTCCACACTCTGCCCAAATAAACTCCCCACATCCCTCTCCTCCTCCTTGAAGCTTCCCGTTAGGCAGAAAGCATTTCAAGAAGTCCTTTGGTTCCAACCAAAGTGAGTTACCTAAATTAAAGGTAACGATTTCTCTTAAATTATTTTCATTTATTTTGCTTCTCCAACCCCCAAACTCTTTTTATTTCCTTTCTTTTGTAACAACAACAGTATCCAAAATATACTAGGATTTTGTTATAAGAAGGATTCAAACTACACATACACACAACTCCATCTAATGGATGATGAACATAATGTTTCTGTGGATGGCAAACTAACGCCTCACGAAACGATGATTGTTCAAATACATCTTACCGCCTCTCATGGTGGCCATTATGATGGAACTGTAATTAAATATGATATTAATGATATATATTTTATATATAAGCTTCTGTAATTCCATTTTATTTCATACCATTATTCGTTTCATGTTGTATATACATACGATAATTTCATTTGAGGAAGTGCGGACTACCGCCCCCTTAAAATGATATGACTCGTTCATACCACACATGGAACGTATAAAGGATGGTGTTAATGAACTTAAGTAACATATATAAAATATTATATTATACTGGAATAATAATATACCTATGTATCATTTGGATTCAATTCTTTTAAAATGAAAAATTAAATGGAAGTAGCGTTCGTGCGTACGTGCGGACTACCGTCTCCACGAACGCGATGAGATTCATTGTCCATCATATCCATTCAAGTATAATTATAATTTGATGATTTAAAAATAGTATCTAAGGACTTTATATCATTCTTGATATGAATAATATACATCCCATTAATAACGAATATGGCTCACATAACAAAGAATATAAAGTAAAATGAACCTGTTAACACCCGAAATGACGATAATTCTAAGATATTATTAACAAATCAATGTTAAAAGATCATATATGATATCATATTAAAGTAAATGATTCTTGTATTATTCAATAACAATTATTTCACCATTATACAGGAGGTAAACCTACCATCGACCAAGGAAAAATTACAAAGTAAGGGATTTTCTTATCTCACTTTCAATTCCGTGAGATTTCCATTGTTCACCACTTAATTATTGCATGTGGTGTACTGCCCATGATTGTATTCATTGTGTAATATACTTTAATTTATGGGTATTTACATCATCATGTTATGATACTTCTTTCATGGGTGTATGTTTCGTAAGTTACCTAATCGATAAGGGAATTTGAGATTTCAATTTCCACTCATTTGGCTTTACACATATTTCATTGATTATATTACTCCAAGATTATGTGTGGAATCTCTATTCATTTGATTATGCCTTAATTTCCACTCCCCTTTCTGTGTATATACTTTTGATACACATAATCACTCCATTGATAAATTCTCAAGTGATCGGTATGAACTTGATAAGAGTAATTTTAACTCAATCTCCATTTGTTGAGTTAAATATCCAATTCGTTGGTGTTGTTTCTACAAGAATATGTGTGAATATCCTTTGATTGTTTTACACTGAATATTCAATCATATTTAGTGTATTTATATTTTTCACACATAATTATGTCGTTGATTTATCCTTAACCTAAGGATACGGCCTTTATGAGAGATTTCATCTCAATTTACATTGAACTGAGACTTCTTTGTTGATATACACCAAATCACTTTTATGCGGTGTATATAATGTACTTGACATAGTATATCATGAATCCCTTTATTCTCATGATATTACAAAGTTTTTATTACCTCAATTATTTGTATTCAAGTGTCTCTCTTTTGGTTAGAACCTCTAACCAAAATACCATTTTAAAATGTTTTAAAGACTTATTCTTCTATATCTTGCTCATTAATGTCCATGTTTTAAAAATGGTTTTAAGGATTTATTTATATGGACATTAAAGTTTTAAAATTAAAACTCCTTTTAAAAGTTTCAAAGTGGTATGGGACACTTTGATTCAAAAGTCTACTTTTAAATGGCTTCTTGACAAATAGTGTGACTTTTAAATGTTTTCAAGAAAAGGGGGATATTTCTCTCAAATAGTTTTGATGATTATTTTCATCTATGTCAACATCCTTCATTATTCATTATTGAGGTTAATGTGATACAATACAATCTTCCATATTGTATCAAATGAGTTATGTTTGACTGTGGATGTTCTATTTTTATACCATTCATGGTTTGTGGTTAAAGTATTGACATTTCGTATGCTAGTTTTAATACGAATGTTTATTTTATGCTTAAACCTATTCATATGAGGAATGCATTGGACTTAATAAGTGACGGGTGGAGCCCTCTATAGCTCCTCGATGCATCGGTAGGTCTCATGAGACAAACTAGTGTCTTGGCACAAGGCCTTGACAAAATCTTATTTGTAGTCTTGGCACGAGGCCTTGGCTAAGTGGTTATGATAGTCTGGCATTATGCATTCCAACATTATGAAAGTGGATATTGATATTGCATGTGATCATTCTACTAGTAGAATATCCATGTGAGTATGTAAATGGAATTATTTCATTTTACCTTTGCCATTTTATGCTTAAGTTCAAGTTTAAAAGGCTTTTGTTTTAGTTATAAATTGCCTTAAGTGTTTATGCTTATTTATGAAATCTTATGCTATATTGTTATCCTTACTGAGCATCTGAGCTCACCCCTTTCAATGTTTTATTTTTCCCAGGATTATGAAGAAGTAATTTATGAATGACCTGCAGGGATAGTATGAGGGGATATGAAGACAAGATGTTTTTTTTTATGATGTAATGTAAAAAAATAATGGATGTATCTAGTTATTCCAAGGCTACTAAACTAATCGATCTTTCGAGACTTGATCTTTCTCGTGATCATGCCAATGTAATGTAATAATGCACCGACTCTAGGTAACTAGGGTCGGGGCTTTACAGTTGGTATCAGAGGAAGTTTAGTACAAACCTTGGAAGCTATATTTAGATAAACTCTGATTAGAGCACGTAAACCTAAGATGAACTTTGAGGATTAGTATAGAATAACTTCCTAGAATTTTGGTATTGTAGATATTTTGTGAGTTTTCCGAGCAATACATCCCTGTCTGGATACGAGCAGGTAGAGGCGGCTCTGGCACAGATGTACCTAGGGGTAAAACCCGAAAACACCGCTTTGAGCTAGACTCGAACGGGAACTGGTGCACGACAACGGGCCTTGCTGCACTCTTGGTTACGACACTCCCGGGGGATATGCTTTGGTAAATTCACAAGATTAGTATAAACCATTATTAAGGGAATACAAAAAAAATGCCCCTAAGAATATATGTCGGCAAATAGATAGTGGATAACCTAGATTTTAACATAGGGTACCCCAAGTTAGGATATATTGTTCAATTACAAGATTATCCTATTATGTCTATTTTTTTTACATTGTTATTAGATAAGTATTCAAAAAACCCTAATTGTATTTTCTTTTGTTAGTTGAAACATGGAGGGAGCAAGATCACGAACAACTCTTCTCTCTCTTCCTGAAGAACTACTTACAATTATTATCCAGAAGTCATGCGCAGACGATGTTGAAACTTTTTCAAATGTCCAAGTTACATGCAAACAACTTTATGAGACATCCAATACCTCTAGCATTGCACGATTCTTTCAAGGATCAAGTACCGACTATGGGATAATGTTGCGCTCTCAACTTTCTTACCACGCTAAGCGTGGGAAGTACCATCAGGGTCTTTTCAAATTATTCACTTTATCTCAAAATTACGATGCACTAAATGATTTTCTAGATGCTGCAGAAGAGGGAGACCTTCGAGCAGCCTATATGTATCAAATTATATATTTATGTCTTTTGGGATATACGAAAACTGATTTACCAAAACCTTATTTTGAAATATTTGAAGATGAATCAGTGAGAATTTTTCTAAAAAAACATGTTAAAGACGATGTCTCAAAATTATATATAAGAAATACCTATTTTTTTATGATGCATCGATGCTTCCATCGATATAATCCAAAATGGATGAGGAGTTTTTGGGTAAAGGAAGTAGATGATTTTGAAAAATTCCTGAGGTACCATTGTGACACATGAACGCATTCTACCAAAAGTCAAATCCGCCTAGTCTCTCCAGAGTTCATGTTGTGATCCACATACCTCTAGTGACAAAATACATGCCTGACCCAATGCATGTACTCACCTATGAATAATTATAACTGGAACTCGATCTATCTTATTGTGAAGCGCCTATCAGAATTCTTCATACCAAAGATCAAGTGTTGAGAAACCGGATGACTTGTCTGGTAAAAGATCTATGGAGAAATCATAAGATGGAAGAGGCAATGTGGGAACCCGAGGAACATATGATGAAGAACCTATGTGGAAATAAATGGATGGTGAAATGTTTAAAAGTGTTAGTGCTCTTTATTGATGGGATTACTTTGGAATAATTTTCTCTTGTATGTGTAAACCTGCAATTTATCATGTGAAAATGATATCTGAGGAAGAATTATCTTTTCTGTTGCGGATATAGTTATAAATAACCATTTGGTCTTATATGATCATTGGGTTTGAGGAAATTATAAGTTATTATAATTTGGGATGAAAATGCAAGGTATGATATAATATTTGTGGTTAAATTATGTTATTTTGAGGAATTTATCTCATTTTGGTAATATTATAAAATATATTTTTTGAAAAAGGACAACACGTAGACCGTGTGACAACCCGTCGCGTCGGACAAAGTTGTGGGAATCGAACCCACAACCAAAGTGCGATTGGGATTTATCGCCTACCACTGGACTACGTGAAGTCCCTTGTTAGTGTGACTATTTTTTTTGTAAAATGATTTTATTGATCAATAATAAGATGATTTGGGTTCTTATGTCTTATCAAATGAATACCCTTGGTATAGGAAAATGATTTGGTGATTAAGTGATAAATGTTATTTTGGAAGATGTTCGCTTTGTTGGGAACACTGTATGCCCAAGGAAAATAGAATACAATGGGGTTTCATTTGTATAGTAATGGTGGATTTTTATCTACGTTTTTATTGTTGATTTATACTGATTTGGGTTATTTATGGAAATGATTAACCTATAACAGAGAATATGTGATGATGTTAATTACTTTTAAGTATGTGACTTTAAGAGTATTTGATGTCATTTGGAGATACAATGTAACATGGGAGACTACACAATCAAATTCTTCTATGATTTGGGTTTCAATATTAGTTTGGATTATATTAAAGGATTTTAAGGACAATTGGTTATTGAATGGTATCTATTTAACTTTGGGGTATTGTTGGTTTAATTTAAGAAATTAAGATTAGTGCATATTTATCTCAATGAATATCCTTTTGGGGGATCATTAGATCATTCACTTACCATTTTGGTTTTGATTAATCTTAAAAGACAATGTAAATATATGGTTTATCCTGCATGGATCATGTGATTCTATAGAAGTTTATTCTACCTCTTCTAGTGTGACCAAGTCTTCTTGAATACTCATCGTTTTAAAAAAAAATTGAGTCAGTGGTGGAAATTTATTAAAGAGTGAAAATTTACTTAAAATGTAAGTATATCTCATAATTTTCTTAGTCAATATCATAAATGAATTCCTCTTCCTTATGTAATGTAACTTAAAAAAAAATGTTGTCTGTTTACTTTCCTACTAGGAGACTAATGGTCGTTTGTCCCAACGCAAGTTTGTGGTTTTCTCATTGTTAAATTTCTCCTGATCATGATTTCTATCCCTCTCCATCAGAACTTGACACTTAGTTTATCATCCATACCCATGTTTTCTTACATGGAATCCTAGTATGGGTTATCTTGGATGACCCTTATACCTCTCTTTCTTTCTTTTAAAGTGATAGTTTTATTGACTCTTTTTCCGATGTGGGACTTTCCATTATATTCCCAAGCAAAATTTTAAAAATTGCGAGGACGCAATTTATTTAAGGAGGGGATAATGTAATACCCCAAGCTTCCACGGTACGTTTCCCTTCGAATAATGCGATAGCGTGTGTTGTACGCAACCTCGAGTTCTAACACACACCACAACTAATTAAACTAGCCGTTATGGATAGTAATACCTAATTTTTGAAATAATATATATTTTATATTTCAAAATGGACTTCATTTTTGGATTCGGAATATTGAAATTAACCTAGGCTGAAATTTTGGTACTTTTCGGATAACTTTTATATTTTGATGAATAGTGAAAGTTACTAAATTTTAATTAAAAACAACTTTTTTAATCAAAATAATTAATAGTGATAAATTGTGAATTTGAGTGGTTTTAAAGTATATTTAGAATATATTTTTACCATTTAATATAATGTTGATCATTGGGCATAATTTTACAATTAAACCGAACATAAACAAGTGTCAATCTTTTGATAGTTATTACCTCTTAAAAACACGCTTTTTATTTTGACAGCGGGAATTAATTTTAAATTAATTTCTGCCACTTCTGTGTTTTGAATTTAGAAAAATGGATTCCATATTTGGAATCATGATGTCCAAATTGTGTAAATAGGTAACTTTTATTTTTAGACATTTTGAATAATTACTGTGGTAAATATTTTATTTACCATGGTTAAGGGTAAATCCGGTAAATAAGGGTTAAAAAATAATATTATAATAATACAAAATTACCCTAAAACGTGTCCTAAACTTATTGGTGGACACATACCCGACCATGATCATCCTTGGGTCAATTTGGGGACCCCTTGGAGCCACTTGTATGTGGTAGGGACACTTTATATTAATAAAGTTAAAATAAAAATAAAAATGGCATAAGCTTACATCTTTTAGAAGAACAATTTTTACATAGGGTTATACATGTTGGATTTTCTATTATAAAGATTCATTAGAAAGCTAAAAAGATTTCCTACATAATGATATTTTATTTATAATTTTTAGACATCAAATAATTTAAATTATTAATGACACAATAATGATGCAATGTTTACCTCATTAATAAATCATTTAAATAAATAAGATTATAATGATTAAAATATTATCTAAAACCTGTCCAATTCTTATTGGTTGATGTTATTTAGAATATGAGTCATCTTATCTTTGACCTCAATGATTTTTGGACCATTATAAACCGAATATAACTATATTATAAAGTAATACTTTCACTCTTTCCTAAAGAGCCCCTCCTCTCCCTTATAAAAGGAGACCACTTCTACTCATTCCTCACACCTCTCAAGCCACTTGGCTCGTCCAAACTCTGCCCAACTAAACTCCCCACATCCCTCTCCTCCTCCTTGAAGCTTCCCCTTAGGCAGAAAGCATTTCAAAAAGTCCTTTGGTTCCAACCAAAGTGAGTTACCTAAATTAAAGGTAACGATTTCTCTTAAATTATTTTCATTTATTTTGCTTCTCCAACCCCCAAACTCTTTTTATTTCCTTTCTTTTGTAACAACACCAGTATCCAAAATATACTAGGATGTTGTTATAAGAAGGATTCAAACTACACATACACACAACTCCATCTAATGGATGATGAACATAATGTTTCTGTGGATGGCAAACTAACGCCTCACGAAACGATGATTGTTCAAATACATCTTACCGCCTCTCATGGTGGCCATTATGATGGAACTGTAATTAAATATGATATTAATGATATATATTTTATATATAATCTTCTGTAATTCCATTTTATTTCATACCATTATTCGTTTCATGTTGTATATAAATACGATAATTTCATTTGAGGAAGTGCGGACTACCGCCCCCTTAAAATGATATGACTCGTTCATACCACACATGGAACGTATAAAGGATGGTGTTAATGAACTTAAGTAACATATATAAAATATTATATTATACTGTAATAATAATATACCTATGTATCATTTGGATTCAATTCTTTTAAAATGAAAAATTAAATGGAAGTAGCGTTCGTGCGTACATGCGGACTACCGTCTCCACGAACGCGATGAGATTCATTGTCCATCATATCCATTCAAGTATAATTATAATTTGATGATTTAAAAATAGTATCTAAGGACTTTATATCATTCTTGATATGAATAATATACATCCCATTAATAACGAATATGGCTCACATAACAAAGAATATAAAGTAAAATGAACCCGTTAACACCCGAAATGACGATAATTCTAAGATATTATTAACAAATCAATGTTAAAAGATCATATATGATATCATATTAAAGTAAATGATTATTGTATTATTCAATAACAATTATTTCACCATTATACAGGAGGTAAACCTACCATCGACCAAGGAAAAATTACAAAGTAAGGGATTTTCTTATCTCACTTTCAATTCCGTGAGATTTCCATTGTTCACCACTTAATTATTGCATGTGGTGTACTGCCCATGATTGTATTCATTGTGTAATATACTTTAATTTATGGGTATTTACATCATCATGTTATGATACTTCTTTCATGGGTGTATGTTTCGTAAGTTACCTAATCGATAAGGGAATTTGAGATTTCAATTTCCACTCATTTGGCTTTACACATATTTCATTGATTATATTACTCCAAGATTATGTGTGGAATCTCTATTCATTTGATTATGCCTTAATTTCCACTCCCCTTTCTCTGGATATACTTTTGATACACATAATCACTCCATTGATAAATTCTCAAGTGATCGGTATGAACTTGATAAGAGTAATTTTAACTCAATCTCCATTTGTTGAGTTAAATATCCAATTCGTTGGTGTTGTTTCTACAAGAATATGTGTGAATATCCTTTGATTGTTTTACACTGAATATTCAATCATATTTAGTGTATTTATATTTTTCACACATAATTATGTCGTTGATTTATCCTTAACCTAAGGATACGGCCTTTATGAGAGATTTCATCTCAATTTACATTGAACTGAGACTTCTTTGTTGATATACACCAAATCACTTTTATGCGGTGTATATAATGTACTTGACATAGTATATCATGAATCCCTTTATTCTCATGATATTACAAAGTTTTTATTACCTCAATTATTTGTATTCAAGTGTCTCTCTTTTGGTTAGAACCTCTAACCAAAATACCATTTTAAAATGTTTTAAAGACTTATTCTTCTATATCTTGCTCATTAATGTCCATGTTTTAAAAATGGTTTTAAGGATTTATTTATATGGACATTAAAGTTTTAAAATTAAAACTCCTTTTAAAAGTTTCAAAGTGGTATGGGACACTTTGATTCAAAAGTCTACTTTTAAATGGCTTCTTGACAAATAGTGTGACTTTTAAATGTTTTCAAGAAAAGGGGGATATTTCTCTCAAATAGTTTTGATGATTATTTTCATCTATGTCAACATCCTTCATTATTCATGATTGAGGTTAATGTGATACAATAAAATCTTCCATATTGTATCAAATGAGTTATGTTTGACTGTGGATGTTCTATTTTTATACCATTCATGGTTTGTGGTTAAAGTATTGACATTTCGTATGCTAGTTTTAATATGAATGTTTATTTTATGCTTAAACCTATTCATATGAGGAATGAATTGGACTTAATAAGTGACGGGTGGAGCCCGCTATAGCTCCTCGATGCATCGGTAGGTCTCATGAGACAAACTAGTGTCTTGGCACAAGGCCTTGACAAAATCTTATTTGTAGTCTTGGCACGAGGCCTTGGCTAAGTGGTTATGGTAGTCTGGCATTATGCATTCCAACATTATGAAAGTGGATATTGATATTGCATGTGATCATTCGACTAGTAGAATATCCATGTGAGTATGTAAATGGCATTATTTCATTTTACCTTTGCCATTTTATGCTTAAGTTCAAGTTTAAAAGGCTTTTGTTTTAGTTATAAATTGCCTTAAGTGTTTATGCTTATTTATGAAATCTTATGCTATATTGTTATCCTTACTGAGCATCTGAGCTCACCCCTTTCAATGTTTTATTTTTCCCAGGATTATGAAGAAGTAATTTATGAATGACCTGCAGGGATAGTATGAGGGGATATGAAGACAAGATGTTTTTTTTATGATGTAATGTAAAAAAATTATGGATGTATCTAGTTATTCCAAGGCTACTAAACTAATCGATCTTTCGAGACTTGATCTTTCTCGTGATCATTCCAATGTAATGTAATAATGCACCGACTCTAGGTAACTAGGGTCGGGGCTTTATAGTAGGTCTCATGAGATAAACTATGGCCTTGGCACAAGGCCATGACAAAATGATTATTTATGGTCTTGGCATGAGGTCTTGGCGCAATGGTTATGATGTACCACATTATGGATTCCCTCATTATTGAACTATTAATTGAAAGTTCATGAGGTTATTCAATTTGTATAATACCCATGATTATGTTGTATTATGGAATTTTTAATTTGGATCTTATTTCATCCATAATGTGTCCAATTTTAATTTTAAAGGAATGTTCTTTTAGTTATTCACCATACCTAATGTTTATATTAATGATATCTTCCACTTTTTTTCTTACCCTTTCTGATCATTTGAGATCACCCATTTCTTATGTTTAATTTTCTCAGTACATGAAGAAGTTTATTATGATTGACCTACAAGGATAAATTTATAGTTGTGGATGTTCCCAACATAACATATATGTTTTAGTTAATTTCAAGTTGTAATGTTGATCATATGTATGTATCTTGTTTCCAAATCTACTAAACTACTCAATCCTTCGGGATGCATATTCCTTATTGGTATTCCAATGTAATAAAAAAATGCACCATATTTGGGCAACTGGGGTCGAGACTTTATAGGGAATCATGCATGATGGTAAAAATATGAACATCTCGCATGACTGTTGTAGGGAAATACCCACAAACATGTTTCGAGTAAGTAGGTATATAATTCTGCTTACATTTTCTTTTCAAAATATGCTAAGATGAATCATCAGTATGAGTGGGGATATAATCCATTTCCTTGATATCCAACACTTTCCTCCCCCAATGAGCCTTCCTTTTTTCTCATTCATGGGCGTCATAAGCGGCAGTGTGTTTGGTGGTCCCA
Organism: Viscum album; assembly: GCA_963277665.1. Lineage (NCBI taxonomy): Eukaryota > Viridiplantae > Streptophyta > Magnoliopsida > Santalales > Viscaceae > Viscum > Viscum album. The sequence continues at coordinate 1,474,232,664 of OY728135.1, forward strand.
TCAGCTGGTGACTAGTGGGTAGTAGTGGGATGATGCTGGAGACTATGTTTGATAGGTTCCCTCCTCTATGGAACATGAACCAAACATGATTTGTATTTGGATCCCTAATACACCTTCGATAGAGACTGGAGGTGGAAGTTGTCATGCACTGGGGATAAGCTCCCAAAGTTGTTAGTTGTAGCGATAAGACTACTGGATTAGGAGTAGCCTTTCATAGGAGATGCAAACACACATGATACCATTCTTAGAGAAGCTCATGTGAAAATTCCATGGATGGTATTGTATAGTGTCGGTGGTACTCCATGACCATCATGTTTTACACCTGTCATTAGAGCTTTCAAGCAGGTGAGATCACTTTGTGACCTATGGTGGTCACAGTCGTAGATGATTTACCGCATCAAATGTTGGATGATGGAGAAATTATCTTGGATGTGGATTCTATCAGTATCTATAGTCATGAAAACAATAAAGATCAAGGTTATCAATTAGTACAATTTCATAGGCCTGATGTGCTCAATCAGATATTCATGGTTAACACAATTTTCCTAATTTCCTGATCTGATCATTCTACTCTCATGTACTTTTTAAGGCAAGGATGTACTTCTAGGAACCCCAATTATAGTTTATTATCTATATTATCAAGCGGATATTATTGTTTTTTAAGGGTATTAAAAACAAAGTATCCTGATGCATTAATATTATTTCTTTTGAGAGATTCACGTCATTCTTGTCAGTTTTGATTATATATGGGTTTTAATCAAAATGGTTCTAAGGATAATAACCGGTTGTTTTGTTGTTAGAGAGATTCATGCAGGGTTCACCATTTTTGATTCAATGTATAAGAGGTAACCAACATGGCTCGATGGATTATAACCCAATCATTTTTCATTGGATTTGTTTCACATCGGGTTCACCGTTTTTATTTTTGATGGATAAGAGGCAACCAAAATGGCCTAACGAATTATAAACCAATCTTTTTTACATTGGATTTTTTTCTATTTAGGTTCACCATTTTTGATTCGACAAGATTCTTGGGGTGGATGGGATTCATATGATGGTTTGACTATGGTGGATTTGTGTTGTACACAATCATGAACATCAGATTACCACGGTCTCTTTTACCGTAAATTCTCAATGGTTACATCATCCATAATTGGGTACATAACTACTTTCCAAAGGTAGGAGGCCACTTGGGATTTCATGCCCAGTGACTCTTCAGGACTCGCATTGGTCAAGAGGATGGGATGTGGGACTCATCGTAGTCTTTTGGGGAGAATCATTTCCTACTACATGACTCTCTTACAGATTAAAGATATGTTTTTGAATCTCTTCCAAATATCAATACGGGACTTGTTACCCAAAGAAAACAATCATGGATTAATTCACTTTCACATGTATAATACTAGGGTCTCTTTAGTGAATACATCTGTATGTATTTGAGGCTCTTTATCATTCTCATGTAATGGGTGGTTTCATATATACTGTAGTCGCATAACAATGTTCTTTAGAATCTGCTTCCATGTAAGGACATGATTAATATTCTGAGGAGATTGAGCCATTATAAGACATCTTATATATCTTTGTTACTAAAGGAATCAAAACCCACATAGTTTATTGGACCCATTCTGTTTAATTATTATTAGTAAAGAACATATAGGGGAGTTCTATGGAGCCATTTGTTCAAGATCGATCCATTGAGGAACATTCAACGTATCCTGATTATAGAGAGAATCAGAGTTATCCTATTTTAGTTGTTTGGGGTATATACTCTAAGGGTTTCTTTTTCATTATAGAGACTTATGATTGATATGGTATGATTATTGCAGTTCCCTAATCCCATGTAAGATATTCTTGGTGTGAAAAGAAATTGATGTGAAATGATCATTTTTTCATTTCTCATTGTATGGGACTTGTGTATTGGGACTTCCCGGAGAATAATTATTATGAATCTTAGGCCTTGGGGAGATGTATTACATGTCTTGGTTATGGTAGGAATTTGATTCATTATAGTTTAGATTATTTCACATTTTGTTGATGGATGAGATAGAGTTATCATCCAATGAGAATGATTAAAACTCAATGGTTGAAAATGGAATTGGCATAATACTTACATCGAAATGAATTTTTATTTGAGATTGGTCCTTAAGATGGTTTCCTATCTATCCTGGTTATTGCAAGAATCAGAGTTTTCATAGTTCAATCACACCCTTGGGATTTTCCCCAAGGTATATTACCTTGTATTGAGGCTAGTGTGTCATGCCTCTCATTAGGGCTTTACATACATATGTTCCCCAAGTTGGTGGAGACTTATGATTCAGATGATATGATTATTGAAACTCTCAAATACCACATTAGATACACTCAGTGTGAGAAACAAGGTATGGAAAATGATCAATATCATTTTTTAGAGAGTGAGGGACTTATGTCTTGGGACAACCATTTATATATTTATCCTTCAAGATGTGTCCTACGTATCATGAATATGGTAGGAATAAGACTCATAATTGTTCCTTTGGTTGGTGCTTACACGCTGAGGTTTCATTGACTATTAGGTCGTATCATGATATATCGATGGTCATGTATTACAATTTGAGGATTCCCTAGATGATCCCTATGGAACCTGAACCTTATAGAGGTGTCCTATGAGCCCTAAAAAGGATGTAATTATAGTTTTCATAGTTCCTTTGGTCTAGTCATACACTCTGAGGTTTCCCTTCTCTTTTTTATCTTTTTGAAGTGCATTGATTTCCCCATATCCTGATACGTAGGAGAGTATCTACATGGAATATTTAAAGAAAACGAAATGATTCAGTTATTCTTTCTAAATGAATTCACAAAACCCTGGTAGTATATCTGAAGGTTGTTTCATGATCAATGATGACTTGTCCAAATGTTGTCGTAAGATCCATGTGGTCTATCTTGGAATCCATCGCCTGGCCTGGTTGACTTGTCTAGAGGGAATCACATGATCTAGCTTACTTTCCCTGGTTCCATTTTCAAGAGTGGGCTTGACACATAAGGTGGGTGTCACCAGAGTCAGTAAGACAAGTTTTAAAGGGTGTCACATGTCATAGCTAAAATCCCTATAGGGAATCATGAGACCTGGACAACATGTCAAGAGGAAGTCATGAGTCTTATATGAATTGTTTTGAGGGTGTCTCAAGAGATTTGTTGACATTTGTGGATGACGTAGAGAGACTCGACTAACATGAATGGGAACCATTATAAGATTCAGGTGATGTATATGAACGACATCACAAGGCTTGGGTTATGAGCCTATGGGGTCTCATGTGTATAACGTGGCATGCCTAGTGAGAACCACGTGACTTTCTTTGACATGTACTAGAGGATTATTTATGACCCAAATAGCATGATGAAGGAGAATCCTGAGATCTAGACAACATGTCCAGGTGATTTTTTGGTCATGGATGGTTCATGTGAACCACATGAGGGTCATAGAAAAATTTTTTCTCTTAAGTATTCCACCTTTAGTATTTCTAATAGACCTTATATTAATAATTCCTTATATTTATTAAGTACTAGTTAATTTTGAGTCTCACATGATCTGGAATATTTGAGGTTTGTTCTTCTCACATCTTGCCTGAAGTTCTTCGCATGATCTATAAATGATCAAGTGAAGTTTTTTATGTATGCAGCATGATCACTCTAGAAGTTATCTAGTAAATTAATTAACGTAATAATTTTTGGTCGTGAGATCATATTCTCTAAGAAATCAACTCTGATGCTTGATTGTGCTGATGTTCCTGGATTAAAAAATTTCAACTCGATGTCCGAGTTTCTATACACCTTTTTTATACTAGGGTGAGGATTATACTGGCATATCCACTTCCATTATTCACCAATTTTTACAGCATATCTAGCATGAATCCATGATGGAGTTTGTAAAGAGATCTAGTTCATGAATTGTTGGGAGACTTTTTTCATGGATCACTCTGAGGGTGCCACATGATTTTTAGTGATCATGATTTCCCTCATGAATACATCCTTTATTATAATATTTCCAATAAATAAAGACTTGTTGAATCATGTGGGTATACTAAAGGAATTAAATATTTTCATATTGACATATACAAGGACCTTCATGAGACTTGGATGCTTGTTGAATTATCTTCACATGATCCCAGGTGACTTGTATGGGACGCTCCACAAGACAAATCCATCTTATCTTTAGCATGTTGCAAGTGTTTTATGACCACAAGAGACCCCACCTCTTCAATTATTATTACCTTTTATTTATTTGACAATGTTCAGGGATTCTAGTAAGTTGTCCAAGTTTCATTAATGAAATTTTCTCTAATTATTTGTGATTCTTCACTTGACCAACAAAGGTCCTATGGGGTTGCATGAGCATTTCATGGAAAAATTCATCTATTTTTTCGTAGGGATCCACAGGGGGAGCATGTATTCAAATAGGCTTACCAAAATAACTTCATGTGATGGGGATGCCAAGCCATAGGTTTTTCACATGATGAAGTGGACATGTTGTCAAGGACTCATAATGTATTGCGGATTCTTGATGGCGTGTCATGTGATTTTCAATGACTACAAGAGGCTTCGCCTCCTCCACTTTATTTTTTTTATTCCAAAAAGAATCAGGGGTATTTAAATATTGTTAGGGTGTTTCCAAGTATAATTATCCTTCCCAATGGAGAGGCATCAGATAATACTTACATCCACAAATGACTTTTCCCTTTTGGACATTTTCCACTTATTTTATGAAGATTTTCAACTGGGTTTTTAGGATTTTTCCAATGATAAACTGCATAGCTTGGAGGAACTCATTTGGCTACCTCCGTGAGGCCATTGGTGGTTTGGAGTAACTTTTCAAGAGTAGGAGGACTCATCAAAAGGGGCTCTGCGGGATCCACAACAGGTTATGTGCTACATGAGGAGTCTTCATGTGACCTTATAATGGTCACACAATCACGAGTCCTTTGAATGATTATGTAATCCATAGGCTTCATCCAACTTCTCCATCCTTTTCTTTTTCTGAAAAAATAATACACATATTTATGTATTTATTCCTTTGTATATTTACTAATACTTATTTCGTGGGTGTTAACACCCCTGTACACTATGTGACCTAGAGCTAGTGCCCCAACCTGTACTTTGATAGTACATATTCACAAACATGGTTAGACACATAGATACATCTAGGAACATGGGGGTATTCCTAGACCCAAACATGATTAGGTACATGAAATATCTTTACAAACACTAGCATGACCATGAGTGCATGGGAAGGCCTTGGGTGGTTGAGATACATCACGTGGTCCCCATAAATTCCATGAATAGTGAAACGGCCCCCGGTCCATGTTCATAAGAGGAACTCTCATGGAACAAGGTAGGGTCACATTCCATGTGAACCCCTATAAATGCCATTTACTTCCTTCTATATATTTTATCTCTCATATCTTCTGTGTTTGGACTCATATTTTGGGCCATGTGTTTCCAATTCTAAGTGTTTTTTCATGTAGGATGTAAACATGTCCCCAGTAGTATATTTTGAGATATTATAAAATAATTCCCTATCATTACACTTATTTTGGTAATTCTCAATGATGGAAGTGATCGGTTAAGATCATCTGAGAGATTTTAGGTAGTGGTGGTACCCCCCCCCCCCCACACCAAATTGTACCTTGATGTGAATCCTCTATTAATGAAGAATGTACTCCCCTTTTGCACTAGAGTGAGGTTCCCCCATATTTTTTATACATGTAGAGGTTGTACATACCTATACAAGAATGGGTCCTCTATCCTTATACATAGTACACCCATATCATACTAGGTAATGGGCCCTCAATACTTGTTTTTTAAATAGAGACAATACTCCCTTGTCACATTAGGGCATGTGTCCTCTATCTATGGAGACAATACTCCTATATCATTATAGGGTTAGGTTCCACAATACCAGTTATTATAGATAGAGGTGGTACTCGCCTATCATACCAATTTATGGGGCCTCTATCAAAATGGATGGTACCCCTACCCCACAAGGGAGAGGGCCCCCATACTCTTTCTAAAGGAAGAGGTAGTACTACACTCTCACACTATGGAATGTGTCCTATATCCACAGTTATGATACTCCCTGATATTTTCACATATCCTCCATATATGTTATTATAGATATTGAGATGGTTCACCCCTACATGGGTGAGAGTTCTCAATATATAGGGGTGGTACTATCCTATCACACCAAGATATGGGTCCCCCATATTCTGTACACAAATATAGAGATGGAACTCAAATTTTTGAGCATATGTCCTCTATTTACTAATTGGGATCACCCATTTATGATAGAGGGTGGGTCCTATAAATTTAATAATTGCACCCCCTTAGGTTGTGGAGTAGTGCTGAGGTGTGATCCCTTCTCATGAATTCAAGAGATGTTGGGCATAGATGATGGTCTTTTGGAGCTGTAGGCAAACTCAAAATCCTGAGATGGGATATGCGATGGTGATCTCCTTTCTCTCTCATATGGGAATCTTTTATAATATATATATATATATATATATATATATATATATATCAGTGTCATTTGGTTTTGTTTCCATCTTGATTTAAATTCAGCTTATAACTTTTATCTACTCTTCTATTGCTCTCTCATCAGTTTTTGTGCCATCTTACTGGTTAGGTGTAACACCCAAAGATTTTTTGAATTATTTTTTTTTTGAATTAATTTAATATTTTTGATATTTTTCATTTCACACAATAATGAAAATATATTATTTTTTATTTTGGATTATGTTACACGCAACACAACGTTAATCTTGCACTACATTTATCATAAATTTTACCTTTCTCTACATGGTGAACCTAGGTTAGCTTGTGTTACATGCAACAATTCCTTTCCTTGATGGCTTGTGTAGAATGCATGACTGAGTTATACCAAATAATAATATAATATTAAAATTTTATTATTTAATTTAATAAGATATAAAATAGCTGTAAAATTATCATTTATGAATTATATTAACTAATTTATGAAAATTTTTGGTTTAAAAAAATATAATATGAACTCATAGGTTACTAATTAATTGGAAATGAATATGAAAACTGATTTAATATAAAGGAACATATCAATATTTGTATGGTCCCATAGTTTTTTTACCCTATTAAATTAAATTAAGTTCCATTATTGTGTGATAATAATGTAATATATATATATATATATATTATATATTCAATAAAATATTTTTTATATTTATCCAATATATTTTATAGAAATAAGATAAGAACAAACCCAATTTTATACCAAAAAACCTATATTTTTATTAAGGCATATTTGCCTCCTTTTAATGGAGAACCTATTTTAAATCAAATTTTTTAAATTTTATTGATATGATATGTCAAAATAAACATAATATTAAAAGTATTAACATAATAATTGATTTGGGGGGGGGGGGAATTGGTGTTTTTCTGAGAAGTATCATTTTTTAACGAATACTGGAAAATACTGAATTTTAGTTTGAAAATACTTTTTCATCTAATTTATTTATATTTTTAATTGAAATTATAAATTATTTTTAAAGTTTAATTATATAATAATATTATCAATTAATCAAATTTATTTCATTAGGACCAATTTCTCATTGAAATGGGATATAAAAACATGGCCAATTTTGTATCATTTTTACTTAAAAACCCCACATTGTCATCCCATATGCGGGATTAAATTAAAATTAATTCATACAAATTATGTTATTTTAATTTAAAAAATAGATTCCATATATGGAATAAGAATAATTTATAATGTCAAATATGGTCAAATTAGTTATTGAAAAAATATTAGTGAAAGTAATTAAAAGTAATTACTTTGATAAAAGTAAAATTAAGCTTAATTATGGACTAATCATTTATTTTAAGACCCAACAAAACTTAAAACATTGTGAAGAACCCATTATATATAACTATTTATACTAAATAATCCATTAGATATACTATTTTCCATTATGGGAGCCACTTTCCATGGAAAAAATGTGGGTGAAATTCCATTTTCAAAGACTTGCAAGAGTGCCACTCCTCCTCCACCTTAAAAAGGCGTCCTCTCCTCTCACTTCATAAAAAATATCAAAACACTTAGGTTATTCAAATATATTCTCAAATATATTCCCAAAAACCCTACCTTCCTCTTTTAATCATCCCTTTGGGATGAAATTCATCCACGAAATCTCGTTGTTGCAACCCAAAAGGAGTTACTCGATTAAGAGGTAACACCCTCCCTCAAACTATTTTCTTTTATTTTCATTCTCCACTCCATAAAATATTATTATTCCCGGATTTTATAACAAAAAAATTATCTTAAATATCCTAGTATTTTGTATTGATAATTTTTATATCTACACTTACACACTCATCCATAAAATGGGTAACAAACATAATGTTTATGTGTACAGTGAACTACCACCTCACTGAATGATGATTGTTCATTTTTCCATTACCACCTCACATTGTGGATTTTATGATGGAAAATATATTTATATATGTAATATATTATATTTCTTATTTTTCTAACCATATTTATTCCATTTAAAAAACATATCTTTTTTTACTTTCCATTTGGTGTAAATATGATAACTTTGTTTGAGGAAATGTGGACTATTATGCCCTCAAAGAGATGTAATTAGTTCACACATTACAAGGAATGTATTAAGAGTGGGATTAGAAAAATTATATGATATATATTATATCATAATGATACTATAATATTAATATATATACATATATTTCATGTACTTTCCTTATGTCAATTAAATAATAAAACTGAAAACAATGTTGATACATACATATGAACTACCGTCTCCATGAATGGTGTATTCCATGTCATACTTCTATATTCAATAGACTATTATAAAAAAAAATACCGAATATAAATGATATCAATATCATGTATTAAATTCTTTAAATCATGATATATGTATAAGGACCAAATATATAACAAATAAAGGCAAATGTAAAAAACAAAGTGAATATTACCCGAAGTGTAACCTTAACATGAAAGTATTAACAAGTGGGTAATATAAATTAATAATCAAAGCATATGTGGTTTTAGATATAATAATATTGTTTTGTGATATAAGTATAATAAATTAACATATGTTATACAATATTTTTTTAATGAGTACGGCTAGATCCAAGACACATGGTATAAGAATTTCATCTCACTTTTTATATGAGTGTGATACATGCCATGTTCACCAATCATTTATTTTTTATGGTTTGTATAACTCCCATGAATGTATTATATGATTATTATTCTTAAATTTATGTTTAGTTACATATCTACTCTATTATATTTCTTTCGTGGGGTTTATTTTTCAAGAATTACCAAATCGGTAAAATAGTTTTGTCTCAATTTTTTTTCTTTGAGACCCATGTTTTGTTATTCACCAACACTATTTACCAAGGTGTAATTGATATGTTATATCATTAATATTTTTCATTCCATGATATTTTAAGCTTCATGTAATTCCAATTTCTTACATGGAGAGTATGATCCTAAGTAACCATGTGATAAGAGTTATTTGAAACAATCTCATCATTTATCAAGATTGTTTATGATTATGATTCCATTGATTAAATCTTATAATAAATCTATCAAGAACACTCATGATTTTTATTCTCCTATCTGTATTCAATATATCTCTGTATTAGTACCATTTTTCAACTATTTTAAACTTATAAAAATTAAGAAAATGTTTTTAAGAAAAATCTGACCATTTTTATCTTTTTAGTTGGAAATCTATTTTATTTTAAAAACCATGTTTTCAAAAAAATATCAAGGTTATTTTATATGTTTTCAAATAAAATGGTTTTTAAATTTATTAAAAGTCCTTTATAAATGTTTTCAAAACTATTTAATTTTTTTTTAAAATTATCTTATATTATAAAAATCATTTTTAAAAGAAGAAAGGATATTTTCCTCAAAAAATGTTTATAAAAGGGTATTTTAAAATTATTTACCATCTAAGATGAAATCTGTTAGTGTAACTCAAGTATTTATAAAGAAATTATTCAATATATCCATTCATATTATTTCATTTAATGGTTTATTTTTTTATGGAATGATTTTTATGAAACTTTTTTCTCTTACACGGGTTAAATATTTATTAAACTCATTTTTGTTTCAGGGGTTATATTCCTTTATAACATGATTCCTTTCACAGGTTATGATTTGATGAATTGATTATTAAACCTATCTTTTTACACAGGTTAAGAAATTATTACATCTTTTTTACACCAATTTCATTTCATGGGTGATGATATGATTGTTTACAAATTTTTGGAACATGTGTATATGATTTCATTAGGAAATGGGTAGGTCCTTTATATTTATCCAATTAATTGGGTAATGATTTATATCTCATGAGATATACTAAGATTGTCTTGGGAGAAAAATTTGAATACTATGATGGAAAAGGTAGTGAACCAAGAATACCAAGATGGTATGAGGAGTGTACTCATGCTACTAAAATGGTCATGTTAGTGAAACATGACTACCAAGATGGTATGAGGAGTGTACACATGCTAATAAGATGGCCATGGAAATGAACTATGACTACCAAGATGGTATGGAGAGTGAACCCATACTACTAAGATAGTCTTGGAAGCAATTCCATTGCTTCTATGAAAATCATATTGTATTCATATGTGTCTACCACAATTCCATGTATTATACCTATGTTATGCTTTCATAACTTATGTTATTTATTTTCTTATGATTGATCTCTTATGAAATACAATGTTATATACCATGATTCATGTTTATGATCTTTGATATGCAGGGTATGATCTTCAATTTTAATTATCATGTTCTCATGCCATTATGTTCATGATTATTCTTACGTATCTCCCTTGTTTACCCTTACTCAACATCTGAGATCCCCCTTTTTATGTCTTATTCCCCTAGTTTATAATGATTTGTATTATGTTTGATGTGTCTAATAAGGTTTCTAGTAAGAAGTACCTAGTGGGAGATGATGTATCTTAGTTAGGTACCAATGTTTATGTTTCCATGTTTCCGAAGGTACGAGACAAGTATGGTATTTGTGCTTCTATTTTTATAATGTTTTAAGTATTCTCAAAATGTTGTGTAATGTTAATGTATGAAAAGACATGGTCTCTCACTACTACAAAATAGGGCCTTTAACAGTGCTACAAATGGCCTATATTAGTTCTAGAAAAGTGTTGACTACATGAGTGAGGTCAAAAGGATAATTATTTTATCATCATTAAAAAAGTGATGATAAAGGGTTCCTTTATATGTGAAAAAAATTAAAGATAAATTGGACCTTTATCAGCACTTTTGAAATTATTGATAAAGGAACTATTTATCGGTGCTTCAATTTAGCAATGCTAAAGGAACCATTTATCAGCACTTAAAAAAGCATTGATAAATGGTCTTTTTTCAATTCTTATAGAGGAAATGATCAATTATACTTTTATCCTCACTTATAAATACACTAATACATGACCTTTTATCCATGCTCATATAAGCATAGATAAAGTAGAACTTTATCAACTCTTTTAAAAGAGTTGATAATAGGTCATACTGCATCATGAAAAACACACAACATATCAACACAAAAATCCCAATACCTGATTTAAATGAAATAAATTTTTTTAAAAAAAGAATAAGAAAAAATAACAATATTATATACATTTCAAAAATTGGTTTATACAATTACATAAATAGAAATTATTACGTACACTAAAAAAAATCAATTTTCCTTTTTCTTATAATCCTAATCTGACTCATGCTATTGCTAGAAAAACCACCCCTACTCAAACAAAATAACACACCTGTATAAGAAATGTATTTTTATGTTAATAATAATATAAAGAAATAAACTAACTAAAAAAGTTAATTTTACTGAAATTGATGTCAGTTTAAAACAAAAAGATGCACTTGAAGTCATGTTAGTCAAACCATGTATTGGATTGAGGTGAAACTAATTCAAACACATCTCAAATTAATTTTTGATCTTTTTTCTAGAGTATCAAAAATATCTGAATTCATTTTCCCAGTTTTCAGTATGTCAGTAGTATTTTTTACTAAAATGTCATATAAAACTAGAAGCACACACTTTTGACTCATTATGGTCACATCATATATCTTTTTGATGTAAAATAGATTTATACACGTCAAAAATGACTTATGAATCATTGTACTCAGTTATCATGAAGATTTTAGTGTGTTTGATCAGTTTTACTTGAGTGATACTTTCTGAACTAAAATTTCAATTTTAAACTATTAATGGACACTTTGAGTAATATTGGTCACATCATGTGTTGGATTGAGGTGATGTTGATTACAACATGTCAAAAATGACATGTGTATCATTTTCATATTGTATCCAAACAATACCAATGTGTTTTCTTAGTTTTGAGTTGGAAAGTTTTCAATTTTACTAAAATTGAGGAAAATATTAAATAAAAAGACGCACTTTGAGTCATACCGGTCAGACAGTACATCAGATTCAGGCGCAGTTGATTCTTAAATATACATAATGATTTATGAATAATTTTCATAAAGTATAAAAACAATTTGAATTTTTTCTTAGTTATGAGTATTACACTTGTCTTTTTTACTAAAATGTAATTTTAAAATTGAAATAAGCATTTTGAATTATACCAATCACAATATATATTAGATTCAGGTGAGACTAATTATTACACATCACAAATGACTTATGGATCTTTTTCAAAAAGTATTTAAAAATTTTTAATGTATTCTCTGAGTTCTGACTAGGTCAGTTTCCCTCTTTACTAAAATTGATGCCAATTTAAAAAAAACACACAGTTGGAGTCATACTGGTGATACCATGCATTGGATTGAGGTGTGGATGATTCATGCACATCTCAAATAATATATGTATCCTTGTAATAATGTATCCAAACAATCTGAATGTTTTTGTTCAGTTTTGAGTAGGTCAAATGTTTTACTAAAATTTATGCCAACTTTAAATAAAGACGCACTTAGAGTCACACCGATAACACTGTGTATCAGATTGAGGTGCAGCTAATTCCTACATGTCCTAAATAACTTATGGATTTTTTCCTATTTTATCAAAACAATCTATATTTTTTTTCTTGGTTTTGAGTACATCACTTCTCTTTTTTACTAAAATTTCATTTTAATCTTGAAACACACACTTGACTCATATGGATCACATCGTATAGTAGTTTAAGATGAGGCTGATTACTACATGTCACACATGATTTATGAATCAATGAACTAAATTATCATGAAAATATGATCATGTTTACTTGGTTTTTAATGAGTGACACATTTTAAATCCAAATGTCGATTTTAAACAGATTAGAGACACATTGAGTTAGTTGCCTTTTTTTTTTACTAAAAGTATTGTCAAATTTAAATAGAAAAAAGTAATTGGATCCATAAAATTCACATTGTGTGTCAAAATAAGGTTTTGATGATTCCTAAACATCCCAAAGTCTCAAAAAAATCCTAAGTGTCAATGTTACCGTGATTTTCATTGACATTCTTTTTTGAACTGCCAACACTGCTTGAGAAACTTCAAACAAACGATATTGACTCGAAAAAAAGAATCCACATGTATAAGGAAAAATGTATTATGAGTAATGCTAAAAAGAAATAAATTAAACATAAATAGAAAATAATACATTAATTATATAGATAATGATTTTACTGTGAAAATATCAGGATTACCTCTATGATTTAGTATTGGAGGGAACATTAAGGAATGTGATAAATGTATACACTACGGGGGTGAATGGTTTTGAGGGAGAAGAAGTCTGGGGAAATTTTGGTGAAAAATGCATGAAATCCGGAAAGAGAACCCCAAATCAAACAAAATAATCCACCTATATAAGAAAAAAATTATTTTGTGATTCATACTAAAAAAATTAAACATAAATAAGAAAAAATACATTAATTATATGGATAATGATTTTACTATGAAAACATTAAGATTACCTATGTGATTGAGCATTTGCAACTTCCTTATAGTCTGTTTTTCAAGGGATTGGTAACATCATCATGTGTAGAAGGCATTGTCTGTATCAGTAGTCAATCATTTAATTTCGATTATGTTAATGTAGTATAGAACATATAATATTTTGTGGGAAAACATAATATATAAAAAAATTACCTTCTCATTGAAGTCTTTTTTTAAAGGTTTCAAGGATTTGGTTCATGTATCGAGAATCTAAATCCCCTCTTTGTGTTCCCCTCTAACGTACAAGACATTGTCTACATTGGGATAATCATGAACTTATAATGATTTTTGGATGAAAGTTTCATCCTAAATTAATTACATAATTTAAAAGTAAAGAAAACAATCCAGTATCATTTGCAAGATTTGGTGATGTGATGCGTGTTTTAAACTAAAATGAGACTTACATATTGAAAAATTAACACATAGTCATACCAGTCACACCATGAATCCAATTGAGGTAAGACTGATTCCTACACATCAAAAACGACTAATTGGTAATTTTACTCAAGTATCAAAAAAATAAAAATGTAGTTTCTCTATTTTGAGTATGTGAGTTGACTATTTTACTAAAATTGATGTCAATTTTAAATAAACATTTTCACTTTGAGTCATATTGGTCACACCATGCATCAGATTGAGGTGAGAAAAATTCTTACACATCCCAAATGGATTTTGTATCTTTTTCAGAAAGTATCAAAATAATCCAAATGCATTTACTCGGTTTTGAGTAAGTCAGTTGTCTTTTTTACAAAAATGTCATTTTTAACTCGACCCACACACTTTGACTCATAACGATCACATCATCTATCTATTTGATGCAAGACTAATTCCTACACATAACTAATGTCTTATTAATCAATTTATTAAATTATCTAGAAAATATGAGAGTTTTTTCTAAGTTTTTAGTGAGTGACATTTTCTGAACTAAAATGTCAATGTTAAACTGATAATGAACACATTGAGTCATACCGAGCACACCATGCGTCAGATTATGGTGTGATTGATTCCTACATGTCAAAAATGACTTATGGATCATTTAAAAAAGGTATAAAAACAATATGAATATGTTTTCATGGTTTTTAGTAGTTCGATTTTCATTTTTATTAAAACTGATGTCAATTTTAAATTAAAAGACGTGCCTGGAGTCCTATCAACCACACTATGCATCAGATTGAGGTACGACTGATTCCTGCACTTATAAATGACTTATGCATAGTTTTCAAAACATATAAGATAAATATGAATTTATCTTCTTTGTTTGGAATATGTCACTTGTTTTTTTAATAAAATTTCATTTTAAACTGGAAACACACACTTTAACCTATACTGATCACATCTTGTATCGGTTTGACATGAGACTTGTTTTTATACCTCAAAAATGAATTATGAATCGATTTCCTAAATTATCAAGAAAATAAAAATGTGTTTTCTTTGTTTTCATTGAGTGAAATATTTTGAACTAAACTATCAATTTTAAACTGACAACAGACACATTGAGTCATAGTGGTCACATCATGCTTTGAATTGAGGTGTGAATAATACATACATGTTTCAAGTGACTTATGAATCATTTTCTTAAGTGTTAAAGAATTGCATGCCTCCATATAACACTTTTTCCATTCATATAAACCATATAATTTTTAAATAAAATAAAAACAATTAAAAAACCTTGTTTTATTAAATAAAATAATATTAAGAAATAGTCAACCAATTATTTTATTAATGTTTCATTCGGAACCTTGTGGATAAATTAGAGGATGAAAATGAAATTATTTCTTCATTAACTCTGACTCCATGTCAAATAAAATAAATTAATTTTAATACACTCATCAGCTAAAATTACACCATTGAAACACAAAACCCCCGAGTTTCACAACACTGTAGTTGTGTATTCTGATTCTTTCATTTCCATCCTCTCCATTTCTTTTGCACCCTTTGCTCTATTGTTTCTCTAGTTCTGTGGATGTTTTATTTGTAAGGATTTGTTGGAAATGGAGGTATAGAGTTAATAACTAGTTTCAATGGGGTAATTATCATAAATGGGAGGTATTCCCCCTTTTAGAGAACACAATGAAGTACAAGGGGAAATACATCCAATTTACTTAATTGGGTTCTCTAAAAGGGGAAATGCCTCCCAATTGTGAGAATCACACTATTGACACTAGTTATTAAGAAGACACATCCATTGAAACAAACTCCATCTAGATAAAATCTCCACACAAACAGGGAAACAATAGAGTGAAATGTGGGAATGAAACAGAGAGGGTAGAGACAGAAGAATCGGAATATGTAACTAAAGTGCTCTGCAGCTTTGGGGTCTTGGGTTTTTATAGTGTAATTATAGCTAATGAGTGTATGTTACTGAAATTTATTTATTTATTTGATTTGGAGGCATATTTAATGAAAAGTTACTTTCATTTTTATAATTGAATTTATCTACATGGATCCAAATAAAACTTTAATAAAATTATTTGACAAGAATTTATTTATATTGTTTTTTCGATCAAAATTTTTTTAATAGATTTTATTTTCTTAAAAAATGATATGGTTCTATATGATTGGAAAAAGAGGTCTGTGGAGGTGTGCACTTTTTCAAACTTAACTCAATAGGTAATAAACCGGAACAGGGTTCATGCCTTCCACAATCAAAAACTATAAAATAGATGCCACTCTTCATTCGATACATAGATAAATAAATTAAATCCACCTAAAAATTATATGTATGTTATATATATATATATATATTATATTTTAACTTTAATTAAATATAATTATATATGTGTGTGTATATTATTTATCATATTTAAATTTATTTAAATATATAATATATTATTTTATTTGTGTATATATAATACTAATTTTCCTAATAAAACTAAAAAGATAGTATTAATAATAATTATTAAATTACATTAATTTTAAATAGTTATAAATTTTGTTAATTTTGTTTAAAATATAATTATTTAAATTTTGGAAAGTTTAATCATTTCAAAACAAAGTATATATGTTTACCTAAATTTATTATTTTGATAGAAACATGAGTTTACAATATTTTATTGGTTATTTAAGTATAAATTATATTATTGTTAATTTAATATATATATATATATAGACCTAAAATGCATATATAGTCCTAAAATGATGAATACATAAAAATAATTTCTAATATATAGAATTTGATAACTTCCATTCCATTTTTAAAAAAAATGATATCGCGACCTAATGATTCTATAAAGACCATCTAATACGCATTGAGTCATCCTTGGGAATCTAAAGAGGTCCATATAGAAGATGGCATAAATCAATAATACACATCAACAAGATATATCAGAAACAAAGAAGAAAATCACATCAACACTTACAACGTCTATCCAATGCATATTTAAACACAAATATATATATATATATATCATGGAATTTATAATACAAAAAATTGAAAAATAAATGCAAATTTAAACATAATTTTTTATGAAAATTAATATAATCCCTTCATAATTTGGAAATCCAGAACCATAATTTGTGAATAAATTATTATAAAATAACCCTTACTTTATAAGTTCTAAAAACACATATAAATAGATAGAACGATATATATTTACATATATATGTATATATATATATTAATAAAATAAACTTAAGTAGATAAAAATATATTTAACCCCTATAACAGAATATCATAACATAGTAAAAGAAATACAATATCATACAAATTTTTAAAATAGAGGGCCATTGAAAATAAATATATATGGTATCACCATTACTAAGATTTATAAAAAAATAAAATAACAAAATTCTATAAAAATATGTTTTTAAGGAAACCCCTTACTTAAGAATATTATAACAGAATTTAAATAAATAAATTCTTTACATGAATTATATAAAATAATATTCGGTTGCTGCTTCACACCATTATCAGACTGAGAATTAGTTTGCTAAATCAATTTTCTCAGAGTCTAAAAGGAAATGTATTCCAAATATTGAAGCAATCTGGGGTATAGATATAGATAGCGAAGAAAATTAATTCAAAAATATTTTAAAAATACTAAAACAGGATATCTAGAATATTCATCATGAAAACAATGGATCAAAAACAAAATATAAAAAGAATATAAAAACTGGAGAACAAATACAGAAATAAAATTGGACCCTACAATAGAAAATCAGAAACCCTCAAATCTAGATCTCTAAATGAAAAATATAAAAAGAAAATCAGAAGCTATAAAGGAAAACACAAGCCTACCTCACTTGGTTGAGGAAAATATGAGACCCTCAGATCTAGATTTCGTGTATTTCTTCTAAACCCTAAATACAATCCAAAAAGGAAATTTTGAGTAACTAGATGGAGTGGGTTTGTGTGGTTTAAGCTTCGATTCACTAAGGAGGAGAACTGACACTAGGTGCCTTCTGCGGAAAGATTCTGATATCACATTAGATTTATAAAATGTTGGGATTTTTAATTAGATATGGACACTTTTATCAGTTCTTATTATTTAAGCACTAATAAAAAACATATTTATCAACACTTTTTTAGCACAGATAAATATAGGTCTTTATCAACTCTTATGCTCAATTTGAGGTATTCCTCAAGGTTCGTATTCCCTTACTCTTGAGATGTTGGAAGCCAAATATTCTTTCATCCATGTTCCTTACCTTGTGAAAATTTATAAAATTCCATCTTCCTCTTATTTGGTGTGTTAATAATACCACCAAATCTAACATTTTTAATCATATATCTAGATAGATGATTTGGAATAATTACAATATATTTCTCTCAAATGATCATGTCATTACAATGCTCATTAGAAAATTTTCCTTAACATTCCATATTAGAATAGTTCCTTCTAGTTACCTCCATGGACTAAAACCATAAAGCATAATGTTAGTAACACTTATTATTGAAAAATCCTTATAATCGTGAAAAATAACTTATATAATGTCTAAATCATGGAACCTAATTCTTTAATCTATGACACCATAGATTCATCCTAGGTTATTCATTGTCATCTTCTATTCAAATCCTTTATAATAATTCATGAATAGTTTGGTGAATTTCCAAATCATATCCCCCGGGAGTGTCAAATCAGGTGTGTAGTATGGCCTATTGTCTTGTACTAGATTTCTCCGAGTCAGGCCTTGAACATCTTGTTGGTGTTGTTACCCCAAGGTACATCTATTCCAGAGCCACATCTATTTATAGTATCCCGATAAGGATGCATTTATAGGTAACCACTCACTCCATCCTTTACCAAAATTCTATGATATTTTCCTAAATGTTAACCCATCCTTATACTTTTCCTTTGAGGCATCCCTAGAACTATCATTGAAAGTATTCTTAGGGATCTATCTAAAGTATTCTCATCCTAGTTTCTAAAGGTTAACTAAACCTTGTCTCTAATAATAACAATAGACACTAATATAAAACCAGTTTTTAACAACACTAGTTTTTATCAAAAATAGAAAAAGCGCAGATAAATGGAATCTTTATCAGTGCTGAAGAAAGAGCTGATAAATTTATCATCACTTTTTATCCTTGATATCTTGAAAATATATCAGTAATGAATCATTCAATACAATATTAATTTTATTTACAATGAATTTAGTATGTCATCAAAAAGTTCACATACATCACCCATATATCGTTAAAATTTATATTTGAAGTATAACACTTCTATAATGAATCAATTTAACAAAAAAATATTTTTTCTTTGAAAATAAGTACACAAAAATTAATTTTTAAAACGAAATATTTTTAAAAATTTCATTTCCAAAATATTTCCACAATTAATATTTTATACCCTATTTCATTAAAATAATGAATCAAAAAAATTATTAAAAATATTTAAAAACTAATACACAACACCCACATTAATAAAACATTCCAATTTTCATCCATTACTCATTGAAACAATATTGCTATCAAATCTTTCTATTATTTAATTTAACAATAGAAAACATCCAAAATTAATACACCAATATTATGTTCACATCATATGAAATAAGGATAAGAGTCCCCAAAATTGTAATTTGAAAAAAAGTTTACATGTTATTGTTCATGTTTTATCTAATAAGATTTATCATTTTCGAAACATCATACATAATATACTCTCATTATTGAAATAATATATATAAGATTCAAATTATTTAAATCATAATTTTAAAATCTAAAAAAAGTAACATGTATCTTATTTTTATAATTATCAACTCATATATACATTATATTAATTAGTAATGACACAATTTTATATAACGCATGATTCACTTCTATAATTTGTGTAATCATCATAAAAAAATTAATCATTTCCTATAATGTATTATTATCAACAAAATATCTTAAGGTTTTACATATAAAGTTATCAAAAACATTTTGGTTCCTTATTATAATGATCTAACATATCATTTACCACATCACATCATAGAAAAATCATATATTATAAAATCTATAAATAATATTTTTAACTCAAAATACAAAATTATATTTTAATAAGTTTTATTCATAATTACCCCATATTTTACCCTATCAGTAAAATATAAAACTAGAAAATATTTAAAATTAGTTCAACCTAACACAAGTAATTGTATACAACTAAAAATTCATAATTTCAAGTTCAAATAGGCCTCTTGAACATTATAAATTTCTTAATATTAAAATAATTTCATCTAAACAATAAGTTATAAATAAAAAATAACCATTTCCTAAACTCATTAATATAATTTAAAAAAAACTTATATAATTACACTATATTTAAATTAATTCAATTTATTCAAACATAATAATTTCATTAACCACTAATAATTAATCAGTTAGTTGTACCATTTCTTCTCATAAACACAATGATAATAGAAAAATATACAAAGTGTAAAAACCAATATTAAAATAAATCATTGAATATAGTCCGATTAACCTCCCCGCATAAACAAAAATATTATTTCAATCATAATCATAATCAATTAAGATTCGTGTATCCAAAAAAAATATCAATCCTTCCATTAGTACAACCTCACATAAACAAGTCTAGTATAATTTTAGTTTTCAGGTGTTGAATCAAAAGGGACCGTATATGTCTTAGCTGGTCTACCATGGCTACATTAAATCTCAATCCTAAATGGATATTTTGTCTAACCAAACCAATGAAATCCGCACCAGTACCATCAGAAAACTTCATTTTAAAATGAATATATATCATTGAAATCACTTTCTCTTGACCTAATTCCTTGAAATTTTTTTTCTTAGAGTAAAAATAAGAGCAACCCACAAGGATTGATTCCCAATGGATTGGTGAACATCACCAAAGATATCATAATTATTTATGGGTGGAATTTTTATCATTATTCACTATATATAATGTAAAACCACAAAAAAATATTATACCCCATAGAAAAAATAAAGAATAAATATCCCATGAATTCAATAGATATCCATAGTATTTCATAAAAAATAGGACACAAAATCTCTTTACCAACCCCAGTAAAAGAAATTATCTACCAATAAGATAATAAGATTGTATTTATACTCTATAAACACCAATTCATGAACAAGTAAGGTCCTATATATTCTCCAACACCATCATGGAAATAAAAAAAATCATTTCACGGAAATCTGGGTAAGTATAATAAAATACTTTCTATGATTCACCTTGTTAATTGTCTTGATAAAGTGGAAGAAGCATATACACTCTTTAGTAACAAAGGGAAAAAACTTTTGTTCCATCCCATGACATATACACTATTTCACTATAAGAACACTCTCAAAATCTGAGTATATAAAATATGAAAATTGAAATAAGTAAGTGTTTACATCACTTCCCATATCCATATTCAAAATAATACCATAGTAACATATTGACACCATATTAAAATACCAAATCCTCATAATAGTGTCATATCCATGACATTACACTACCACTACCATTACTAAACTATCCATATACCACTACTAGTACAACACCCATAGTTAGAAGTAAGATTGGAAGGGGTAGTCAATCGTCCATTCCAAGCACATATTATATGGTGGGGGTTAAGATTATATGAAAAACATTATACGGGTATTAGTTAGGTTATATTTCTCATATTATGGGTATTATGAGATAAATAAATATATAATTATATATAATAATACAAATATCACATCTTACTTCCACATCATATTTGGCTACCTCAATCCATCACACCACACACATTTTCACCATCACATAATTTCCACCATCAACACATACATCAAAGAAAAATATCTCACATTTACCATGAAATTTTAGTTTAAAACTTCACTAAAATAAATTTCAATTTCATAATCATTTTATTTATTTTACTATATAGAATAATATATTCACAACTAATTAATTCTATAATTTATCAATTCGGGTCATAAAAAATATCCTAAATACTTCCACGTGGTTATTTTTATTATTTATTTGACATGAATAATTATTTACCTACGATTACATAATCAAATTTCTATTCTTACTAGTTATGTTCGAATATAAAAAAATCATACATAATATATTTTCAATTTAATTCCTCCTCTTTCACTAATATAGAAGTGGTTTTTAAAAGCAAGAGAAAAAGACTTTATTGGAACTAAATAAATGTTGTTGATATAAGAGCTATATTAAGTGGTACATGTTTATTAGTTCTTGAAAAGAATTTATATATGGGGACCTTTATCAGCACTAAAAATCCCTTATAAAGAGTCCCTTTATTAGTTCTTAAAAAGACACTGATAAAATCCATACAACTATTGTGTGCTGTTAAAATTACTACACTCTAAAGTAGGAAATACATGTGTAGATGGAAAATTAATTATTTAATTGAAATAAAAATTACAGTACAAATACAAGAAAAAACATTATATTATATAAATTTTGATCAATTTTTGTATAATTACATTATAATGTACAATAAAACACTCAAATATGAATTATTTCACCATCATTGGCACCTGATCCCTAATCAAAAAATCCCAATTATGGTATTAGTTACTAAACAAACCAACCCAACTCGTGAATATTAATCAACCTATATAATAAAAAATTTCTTATGTAATTAACAATATTAAGAAATAAATTTAAAAAAATACAAAACAATATATTAATTAAAATTCAATATTTTATACATGGATACTCTTTGAGTCATTCCAGTCACAT
Organism: Viscum album; assembly: GCA_963277665.1. Classification (NCBI taxonomy): domain Eukaryota; kingdom Viridiplantae; phylum Streptophyta; class Magnoliopsida; order Santalales; family Viscaceae; genus Viscum; species Viscum album. Next base: position 1,474,255,804 of record OY728135.1, read on the forward strand.
CATATGTTTAATATGAATTTTGAATATTCTTACATGTGAAAAATAATGTAAGGATCATTTTATTAATTTATCAATAAAATATGAAGACAATTCCTTGTTTTGAGTTTGTCACGTGTCTTTTTTACTAAAATGTCAATTTAAACTTAAAACACAGAATTTGAGTCATACCAGTCATATCCCGTGTCAGTATGATGTGATTTTGATTCCTACATTTAAAGAAATACTTATGAATTATTTTCTTAAAGTACCAAGAAAATTAATTTGAATCTTCTTAGTTTTCAATGAGTAGAATGTGTTTTGAGCTAGATTGTCAATTTTAATCTGATAATGGACACTTTGAGTCATACTGACCACACCATATATCAAATTGAGTTGAATATAGTTCCTAAAAATCAAAAATGACTTATGGATCAGTTTTCTAAAGTATCAAAACAATACAAATGCGTTTTCTCTATTTTGAGCATTCGACATGTCTTTCGAACTAAAATGTCAAATTTAATTAAAAAAGAAACACTTAGAGTCACACTGATCGTATCATTATTTGGACTAAATTTTGGCTTGTTATTAAACATTATAAATTACATAAGGATAATTTTACTAAAAAATGAATATTTTACAATGGATTTTTATTATCTTTCAGTATGTCACATGTCATTCTTACTAGAATGTCAATTTTATCTACAAACATGCACTTTGAGTCATATTAGTCATATCATGTGTTGATTTGAAAAGATACTAATTAATACATGTCACAAATGATGAATATTTATTATAAAGTATCATGAAAATATGAATTTTTTATAATTTTTTTTGATTGAAATAGGTATTGAACTAGATTATCAACTTTAAACTGAAAATAGATACTTTGAGTCATACATGGCACACTATGTATTTGATTGAGGTGTGGATGACTCATAAATATAAAAAATTACTTATAAATCATTTTAATAATGTATCAAAACTATATGAATTTGTTTTCTTAGTTTCGAGTATGTGACATGGTTTTTGAACAAAAATGTAAATTTAAAATACAAAAGACACAATTAGGAGTCATATCGGTCACAAGGTGAATTAGATTGAGGCGCATCTGATTCCTAAATTTCCAAGATGAATTATTTTTAATTTTACTAAATTTTGAAAAAAAAAACTAATTTTTTTTTATCTATTTTGATTATTTTCTTTGTGTTTTAAAATAAAATGTCAATTTTAAATAAAAAGACACACTTTGAGTCATTCTTCTCATACTGTACATTGGATTGAGGTGCATCGTATTCCAACTAATCTAAAAATACTTATGGATCATTTCACTAATATATCAAAACAATACCAATGTTTTTCTTGATTATGAGTATCACACACTTATTTTTTTTACTAAAATGTAAATTTGAACTGAGAACACACACTTTGAGTCAATCCGGTCACATCATGTGTTGATTTTTTGGAGACTAATATATACACATAAAAAAATCTTACAAATATTTATATTAAATTATCAATTTAATCTATGTATTTTTTCTCCTTTTCTATAGAGTGACAAACATTTTGAACTAAATAGTCACTTTTAAACTCACAATAAGATCATTGAGTCATACGAGGCACAATATGTATCAGATTAAAGAGCATCTGATTCCTATATTTCATAAATTATTTATGTATTTTTATTAAGTATAACCATAATACAAATGTGTTTTATTGGATTTGATAATGTGGTGTGTGTTTTGAACTAAAATTCCAATTTTAAAAAGAAAACAAACACTTTGAGTCATATTGGACACACCATGTATCATATTAAAGTTCAGTTGATTCCTTCACATCATAAATTATTTATGGGTAATTTTCCTATGGTATTAAAAATATTTGAATTTGTTTTATCAGTTTTGAGTTTATGATGTGTTCTTTGAAATAAAATGTAAATTCAACTAAAATCAAACACTTTAAGTCAAACCAAGCACATTGTGTTTCAAATTAATGTGTTTTTAATTTATGTGTGGATTATTCCTACAAAATTAAAGAAATCATTCATGATATATATTTTTGGAAGTCATACTTTTCCATTCAACTATTGGAAAATCCATTGGTGTATTCATCCTTATAATTGACTTCATATTTTAGACATCATTTGGTTTCCTCACCCATCCAAAAGAAACATGTTCTTATGTTTCTAGCATGTTTAAAATAGTTTAATTCAAAGAACTAATTCCCAAAATATTTGTGAAAAAACAAAATAAGTATCATATAAAAATGATAAGGAATTTAACCTAAAAATATTATAAAAATGATGAAAAAATTAACTAAATTAGTAGTATGAGTTAAAAATTTCATGATATTTGTATACATTATTGACCCATTTAACAATCTCCATTATCTCAATTGAAAACTTGATGTCCAATAATATAATATCATGATTCTCTTTGAACATGTTACTAGCTCTACCATATCGGCCCCACCGTGTATTGGATTGAGGTGTTGCTAATTCATACGTATCACAAATGACTTATGAATAATTTTCCTAAAGTATCAAATAAATTTGAATGTGTTTAATTGATTTGGTTTGTTTAACTTATATTATGAACTAAAATTTCAATTTGAAACTAATATCATAAACACCGAGTCATATTGGGCATAACGAGTAACAGATTGAGTTGTGGTCGATTCCTACACATCATAAGATATCTTTTTATTCCTCAATATAATCAAAATTTAAGGTTATCTAATAGTGTTTTTTGTAAAAAAACATTGAATGTTGAAAACATTGCTGAATAAAAATAAAATTTCATTATCATGAGTTAATCATCCTTGTCTAGTTTATAATCAATGTACATGAGTGTATTATGGATGTATAATCCTATTTTATGATCTCTAAAAAATTAAAAATATAAACATTAGATAATAGTGATAAATAAATGAACTTAAAAGTGAATAAAATGATAAGATAAATCCCTAAATAAGTATTAGTATGTTACCTTCTCATTATGTCTATAAAATCTGACACCACGTATTATTCTCATTCATCTCTAAAAAAAATAATTCCCTATTGTAAATTTAGGGACTATCCTCAATTTTTGTAGTACTAGAAAAATATAAATAAATAATTAATTAGTAAAAAGATTTAAATTAAATAGTAAATATCATCGGAAATACCTATTTAGGGATGCTATTTTGTTGATGGAATACAATATCCTCTGTAAATTTCAAAACATAATTACCACATTCATTTGTAATAGTTTGTCAGGGAAACTGTAGAATCATTGAGAAAAAAAATTAATTAGTTTCAATATATGTTTTTATAGTGTAATGTTGTTATATACCCATCAATACTTATACATTTTTAGAATTTAATATGATTTTTTACTCATGGACTATCATCATGCCATTATTTTGATGATATTTAAACACTCCACTATCATAATAGAATTTTCATTAAAACATAATTTAAAAAGTATAACATGAATTTTATTTGTAAAATGTGACATGAAGTTTATAATAAGTTGATAAACCTTATCATATGTGGTCACTTTTTTGGGTATTCATGTATTGAATCTAAAAAATAAATCATTGGAGTATCCAAATTCACTACAAGGAGTAACCAATGCTGTCTAAAAAGGAATAAGTAATTAAATGAATGAAAATATATTTTATATGATTAAATTGTATATTCTTACCCCTAGATCATTGGTATTAATAAAATTATGGAATCTATTCGTTTTAATTCTATCATCGTATCCATATTTTCCCTATTACTCTATTAGATTGGTATCAATGATAATCATTGCGTAAAAGTGATGTGGGGACTAATTATTCCAAATTTGTATTCAAATGGTTTTCCCTTCAGATTGTATTGAAATATACTTCTTTAAAAAAATATTATTTAGTCATAATTAATATATTATATCATCTATAGGATTAAAACATCCAGAAGACACCCCTCATGTATAAATTTACAACAGAGACTCCTATCCATTCATACGTGAGGATTTCATTTACATTCTCTAGACCAATATATTCTATAATGTCCTTTAAATACAACTAATCTTCAAAAATCAATTTTGGTCATATCTCCACTTGATAACATTGTAACCACATGAACCGTTAAAATATTAGTAATTATAGATATGGAATGGTCATGGAAAAGGTACTCTGTGAAAATATTTTTTCTTTGATGGATTATCCTTTATATTTTTTTCATTCGGTCATCCATTTTAACCAATTCTTTATGTCCATCTGCAATAAAATTCATTGGTTCGTGCCTTTTTAATTAATTATTAAAGGAATTCATGAAAAATAAATATAAAATGAATACCTCAATGTCAACATGTATTTTTGAAATATCGAATAACCATAACATGAATGATCCAATAGCTTGATCAACCATATTAACATCTACATCATCAAGTGGAACATGTATCTCAGTGCTTGAAAAATGATCTATGTGAATCCCAATTATCAAATGACTTATTGGATGTTTTTTTGTTTATAATATCTCATTTTATATTGACTATTTTAACCCTTATAAAAAGAAAATGTGCAGATGTTAATATATGTAAATCACAATAATTTTAACCATGTAGAATACCAGTACATGAATGGTATTAGTCTCAACCTAATTCACATTTCCCAAAAACATTTATGAAAAATATTTATTACCTCATCTAAGATAACCCTTTAAGGGGAATGGATCACCTCCAAACTGATTGGGGTGGGGTTATTTATGTAATTTTTGTTCTTCTATTTTTCTTCTATTTGATTCCTTCCCATAACATTTTCTAACAACTCTGACTTCCAAAAAAATTCTTTTAGAGAATCTAATCATTCCAAAAACACTTCAATTTTATATCTTTATCAACGTATTCATTTATTTTCATAAAATATGTTCGGGGTGACACCCCAAAACCCCAATGAATGACACGGTCACACTTTACATGCCACTTCAAGGTAACAGATAATGGTTGTTCATAAAGTATAAGTCATGATGATTCTAGTGACTATGATGGATAAAAACATAGGAAAGTAGGTAATCATTGTTATTTAATACCAATTTAAAGAATTTTTTATTATGTTATATTTACACATGCTTCCCACACTTTTTTTTGTGTTTTCAACTATTAATATCCCATATTTATTGACACGCGACTCTTTCTATACCACATGATGTGTGATGGAAGTGGCCTTTGATTTTGATTCATCAAAATACATATAAAAAAACATAATTATAATTTTTCTTAATGTAACATTAAATTATTTCTATATATTTAAATTTCATATCATTTTTTTCTTGTAAATAATAACCCATCATTTATTTATGGTATGGGTATGTTGGTGTTACCACATGTCGCATATTTTCGACACTCATTTGATGTTTCATAAATTATAAATTCTAAATAAATGTGATTAATACATCAATTGTCAATAAATTTATTACAAGTCACAATATACCTAAAATGAATTCTCATCATAACGACCAGTAAACTCATCCATGAACTATTCGTTTATGAGGTGTGAATACATCTATGGTGGGTGTGGGTTTATTTTCCCTTCAGTATATTTGAGAAGATACTTCATAAGAATTTTCCAAAATCCTTTTTTATCCTTTACCCTGAGAATTAAAAATTTTTCATTCATGATTAATCTACTATAAATTCACTCTTCAAGAGATAATAAAGAGTAAATCAATACTTATTCATTTTATTTTTTAAGTAAAATAAATAAATTATATCACAATTTTACATTAATCACTTCTTAAATTTATTCCTTAAGCACAGACACAACATTTTTTAATGAATATGCATTAATTGGCACTCACATTCAAGTGTTGTGACTGATGTAACTATTGAACATGGCCTTTTGGGGATAATAGGTCGTGTATGTTCATTCCATCCAACCTTGAATTTGATTGTTTTTTTAAATTAATATTTTTTTCTAACATCGTCACACTATGGAGAACTTTTTTTCTAGGGCACTGGTTTTTCACTTTATATCACTTAATCAGCTTCAACATTGTCAATATGTTGTTCCAATGCATTGGAAGCATCAACATGTATAGAAGGTTGTTATTACTATATATTGGGAGAATAAAAATTTTATGAAAACTATTGTTTCTCAAGATTGGAAGAATCATCATGTGATAAAGTCATTATCTATATAATCGGTTTAACACAGAATTTATATTACTAAAAAATAAAGTAGCGAACATATGATAATAAAATGTAAAAAAAATTAAAATATAAAAATATGACCTGATTATTGAAATCCGTTTTTTTAGGATGAAGGGATTTGACCCCTCTATTGAGTATCCAAATACACCAATTATGGAATCTCTAAAATACAAGACCCCATCTACACTGGGACTAATATGAAATGCTTTTGATGCCCCAATGCAAGGGTCATCCTCATTTGAATTTAAATATAACCCTTCAATGGTTTTGGTCGATGAAAAAACAATTAATCACTTTAGGTTTGAAGGATCTAGAACATAATATACTTTTACTTCCTATGATTCATTATAAATGGTTCTACTTTGTTCCCTTACTTATTGAAATCCACTTTCAGAAATACCATTACGTCTATTTTAACTACCCTCCTATTATCAACACACTTTCATTGAAAAATAATCACTTGGATTGTTTTATAGTCCAACACCAACATTTTTTATGATTCCAAAGTATGAAATATTCACATAAATTTTATTTTTATCATTAATACCATATAAATGCATCATTTTAGCCACAAGTGTAATTCCACTATTTTTCAAGGTACTTCACTCATCATGTTCATTTATATAGGTCATATAACCATTAATTACATTACCACTGTATGATAATAAACGCACACTTGGTCCTCTTTCTATCCATTGAAGTCATTCAAAAATTTAATATGTATTTTTAGTTGACAACTTAAAAGTATGTTATCAAAACCATACTATAAAATATTTATTTTGTGTATTTGATATCTAGATTTAAAATATTGATGGATTCAAATGCCTAATAATTATTTTTTGGGTTTCAATAAATGGAACAACATCTAAACTATTTTAAAAAATGTAAAGGTGATCCTGCTCCCGCTCTGTAGTATTAATTGTAACAAAATTATAAAAGAAATAATTTCACCCATAACATTCCCGATGTGAAGAAATTTGGGTAATGAAATGCATTATATGTCATATAGGTTGATGTAATAGAATTAAACAGATTCCACAAAAACATATTACTCCATAATACAACCTTTTTTGACTTCTATTTTGGACAGACCCTTTCAAAATATTCATATACCATTTTATGGGATAAACCTATCTATAATTTAAAGGAACACATAGTCAAATATCTATTACCATGCTCACCCTCAATTGAACCATCATATCAAAGAATATCAATAGGAAGAACATATCTAATTCACATAATAGAATGCAATTTTTTATCCATAGTTTTCAATTCCATTGTGTCTATAAAATTTCTTCATATAGATACAAATAAAGAACCATATCATTTTCAAAATATTATGAATATTCATGGAAAAAATGAAACATAAGGCTATATGAATTATATCTTGCATCAAATAATGATATTAATGTGATTTCATACCATTTAACTTAAAATATGTCATTGAAATGCTATTCTTGATATTTGTTGAAATCCCCTATAAAATCATTACATCGTTCATGAAGTTAAAATACTTATATCCCTCTTTCCTAGAAATACTGAAATTATTTGGGAGAATAAAAGTCTATTTTTCTCTCTATATTGGTTCTAAACCATCATGTTTCCCTATTTTGATCATGTATAACCTATCCTTAATTACCACTATTGTTTGTCCTAGTGAATTTATTAATATTCTAATGATACAATCACATACATTTTTTCCACACACATAACATCAATAAAATTCCTAACGTATAAATATTTCTAGTGTGACAATTTAAAAAAATAACTAACATCATTTTCAAATCAACTTTTATAAGGTTTTTTAAAATAGGTTTACCAAAATAGTTGTTTATATCTTTTTCTTTCACAAATAGTTGATCACTTATTAGATGAGATAGTGTTATAAATTAATATAAAATCCCATTTAATGTTGTTTTCCAAGATTGGTACTTATTTTGGAGGGGTAGAAATATTTTATTTCCTTTAAATATATATCCTGAAAATAATTCATAAGTATGAAAGTCATTTATGATCCTATAAAACATGGATCTCAATATAAAAATCTTCATTTATGTATGAATCATACAAAAAAACACTTTAATCCCACGATTAATTCAAATATTCAATAAATGGATCCAAATAAACATCAATATCAATACCTAGTTGTTCTGGTCATTATATAAGAGATAAAATAAGTTGTTTTCATTTAAAACATAACCACAGTGGAAAGTTATAATATTCCATTGTAACCAACCATGTAATATGAATGTTTCATTGAAAATTAAAAGGATTTACTCCATCTATAGATAGAGAATGATTAAGTATTCTCATCTCATTTTACAAATTAATGATACACTGACAAATTCTATTCTACTTTGGAGTGTTTATCGGTTGATAAAGTTTCCCATATTTATTTCTTTTATCTATAATCCATGTGAATTTTCATTTGTTCTCCTCACTTCCATACAGAATCTAAACCTTGGAATGATTGGAAGGTATCTTAAAACATTAATAGGATCTGATTCACCATTATTCTATCAAGAATCACCAAACATTGGTGGTTTGTTTTGTTATTTGTGGTCCTTGTGGAAAATGTATACAATCATTTGGATAGGAATGCATTTTTTCAATGATAATACTCATTTATTGTAGAATTATTTTATCATCATATGTTCTACTGGTAAGCTAATAATATTCTAGGGGTATATCATTAACGAGAGAATAGATTTTATATAAATTTGTGTCACTCAATTAATTGTTATCTTTTATATTATATAGCTTCAGTAAGGTTGAAAATTCTTAATATTTAGTACAATAAAAGTATAATGAAATATTTGAACAACGATTTAAAATTTTAAACAATTTTTGAAAATAAAAAATTTAATATTAAACTATCAGTTTCACTTCCTTGATATTATCTTCATCATTGTTCACACCTGTAATCACATCATTGATATAGTCCTTATCATTATTAACACTTGTAATCATATCATGTGATCCATAAAATGTTTTATTAACCTAATAAATAACCACATTTATTTTTCCCTATGTTTATTACAAAATTTTTAACCTTGATCTATTTTTTTATAGATCAAGTTGTATTTCAATTCTTTTTCACTAATTAGTATTGAATAATAACAACACAAACATAGATAAATGATTTGAGAAGGGTCATATACATGATCTTTTTAAAACGTGATGAAAAGTTTCACCCCAAATTCATAATATTAATTCATATGATTAGAATCTATTCATTTTTAATTCATATCCAACCTATTTGATTCAGTAATACTAATATTTAACAAAATAAATAAATAACTCCGGAGTTTTATCATGAAACCCCGAAAAGTTCATTCTTAAAGAATAATTTAAGCTACATGATGTCATTATTCTATGATAATAAGAGCCTAATGATGGGTATTCATATTTTTTTATAGTGTTGGAAGTAATTTATGTAATAGAATGCGTGATATCTATAATGTTACTAATTATCTTATTAAATCTGTAAATAATGAAAAATATATAGATCTCTCATAGAATTATTTCTATGTATCATGTGATTAAAAATTAAGATGAGATCTATTAAAATCAGGGAGAAATTGAAATCAATAAGTAGGAATAATTAGTGTTTATTCATTTGTTATCATGGTATGTAGTTTCCAAGGTGGTGTTTCAATCAAAGGATTCTTAGGAGATTATTTTGAACTTTTTCAGATGATTAAAACATTGATAGGTCCCAATCACATGGTCTTGAGAACCCAATTTGGAAGAGACACTTAATGTTAAGTCAATGTAATGGCTCGGACCTCTCTGGCCAATTCCTTTGTCAAAATGAAGGTCAAGAAGTGTTATAGAGGGTAATATGGACTTTTCCCACACTTTTTAGAATTTTGAAACTACACACCGTGTAGTTTGAGTACACGTCGTGTACTTCCTTTCCGAGTATACCCTGTGTTGCAAGCCATGTCCTTGTTGTGTGGAATAAATGGGTGCACGCTTTGTGACCAGTTTTACACGCCGTGTAGTCCTTCCCCGCGTACGCGTTACCAGTCAACAGTCGTGTACTGTGTTGGAGCCGTGTCCTTGCCGTGTGCAATAAATGAGTACATGTCATGTGTCCAGACTACACGCCGTGTATTCCCTCCACGCTTATGCGTTACCCTCAAACCATGTGTTGACCAGTCAACGGCTGCGGAGCCATGTTGGAAGCTACGTGGAGACCGTGTGAAATAACCGAGTACACGCCATGTACCATAAATAACACGCCGTGTACTTTTTCTTTTCACACCTATAAAAGGAGGGGTCCCCTCCTCCTTTCAAATCACCCCTCTCCTCTCCTCTCCTCTAAGCAGAGCTCTCTCAAGAGACTCAAAGGCTCTTCCTTCCATAACTTCTTCGTCCAAGCTCCATTTTATGATCCTTCAGCAGCCACGGGATCATAAAGATGAGGCGGAGCTTCCGAGCGTGGATTCGTTGTCTTTCCTTTGGCCTTTCCATTCTGACCTCCACCCGAGGAGGTTTTGTCGGGACCTTACAGAAGTGACGGATGCCGACAGACGTCTTCTAAGGTTGATCCGGGGGAGCGATACGATCAAGAACCTGTTGAGGAAGGGATTTTACCTTCGTCTCTCTAATTTGTGCATCATGTGGGGTGGGTGTTCTCTTGTTTATGTGAAACACTTTTGAACCAGTTTAATGAAGATAATAACTGGCTTATATAACGAGGATGGGAAGTTGCGATTGCTGTTACTTTGTATCCTGTGATATTATGTTGTGAATTGAATTAGCTTTTACCTACTGAAAATCACGGTCGTTGGGGGCCTTTTCTTACGCAATTAAATGTTTCCCTCTCCTTCAGGTTTTTCTTATGGATGGAAACCTTATTGAATGTGGAATTTGGTTAATCATGTAAAGTTGGATGTTAAAATCTGGAACACTTGTGTGATCACCCCGGTTAAACAAAATGGAATAATGAACATGTGGGTGTTGGCTTGGTTATGAGGCATGTGTTGTGGGTGTTTTGTGGGTTGTTGTGGATCGTGTAAACAGCAGGGCTGCGGTTGACTTGGTTTTGGGCTTGATGTGAACGGACAGTTGGTTGTGATTAATAAATAAAATGTGGAAGAGTTAATGAATGGTGGGGTGTGGTAATGGAACGAAAATAATAATCAATGAGGTTGGTTGTATGATAAGAAGGGATTTGTTGTGTTGCTCGTGTTTTTCCTGACTTGATTTGTGGATGGCAGGGATATGTTTTACGAATGTTTGATGTGGTTGGTTGTGGATAGTTTCCCAGTAGTTATGGAACTAAATAAACCATTTCTACTGAAACATGAAAACCTAAAGGGGGTTGGGTTTTTTTTGTTGTATCCATGCTTCGTAGTAGCAGTGCCAAGGCACATGCTCAGTTTCTCTTTTTATAATCCATAGGTTGGGATGTGTGGTTGGTATATATATATATATATATATATATATATATATATATATATATATATATATATCTTTGGTGTTTTATCGCACCCCACCCATGTTGAGCACTTAGTGCCGAACACTCCCATTTTATGGGAGAGGGTGTTTTTCTCATAGTTACTAGCTCCTTCCTGCTCCTTCTCCCCTAGGCTGTGATGGATTGAGGCAACCTTACACCTAAGACTCTTCGGGTAGGTTTCGATTGGGGTGGCTTTAGCCCAAGAATCTTTAGGCAGATTCTACTGTTTCCCAAGAATCTTCAGGATGAGGCCCAGGTGTGTGTAGGAGGGATACGTGGTTGTGAGGCCCAGGTGTGTGCAGGAGGGATACGTGGTTGTTAGGCCCAGGTGTGTACAGGCGGGATACGTGGTTGTGAGACCCAGGTGTGTGCAGGCGGGATACATGGTTGTGAGGCCCAGGTGTGTGCGGGCGGGGAGAGTGTGGAAGCGTCAGGACGTTCATCGTTAGTAAGAGCAGCTAATTAAAGGGAAATAGTGTGGGGGTACCCAATACTCTTGTTCTTATATACTACTACCAGTTGTGATTGTGTTTTTGTGAGTGTGGCTGGTGTGTTTTGGTGGATATAATTCCTTGGTATGTTTCTTCGGTTGTTCTCGCGGGACATTAGGATGTCTCCCCACTTGTTCACGAGAGCTTTAGGTTTCCCTACTGAGTATACTTGTATTCTCACCCTACGTTTACTTTCAGGTTTCCAGGAGGACTACCAGGGCCGTGTGGGACCCTAGTAGTCGGACAGTTGGAGTTGTTGCTATTGTTGTACCTTTTTTTTTCTTTTGGTATAGTACTTTGAGCTTTTTTGTACTTGTACCTTGTTATAAGATTGTTTAAACATGCATGTTTGAATGGTTTGAGTTTATTTCTATACACTTTCCCTTTTCCTTTTTGGTGGTTGAATTGTCCTATTTCCCGATCGTTAAAAATAAAAAGGGTAATGCCTCCCTTTTTTTGTGAAAAACTCATACCATTGGGGCTATTCGCCACCCCGAGGCCTACTCGAGGCGAGACTCGGGGGTCATTATCTCCCTTTCGCCATTTCCAGCTCAAGATGGGCATCTTTGGTGGGAGGGGGTCGTGACAGAATGGTATCAGAGGTGATGGTTGAGAGATAGGATGGGGGTCTGGAGTTAGGCACAGTGAGGATTGCATGGGATGGTAGGGCAACAATGTTAGTCAATCTTGGTGCGTGACATAGGCCAGGGAAGACCGGCTAGGACTGGGGATTTTAAGGCCCCCCGTGATCTGATGCAAGGAATCTGAGCCTACTGAACTACCAAGTGAGGCTACATTGATTGCAGGGTAGAGACCCTAGGTAAGGTACGCGCATCCTCATGAATGTGTTTTACATGATTTGGGAGTTCTGGGAAAGAAATTAAAATAAAATGATAAAATTAAAACTTGAGTTTTTACTTACTACTTGGGCTTAGGAGATCCTTGTTTACCATACAGATATGGCACCTAGACGTTGTCCCCAGGTGGCTCAGACGGCCGAGGCCCAGTAGATTCAGGCGGTCAATCAGTTGAGGATTGACCGAGAGGAGGAAGATAGGCCGTGGCAGAAGACTCTCTGTTCTTTCCAGCGGCAGACCCTCAAGAAGTACGAGGGTAGTACTTCAGATATAGAGGCGGAGGGGTGGCTTGAGGAGATAAGGATCACTTTTACCTTGATTCGTGCTCCGAGGGAGTACAGGGTTCCCATAGTAGTCAGTCAGCTGAGAGGTGCGGCACGACAGTGGTGGACTCTCTACCTTGGAGAGAGGATATAGGAAGTGGTTCCATGGGATGACTTTGAGAAGGAATTCTGAGAGGAATTACTTTCTTCCATGATCAAGGCGGAGAAGTGGCAGGAGTTACTCTCCCTTCAGCAGGGGAGTATGTCGGTACGAGAGCTGGGGATCAAGTTCAAGGTTCTTCTACTCTTTGTTCCGGATCTATTTCTTGATGAGGAGTCTCGGGCGAGACTGGAGGAGGCGCTTCGTCCTTCGCTCCAGTATGTTGTCACCCCCTTCACCCTTCCGACGTACTTGGCAGTACAGAAGAAGTCAGAGTTTGTATAGAGGATGCACTCGCTAGGAGGTGCACCCCGAGAGGGGATCCAGCCAAGTTCGTCAAAGGGGAAGGCGGTCAGTAGCAGGTCTCCTACGACGGGACCTTCTAGGTTCAGGCCAGTGGGGAGCATGCCCCAGCAGTTCCAGTTCAGATATTCGGGTCCTCTTCCCTTTTTCGCGATCCTAGCACTGAGGTGTTTTTCTTGTGGAGGTTTTGGGCACATTCATAGTCGGTGCCCGACCCGAGCTCAGTATGGTGGAGGTGGTCAGGTTCAGTGCCCACCTCAGTAGTACCAGTTGCCAGCGAGGCCCTTCCAGTAGCAGCAGGACCATGCTCCTCCGAGGTCAGACTTTGCGGGAGGAGGCCGACCTCAGGGTTCTCCTTAGGGACCTCGACCAGGGTGTTGTCGGGGAAGTGGATGACATCAGAGAGGTAGAGGAGCTGGGTGTGGATAGTTGCACGCAGCAGAGTTGACAGCTCCAGTAGGACCATAGGTGGTGCGAGGTACAATTTGTTTGTTCAGCACTCTTGTTTCTGCTTCGCTCGATTCGGGATCCTCGCACTCGTTTTTTGCACATAGGCTAGCCCATGCTTTGGGACTAGACGTAGAGAGACTTCCTGTACCACTGGTACTGAGTACACCAGTTGGGGGCCAGACCAGCGTATCTTGTGTTTTCCGGGGATGTGGGATGACGTTGGGACCACATCGATCTAGTTGGGACCTTCTTCTGTTACAGATGCAGCTATACGATGTCATCCTAGGCATCGAATGGTTTTTTTCTGTTAGTGCCGTTATCGAATACTTCCGGAGAAGAGTCGTGTTCTCCGACGTGGATGGGCAGCACGTATCTTTTGTCGGTGAGAGGAGCTTTCAAGTGGGAAGCCGGCGTGTGGATCCTCTCCTTTTCTTGTTGGGCAGGTTATCAATGGTTCCAACTGATAAAGAGATTATGGATGTCCCAGAGGTTGTTGGGGAGTTCCTTGATGTTTTTCCTGAGGAGGTTGTGACTCTACCCCCACCCCCCTGACGTGACATTGAGTTCGGGATAGAATTACAGCCTGGTGCCCATCCGATTTAGATGGCCCCTTATCGGATGGCACCTTCAGAGTTGCGGGAGTTGCAGATTCAGATTGATGATATGATGGAGAAAGGTCTTGTTCGACCCAGCGTGTCTCCATGGGGTGCTCCGGGTTTGTTCGTGAAGAAGGCAGATGGTGGTCTCAGGCTATGCATAGACTACCGAAGGTTGAACCAGGTAATGGTCAAGAACCATTACCCCTTCCAAGGATAGATGATCTCTTCGACCAGCTGAGGGCAGTAGGTTGGTTTTCTAAGATTGATCTACGATTGGGATATCATCAGCTAAGGGTAAAGGACAGTGACATCTCGAAGACGGCTTTCTGGTGCAGGTATGGGCACTTCGAGTTTGTAGTGATGTTGTTTGGGGTTACAAATAAACCGGTTGTGTTCATGGGACTTATGAACTTTGTCTTCCGAGAGTTTCTGGACTAGTTCATCGTTGTGTTTATTGATTACATCCTGATCTACTCAATATCAGAGGAGGAGCACATTGAGCATCTCAGGGCATTCTTGGAAGTTCATCGACACCACGAGGTTTATGGGAAATTGTCGAAGTGTATGTTCTTGACACAAGAAGTACAAATACTTGGGCATGTGGTGTCTCAGAATGGAGTGTCAGTGGACCCGTCGAAGGTGGAGGCAGTTGTTTCTTGGGCAGCACCCAAGAGCGTGGCAGAAGTTCGTAGTTTCTTGGGGTTAGCAGGTTACTACCAAAGGTTCGTTTCGGACTTCTCTCGAGTTGCTGCTCCATTGACAGCTTTGACGAGGAAGAACCAGGTCTTCTTATGGAGCGAGCAGTGCCAGAATGCTTTTGACTACCTGAAAGAGAATTTGGTCAGTGATCCTGTACTCAGGTTTCCAAAGGAAGGGTTGTTGTATTATGTGTTTTTTGATGCTTCTGGAATTGGTCTGTGGTGCATGCTAATGCAGAATAAGGGTGTGATTTGTTATGGGTCTAGGCAGTTGCACCCTCATGAGCGTAACTATGACACCCATGACCTGGAGCTTGAAACAGTAGTCTTCTCACTGAAGTTGTGGCGACATTACCTCTTTGGGGAGCGATTTATGGTCTTCTCAGATCTCAAGAGCCTACGTTATATCTTCTACCAGCGTGACCTGAACTTATAGAATTGGAGATGGGTCGACTTTCTCCAAGACTATGACTTTGAGATCTGTTACACTAAAGGTAAGGGCAACATTGTGGCTGATGCCCTGAGCAGGAAGTCGTATCAGGAAGTGGTTCGGGAATCTGCTGATGCTTGGAAGGCGATGGGAGAGTTGGCTGCCTTGCACTTGGATGCAAGGGAAGAAGGTGTTAGAGGCTATTTTTTCAGATGACAGTACAGTCCTCCTTGTTGCAGCAGGTGGAAGAGTCTCAGTGGGGGGACTTCGAGGCGGAAGTGATGCGGGATCGTGTTGATCAGGGGAACGCTCCAGAAGGATGGTCAGAGGACAGCCGACATCGGATTCTTTTCCATGAAGGTTGTTTGTTCTGGAGGCGATGCATGAGGGAGTTCTCCGTGAGTTCCATAGCTCAGCCTTAGTGGTATATCCAGGAGTGTTAAAAATGTATCGAGGCCTAAGGGATCAGTTTTGGTGGCCCAGGGTGAAACGGGCAGTGGCGGAGTTTGAGGATAAATGCCTAGTGTGTGAGCAAGTGAAGGCTGAACACTGTGTTCCTAGTGGTTTGTTGCATCCTTTAGATGTCCCCGAGTGGAAGTGGGATGACATCTCAATGGACATCGTCACAGGACTACCCAGATATCAAGGAGGTTATGATGCTATCTGGGTAGTGGTAGATCGTCTGAAGAAATCATCTCACTTCATAGCAATCAAGGAGTCGGGCCCGGTGAGTACCTTATCACAGAGGTACGTAGAAGAGGTGGTGCGCTTCCATGGAGTTCTGAGGACTATCATCTCAGATCGGGATACTCGGTTTACCTCACGAGTATGGATGGGGTTACATCATGCTTTTGGCACCCAGATATGCCTTAGCACTTCATTCCACCCCCAGACCTATGGGCAGACGGAGCAGACTATCCAGAAGTTGGAGGACATGCTGCGAGAATGCGTTCTGGATTTTGGAGGATCATGGGTATGACACTTCCCTTTAGTAGAGTTTTCCTACAACAACAGCTTCCACTCTACTATTGGCATGGCACCGTTTGAGGCTTTGTATGGAAGGCCATGTCGTTCACCCATTTGCTGGGAAAAGGTTGGTGAGACAGGTGATCTTGGGCCAGAGGTAGTGCAGATCACCACAGAAAAAGTCCAGCTTGTACGAGAGAGGATGAAAGCGGCTCAGGACCGACATAAGTCTTATGTTGATCGTCGGAGGATTCCCTTGGAGTTTGAGGTGGGAGATCATGTGTTATTGAAGGTTTCCCCTCGACAGTGGTAGTAGAGGTTTGGGAAAGGGAGTAAGCTCTCACCTAGGTTCATCGAACCTTTTGAGGTGCTGAGGTGAGTCGGAGAGGTGGCATATCAGCTAGCTCTGCCACCTCAGTTGGAGAAAGTTCATGACGTCTTCCACGTCTTCCAGCTTTGTCGGTACTTACGCGATGACTGTCATGTTATTGACTAGGGAGAGATAAATATGGGAGACGACCTGACCTTCGAGGAACGACCAGTCAGAATCGAGGATCGTAAAGAAAAGGTGCTCCTCGGACGAACCATTCCCTGGGTTCGTGTGTTGTGGAGGCATGGCGGCCTCGAGTAGAGCAATTGGGAGCGGGAGAACCAGATGCACGCTCAGTACCCAGAGTTGTTTTGACTTGTGTTTTTTCTTGTTCTTATGAGCTTTGTTGTTGTACTCTGTACCCTTGTTATATGGAATTATTGGCTTGTCAGTTTTGAGACCTTTTGTTTCTTTGATCCCTGGTAATGTGTAACATGTCCGAATGTGTGGGAAAGGAAAAAAACCTGACCCTTAATCGAGACGCATTAATGCAGATGCGATTGAACTCGTGCGGGCAAGTCAGTTCCGCCAAAAGCAGATAATATCTCGACATAGGTGAAGGAGTTTTCCAAACCTACGTGTTTGGGAAGTGTGTTGGGTGTGTGGTGTTGGAGTTAGTGCGAGTTGAAAAATCCTAATGTATGAAAGTGGGAAGAACCAATTCTTAATCGAGATGCATTAATGTGGTTGCGATTAAACTCGTGAAGGTGAGTCAGTGTCGCCTAAAGTGGATAATATCTCGACATAGAAGAAGTAATTCCTAAAACATATCATTAGGGTTGTTGGTTGGGTTTCTGTTATAATGAGAACCCTAAGAGGTATCTTGTTGGGTTCCTCTGGGTTGTTTTTTGAATTCTCGGGGACGAAAATCTTTTAAGAGGTATCTGATGTAATGGCACAGACCACTCCGGCCCTTTCCTTTGTCAAAAATAAGGTCAAGAAGTGTTCTAGAGGGTAAGATGGACTTTTCCCACACTTTCCGGAATTTTGAAACTACACGCCGTGTAGTTTGAGTACACGACGTGTGCTACCTTTCCAGGTATACCCCGTGTTAAAAGCCGTGTCTTTGTAGTGTGGAATAAATGGGTGCATGTCGTGTGACCAGTTCTACACGTCGTGTAGTCCTTTCCCGCGTACGCGTTACCAGTCAACGGTCATGTACAGTATTAGAGCCGTGTCCTTTCCATGTGAAATAAATGAGTACACACCGTGTGTCCAGACTATATGCCGTTTATTCCATCCCCATGTATGCGTTACCCTCAAACCGTGTGTTGACCAGTCAATGGTCGCGGAGCCGTGTTGGTAGCCGCATGGAAACCGTGTGAAATAACCGAGAACACGCCGTGTACCATAAAGAACACGCCATGTACTTTTTCTTTTCACACCTATAAAAGGAGGGGTCCCCTCCTCCTTTCAACTCACCCCTCTCCTCTCCTCTCCTCTCCTCTGAGCAGAGCTCTCTCAGGAGACTCGAAGGCTCTTCCTTCCATAACTTCTTTGTCCGAGCTCTGTTTTACGATCCAACAGCGGCAACGGGATCATAACGACGAGGCCGAGCTTCTGAGCATGGATCTGTTTTCTTTCCTTCAGCCTTTCATTTCTGACCTCTACCTTAGGAGGTTTTGTTGGGACCCAACAGAAGTGACGGACGCCGACAGACATCTTCTAAGGTTGATCCGAGGGAGTGTTGTGATCAAGAACCTGTTGAGGTAGGGATTTTACCTTCGTCTCTCTAATTTGTGCATCATGCGGGGTGGCTGTTCTCTTGTTTACGTGAAACACTTTTGAACCAGTTTAATGAAGATAATAACTGGCTTATATAATCGGGATGGGAAGTTGTGATTGCTATTACTTTATATCCTGTGATATTATGTTTTGAATTGAATTAGCTTTTACCAACTGAAAATCACAGTCGTTGGGGGCCTTTTATTACGCAATTAAATGTTTCCCTCTCCTTCTAGATTTTCTTATGGATGGAAACCTTGTGGAATGTGGAATTTGGTTAATCACGTAAAGTTGGCTGTTAAAATATAGAACCCTTGTGTGATCACCCGGGTTAAACAAAATGGAATAATAAAAATGTGGGTGTTGGCTTGGTTATGAGGCATGTGTTGGGGGTGTTTTGTGTGTTTTTGTGGATCGGGTAAACAGCAGGGCTGTGGTTGACTTGGTTGTGGGCTTGATGTGAACGGATAGTGGGTTGTGATTAATAAATAAAATGTGGAAGAGTTAATGAATGGTGGGGCGTGGTAATGGAATGGAAATAATAATAAATGAGGTTGGTTGTTTGATAAGAAGGGCTTTGTTGTGTTGCTCGTGTTTTTCCTGACTTGATTTGTTGATGGCAGGGATATGTTTTATGAATGTTTGATGTGGTTGGTTGTGGATAGTTGCCAAGTAGTTAAGGAACTAAATAAACTATTTCTACTGAAACGTGAAAACCTAAAGGGGGTTGGGTTTGTTTGTTGTATGCATGCTTCGTAGTAGTAGTGCCGAGGCACGTGCTCCGTTTCTCTTTTTAGAAGCCATAGGTTGGGCTGTGTGGTTGGTATATATATATATCTGTGTCTTTTGGGTTTTATTGCACCCCACCCATGTTGAGAACTTAGTGCCGAACACTCCCATTTTTTGGGAGAGGGTGTTTTTCCCTTAGTTACTAGCTCCTTCCTGCTCCTTCTCCCCTAGGCTATGATGGCTTGAGGCGACCTTACACCTAAGAATCTTTGGGTAGGTTTCGATTGGGGTGGCATTAGCCCAAGACTCTTTAGGAAGGTTCTACTGTTTCCCAAGAATCTTCGGGATGAGGCCTAGGTGTGTGCGGGCGGGATATGTGGTTGTGAGGCCCAGGTGTGTGCGGGCGGGATATGTGGTTGGGAGGCCCCGGTGTGTGCGGGCAGGATACGTGGTTGCGAGGCCCAGGTGTGTGCGGGTGGGATACGTGGTTGTGAGGACCTGGTGTGTGCGTGCGAGATACTTGGTTGTGAGGCCCAGGTGTGTGCGGGCGGGGAGAGTGTGGCAGTATTAGGGCATACCTTAACTTTTGAAGGTTTAGATTCATCCAAGATGATTGAGGAAAAGAAACGATAGAGATTTGGTTACATGGGAGCATGAATGATGCGAGCAAGGAGAACTCTATTAGGGTTATATTTAAAAGATTGGAAATGGTTTTATAAGTGCTTTTAATAAAGTGATGCCTGCAATAAAATAATAATTGTTGACAAAACTAATCATTAACAGTGTCAAAATTATAGCAGTGATAAAGATATGGTTTATCAGATTTTTTTAAATGATGATAAAGATAATTCTTTATCTGTGCTAACAAAGCATTGATAAACACCTAATTTTAATAATATAATAAATATAATTAAAAAATTAAAATTTATATAATTATAAATAAATATTTATTTAATTGTAAATAATTAATTATAGATAAAATTATTGATAAATATAATTATATATAATTATATATATTTATTAACAAATTTTTATGTTTGTAATTAAAAATATATTAAAATTATTGTAAATATGTTTTTATAAATATATTTATAGACATATATTTATAATTGTAATTATTAAAAAAAATATTTATATAAATTTGTATTCAACTATAAATATATGTATATAATTATTTATATATTAATAATTAAATATATTTAATTATAAATATTAAAAATATATTTATTATAATGTTAGAATTATATATATATATATATATTTATTTATAATTATGATTATAAATATATATTTATATATATTTGTTAAGAATTTTAAATATATTTATATAATCTAAAAGGCTCGAGTCTTGGTTGGAAACCCATCCTAACACCTCAAATTTTATTATAAAATAAGAGTACAAAGGAAATATGGGGATGAAATGACATAGAAAATAGTAAATCCACCATCACTAATAAAGAATCCATGATGCACATAGATCAGGAGAAAATTTTTCTATACCATAACCCAAAATGATCATCTTGTGGGATGATAATGGCCACTACCCCTACCTCTTGGATGATAGTCCCTCCTATAGGTCTTGGGATTTTTCCATGACATGTCATATTCATCTAGAGGATCAACGCTGACATCTAGTTGATGAGGAACCCTGGACTGAGGAACTTATTCCTCATCCTGACTTGAAACATCCTTTAGACGAGATCCTATCATTTTATTAACAATCTCAGTCCCATTTCATAAAAATTATGAAATTCTCAATGAATACCTCCCTTCTATTTAATGAATTTAAAATCTCAATCAATGGGAGTGAGTGTTTATCATCCAATTTTGAAACTTTAGTTTCAACTTCTTACCTTTGGAAGGATCTCACAAACACCTTGGGACTTGTAATATGGTTTTATCTTATAAATTCAATATGCTAAGTGAGACCCTTCTTTTTGAAGGGTGTCTAGTAGGGTTAGTAGCCAACATCTGAGGATCTTAATAAGATTTAACATCCTCCTTGATGTAGAAAAATTCATTTCTTACATCACCATATATCATATCAAAAGACCTTGAAGGTACTTCCTTTCATTTTTTGTGAAAAATGGTTGAACCCTCATGGGAATTTTTTTACTCTTTCCAGACCTCATAAAAATATCCTCAAGTTGATCAGCTAGATCCAAAATCATCATCCACAAAATTTTGACCCATCAATCCCTAACAATTACAGTGCAGACTAAGGTAGCGAAGCTGAGTATCCAAGGTCATACAGACCTCTCCCTATATAGTGCACCTATAATATGCTGCAGGGCCTTTAGAACCATATGATTCCTTATACAGGACAACCTTATCCAGACAGGCTTTAACAAGCTGCCCAAACCTCTTACAAAATTTGTACCTAATCTCCTTATCTTCTATTAGAGAAGCAACATATGATAAAGTACCCATTATCTTAGCACGAGGTTGATGAGGTTCATTCAAAGATTGAACATCCTTCTTAAGATTACACTTACAAGTGTCAATTGAATTTCTAGGCTTCTTAAAATTAGAGCAAGAGAAGTACCTATGAAATTTTCCAACATTATTCCCAATGAATTTTATATTCAAAAAATTAAATCATATAAGATTAAATAAATGAATTTTAAACACATATAGAAATAAAATAAATATTAAAAAATGAATTTCAATAACTTAATTATATAAATTTGAAAATTTAAAAAATATTACAACATAACAAATAAAATTGAATAAATACTATTCATATAAATTAAAAAGATATTAAATACAATATTTATTAAAATATAAATATTTATAAAATAAAAATAAATTCCAAAAATATTATATAAAAAAGAATATAATATACATAAAATGTGAAATAAGTACATGAAATACACACACATGTTCACATGTTGTGTGTGTGTGTGTACATCCCACGTACAAGTGCACATATACATACACATGCATACATGTGTACATGTCCAACATCTATATATACACACAAAAAAACACACAGACACACGTACACACACCATAATGCATACACATATATACACATAGACCCTAATAATAAAATATAAGTTCAAATATCACATATTAAGAATACATCATCTATAGTTATATATGTTTTTGAATTATAAAAAAAATATTAATATGTCATCTTTATTATTAATTATAAGAACTCATTTTAAATTAGTTTATATAAATAAAAATTAATTTTTGAATGTATATATGATAATTATATATATAATAATAATAATTTGTCATTAATTTTTTTTATCATCACTAAAAAAAAGAGGCGATAAAGTTGCACCATTATCATTACTAAAAAAATGCAACATTAAAGGGTATAATTTTATCAATGCTATTTTTAACAGAAATAAAATATATCATTATCAAGAATTTTAGCCCGTGTTGATAAATTTTACCATTTTATCAGTGATTTATGTTTAGCATAGATAAAATCCATCATTGGAAGAAGAATTATATATGGTAGTGTTTATATAAATTTTCCAATATAATCCATTAACTAAAATAAAATTTTATTTAAGAACTTAAAAAATTCATGGTAAACTATACAACACCTCCATTTTATATTCTTTAGTTTGTTCTTTCTTTTTGTTAGTGAGAACAACCCCTATCTAAAAAATAACTAAAACCTTTAGATATGACCACATCATATTACCACATATTTAAGACAACCACAACAAATAAAATAATATACATCAATAAATTTAGAAAATTATGACATTATTATATCATATACTCTACCAAAACTTCACATACCCCCTTATTAAATTATTTTAAATAATTTAACCAATCTCATCTTTTTACCAATACACTCTAAAAAAGATTCATTCCCCCTAATAATAAAAAAACGAGTAGAGTGTCCCTAAATCACCTACCATAACTAGTTTCTTTAATAATTTCATTTCCAAAGAATAAATTTCAATTCTATAATCATCTGAAATACAACGAATCAACAATCCATCATTCAAATAAATCCTCATAAAAACAATATCTCATCATATTCCCTCATATCCAAAAGATAGAGAGAGAATGACATATTTTAAAAAATAAAATAAAAAAAATATGGATATTTTATTAAATCATATAGATTTGATCCAATGTGAAAATAAATCATTGACTAATCAAAGGAACTCAAAAACCACTCAACAATATCTTATTACCATCAAGGACCATTAAGTGTGGGAATGGATTATTTGAAAGGATGGAGAGTAACCCCAATGTAAAATTAAACATTTATAGACTCAAATATGAAATGGTTCCCTAAACAATACCATAGTTTATGTCAACCAACCACAATCCAAAAACTAATGTTCTTAAAAAACAATTCCCTCTTTAAATATTTTTAATAAAAAACATTCCAAATTACACATTTGAAAAAATAATTATATTACCATTTCATTTTGATGTGGTTTTCTCTAAGTCACTTTGAATAAAGATACAAACTATGACCTCTTACATTTGACTATTTCATTGTACATGAACCATGGTGAAAATAATTAATTAAATTAGAACATATTTTTAATTGAATATCCACTAAAATATTTCTAAATAATACCATAGAAAACATAAAAACATTCTAAAAAACAAATCATGGTGAAAAAACCATTTTTTTCACTCCATAGAGTGAGAAGTAGTTCCTTTAATCCTCTTCCTCAAACCATTCATTCATACCATAACGAGACCATAAAACAATGGTGATTTAAGGAAACCATAATGTGGTGAATATATAACCATGGTGATGTTTCTCATAGAACATTTTTTAAGTATAAATTCCATAATTCCCATTAAAACTCACCCCTCTTCCACCAAAACCACTAAAACACACAATATATAGGACACATAATTTCCAGGGCTCAAAAAACATTTTTTTTATTGAGTTATGTTGGAAAAAAAGGAATTATGATTCTATTGGAATGCTTTCAATAATTATTAAAAAACCAAAAATATGGAAAAAGCACCATGATATTATTTATATATCTATAAAAATGACTAAAAATTATATATCAAATTTTAGTATACTGCAGATAAATATGAGTAAATAGAGAGTTAAAAGTGATTATAAAACATATAAAATTGTATTTTAGATGACCAATAATTAGTACGATTCGTAGAGATATTTTTATAAGGATGAAAATAACTATTTTTTATAAACATTCTAAAATAAATATACATGAGTTATTAATATAAATAGAAATGATAAAATTTCAATCTAAAATTGTTCAAATTGATATTAGAATATGTTGTTGATAATAATTATATAAACAGTTTGGTACATATTTGTTATAAAAATATTATTTTTAGCTGATCCTTGTGGTATAATATATAGATTTGATCAATTATAAAAATTTAATCAGATTAATTTGATATCCATTTTACCTTTTCATGATAAATATTATTTAAAAAGTTTATTTTTTATTTAGTTCATTACATAGTAAATGTTTTATTTAAAAATTAAATACTTTCTGATTTGCTGATATCCTTTTTTTAATGTTAAATAATTTATTTAATGATGAAATTTCAATTAGTTATATACTTATAATTATAATTTTTTCTTTAAAATTTTTGAATCAATAGGTTAAAAATATTTAATTTTCAAAAAAATTAAAACTTTTTTTGTAAATTTTTAAATAAACTTATAAATAGGTAATAAAATATGTTATATAGATTAAAATTAATGTTT
This sequence comes from Viscum album, assembly GCA_963277665.1. Lineage (NCBI taxonomy): Eukaryota > Viridiplantae > Streptophyta > Magnoliopsida > Santalales > Viscaceae > Viscum > Viscum album. The sequence continues at coordinate 1,474,281,156 of OY728135.1, forward strand.
TAATAACATAACATGATAGTATAACATGTAAGGAATAATGAAATTTATCTTTTTTTTATTGTAGCGGTGTCTTCCACACCCACTAATTCTTTGTCAAAGGTTGTTTTCATCATTATATTAGATCTAAAATTGCATATAAATCTCAGTTATGGTCCATGATATATGTATTTAGTCATGTTATCCACCATAATTGGAATCCAATGTGGATTGAATAAGCCTCTAAAATTTCTGTTAAGGATCTCAAATAAAGAAAAATAAGTGTTCCTTTTAAAATAATACCTCATTGTATTAAATGTATCAACCAAGACCACCATCTCAACATGACTATTTCACATGCTGATGGAGAATAAAATCAAGTGGAAAACACATTATTGAAGAGAGTGATCAATTAAAATAGAAAGATCTGGTCATTTAGGAGTCTTGAATATTGTTCACCAATAGTGGATGTGGATATATGGGGATTGATCCACTCCTATCTTTGTAAAACACCTTGTAATTCCTAACCATGATTGTTTCCTTTTCATTTAATAAATTTTAGGGCTGACTTTTCCTAGACCCTGGATCTTATGTGTAATAATGTAATTCATATTTTATTAACATGTATTTTATGAATGATGTTAAAATTAAAGTGATTAGGTATATTTTCTAATTTATGACCAATTTTTGATATAGTATAATATAAAAATGAATTTTAATATTTACACATTTTTAAGGGGTTCATAGTCCCAATCCCGGATGAACAATAACAGATGGGCTTAAATCCTAGTAAATAAGAAACAATAGGGACACCTCATTTTTTGAAGACGGTTGATCAGATTGTTAATGAATCATTCTTTAGGTGTAACTGGGCTTCTGTGAAGTGAATAATTTGTGGGAGTTTCCATTTATAATAATAACACATTAGTAGGCTTTAGATATGATGAGAAATTACAACCTCAACGAGAATCATCCCTAGGGGAAGTAGATTTCATGGAAGGGGAGGCATCATCCTGGAAAAAGATTCAATACGGGGGTTCTTCATAAGGGAATATATGGTATCAAAATTGAGGATTATCATCAATGTGAAATAATTATATTTCAATAAGTTTTGGAGGCCAACATAGAAGTAGACTCACTTTCGAAGATGGGATGCGTGACCACTCAGATGATCGTATACAAAAACTTAGGGTCACTTCTACAGGGATGTATATTGGTGATCTAAGAGGATGCCCTTAGTTTACAACATTTCTGACCCCCTTGAGGGAATCCTGGTTTGTTTCTTAGCCAATTTTTAATAAAATAAGGAATTATCAGTCAATCAAATAATTTGAGGAGGAAAATGTGTTTCGCATGGGTTAAACCATAATCCTATCAATACCAATAAGAAACCATAAACAAAATTATACACATAATAATTAATAAGGGGAGTGTTTAAAGAACTTAAATATATATTATAATATATAATTATTAATTGAATCTCATTCATTTTAAACTATATTTTGTAAAATATATGAATGGAAAAAAATTATAATTTAAGTATTGTGTCATGTGTAAGGTGATAACACTATAAAGGGATATAGTTTTACCTACTTTTAAGGGGTAAATATGATTCCATATTGAAGATATAAATGTTATACTTGAATGAAAATTTTATTTAAATGCTTAAAAACATGAATGATGAGATTATGATTTAAAACGTTAATAAATATATTCCATTTTTTAGATCAACTCCATGAGTTGAAAATGCCTCTATATTTTTCCCCTTACTACTTTCAAATGTATTATTTTTTCATTTTTATAAATAGTCTAAAATAATTTCTCACCACAATGGCTATATTTAAGTAGATCTTCCATAGATACATTATTTTATTAATCACCATTAATTTTAGTTCTAAATTATTTATTTATAATATATTCTTCTATAGGAAGCACATTTTTTTTACAAATCCCTTAGATGAACTATACAGTTCATGATCTTCCAAGTGTATCATGTTCCCCTATGGGTGTACTAGGTCCCAGGTCTCGAATAAGAAGAGTAACCCAACAAGTTAAAGCTATTATCCCCAAGCAGTCTTATACTATCGAGGTGTTAAACTATACGGGGTTGAAATTACCTCATCTAAAGACTACAACCAATGGGAGTCAAACACCAGACCTGAAGGTCTACACCTCTAACCCTTTCCACTGGGCCACCCCCATGTAGATAATACATAGCTGTAAAGATTCCCATTTAACCCCAGGAAGTCTTAAATTCCCATGGTAAGATCCACCAATATAGGTAGCTCATGTACCCTAGAAACCTCCAACCCTGGTGGGTCTCAAAGGTTTTCTAGTTCATTATACATAATATACATGGAAATTAGAGCAACATATATGAACACATAGTCATGAATTTAATAGGACTTGAACTCAAATCCTTAATATTAAACTCCATAACAGTTGTAACATAATATCTAATTTTAAAGCTTCCCTATTATCCTAATGCAACCTTCACGTCCCATGGGTGGATCCACCAATCCTGGTAGTTCACATTCCCTAGCTACCCGTGAAACCGGTGGGCCTCAGGGGGGTTAAAAATTTTCTCATATTGGGTGTATGGGGAAATTGAATCAACATATATTAAATCATTGGAATGAATATAATATTACATGAACTCGGGGCCTTAGGATTATAATCTTGCACCGCTACCACTCCCCTCCCTTCCATGTGTCCAAAAATATGGTTTTATAGATTCCCATTTAAACCAAGGAAACCATCTCTTCCCATGGTCAAATATTCCAATATAGTTTGTTTATGTTCCCTTTCTACCAAAAATATTTGTGCGTCCTGGGGGTGATACAGTTTCTCATACATGGTGTACGTGGAAATTAGAGTAACATATATTGATGCATGAGATTCAAGCTATGAGGAATCCAACCTAGAACCTCATGCTTAACTCCAGCACTGCTGAAACTCCCCTACCACCCCATAGGGAAATAAATTGTTTTAATGATTCCATTTTACTCCAAGGATACCTTCCCCTCCCTTGAGTGGATCTACAAATGTAGGTAGTTAATGTTCCCTAGCTTTTCCCTCACATTTGTTTGTCTCGGGGGTGGGGGTCGTCCAATTCCATTTACATAGTGTGGAAGGAAATTGGACAAAAATATATTTATGTATTTTCATGAATCAGAGAGGACATGAACTCAAAACCTAATTCTTTTACTCTAGTGATAATGACACTCCCCACTCTCCCTTTGTGGAAAATTAGGGTTTTAATGCTACCCTTTTAACCCAATGTAACCATCTCTTGTCATTGGTGTATCCAAAAAATAAAGGTAGTTCATGTTTACTAGCTATCCCCTCCCACTGGTGGATCCTGATGGGTCAATCGGTTCCTCCAATAGGGTTTATTGGAAAATTGGAGAAACATATATTAAAGTATAGGTGTGATGGTAAGTGGACTCGAACCCAAAACCTCTGTCTTCGACTATATGACAACTGCTATTACCATCCCTCCCATGGGGGAAAACACTTGCAAAGATTCAATTTTACCCTAAGGAAACCATCCTTCCCCATGGGTTGATCCACTAATCCAAGTAGTTTACATTCTCTAAAGACCCCCAAACACTAGTGCATCTTAGAGGGTCACCTAGTTCCACCTACAAGGGGCATAGTGAAATTTGGGAAACATATATTAAATCACTGGCATGAAGCTAAGGGAACTCGAACCTAAAACCCATATCTTTGAATGTAACATCAATTCCACTCCCCTCCCACCCCTATTGAAAAAATCTAGTTCTAATGCTATACTTTAAACCGAAGGAATCCTTCTCTTCTCATTTTTGGATCCACGAATTCATGTAGTTCATTTCCCAAACAATACCTTGACATTGGTGGGTCCACATAGGTCGGAAAATTACTCCTACAGGGTGCATAAGTAAATTGGGGAAACATATATTAAAGCATAAGTTTGAAACTAAGAGGTATTGAACCTAAAACCTCACTCTTTGACTCATATTCCACTGCCACTCCCCTCCATCCCATTGCAAAGAACAAGGTTATAAATTATCCCATTTAACCCAAGGCTACCTTTTTAGTGTTATGTTCTAAAGAGACATATTTCACTATATATTATAGGAATGAAATTTCAGTATGCCTATGGTTGGATGGTTTTTTATTATGGAACGATGATGTCTTGGATTTTGGGGTGGAGATTTTTGTTTCATTAATAAGGTAATGGACATGATTTTTGTATATTTCTCTATTTATTATAGTTTCACAGTGAAGTTATTCATTACAAAATGGTGTTGACTTAGAAGATATCATGTTCATGTGATGGATGCTAAGGATTTCATTATGGTCCTCAAGATATTGTGATGTGATGATGTTTGTGAAATCATGACCCCCCTTGTTTATTCTGATATTAATTTTTTTAACCATCTAATAATCAAGGATAATATATCATTATTTATAGAGTTTCACCTAACCAACCAACATTGTATCAAGAAAGGGGACTTTATTACATGATATATATGCCCGAAATTTAAAATATAATATAAGGAATTTTCTTAAATCATCATTATTTTCTTCATTTTTCATTAAATCATAGGTATTTTATGGAACATTTCTTATTTTACTTTGTCATATTATAGTGAATCTTAATCCTTTTCTTTATAAACCCAAAATATCATGACCAAGTATACTTATCTCTCTCATTGTCTCTATTTATTTTTCTTCTATTTGTTCTTCTTTTTAATGTGGAAGTTGTGGTAGTGGGGGATGGATTATAACATACAATTAGGTGCTCTTCATGGAGTAATTTCTGTATGAGTTATATATTTTGGATTTTCATTTTATGGAATTTTTTATGAAATTATATACAATATGGGACTCTTTTTATTTTATATTATATTGAGTTGATTAGGAGTTAATATTTTTCTTATTGGGATATTTATAGGTAATTGCTTTTATATCTACAAGTTTTATACCCACTATGTTTGACACCAAACCTTGTCCTATAAGAGGTGGGATTTCGGGGTGATTGTTGTATTTTTTTACTAGCTTATGAGGGGTTATATAAGGTATTGGTCATGAAATAATGATATCAAATCAATGTTTGAGAGTTAAGATAGACACTAAAGTTAGTCACTAGTGGGATCTACATTAGTCTAGAAGGTCAATGATGTCAATCAAAATTATTAAGTGATGTTGTGAAGGGAGATCATCTATTACATTATGATTACAACCTCTATAATCTTTTATATGGTCATTAATCTTACCAAATATACTAAAATTATATTATATTGATTATATGGTAGAGACCTAGGTGTGACACATGTATCTAGATTTTTTGACCCTCTATTTAAATTTTGAAAATGATTGGAATAAGAAAATTAAATTAAATGATCATAAATGAAATTATCCCTTTTTAAGTTTAAGAGATCACATTACTTTCACACGTATTATTGGTGGAAGGAATCCTCATGTGGTTCTAGTGGGAGAGGTATAGTAATATTCTCTAGTTAACCATAGGTCGGTCAACCCTAGGTAATACAAATGAGAATCAGCATTAGATCTTGCCAATATATGAGGAGAGTGTATTTTATAGAGAAATATATTGGTTGTTTTAGGAGCATAAAATTTATTTTAGTTTGATTTTCATAAGGAAAAAGTAATGTATTACAATAGATATTAGACTATTGAGGGGATTTTCTCATCTGTGGTGGATATTGATTTTGGGTTATCATACAGAGTTGATAATATATAAGGAAATATTCTATAATCAGATCTAGACTAAGTTTAATTATTTGAAACCGAATTCAAAATGGGGGAATGAGTTTATTTCTAAACAATAAAAGAGTATGATTTTGTGGGTTCTTGATATTTTGTTTAAGGTTCTTCTTCATGATGATTTTGATCGAAATTTTGATGAGGTGGCTAGGGTATGATATTTGGAGGAGGAAATATATCAGAAGAAATATTTCTAGGCTAATGTTTCTGGTGGTACTAGTTAAGGATAAGGTTATCAATAAGATTCTATAATGGACTAGTATATCTCATGAGGGAAGTCATCAAGACATCTTGAGGGGAAAGTCTATGAATGAATTTTCAAGTCTACATGTCTGTACATTGTTTTAACCAATGGAGAGTTGGTGTCAATTGACTTTATCTAATTTCTCTAGATATAGTTGTTTAATAGACTCTATTAGGTTCCATATTTTGTCTTTTTTTATATGGAGGTCATGGGAATCAATAATTTTAGTTTATGAACATTCTTGGTGGTAAACATGGTGTGGGTGGTTAGTAACATATATAGCCTCATTAGAAGTTTCCTTTAAGTTTATATCCACAATAAAAATGTTATCAATCCATTTATTAGTAGAGTAGAGACAGAGGTGAAAAATTATAAAAACATAATGAGTCTTTTCTTTAGGGATTTAACGATGAGAATGGGCATAAATTTGCTGATGATGAAGGGTAGTGATCCAATGGTCCATGGGTTGGTAAGATGCATGATCTGGTGTTTAAAATACATTCTATATTAAACATTAACCAAGGAAAATATATTTATTTTCTATATATGTTTAAACATTTTTTGATTTAGGATCTTTACACTCCTTTATTTAACCTTCCATGTTTTAATTATGAGGTTATAAGTAATGAAATATTTAGTTCCATTATTGTTAAACATACTAGATGGAGGTCAGTCTAGCTTCCATAATGTGTTTCTAGGTTTTGAGCAAAAAATGGGGAAATTCCAGTAAATTGTGGTATTTTTATTGTGAATAAATCCAAAAAATTCCATCCTTGACATGGAAAATTTATATTAAATTCAATATATTATTTATTTTTTCAGAATAGGTTTTTTCCATTGATGAGGATAGTCATTATATGGTGTTTATTGAAAATACTAAGAATTGTATAGATCATAGTTATCTGAATCCTCTTTCTTCTAAACTAAATGGGTTAATGTTCGGGTTTCGTTGAAGATTAAGAAATTTTATTTCTAATTTTTTTGTGGAGTTCCCAGATAATATTCTTAATGTTTTTATAAAACCAAACCCATGATGTGTTATCATGTTTTAGATTGATTTAAAACCTAGAGTATCTTTAATATCTTGTCTTCTTATTAGATAAAAAAATTTGGGTTTCCCAAGGTATATATTTATATTAATGATTTATATAATAAGGGTTATATTTAACCTAGTCAGTCCCCTTGGGTTGATCTAGTGTTTTAAAAAAATAGTCGTTGAGATTTATGTGTCGATTATTGTCTGTTGAGTCAATTAATAGTGTGTAACCCTGATTTTATCTTTATGATTGATTATTTATTATATTAGTTAAAGTGGTTTATATATTTTTTAAATATTGATTAGTGTTTAAGATATTATTAGATAAAGGTAAAGGATTAATAAATACCTAAGAATATTTTAGGTTTTTTTAGGATCAATTAATGATAATTTTAGTGCCTTTTGGGGTCATGAAAACACAATTTTTTTAAAAAACATATGGTGACTTAGTCTATATTCATGTCAAATTTCATAAAAAAATATTAAAACCATTAAATTTTTTTGAAAGAGGGTATTTTTTACAACATTTTTCATAAAAGGGAATAAAATACAAAGGAAGGTCCTATGAATAGGTGATTTCATAGTTGACCTATTTGTTGGAAGGTCATTAGAAACCAAGTTCGGTTCCTAAAAATCAGGTCTGATTATATGATTAATCACAAAAAGCAACAACAAACAATCCATCCATCGAGTTTTGACTGTCCAAACAAGATAAACCATGCCTTTTTGGAGAGATTTTATAATTGGGGTTGAGTCACTTTCTAACCAAAAATTATTCTAACCATGATTACATATAAAGGTAACTGCATTAATGACACTCAACATTTACATCTCCAAATAAGTGGAAAAGTCGCAATGTCATAGAAGAAACCAAGAAGCTACCATGTTTTGTCTCGGTAAACTACACCACACCCTATAGGCCTTGAGTTCCCTTTAGAGGCACCACAAACATTTACATTTATACAGAATGAGAGAGTAGATTTATAGAATACTTAGAATGTAAAATGAGGCAGACTATAAATTCAATTAACTCCTAATCACCTTAGGATGAGGAAGTCGAATCCAGAGTTATTGAAATGTCCCTGCTAGATCGAGTCAACATCCTTTTTGATGATGTAGGTATTCTCGTGGCCTGCATCTAAGTTAAATGAGTGATTTTTATGAATAAAAATAGATATAGAATACTAAAACACAAGTAGGAGTTCAAAAATAGCATCCTAAAAAGATGTTTAATCTATTCTGAGGTATCTTCAGTAGTACATTATTGAATTCATGTCCTGATATAGTCCAAATTGATCCATCTATAATCAAAGGGAACTAAAATATAATTATAATGAGAAAAAATAGTGGAACAGGAAAGAAAATGTGATTGGTTTCCTCTTGATACTGATTTTTTTAGACAAATAGATACATGAATTGGTCACCCAATTCATGCCCCAATGAAATTTATTAAATCAAAAGTATTACAGTGCATGCTTGAGGTGAAATGAGCTTACAACAATTCCAACACAAGAAATGAAAGTGATACATGATATTATTACAAATAAGCTCAAATCGCACTGCATTCAAACAGCTTGAGATGCCATGTCTTCAAGTAAGGAATCACATCTAGCTAAAAGAGCAGTAACTCCTATCAAGCTCCAATTCTTAAAGGTCAGAAGATTTCAAATGAAGAGAACATCCATCCAAATATGGTCCAACTATCTGGATATACTTAAATGTCAACCTCTGTAGCAACCAAAGGAGGTCAACCGAGAAGTTGCACAACAGATCCTTGCCAACATATAAAGAAGAATATCTAAAAGAGCTCTTTAAAAGTTAACATATTAGTGCAGAGCAAGATGTCAATGGTCATCTCTGAGGCTATGAAAGCTCCCAAAAAACACACAAAAAACCAAAAAGTTTCATGTATCCTTCAAAAATGTAGCACATAAAAATCTAGAATTCCAGGGAAGATAAAGCACATATCTGCAATTCTTCAACAAGAAGAATTAGGATAGGCCAACCACCTGCTACTTACAGAACCAGTTTCACTAGACAAAAACTTACAGAACAAGGATACATCGAGGCATGTAATACCGAAGAGTGCAAAGTGAACCAACCCCCAACACACTTGAGCATAAAGCCTCAGAATTAAAACCAGAAAGTTAAACACATGATCCATCTCACAAAGAAGTTCCATGAATAAAATATACCATCTAAATAGATTAGAGGAGACCACAAAGGACAATAATTCAAATCCATAGATCATGAAGAATATACTTAAACAGAAAAGATCAAACCCATAGAATGTCTCTAAAGCTGAAGTTGGGATTATTCCTGTATTCATCAACCATCCTTCTGTACATTCATTTTCTGATTTCAAGGAATGTTTCAGCCAAAATTTGAAAATGGAGATATTTTGGATGTATTACTTCATCTTGGTCCTCCATCCAAGAAAAAACTTCATCACTCACATAATCATTCTCATGAATCTAATACGAATCTCTATATGGAGGGTCTGATTCATTATCATACTTCACCTCTTTAGGAATTGGAACCCATTCGCCCATTTGTTTTGGAGTCTCAGCATTTCTCTTAGAAGTGTGAAGCGATCTTGTTATTATTGTTCCTTCCACATCAGAATAGTCCCTATGCTTCCCAGTATTCTTTTGGTTTGGGGTAATGAATCCATCTGCATCCACCATCAGCTTTTTCCGTTTCATATCGCTTGATTTGAGATACCCTTCCTCAATTCTATCTGATGGGTCTTCTTCTTCTTGAAAAGCCTCATTGGAGGTATCCTATTAACCTTGTACATTGAATCTTGTGAGTCATGCATTTCCTGTTTCTCCACCTTGGAAATAATGGTAGCATTGTTATTATGGAAAGGCAGAACATCATCTATAGGTTTTTTCAATTCCTTGCTCTCAGAGAGTTTACCATCATTATTTCCATTATTTTTTGGCTCTTCACCAGTGGTAGAAGTGCCAGCCGGAAAATTTTCCTCATCAACACCAAGATTTTTTTTACCCCTCACAATCCATGTGGCTGTCCTAACTATAGGACAAACAGTTTATTCTCCACATACTTTGGATGTATTCCCAAGAAAAGAGTAGAGATTACAATACTCTAGAAGACTCTCATAGACAACATTTTGAGAGAATCCAAATTCTCCAATTTTTATCCAAATGTGAGAGGGTAGAACCTTAAAGACATCGACTTCCACACAAATTATTTCAATAGAGGTTCGTGAGAGGGTCTTCTTTGCCGAATCAAATTTCATGGGATTTCCAATTAACTGAGAAATTAGGACAGGAGCCTGGTGTTTTAACAGATGCAATGGTAGCCTAGGAAAACCAATCCAAATCGGCACTATAGGGGATTCAGTGTCTGAATCAAAATATGGGGTCCATTTGATAACTTTCATAAAGGAACTCCCAAAATACCGTGACCTCTTGGCCCAAAATCGATAGTAATCATCCTCAGAGGAAAAGAGAAACACAATGTATGATGAGTTGAGAAGGGTGATTTGAAATCCCATAAAACCTATGGTTTCCAGGTATGATCTTAGAAACTTCAATGAGGGTCTGTGCATAAGGAATTTCCCAACAAGAAAAAAACAGAGATCATCAGCAAGAAGGTTTACCTCAAAGGTTGAAAAATAAATCGCCAACTGACCGTGATGTCAAAAAATCTTAAGAGCAACCGAAGGTCCAAGAACTGCAGCATCATTTGCTGGGGATCTTGTATTCTCAGCCGTTCTCCCAGCTGCCACATCCGCGAATGAGCGAGGATTCAAGTTAGGTCTTTCACCTCTCCAAGCCGGGTTGATCATGGGGTCTACGAGAATCGGCCTCTCCATCGATGCTGATTGAATAGTCAACATTTAGAGCAAAGATGAACCCCAAAATATTAAAGAAAAACATCAGTGGGGACCTAGTTATGATCAATTCTCCAAACATGAGTGAATCTTAAAGGCCAAATCCAAGGCCTATAAAAAAAAGTAATCCATGAAAAATATGTATTGGAGTCTCTGAAATAGTTGTTAGAGAATTTTTTTGAGTCAAGAGTTACATTAAGGGTAGGTTCCTAAATTAAAAAATCATCAGTGATAAAAAAGGGTAATTATCAATAATATTGTTAATTCCATAAAAAATATCAAAACTAAGAGAAGTAAAAACATCATTAATAGAAACATTTATATGCCCAGGTAAGTGATTAGGATCAACCATAGAGATCAGAGGAGAGGCAATCGAGTTTTCTATCCAAAGACTCATAGAAGAATCAATATTAACCATCCACCTGGAGTGAGACATAATATTGTAAAAAGAGTATTTAATGGATGGCTAGATTGAGGATTCCATATAATTCTGGTTTCCTTTCTTCAGTTTATCATGGAACCCATTATTAGGGAATTTAATATTCATGGATTCATTATATAGAATCTTCTAAATGATTCTAGATTGAATATCATCATTAAATTATTTAGTATTTTTAATGACAATAACCCCATTAACTAGAGGCTTAAAGCACTTATACCAAGGAACAATCACTAATTTTCTTCCAAGAGTGCTTCCACTCCAAACAAACTTTTTTATTAAAAAAATTATTTTTTTAAGAAGACCAATAGGCTATTTATATATCATCATATATAAAACCATTTTAGAAACAATAGTTAATTTTAAAAGAAAAATTCTACCTTACCTAGATAGAGATTTTCCTTTCCATAAAGAAATATTATTTTGAACATGGTCAACAATTTTAGCAATGTGACTACTTTTAGGTCTACCAAAAAATATGGGGACACTGAGGGAAGTAAAGGGGAAGGTTCCTTATTTAATACCCAAATAAATTATGATGATGGTTTTTCTATTACCTAGAATCCTTTTACAAAGAACGATAAAGGATTTATCCCAACATATGGATTGACCAAATATTTATTCATAAAAATTATGATCATCCTTAAGATTATGAATTTTCCAACTTATATTTGATGCATCTTTGATCAAAATTTTGGTAATTTTCATCAATTAAATCCTTTTATATTTGAGGTTATAGGAGGAACATGTTGATAATTTATTTTTTATTCTAAAAGTCCACTAATGGAGTAGTCTATATGGAAATCCAATAAAGTACATGTTCAGGATATTTGAAGTTTGTTTCCATGTGATTTTTTATCTCAATATGGAGTAGCTATCAATACTTTTAATATACCGGTCATTGTTCCATGGGTGGTTCCAAAATCTATTATTTGGATTAATAGTTACTTGGATTTTTTAAGATATTATTGGAGGTTTTTTTATTTCTCATATATTTAAACTCATTTGAATTCATTGTCCTAGAATAAAGACCCCTTGTATGGATATATTGGCGTAAGAGAATTTTATTACCTGAAGGTGAATCAAATAATTTCACTTATTCTTCACTTACTTGAAGAGGGAGTGATGTTTACAGTAATATTTTATGCTTATTTTATTACATTAGGTTGTTGTATGATATAGGATAAGATGATTATCTCCTTTGATTTTTTAGTTATTTTCCCTAGATCATAACTATACTTCCCAAGATCTTGATATTATATGCATAGTGTTTCTATTAATGTTGTGACCAAATTTTCTTATTAGTGAGTGTTTTGGGGTCTTCAAACATCACGAAATTTTAATGTATATCTTCAATCAACATGATTTTTTTCATACATAGATGTGAATGAGTTTCTTCTAAGATTATGACTTTGATATCTCTTATACACTCGATAACGAGATTTTAGTTACTGATATGATGTGTAATAATTTTCAAATAGTTATTTTCTATAAGCCTTAGGATCTATGGAAGATTATGAATGAGATTAAAACATTGCATTTTGGATATGAATGAATCTATTAATGGGGTTTGCCTATAAAAAATGGCAGTTCAATCATCCATGACACATTATGGGGATGGGTTTTTGTTGGGAGATCTTAAAGGGGATGTGTGGAGAGATCACATTGTCTATAGAGATTCCCTAATGGGGTAGTCAGAGGATGATAAACATCAAGTGTTATTCTAGTGGAATATCTTTGTTCTCTTGGTGATGTTGAAGGTGGTTCTTCTCATGTTTTATAGAAGGCCCTTGGAAGTGTATCCAAGAATATGGGTAAAGTCTCTTTTTTTCTATGAATATATTCAACATATATATAATAATGTTTTTGAGGCCAGGTGATGAGACGATGTAGTGGTTCAAGGCTCGGTGATCCATATTGTAAAATATTAAAAATATTAATATTAAAATTACATAGTTTTCATGAAAAGTGGAATAAATACTCAATAGGGACTTGAACGGGAAATCATAGAATGTTGTTGAGTCTAGAATGTCACTACAACAAAACATGCCTTTAATAGTGTAGGAAAAAAGTGCAGATAAAGGTATAATTTATTAGTGATTTATCAGCACTTTATTATTAGCACATATAAAGGACCCAAATAAAATAAAATAATTAAACAAATGAAAATTGAAAATGAGTAGGTTTCAAAAAATATTAAAAAAATTATTAATTAAATAATTATTGATAGGAAAGAATAAATTTATTACACATATATATTAATTATAAATATTAATAAATAATATATATTTAATATTGTTATATAAAATCAATTAAATAAAATAATTAATAAAATAAAAAATAAAAATGGGTAAATTATGAAAAATAGTAAATATTTAATTAATTAAATATTTATTAACAAAAATGTATAAATATAATATACATATATATTGATATAAATATTAATAAATTTTATATACTAAATATATATACATAAGATGAGTAAATTTTAATAATTAAAAAATAAATAAATGAATAAATTGTAACAATTAAACAAAAAATAAAAAATTAATAAATTACAAAAAAATTAACAATGAAAAAATTATTAATAAAAATGAATAAGATTAATATATATATATATTAATTATAAATAGTTATAATTAATATATTTTAAATATATACATATAATGAAGAAAATGTGATAATTAAAAACACATTAATGTCTTATTCATTTTCAGTGATTTTTATGCATAATTATTTTATTAAGAAATTTAATATAGAAACATATTGATACATACATATATATAAATGTATATAATATTTCTTTAATTATGATTTATATAAAATAATATATTTACACTTTCATTGAATATATAATATAACTAGTGAGGAATAGTTTAGAATGAAAAATTAATATTAATTACAAATACTGACTAATTTCATCGAGTAATGGAAATAAATTGAATTTTGTTTAATTTTTCAATTTAACATATTACAATATTGGGTTACATTGATTTCACACACACGTATATATGTGATTAAGGAATTTTTATATACAATGCACATACACAAATATTATGTAAATAATGAAATATTATATAGAAACACATACACCAAATATTTATTTAATTTATTAAAATTTTAGTTTTCATTTTAGAATTTTATTTAGTTACATGAATCATTTAATATATTTTGTTGTAATTGGTAAATTTGATTTATTTATTTTTAGTATTATTATATGTAGGTATTATTTATTCATTTAGAATATTTTCTAGTTGTTATATATTATTTTTTGGAAGTTAATAATTTTCTAATATTTATTTATATATATTTATTTAATATGTTTTAATATTTTCAATATGTATTCATCTTTATTTCAATGTATATTCATATTTTTTTTATAAGTTAAATTTAATTAATAAAATTTATCGATTTTTTCAATATTTTTAAAGTGTATTAATTTTTTATTTTTTTATTTTAGTGATTCATAACATGCATGAATTTAATATTATAAATTCTTTGATAATGTAAAAAAATATTTTCAAATAAATATATTTATAAATGTATATTTTATATATTTATAAATTTATATATTCATAATTATAAATATAATTTTTTAAAAAAGTATTCATATAATTATAAATAAAAAAATATATATACTTAAATAATTATAAAATAGTAATAAATTTATTTAACTAATAAATATATTTACAATATTTATATTTATATTTTAATTTATATCATTATAATTATATTTATATATACTTACAGAATATATATTTGTATAATTCTATAAATATATATAAATATATAAATATATAAATATTTTTTTCGAAGTATAATATAATTATAAATAAATAATTATATATTTTAAAAATTATAAATTACAATAAATGTATTTAAATAATCAATATATTTAATATATTTAATATTATATTTACATAACTTTTTTAATAATATATATAATTATATAAATATATATAATGATATAAATACTTTTTAAATTATAAAATTATAATATATATATTTAAATAATTAAAAAATTACTATATTTATACTTTATTAATTTATTAAATATTTATACATATATATATATATAATTATATAAATATATATAACGATACATAAAAAATTATAATTAAAATTTATAAATTATAAATATTTTTACAAATATTTTATTTATAAATATATTTATAAATTTTTATATAATATATTTATAAAACTGTATATTAATAATTTTAAATAAAAAAATATTGTTTTTTTTAATATTTTTATAATTACAAATAAACAAATATATATTTGAATTCTTATAAAATTATAATAAATATATTTAAATAATGAATATATTTAATATATATATCATTATATAAATATATATAATGATATAAATACATTTATAGATATATTTTCAAATATATTTATTTATAATTATAATTATAAATTTGTTATCAGCGGTAAATATTATTGCTGATAATGATGCCTTTTATTTGCTATTATTTAGCATTGATAAGGATATGACTTTATTAGTGATAAAAATGCACTCATAAATATATCTTTTATCAGTGCATATTAATTTTACCTTAATAAAAGGCATATTTATCAGTACTATTCTAAACGCACTGATAAAACTCTCCTCGATCTATTTATATGAACCCAAATTGGATAGATTTCAGTCATGATTCTCAATATTTCTTGGTTGTCTCTTACTATCGGTGATCATCCACTACTTTCTCTTGAATGAATCAAGGCATGAATCTGTGTTATATTATTCTTTATCCTCTTTACTTGTTGATTTCTTGTTTACGTCTTATGGTTTATGTTATTACAGTGTTTTCTTGGCTCATCTTCTTTCTTCTCTCTCATGATCAGTCAAACCTCCTTAGATCCCTAAGAGGGTTTCCACACCCTTCTCATTCATTTTAGGTGTCCCCTCCCTTAATTTTCATGTGTTTAAAAATGTAAATCCCCTCTGTTTTCCTTCCAATTTAGGTGTCTCCTCCCTCTATTTCTATTTCTTGAGGTATGTTTTTATATTCCTTTAAAATTCATTTTTATTTAAAGTATTATTATGTATAATGTTTATAATGGATTTGGAAAACATTTAGGTTTAATTTCATGTCTCTAATAAAGGGTTTTCCATATATTTTGATTGATTTTTTTTTTGAATTAAATGTTTTATCATTCCATGTGTTTGATCATATGCTAATGGATAATTTCAAGTCGATTTATATAACAAATGAGAGTCTTAAGACATATTATTGATTTAAAAATATGAATAAATGATCTATAAAATTAATAAAATATAAAAAGTGTGCATTTTTAAATATTTACAATGTATTGAAATTGTGGAATTTCAAATAAAAGGAAAACAACATGGCACCCTTATTTATATTTTGTTTAATATCCCATTCAATACTATAAAATGGGTTTAGAGATCATGATACCTCTATTGACCACCCCTTGTATTTGGTGTGTCTATTATTGAATGTTTATCAATTTATAATGAATCTATGATGTGAAATGGTTTTTTCAATTTAGGGTTTTTGAGACGAGGCGTATGATATTTCATTTTTTACCATATGTTTATATTTCCATTTCATTCTCACCTACTCACATAGTTTCTTGGACATGGAAATGAAATGTAAATAAATGGTATCTTGGATGAGGAAAATATCTTTTTTATCATGCATCTAGCTAGAGTGGTATTGATTTATTAAGTGTGCTCAAATTTCACCTCGTGGTAGCTTCACACTCCTAGGATGGTTTAGGTCTTAGCTAGTTTGATAGGACTAGTGAGATAGGTTTGTTACTTGAGTTTGACTTGAAGTTCTATTCACTATTTCAAGATCATATTACACGAGTGCCTCAATTATTATCCCATGCCACTTAGACCATGATTGGTGGGATCTGGTTAGACCAACTTTTTCATTATTATTGTGTTTTATTTTTTTCATTGTAATACTCTTCATTTATGTGATTGAGTCTAGTGGGTTGTATATATTTTGGTTGGTCTATTTTTTGTTTGTTATTACATTCTCATTAGGGATTATTCTTTTTTTATTGGTTCTTTTGTGATTGATGATTTTTGTGAGGGTTCCCATGAAACATGTAATGTTGTTTTCCAAAAAATAAAATTATATACTTTTGATTAAATGAGTGGGTTATAATATAAAAAATAATTGATTATATAAATATCAATCCAAATAATTTATAATCATTACTTTTCATTTACCCTTATGTTAATCCACACAAGCCATAAGTTATGTTGTATGTATAGTTCAGTGTTCACTAATGTAATGCCAAAAAGGTACTAAACATGGAATAGAAAATAAATAATTAATCCAAGTATTAAACTGGGTAAATTATTAAACATAACATTAGCTTTAACCAATTCATAGTCATAATAACAAAATAAGTCATATGGTGTGACTCAATAACCAATTAGGATGTTATAATTGAAAAAATAAAATATTATAATTTAAATCAAATTTATATACTTAAAATCCAATTTATTAACTACTATTATTAAGGAAAAGAGTTAATTTGAAGTTAATATGAACATTTATAACACATATTTGATGATTTGAATTTGTACTATTTTGATCTTTAAATTTTAATAAAAAAAATTCTATTTAGTAATGTAGAATTATGATTTATTAACACTTTTCAAAGAATGAAAATATCTCTGGTTGTGGTTTCATGAAAAAACTTCTTGTTTATGTTACTTATATAAAATCAAATCCAAAAATGATTGTATAAGAAAATTGAAACATTTATGGTATTGCCTATTTTAAATTATAATTTTGAAAAAGAAAACATGATTTTAAATGTAGAAGTGGATTTTGAAATGAAAAAGTATATTTTCTATTAAAATGATATAAAATTTAATCATTGTTTTGAAACTCATGAATTTATTTCAAAGTAAATCTAGAATGTTTTAAAATTTTAAAATTTTATATCTTTCTATATAAATAGTTTTAAAATTTAAAATTATTGTTAATGCTTTTTTAATTTTATATTAAATTTTTTCATTTTATTCTACCAATATATATAGAAAATGGGTTTCGTATCCCATTAATTGTATTGAAATTTTTTTCTGATTTTCCTATGAAAATAAAAAAACAGATTTCAAGGAGGTGTTTTAAAATTCAAAAAGAATCATTCTGAATTTTTAATGAGGCTTTGAGATGAGATTTGAAATTTTTAATTAAGATGTTGTAATTTTAAAAGTTTTGGAATTTTTTATGGTGTTTTGTAAAGAGGTTGGTTTCAATATGGAACTTAGAAAACAATCATTGTCATAAGATCATTAATTTATTATTTATAAAAATCTTTCCCAAAAACTAATTTTTTTGCTAGTCGACCACATACTCTTTCATTCATTCTGGTGAATACTATCTATACATTTGGATCCTTTTATAACAAATAGGATCCTCACTATAGTGTCTAAAATAAGTTGGACTATGAAATTAGGAATTTTTTTCCACTAGGATACCATATTGTTGTGTTAGTCAAATAATTTTTATCATTAAGTGGTTGTGGTTAATTCATACTCAATCTAAGGAGATCATGTATATCAACCCATTGGGAATGTGGAAATTGGTATAAAAGAGTAATGGAACTGTGAACATGTATTGTACGATCAACTCATCTATAAAACCATTGAGCCCTGAGAAACATTTTATCTTTAGGAAAAAAATTATGAAATGTTACCTAGTGCTTTTCCAAATACCAGCTTGAGAAAATTTAGATTTAAGGAGATAATTATCATCTACATTGGCTTCATCTCCTTAACATTCATTATTTCATTCCGTTTATTGATATGTATCATGTATCTCTTCAAGACATACACCTATGTTGCTTTAATTTCATTGAGCAGTAGTCATCCCAAACCAGGTACAAGTGATAATTTTGGATTAATTTATATTATAACAACTACTATAGTGGAGTAATTATTTTCTTAATTAAATTAAATATTTCCTTCAAATCATACTGAAATTATTTGAATCTATTAAATGTTGGGTTCCACTTATTAGAATTATCTATAATTTTCACTTTTGATAATGAATATATTATGTGTATTTATTTAATTATTATAAAAAATTAGTATTTTAGAAACCTAATAGGATGAATATGAATAAAAAATGGATACACACGAATAATTTGACAAAAGAGTATGAATATGGAGTTAAAATGGTTCCATATGTTTTAAATAGATCATGTATACTACCCTTCACAAATATTATATACATGTTTACATTATTTTTATTCAAGGTAAATTAGTTCATACGATTTTTAAGAACATTTTATTTGTCCTAGAAGAGATCAGAGCTATCAATATTGGACTAAACATTGGGAAAAACCGAATATGCACACCGATTGAGATGATATTTTGGTTTATGTAACATTTGGTATGAATAAAAATGTAAATTATGATAGAGATAAAAAGGATTAAATGAAAATAAAAATTGAATATGACCTTCATGATTGTAAAAATATGTTTGAGAAGTTAAATAGATTCTTTAAGAGATCATTGTATATCGATTGAGATAAATACAAATCATTTTCACTATATTAAAATTATATAATTTTCATGTTGGAAGCAGATGGAACAAAATCAGTTGAATAAAACTACATGGTCTTTTAAATGATATGTTACTATAATAAAATAAACTCTTATGTCTAACATATTATTCTAAATTAATTCTATTCCCAATAGTAATAATATCTAAAAAGCATGCTTGTCTAAATGATTGTATATTATTTCACAAGGAGTATGAATCATTCGTAGAATTCCCTAAGTGAGGGAAATATCGATACAAGAATATTGAATAAAGTTCTGTAAAATATTTAAGGTAATTTCCTATCATTCCATTGTTTAAAATATGATATAAATGTCAGGAATATGTGAGATAATTTACATGGAATGTGTAATTTCCCGCCTAATCTCATTGGATTGAGAGAACAAAGAGTCATTACTTGGCCTTAAGTGACATCCCCATGATGAAAATGGCTAAAAATAAATGAAAAAGGGTTTCAAAAGATTGTGGAGAATTATTTACCCTTTACGAAACAAACCACAAAACACCCAACCAAAACCAAACAACCACTATATGATGCATGATGAAAAATAATGAAATTTAACCACATTATTAAAACAATTCAACCAAATTGCACAACAACGGAAGATAAAAAACATCAAATTAATCGACGGAAAATAACTATAGACTCCAGAAAGAGCACAAGACTCCATGCTCCACATGATCCAATATCCAACATCACCAAACATCCCAAGTCTCACAAAGTGGTACTAAAAATGTGAGACACGTTACCTTTTCCACTATCCTGGAAAATAGCATATAAAAAAGCATCAATGTTCCAAAGAAGGGGTGAGTATAAAACATAGTAGGTTTTACCCAATGAATTCCTTACTCACGCCACTAATATAGAATAGTTAGCAACATTTATATAAAATAGTTTATGTAAAACAATTTCTCAAAACATATTATAACTAAATATAAACAAGTTTCCAAAACCATTTATAACCAAAAACATACAAGTGCGATTGAAACCAATTTTCCCAGTAAGTTATTTTTCTATAAAAAAACTAAATAAACTTTAAAACAATTTCACAATATCTCTTTTAGCCTACCCAACCATTCCACAAACCCATGCAACCAACCATGCATGCTATGTTATGACAGTTCCATACTCATGAGAGGATTCATGTTGTTCTACCAAGTCATCACAATGTAATTATATCTCATGTTATAGTTGACTTTTGGCACTGATAACTAGTTCATATTTCAACCATGCCTTAGAAATGAAATATTAACACACACAACAATATGCCCCCGGATTATTCCTAAAAATATTTTTCCACAAAATATCTTTTTATTGAAAACCATTTTCCATCAAAATCATTTCAATGCCAAACCATTACAATAAAATTCCCTTTTTATTGAAAATATCTTTCCCATAAAACCATATAAAAATTACATAAAATCTATAATTTAAAATCATCATTTTAAATCTGAGAAACTAAATCACTTTGCAGAACAATTCATCAAGATTTCACAATTTCACTAAAACCAGAAATCATCATTAAAGAATATTTATTCCATGATTTTCACAATAAATTTCATTAAAGATAATTAATTTTAAACTAATACAATCAATTCTAGTAAGATGAGTTGATAGTGAAGCCACCTACCTCGATGGTTTTGATGAAACACAACAATTGATGAAGAACACTTACAAAAACCAGGTTGATTCTCCACCAAACAGCCTTAGATCTCTTCTCCTATCAACAAAAAATCCCAAACTCAAATTATTGATCATTAAACAACCTAGATATACCCATAATAGGTGTTAAATTGAGAAACCAAGAAGAGAGGATAATAGATCTATGTAGACAGAAGAAGAATGGTGAATCGCAACAATGAAATGAATGAAAAACCCTTACCTAGATGGTGGATTTCCTCTAAAAGTCACCTAGATATGCCTAGTGTCAAGAGCCACAAAAATCAAAGAAACTGATTGAGAAAAAATATCTACAAACACTATTTTAAACTGGGTTCATGTCGGATCATGATGTGTACCTCAAGTATATGACGTGTAGGCCACACTGGAAAAATACACCTAAAAATATGGTTCCTGAAGCTAAAAATACATTATTTAAACCCTACACGATGTGTACCTTTGGTACACGATGTGTTCCATCTCCCGACGTGACCCCCAAATCACAACTTCAAGTCATCCCCAACTACAAGCTGTGTACCTATCCTGAAACCTACAACAAACTTTTGAAAACTACATATAAGGATTGTTTACCAAAACATCCTTAACAGAGGGGTAAAATTACTCGATTAAGGTATTAGAATGTTAAATATTCATCCCCAATGACTTTACATACCTAATAAGTCATGTAGAAGATGAAACTCCAGAATCGAGGAATACCACAGAATGAAAATACAAGAATTAAATATAGGAACCTACAACATCCATCAGATTCTCCCCTGGGGGAAACAATTGATTAGCAGTATCCCGAATTTCTAAATGAGATGACAACTTTTATCTTTCAATATATATAGATGGTGGAAATACTTTTGGTGTAAAAATTATTACTCATAATACATGTCTTATTATGTTGGTATATTATAACTTTTCGTCACGGTTATGCAAGAACTGCAAAAGAAATATGTAATCTCTACTTATATCTTGACTATAGAAACTTCGTAATGTTATTGTTGTAAATATGGATCTATCAATCAAAAATATTAAATTAATGTGGGATACATGTGTTACAATGTATTATTCTCATAGAAGTGAATAATTCACATTGGGGACCATGTTGTTTGGGATAATAAATGAATTTCATACTTAGTGAAATTTGGAAGGTTATAGAATTAAAGTAATGTTTGGGTGTCCCATTTTTTAAGAATTCACACACTCAGTTTTTTTGAAACACCCCTCGAATAGCATGTTTTTTTGACATTTTAAATATTTACCTCAATTAAATAAATACTGAACATAGATGATAGAATTCAATCTAAATACCAAATAAGGTTTTAACACCATCTCTACTAACAAGTGATCAACCGTTCGATAAATTAAAAGATATTGAAACTATTTTTGGTAAACCATTTTTGAAAAAACATATGAATTTAGGTTGGAAAAGGTGATCAATATTCTTTGAGTTACCATATTAGAATTTTTTGAATGTCTGACATTTTCTTGAAGTCATACATGCTGAAAAAATGTATTTTATAGTGTTAATGGAACTTTTTGAAATGTTCTTGGAAAAAAGGAATCAAAAATATATTGTACATGATTGACATGGGGATAAGGGTATAGTTGGAACTAAAAAATGGTAAAGGGAAGACTTTTATTCCTCTAATATTTTACCCTTTATATAGGTAAGAAAATTTACAACTTTTCATTTTACTTAATATAGTAAAATTTCAGGAGGGGTATTCATAAAATATCCAGAATAACACATTAATGAATAATTTTAATTCATAGGTACTAAAATCACAAAATTTTCATGTAATTATGCATGATTTGATTATCATTTATTTAAATTTGATTCTACCTATAAATGTATGACATCAATTAACCAGAAATTACTACTTTTTCAAAGACATATGCAGTAAATTTATAGACCTGGTGAAGTTTCCAATCATGAGTAAAGAGGTTGAAATCATATTATTTGAATTATAGATGTTCTTATAACCACAGTTCATTTATTTAATGATCCACCTAATGGTTCACTTATTTAGATATGTTCAACTATTTAGTCATATCCATTATAGATGAATAAACCCCATTGATGGGTGTTTGAATATTTTTAAAGGGTATGTGAAGAATTGAAGTCAGCCAGAAGTCTATTTTGTAGAATGATATATTTTTTAAGAATTTGTTGAATTTTGTACCAATTAACTATCATATTTTGACAACATCAGATTCCCAAATACTCATCACATTGAATTCCTTAAGGGTGAAGGGTTATCTAGAAGAGATGTTTTTACAATTACCATCACATAGTGCAAGCAGAAACACATATACATTTTATATAATAGATATGATATTGATCTATATATTGGCTCCCCTAAAGAATTTGATTATATTTGAATCCTTCACGGTTTGATGGATGGATATCAAATAAAAATAATCAATAGTTTTTAGGAGGGTTCTATGATTAAATTTATAAGGATTTATCTGAAAATACGAATTCAATTTCCAAAAAATTTGACGTATAACCAAGGGAGAAAATGAAAATGTTATATCCTAAAATGGTTTTGTTATAAATGGTTATAGGTTCTATAAAAAACAAAATGATTACTATTTTATAATGAAAAATAGCAGTGTTATACTTGTGGTGAAAGTGATACAAATATCTGATTCCAAGGATAAAAATTTTTATTTACGCAAATATCTCATATTTCAGAACTATTGAAAAGATATACTAATTAGATTATACAACATTTCAAGTTCCTATTTTCCATTCCAAATGGGTTTCAAATAGGATTACAGTGAAAGTTTATAATATGGCCTTTATGAAGGTGAATTTATGTGTATAAGGGGATAAAGATGAACCGTTTATAATCGAATCACAATCATTGCATGTACTTTATGTATTAGATATAAAAAATATTAATTGTTTTATTATCCTACTAGAGAATAAAACAAAAATAGGTCCAGATAAAAATTCAATTGAGTATGACCCAATAATTGGGATATCACAATTATTTCCTTTTAGTCCTAATGAATGCAATTTCTTGTATGTTTTAGGGGACCATAAAGAGGGGATTTTGATTCTAGAGGGGGGATTCAAATCCCTTTCATCTTTAAAAAAATTAATAGAGTTAAATGACAATGTTAAAGTTTTTTTAAATATAATATACTTTTCCACATAATATTATTTGTTCTATATTTCATTAACAAAATCTAAATTAGTTTTTTGAATACGCATGCAAACAAAAACTTCTGTACCTAATGTATTACCAATCCCAATAAAGAAATGATTGTCAATTCTAAAATTATAGAATTTTTAGGGTATCAATAACAATTTGATGAAAAAATAGAACAACACAACATCATAGTATTGAATAATAATATCAAGGAAAGAAGTAATGGTATACAATTTGATGTTGGATATAATAAACGTGGTCAACTTATTTACCCCAATGATTCAACGTTCGTTTTTTATGTTGAGGTTACAATGATAATAAATATTTCTATTGATATATATTTGTCGTGCCACTTCTATACTATAATAAAGTAAACCCTTTGTGAAGTTATAAAGGTAATGTTATGATATACTTTCTCTATTTTACTAAAAAATTATATAAAAGAATGTTGATTTGATATTCATTATTCCATGAAGAGTTTGTTTATTTTAGTCTATTTACCTAATAAATATATCTGAGTGGCCATTGTAAAATCTAGTGGAGGCTTAAAGACTATTATTACTAAGTTAAGCCTCAGATATGTTGAGGGGATTGTAAATCCCCACACACTAGTTAGTTATGCAAACACCATATAAGAAACATTGAATCCTTTCATCAGTCGTCACGATGAGAAATAATTTATGTTTTATTGTAGTTTATAATATATATTTTTATAGTATTTGTTTTCCAATTTGACTTAAAATTGTTAATTTATGAAATATGAAAATATTTTTGAAAATAAAGAACATGCATCAAAACTAATGTACCCCTATCGCAAAGCAAGTTTGGGGTACACATCTATAGAGAATAAATTGGTATGTATTTTGAATCAATAATAAATCATTTATTTGATATGAAAAAAAATATGAGCCTTATTTTATATGTAAATTTATTAATCAAAATCAAAATCTAATACCATTCTAAGTCATGTGCTATGGAAGGAGGATAAATTAGGAGGTTAAACTAGTTTATGGAAAAAAAATAGTATGAAAAATATGTGTAAGTATGAAATAATAGTACTTTTTTCATTTATAATAGTAATAAATAAAAATATCTATTTATGTTCATATGTTTTTTATAAAATTTAGACACAAGAATCATGAGTGGTAATACCAGAAGAAAAACTACTTTCAGTATCTTTGAAGCAGACCGAACAATATAGTCACGTTAGAGGAGTAGGTTTTAGAGTGTGTCCTAAAATATATTTAAGGAAGTTAAAACAAAAAGAATATAAATATAATATTATTAAATAATTTAAAACAAAAATATTTTTTTTCAAGATATTATTAACCAATCTTATTTAGAAGATCAATATATGAGAAAGAATCAAAGTGAACTGGAAATGGCAAAAATATTCATACAAGAAGAACCTAATAACCCCATTAGTTTTGTGTCTAGTAATTCCCCTAAACTACATACCTTACATGAGGTATTTAATTTTTTTCATTACTATTTACCCTACACATGAATCAAATGTCTTCATAATTCATTATATTACTAAAATTTTGTAGGGTAAATATGTGTATCATTTTTATCTATCAACACCCATGAACCACCTTGGTGCAAGGGGTATAATATATAATATCTTCAGAGATAATCTATATAATAAATAACTCCAAAAAGATCATGTGAGAGTCAATATTGAGATATCTCATGATATGATCACTAAGTTTCGTATTCCACATGATGATCCAGATAATACAACGATCAATAATGTTATTGGAACTTTAATATCATGGTAATCTAATATTATAAATATACATTAAGTATGATTTTAACAAATTTATTTTCTTATAAAAAACTATAACAGTTTATGAAAACTGGTCTGAAGTGAGGTGTGGTTTTGTAGATGGATAATTTGAGGGGGAAAGAGAAGGCCAAATTAATGAAATCTATTGAATCAACCAAATAAATAAAAAGGACCTTTGGGGAGTACCTTTTTCCCTGATAGTTTCAATGAAAAAATTATTATTATTTCAACATCAAGTGTGGACCAAATTTAAAGATGATAATATGTCATGTATTCCTTTTGAAGAAGAAATATTTGAAACTTTCATTACATACATTGTTGTTATCAATATTATAAATGATATTCTTAGGTTTTAATGGATGGTGGTCTCAATTCTGAATACATATATAAGGTATATTCTCATAATATGTTTTTAAAATAATTATCTAATATGTTCATTAAAGTTAACAAGTATTCAAATTGTCTAAATGAATTTAAATTACCACAACATAAAGGGAAAATGTGAGAAGCACGATTCGGATTAATTAGTCCATGTATCATTTCAATGCATGAAATTTATTTAGAGAAGGGTAAAATTGATAAGATGAAATATGAGTTATACAATGAAATTAAGAAAAAAATAAAAGAATAAAGACCAATTTTGATGCCTATAATTCAATGGTGAAACTCTATAATCTAATAAAATAAAATAATTTTTGATTTTTTTATTACTTATTTGTTTTTGTTTTTAAGAAGAACTGAATGTTTATCGCAATCAATATGGATACCATAAATTTTTATTTTTTGGATCCAATGCATGGATATCCAACCAACTGACCAAACATGATGTGTATTTTAAATTTTTAATAAACTAAAATTAACATTTTATTGATAAATGTTGAATTATAATTGTCATTCTATGTTTTAACAAGATTTTATTATGATAGGGTGGTCTATAAATATAGTTTAAATCATGGAATAAATTCGGTGATTGAACATAAGAATCCAACATATTACTTAAAATGGAAACAAATTAAGTTATATATAAAAATATTTAAATATAAAAACATATTTCAAAACAATATAGATATTTTGATCAATGTTTCTAAAGTTACTAAGGCAAGAAAATGGCATTTATTGTGGATATTATGTTTGTAAATATATGAGAGAAATTCTAACCATGAAAAGACCACATCTTTGAATGGGTAATTTCTTAAGGTAATTCCAATTTTATTAAAAATATTTATAAATTGTTTTATTGTCTATATTTTCTTATTAATACCCATATTTACAATAATATTTGTACTCAAAAGAAGAAGTAAACTTGTTTAGATTTGACTGGGAAATGTATGTGGTTTCATAATGTTTTCCAACAACTAATTTAGGTGATTACTTATAATGTTTGTGATCTAGTACAAGCTATGACCTTAGAAATATATTTAGTGTGTGAAGAATTAATATCAAAATTATTTTATATTATTTTTGATATGTTTCTCAATGATGAGTATAATGGAATAAATGAATTTATTTACTGATGACCTGAAAACATGGTGTTAGAATGTATACAGGCATCATGAAGAGGTGACTTCTCTCTACTTATTTAGTGAAATTTCTCGTCAGTGTATCTACTTTTTTAGTTAATTTATTTATCATATTTAGAATAACATTATAATAATTCCCACTCTATGGTTACATCAGTGGTAGTGGTAAATGACAAAATAAAATTAAAATAATTTGGTTTCACTTTGGTGAGTCGTGGAATTATCTGGGTTATTCATTCATCAATTAGATTCAAGATATAACATCATAAATTCTTGTGAAATATATACAAGTAACATATAATGTTTTAATTTTTGAAATGGATTAACTTAAATAGATTATTTTGAATTAACATTATGTGAAATTAAATCATATCACCATTATATCAGATATAATCTCACAATAATTAATTGAGTATAGGTGTTTAACCTATCCTTATTATGCATAAATATAATTATTCACTAGATCACCATAAAATAAAATTCCATTGGTTCATTAATAATATGCATATACAAATTCATTATGTAAAATAATCCATGTTCACAAGATCATTAATAAACAAATCATCAATATTATCAATAAAAAATACCTCAGAATAAGGATGTTCCCATTTTGATGAACAAATAAATACGATGTTATGTTAGATTATATCATAACCCATAATATTGAAAATAATATACTGATATATAGCACATACCAGGAATATGTAATAGATGCACTAGATTTTACTTTCATTTGGATGCTATAAAGGGATATACTGATTTTTTATACTGTCAAAAGGGGTAAAAATTTATAATGGAGTTTAGTCTATTATGAAAACACATAATGGTTAACACTAATTATTCTTCCATAAAATAAGGTAAATATATTACCATAGAGTTATTACTCCCTATTATAATGAAAGGGAATGATAGACTTTGTTATGTTCCATAAAAACTCAAATGTAAATATTTATTTTTGTTTAATCAACAAATGATAATAGGTTTAAACTAATGGTAAATGTTTTCTCAGAATAAATAATGGTATGCACTAATGTTTAGTATAATCCATAAATATATAATGTTTTTTTTCTTTTATTTTATTGGAGATAATAAGTAAAATGATTATATATAAGTGTTACACCAACTCCAAAGGATAAAATTTATTTTGGAAATTTTTTATAATAAACTAATGTTATAATATTATAAAGTGGATAAATATATCATGCTTTTGGGATTGAGTTTTTGAAATATATCATATGTATCCAAAGTGGGTGAATCAAAGATTTTATAGTTTTGAATCATTGTTTAAGATAATTGGACATGGAATGTCGATTATATTTAACAAATTACTGTTATAATTATAAGTTGTGATGATGTAGTGTTAAAAAAATAATTTATGATGAGAATTATAGTTTAGAGGATTTAAAAAAGAAATATAATATAGGTAATCATCATCTACATATGATAGAATTTAATACAATTTAAGGTCATGTTTTAAGGACCACTGTAATAAGTTTAATTTAGTATTAGATGGTATAATATAGTTTATTTTAGGATCTAGTAATATTGAATAAATTCTATGTATTTTAGTTTCATATGATCAAAAATAATTATTTTAAATTTCAATGACATATAACTAGAAAACATTTATTTTCAATTGATTTTATCATCATTTATCTATCTTTTTTATTATCTCATTATCTTTATCTAATACTTATTTTGTTAATTTTCATATTGATCATGATGAAATGAATTTATCTATAAGGATGATTCACTATTGTAGTATGATCATGTACTCAAGAAGGATGATGCTCTCGGGATGATGAAATTATCTTTTTTATTCTCCAATGCATTCAATATTACAGGTTATCAAAATGCAATATTGTTAGATGGTCTGAAGTGTTGAATGAACTATTGTATAAGAATACATGGTGGAATCAACCATACCACAAAGCAATACACGATGTACCTAGTATGACTCAAATTGTTTGGTTTCTGTTTAAAATTGATAATTTATTAATATATTGTTTCATATTTATGTTTAATTTATTTCATTATAGTGTTATTAATATAAGAATTATTTTCTTATATTGATTAATTATTTTTATTGAGTTGGTGTAATTTGTTCAGATCTTATCATGCTCGTGGGATATTGGACTTCAAGTCTACAACTAAGATAAAGAAAACAAGGAAATGCGTTGAGAATATATACATAAATTATAAAAATGTGAATTCCTAAAACTTAATTAGTTAATATTGTCACAATTTTATATATTATTTTAAAGTTAATTTTTTAATCATATTTATCAAAAAATTATTTAGTTTGTTTCTCATATCTTTTGGTATGACATATTTTCCATCAATTAACTGTAGTAAGGCAGAAAAGAGAGAACAAGTCTCTTTTGGATGAGGCATTTCAAGAAGCATGAGGTTTACTTTTCAATAAAAATGGAACATTTTGTTATTTTCTAGATTTGTTTAGATATTTTAAATTAAAACAAACATCACATTCTCAATAAACCACACCTCAATCTGATACAAAGTGTGCTCAGTGTGACTCAAACAGTATGTTTTTTGTTTTTAATTTACATTTTAATTCAAAACACACATATAAAAATAAAAACTGATAAAAAAATTCATATTGATTTAATAATTTATGAAAGAAACTCATAAGTCATTTGTGACATGTAGAAATCGTACTCACCTCAATCCAATGCACAGTGTCCTCGATATGGCTCCAAGTGTGAATTTTTTTGTAAAATTGACAATAATTTAAATTAAAAAGACAACTAACACACTAGAAACTGAGAAAAAAATTGGAATGTTTGATACTTTATGAAAACAATATTTATGTCATTTTTTATGAGTTTAAATCATCCACACCTCAATTTGATACATGGTACACATGGTTTGTCTCCAAGTGTGTCTTTTTATTTAAAATTGACATTAATTTTAGTAAAAAAGACAACTAACATACTCAAAATATATCTAATGTATTCATAATGTTTCAATAATATAAGAGGACTATTCATAATACTTTTTTAATATGTATGAATCATATTAACGTCAATCTGATACATAGTGTTCCCAATATAACTTAAAGTTTCCATTATCAGTTCAAAATTTACATTTTAGTTTAAAAAGTGTGTCACACTATAAAAACCAAGAAACATGCCTGGATTGTGTCTCTAATTTAGAAAAATCTTTTATAAGTTGTTTTTAATGTGTAAGAATCAGTCTCACATTAAACTGACACATGATGTGACCGATATGACTCAAAGTGTTTGTTTCTAGTTTAAAAGGACATTTTAGTAAAAAAAAGAAAGGCAGAATACTCAAAACCATAAAAATTAATATTATTTTGAAACATTAGAAAAAATACTTAAGTCCTTTGGGACGTTTAGTAACCAACCACACCTCAATATGAAACATGGAGTGACATATATGTCTCAAATTGGGTCATTTTATTTAAAATTGGAATTAATTTTAGTACAAAAACATTTGACATACTCAAAACATAGAAAACGCATTTGAATTATTTTGATACTTTAAGAAAAAAAATCAATAATACGGTTTTTACATGTACAAATAATCTAAACCTTAATCCATCAAATGTTTTCACTAGTATTAATCTATGTGTTTCGTTTTATTTAAAGTTTATATTAATTTTAGTAAAAACATAGTTAACATACTCGAAATTGAGAAAACATGTTAATATTGTTTTGATACATTAAAAAACAATTCATAGGTAATTTTTTATGTGAATGAATCATTCGAACCTCAATCTGACACACAACATGCCCGATATCACTCCAAATATGTCTTTTTATTTAAAATTGACTATAATTTTAGTAAAAATTAGAATTGATGTACCCAAAATTGAAAAAATTCATTTTTATTGTTTTAATACTATAAGATTGAAATACATAAGTCATTTGTGAAATGTTGGAATAAATTGAACCTCAATATGATGTATAATTTTCCCAATATAACTCAAATTGTTTGTTATTAGTTTTAAAATATCATTTTAGTTCAAAAAGTGGGAAAAACTAAAAACTACGAAAATGTGCTCATATTGTCTTAATAATTTAGGAAAAATATTCTAAATTCATTTTTGATGTATAGGAATTAGTCTCACATTAAACTAACATCCTGTGGGACCATGATGACTCAAAGTGAATGTTTTCAGTTTAAAATGACATTTTAGTAAAAAAACAAGTGAAATACTCAAAAATGATCAAACATGTTCATATTGTTTTGATACATTAAGGATAAAAAATCCATAAGTCCTTTTGGATGTGTAATAATCAGTCTCACTTAAATTCAATGCATGATGTGTTCAGTATGACTCTAAGTGTGTCTTTTTATTTAAAATAGTCATTAATTGTGTGAAAACGAAAACTGACATACTCCAGGTAGAGAAAACCCCTTGGGTTGTTTTGAAACTTTAGAAAAATGATCTAAAATTCATTCTTTATGTTTATGAATCATCAATAGATCAATCTGAAACATGATGTGACCTGTATGACTCAAAGTGTGCGTTCTCAAAATAAAATGGATATTTATTTCAAAAAGTTCCATTCACTAAAAAATGGAGAAACATGTTAATATTTTTTGGATAATTTAGTTCAATTATTTATAAGTTATTTGGGACATGTAGGAATCAGTCACACATCAAACTGACACACGATGTTATTGACATGCCTCGAAGTGTGTATTTGTAGTTTAAAATCACATTCTAGTAAAATATAGTAGTGATATACTTAAAACTAAGAATTAAATTCACATTGTTTTGATAATTTAGGAAAATGATTCATAAGACACTATTAATGTTTAATAATCATCCAAACCTCAATCTGATGCACGGTGTAATAGATATGACTCAAAGTATTTCTTTTTATTCAAAATTAACACTAATTTTAGTAAAAACGAAAACTGACATACTCAAAAATGAGCAGAGCAATTCATTTTTTTTATACATTAATACAATGATCGATAAGTCATTTTTTATGTTTATGAATCAACCGCATCTCAATCGAATACAGGATGTACCCGGTATAACTCAAAGTGTCTGATATTAGTTTAGAATTAAGATTTCTGTTAAAAAAGAATCACTCACTGAAAATCATAAAAACATGGTTGGATTGTTTTGATAATTTATGAAAATAATTCATAATTCATTTTTATGTATAGGAATCATCTGCATATAAAATCTCCACATTATGTGACCATTATGACTCAAAGTGCATGTTTCCAGTTTTAAATGACATTTTAGTAAAAACAAATGTGATATTCTGAAAATATAGAGAATTTTTTAATATTATTTTGATACTTTAGGAAAATGATCTATAATTAATTTGTGACATATATAAATTTACCACACATCAATCTGACACATGATTTGGTCGTTATGACCTTAAGTGTGTGTTTTCAATATATAAGTTCCATTTTAGTTTAAAATGTGCATCACTTGCACAAAACTGGGAAAATGAGAATTGATTATTTCCTAATCATTCTATAAGTCATTACTTAATTAAGTTCCTTATAATTTTTATAATATACTTATTTAGTTAATTTTTAAAGATATAATTCGTAAATATGAACATGAAATGATGTGGTGTGCAATAATCAACCACAACTCAATCTGCTACACAAGGTTCCTGGTATGACTCAAAATTTAGTATAAAATATAAATATTATATTAATTTTTTTCTATATAGTATTACTAACATAATAATGGTTTTCTTATATAGGTTTATTATTTTTCTCTAGTTGGGGTTGTTTTTTGTGCAATATCATGAGTGGGGGTCAAGGGACAAAGATAAAGAAACCTTGAGGTATTTGAATTCCTATGATAATTTTTTACTTCCTCGCATAATTATACAAATCAATGGTTAAAATTTATATAATATATTGTTTTTATTTTATTTATATTATAAATTTTTGTTCATGTAAAATATGTATTTATACATATTTTGGCTTTTTTCTGTTGTTATAGTGTGCCTTAAATTTAACAGCACACTGTAGTATGCCGCCTTTATCAACACATTTAATAATGCTGATGAAATCCTAGGGAAATTAATCAAACTCTAATATTCATCACATTTATATGGATGATAAAGATTAATTTTAGTTCTGTTAAAGTATTGTTTTATATTAGTGTGTTGGGTTTTCCCTAGGCATCACATTAGCTTTGTAAGCATTAGGAATTTTCATAAATTTTTAACTTGGATGAAAATAATATTATAAATAAATTACATTATTTATTTTATATTGTTTTTACATAGAGACCGAATTAACTTATATAAATTTGTGGTTATGGACAATTCAAATTGTTATATAGATAGCCTTGATAATGGATAGAGAGAGCGATAGTTAAAGGAATTCTTGGTAAATAACGACAACTGATTGAGGATCATTATTGCCAATGGAATTAAAGGATCTTACCCATGATGATGGTACACATTTTTCATCACTAGTGATCAATCCAACATGAGGTAGGGAACATTTTTTCATGTTTTATCTTCCCTATTGATTATCTCATGACAAAGCCAAATCAATTATTCTAATAGTTTGATTTATGGATCAATATTGTAAGGAGGTAAAATGTTTTCATGGGGTTAAGGGGAATTGATTTGTTCATTGTTATAACTCTTCATTAAACATTCTAATTTCAAATAATCAGGACATACTCAAACATGGTAGTGATTTGTTCTTCATTTTTTATTTTTGTAATTCTCCCTCAATTATTTTCATATTTATTACAATCAATTTATTTTTATAGTTTTTTGATGAATTATTGGTATTCGATCATTGTGAGACTTTTCCTTGGTGCAACAGATTGATACTATGGGTGTTTTTCATGGTCAAGGGTGTTCTCAAGGTGTGATAATGATTGTGGTCAATATGATGAGAATTGAGACGATATTGGTGATTCCTGGTATCTCTTTCTACATATGATAGGGATAAGGTGTGATGATAAGAATTTTCCAATGAGAATAGGTGGTCAAAATCCATTTACAAGGGATTATAGAGCTCAGTTGAAACATATCTATGATCTAGGGGTGCAACTTGTGACACATCTTGACATTAGGGTTCTAGGGACAGATGATTCCTGAAGAACCCTTGGATTCCATAAAAACCCACAATACATGGCATGTAACCTGAATAACACATCCCATGTGGGGGATTAGCTACAACGCTAGGGTTCTCATATGGAATAAAATATCGCATGCCATGTGACATATTTTACACATCTAGTGACCCAATGCTAGTATCCTGACTTGTAATCTGGGAGTATATGGTCATAGACTTGGTGGGGAAAATAGGAATGGGTTGAATAATCATGAATAGATCAATACTTGAACATATCCATGTACATAGGTAGGGCTACCGTACAAAGACATGACTCAGTGTACATATGAATGGTCAAATGACATACTGAGTTCAATCTAGACATATTAATTCTATGTAACCCTAAGGAAAAAGTTATTTATATGAAGGATTATAGGATGTGTTAGTTGAAGAGTCATAGGAAAACCCAGGAAGATGAGAAATGTTGTGTAACCTTGATACACATAGTTTAGTTCCTATAAGATAGCTTAGGGACCTTCATTTTATTTGTATATTCTAGGTGTAATTGAGTTTGATTCCTCAGTCTATCCATAAGATGGAATAATAGATAATTACATCCTCAGTATAGGATTTTGATCCCCTCTTTATGTTATGTTTCAGATAGATTTCACGGTACCCCTATATGATACATGGGAAGGGATCCTCTATCATATTCTTCATAGGTGGGGTTTTTGGTATCAGTGTGACCACCATACACATTCCACATATCCCCAACCTATTATATTAATATGGTAGGGTTGGTTGAATCCTAGAGCTATCCTGGGTGTGATCCCCTATCTAGACTGTGAGATATTTGGAAATATGGAAAATAATTTTTGTCCATGCTAGACAAACACCACCTCTCAGATGATTATTTTCAGTGCCAACATGGTTCTTGGAATTAACTATACAAGTTAATAATTACCTTGAATCATTGAAGAGAATCTTATGGCTAGTAGTGATTGTTGTGACCTTTGTGCCTTGGTGTCTTTTTTGAGTACATCTACATTTTATTTGATTATCAGGATTAATCATATCTTGGTTAAGACACGCATTTACTAATTATCTGACTACTCTTTATGCCTTATGTTTAGTTATTTTTGGGTGTCAAAATAAGTATTTTTATTCTCACCCCTACATGTGATCTTATCACACAAGCCATGTCTTATACAGACGACATACTATTTTACGGAGTCTTGTGAGTATTGGGATCAATCAAATCTTAATATTGGGCATAAAATATAGAATTTATTACCAATGACACATTTTATAATAGTCCCCTAATTTTAAAAAGTTTTATTTTTTTTTCTAGTTTTCTTGTTCTTCAATTTTCACCTTATCACTTTTAGTACTTTTGATCTTACTATGATGGTGGGATTTAGATGAATGCTTTCATTGGTATCAATTATGTTGTCTTATATTTTAAAATTTTATCTGCTCAGAGATGTGTGAATACATATAAATATCATTTGATAATTCTTCCCATATGTGAGATATCCATACTCCACACTTATTGAAAATATATAACATATTTAAGGTAGTCTTGGGGTTGTCACAATCAACGTATCATATTCCTGGAAGGCCTTAGTGGGATAGGTGATGATAAAGTGGTATTAGAGCCATTAGGTTGTACCTTAGGACTGATGTTAGGATTTTATAGCTATGAGGTTTTTTGGGATTTATATAAATCATGTTAAATTTTATCAAGTTTGGATTTTAGGATGGGGTGTCAAGTGTTGGAGAGGTGAATGATGTATCCATTCACCAGGACTATAATAACCTTTATGTAGACTTATTATATATAGGAACAGGTTGTAGGGAAAACAATGGTACATGTATCATATAGTAATGTGTTGTGGTTTTTATGTCCTTCTTAAATCATATCCCCAAATATACTCATTTTATATGGCACGTCTTTTTTATTTTAGGATCCCTCTATGAATACATCCCACAATGATTCCATAACATGATCATGAAGATGATATTCTATGTGACGTGGAATCTGTATATGGTCATGTGCTAGAGTTGGTGCCTCTGGGTGGTTTTTTAGTTCTACCACCACTAGCTGAGTATAATATTTCCCCGAATGTACTGGTATAATATGTGCACAAGATATTAAAATTCAACTAGTATTAAAGGGAGTGAAATCCCTTGTTTAGTGTGGTCCAGACCCCCTTGTATCTCAGGACTATATAGAGGGTGTCACTCAGTTTTTTTACCTTGTGAGGACATATGTAGATATAATTGTGGTTTATTTATCATGTTCAATGTTATTTATTACACATGAGAATAATTACATAAATAATACTACTATGGGGAAACATACAAATGTAGAATTCCAGGGTTTCACCCACAAGGAAGAGTAATAAAAGAAGGTGACCTAGAAATTGAAACAAGGAAGGTGGATTCCTCACGTGATTCTCAAATGATTTGTTTCTAAATCTAAGAAGATTGATTTTAAATTCACATGTTAATGGATGGATCGATATCAATTTCAGGTAGTATATAAAAAGTGTATTCCTAAATCTAGCTCAGGATAGTCCTATTTATTAGGTCGTAATGATATGTAGAAGTCACCAATTTAATTTTGTCAAACCAATTTTATATACCAATATTGAAAAATAATCTTTTGAAAAAAGTTATTCTATATCATATTTTCAAAAATCAGAGTTTCAAAAGCTATATATTATCATAGTCTATTAGGCATTAACTTCTTAACACAAATTAGGCTACGGTCATTCTATCACACTTCCCAAAATCAGGGTTGTGAAAGAAATGTGATAAACAAGAGTTATTAACCTAATATCATTCCAAAGGGTTACCTAAGTTTTAATTTAAGAATTAATTTGGTTTATGCTGCCTTTACTATCATTAAATATCCCTAACTAGGATAGCCATACATGGTAATAATGGTATTAAATAAATGAGAAAATGGAAGAAGAATATGCCAATTCAAAAAGTAGCTAACAATTGAAGTAATTCAAATTTTATGAAATTAAAATCAACCAATACACTTAGTTGGAAGGAAGAAAAACATTAAAAAAATTATTACAAGAAGAAATATTTATAATTTAAATATAATGTTTTATAATAATAATGAATAATGCATGATTCCATCAAACGAAAAATAGTAGTAAAGGGTGATCAAATAAGAGTAGAAAATGGAATAAAAATACGTAAAAAACATACAAAGTGGAAAACATAAATTAAAATAGAGATATACAGCCATCATTTTAATATTAGATCCACTATAATATTTATAAAATCAATCATCTCACAACATGTAAAGAAATTTTTTGTGAGTTGCCTTTAACTTTTTTTTCTCAAATCATTCATGATGTTTAAATGAATTTAAGGTTGTGAAATTGAATCTTATATATCTTCGATTTATTTTCAATCTTCCAAACATCATGACATGAACGTTGAATCTTAGTCTCTGAGTAAATCATTCATATCCTAAAATTATTCATTCAGTAAATTCATGACTTGTATCAGTTTCATGGAATTTCATTTGATCTGTAGGGGGACTACAGCTGAGGATTGAACATCATGAGTAGGATTCATGAAATGAGTTTTTAGAAATTTATGAATTAATGGTATCACCTCTTTAAAAGACTAAACACATATTTTCTTCCAAAACCATACAACATACAAGGAATACTCTTTTGAAACATGAAAAAATCCTTATGAAATGAATCTAAAATATATATATACAAAGTATGCTTATCAAATACCCCTACACAAGAATAATTTCTTATCCTCTAGAAAAAATCAACTCTATGGGTATTCCAAATGAAATATTTTTTAATAGAAAATTTTCATTACGAACTAGAAAATAAAATAAAGTGTTAATGGAAAATGTTAGTCCTCAAAAATCACTCTAACTAAGTATGTCAATCATTAATGATAATCATTTTCTTTGTTAAAATTCTTTATTCCTTAAATCATAATTTTTAACTCTTTTTTAGAAGGTATACCCATGTTACAATTTACCTCCCCATAAATTTTATCTTATCACTCATTGTAAAAAAAATAGGACTCATGATCATTCAATGAATATATATTCCTAACCATAATCTTTCTTTGGTTCTATATTCCCTATATCATAAATAAAAATACAAAACAAATCAAGATTTATTAAGTAATATTTTTCAAATGATTATGAGGATGAGGGTTTTTGGGTAGAGGATAAAAATAAAACATAAAAATGAGGGTAATCTTTCATGTGCGATGAATGATAAACAAGAATAATGAAATGAAGAGCCTCCTCCAAAATTTATAATCACCACACTCCCAAAACCTCAAGGAAGGTCCAATGATGTTCCATAAATGTGTAACGAAATTACCCTATTTATTCATTATCTCATTATTTATTTAAAAATTCATATCTATGATAGATATTACATCCACTAACTTACCATATATGATCTAACATGATTTTCATCATTCTATTAATAGTGATTTTTGACCTTCAAAATACAAAAACCATTTTTTTATAAACTTGGTAATCATGAAATATGTAAATAGTAACCATAGAAAACATTTTGGAGATCAGGTGAAAAAGTAACGTCACATCTCCTCAGGTACAAACAACCAATTTCCACCAGTAATGACCATCTCCCTCACAATTATTCAATTTAAAATCATGAAATCGTACCAAGATAAGGGTAGAAGGGGATAATATGGTCTTATAACATTTATCAACCATAAAAAGGTGGCGAAATGGGATGGCCATTCACAAGGAGTGCTGAAATGATGGCAGGTCCACCACTGGTTCTCCAAAAATACTTAGGATAACACTATCTTGTTTGGTGATCAACTCCAAGATGTTCTATGAAAAGGGTTGGGTAGGATTATAATGGTAATGGGTGGTACCTAAGATGATGGAGTGGAAGTTTTGGGGTGGGGTAGGGAGTGGTCCCAATACTGGTAGAATGTGGAGCAACAGTGGTTGTGTGTGGTGTTACATGAGCGGGGGTCTAATGAGTTGTAGTATAAAGAAGACCCATATTGTGGATTAGTAGTAAATCAACTGACTTACTTAGTCTTAAAGATGAAACGGGATGAGAAGAGCTGAAGACTCCAAGATAATATTCTAGAAGAGTGATAATGATATTGCACATCAAGTTCCAATTAGTCCTCTTCACCTAGTCCTCATAGTGGAGGGATAACTATTTTTTCATGTCGATGGAATGGCCACACATGGAAGAAGCTAAAATTATGAATTTAACTTGCCTTATCACCCCATGAGAAAATATATGGATGATCCAATCATGAGATATGTCATGATAAAAAATCCTTAGCACTGTACCCCATAGCTAGGTTCTCCTTATCATGTTCAGGTTATAGAAGCTCTATGGGTCATGATAAATCAATTAATAACTCCACCTGGTTTCTTTATTGTTCCTGTTAATCCATAAGGAATCATATAACAAATAAGAAATATTGTTGGAAGTGTAAATATTGAACCCAACTTTGAACTATTGCCACATAATCCACCATGGTTCACTACCCAAATAGAGGATATGTGTAATGTTTCAATATAACATGTGGGAAGGAAGTCAGCTAAAACTCATGGAATTTTTCTTCAAGTACCTTATGATGCTGGAAAGATGCATGTGACCAATGTTCTTGGTGACCTCCTCAATATTGAGGATAATCTCGAGTATGAAAAGATATGGAATCTAGTTTGTGTACATGGTCTCGTACTAAAGATGGGCCAAGAGTAAATAATTCTTAGGGTGTAAAAATTTTATTTACGGATGGAGTTTCATGGGTTGGGAAGCACCCTACGACTGGTGGGAGGAAGAAGATGAATGTAAGATAGTTGCGGGAGTAGAAGATCTAGATTCTAATGATGATGGGGATGGATATACTAGTTGAAGTAGAGGATCCTTCCTCAGATTCTTTGGTATAGGAGAATCATTGCACTAGGCCATGCGTTTGGAAGAAAAAATGTTGACAATCTTCATCTTGTCCATAACAGAGAAGAGAAAATGATAGTGTAGGGATGGGAAGGGAGTGTGGAAGGAGACATGATAATTGGAGGACTGGGGGTGTGAAGGTCAACGTATGTTGGAGAAGATAGCACCAAATGGCCAGGTGAGGAAAACTTTGAGTTACATATGAATCTTAGTAAAATACCACAATATTTTAGGAAATATTTTTTCCATCAAAAAATATAATTTATTCGATAACTCATGTTACATAAAACACCGTGTTTTAACAAACTGTGATATACAGTGAATATTATTTTTCAGCATGAAATTTCTATGTTAAACCTTGGGTATTATTATGAATAATCTAATTTTAAATAATATGTACCATAGTTTTATATAATGATAATTTATTAATAGAAAAATACTTAATTTTTAGTAAAGCCGTTATATGTTTTAAAGGTTCTATCTAATAAAAAATAAATTTTATTATTTATTTTTGTGAGAAAATAATAAAAGTAATTAATTAAAAATTTAAATAATGTATTAAAAAAAATAAATCTCTTTGTTTGAATCTGCCTTCTAGAATTATCAATCTGGATTTTTTTTGAGAATTTTTGAAATGAAAAATTTTATGATGAATAATAAAAGACACTTATTATTATTAAAAACTAACATTTCAATTAAATAATTTAAAATATTAAATAAATTTTAAGATGGTTTTAAATGTAAAATTAGTAAAATTATGTATTGATGAATCCAATTCATGAAATTGAAATCAATATCGTATTTAATTTTGATATTTAATCTCTCCCTACATTTGCAAATTTTACCTTAAAATCGATTTTTATTGTTATCTTTAAGATTAATCATAAATTAAATTCTTCCACATAAAATATATTAATTTGATAAATTGGTATCCATATTTTTAATTATAATTATTTATATTATATAATAATTTCAGATTTATTTTTGTTAATAATATTTTATAATTAAAATAAAAACTAGTTACGATGATTAAGGTTAAATGGATTTTTGTGTGTTACATGCGCTTGTATTAAAATTAATTAATCATAACATATGATTTCAGTTCAGTAAATTTTATTTCATAAATATAATCATTCTGTAAAAATAATCTAATATAGATCATTTTAATTCTTATCTTAAAGGACAAATAACCAAGGTAAATAAAAATATACAATTTACTA
Organism: Viscum album; assembly: GCA_963277665.1. Taxonomy (NCBI): domain Eukaryota; kingdom Viridiplantae; phylum Streptophyta; class Magnoliopsida; order Santalales; family Viscaceae; genus Viscum; species Viscum album. Next base: position 1,474,323,424 of record OY728135.1, read on the forward strand.
TGGTGAAAACAAAAAAGGTAAAATTAATTAAACCTAACAACTAATGAATAAAAAATTTAAAAAATTTATATTTTTTTAGAAGTTTGGATAATCCATATAATCCAACCAATACATTATTTATCAATTTTTTCAGCAATTGGGTTTAGTGTGACTTCTGATTATTTAATAGTTTTGGGTATTTACAAAAATATCATTCCCCCTAAATTATAAAAGGGAAGTACCTCCCCTCATTTCTTCACACATATCAAGAAATTTAGTTCAACCAAACCCTAATAAAACCCATCTCCAACATCCATATTAATGTTATATAACTACTTATAATCACAAATTTTGAATCCTAATATTGTTAATATGATATCTAAAGGAGGTTGTTCTAAGCGAAGGTAATTGTTTTCAGTAAGCTCTTTCCTTTCACATCTTCTCTTACAACCCTAATTCATGTGTTAGTAGATACAATATAATAAAACCGGTATAAAAAATATTATTATATTTTTTTTATAGATGGTATAACCGATATCTATATCTTTCTTCATCAAATTCGTAACAAAATCATAGATCGTGTGTACAACGAACTACATCCTCAGGAACCGATGTTATTTTTTTTCCATAATCACCACTCACAGATAGATATAATGATGTATTTAATGTTTATATATGATATTTATGATATAATTATAATTATTTAATTAAAATATGACAAATTATTTATTAATTTCCATTCTATATGAATATGATAACATCACTTGTGTGTACGGTGGATTACCACCTCACAAAGAAATTAGATACATGTTTCACATAAGACATACATTAAAATAAATGAGTATAAAATATATGAATAAATTTGATATATATATATATATATAAAACATAATAAATACTCTTTAAAGTTGATATATTATTTATATACCATTTATTCCACTCATCGAGAAAATGTAAACAATAGTTCTGCGTATATACGGTCTACAATCTCAATAAACTGTGTAATTTATTTTCTATATATAATTTTATGTATTACTATAAATAAATATATGATGAATATATATAATATTATTTTCATGGTTAAAATCACTAAGATTATTAATCCATGATCAAAGAAAAAGGATCAAAAATACCAAACCAATCATAAATGGAAAACAAAGTAGTCATTACCCGAAACATTATTCTAACAAAGAATTATTATTAAATGGGTAATAAAACATCATAAGTAAATAATCTATAGTATGATAAATATTAGTATGGTTTTATAATATATTCATAATAAAACTATTTTTATTATATAGTAGTTTTAAATTTTTATAAAGTAAGTCGATACTTATGTCAAGGGATTTCTTGTTTGTCATTTATTTTTGAGATACATCTTCAATATTTATCACTCGTTTCTTTTATGTGTGGTATATACTACCCAACATAAAATTTATATATTTATCTCAATATTTTCCTTATATTATATGTTTCAATTTATGTTATTATTTCATGTGGCTAATGATTAAAAGGTTATCAATTTAGAAAGGGGTTTTTGTTTGAATTTTTCTTTTTTCAGACATACATTATGTTACACGCGTATCATTTTTTATGATGTGTTTATAAATACCATTTGAAATGTAATGTGAAGAATTTAATTATTATCATGTTATTTTATGTTTCATTTAATTGTTTTTCTTCATGGGTCTTGAAATTTATTGTGACTGAAGTGTTCAGGGTTTTATGAAACAAACTCATCTTTTATCAAGATTAGTTGTGTTTATTCATCCTCTGATGAAATCCTATGATCTAACACTCATGAAAATCATGAATTTTAATCTGATATGGTTATGTCATTAAAAAAATTGTTCCTTTTGTATTCCTCTCTCTATATATACTCAAGAGTTCAAATTATTTTTTTAAAAAAAAATCAACGTTATTTCTCTCTTCAGTCGAAAATACTTTTTCTTCCATATAAATGTTTTATTAAAAAAAATCTTCTAAAGAATGTTATTATTACTCTATAATGGTTTTTTAAATTCATTTCACCCTTGTTTGAATTTTTGATAAAATTTATTAAATTTAATAATCATGTCAATTTCCATACAAGTCATGTTTGGGTTTTATTGAAAATCAAAAAGGAATATTTGTTTTAACATGTATATCTTGAAAAAAATTATTCTCCTTTATGAACACTAAATGTTTTAAAGATTAATTTATATGTTTATAAGAATATTTTAAAATTAAAGTATTTCCATAACTTTTTTTTTGAATTTTAAGTTTTAAAAAGAATATTTTTCAAGAAATGTTAATTTTCTTGAAGAAATGTTCAGAGGTATTTTATTTCAAAATAATTTTACATCTAATATGACATCCTTTGATGTTAATTAAGATTTAATAATGAAATGATCCAATAATATTATCATTATCTTTTATCTGGATGGTTTATTTCTATGGTAAATTTTTTTTATGATTCCCCATTCTTTTCCTTGGGTTATGTTATGATGAAATGATTTTGAAACATGTTTTTTTAACATAGGTTATTCCATGAAACAAATTACTAAACTCATTTACATTCATGGGTTATTACGTGGGGATGATTTTATGATCTTATGGCACAAAAATTTATGGTTATTGTGTTAGGTGGGACTTATATCTCCCTCTAATAAATTGGGTAATCATTAATTTTATATGATATCTAATGCTATCTGGGAGATTATACTATTCCTGAAAGAGGGTATAGAAGGTTATTCGAAGCCCAAAAGAGGGTATACAAAAGGATATTCCAAGATCAATGTAGGTATATGAGTGGTTATCCCAATCCTAACATGTTATTAATATAATTTTGGATTTCCCTGACCATATATTTTCTATGCTTACTTTCATGAGAAAAATATTTAAAATATGAAAAAGTTATGATTTCATTGATTATGTGTCACACCTCGACCTATCTAATTATTTTATTTTATTATCTATTTTTATTTTAAAAATTTTGTGATGAGGTTTGGGATGAATCCTGAAAGAAACATTTTAGTTATGTCAAAAGTTGCACGTTTTTGAGTTGACATCCTTGGGCGCACAGGTGGAGAGAATTTTGGACACCCCACGCGACTTCACCCAGGAAATTACGCGATCCACCTATCTTTAAAAAATTAAAATGAGTAAAGTTTGTAATTTATTGTATTACATAAAATTTTTATTGTTTTTTAAAAATTTATTGATATTATTAAAATTAAATGAATATTTTTGTCATTTTTATTTCTATCATTGTGATTATTATTATGTTATAAATAATTAATTAATTATTGTTATTAAGTTATGATTATTATTTTTTTATATTTTGGGCCGGTGCGTGGGAACCGCACGGTTAGCAGAGGCCTTATGATTAGCCCGGGCACCTGTGCGGCTACTACAAGATCAAACAGAAGCTATTGCACGGTCCGCGCATAGTCACTTGATTTATGCATAGGTCGTGCGATTGCGATATTCAAATTAATAACATAAGGAAAAGAAACATAGCATTTTAAGAATAATTAATGACGTTGATAAATTTGCTGATAATAGTATTATTATTATTAAATATGTTTTGTTATTATTCCTTATTACTATTATTAAAATGGTTATTAAAATTTTTACTATCAAAAATGTTATTAAGGATAATATTATTAAAAATGAAATAAGTGTTATAAATAATTTTATTTTTATGTTATTATAATTATTATAATTATTATTACTAATATTGTGGACTATTATTATCATTATTATAAATATTACAGTTAAAATTAGTGTCAATTAAAACTACTATTAATAACACATTCTTTGTTATATTATTATTTTTATTTTTATTAGTATTAAAGTTTAATTATTATAATTTAGGTTTCATAAATATTATTATTATTATTACTACATTTAACTTATTTTTAGTCATATTGTTTCTTTATTTTTTATTTATTACATTTTTTAGGGTTTTAACTTTTTTGTGCAGGGCCGCACCCCCCCCCCCACCCATTCCCTTCTTCCCCATGCATCACCTGCACCAGACACCCTCCTCCAGATCCTATCCTTTGTGAAGAATGCCTCCACCCTGCCCCACACCTACCGACCGAGCATCCTCCAACTGCCCCGCACCAACAGTCTGTGTGCCATCCAGCCGTCGAGCACATATTCTACGACCCCGGCTCCCCTTCCATCCCGCACGAGCAGCCCGTCGTGCCTCCTGTCGGCCTCGCTATCTTGTCATGCCTCCAGTGTCCCGGTCGGCACCCACTGACCTCCTCTCCCAGCTGGCACCTCCTTGTAGTGCCCTCCTGTCCGCACACCGTTTGTCCGCCCCGCACCCTCCGACCTCGCTACCCCAGCCAACCGGTGCAGCCCCCCTCTGGCTTCCGCTTTCATTGGCCAGTCCCCCCTCCAGCTGAAAACCCCTCTGGCAACTACACAATGTCCTGTGACCCCCCTTTTCCATCCCTTGGTCATTATGTGACACATCGCGACCCCCTATTGATCTAACCTGCACCACCATCAACTGCACCAGCCTTCGCGCCCCCATTAATGACAATGGTGAAATTACCCATGCATCGTAGTACCACGCCAGTCATTTTCCCTTTTCCGAGACCTTGTGGGTCAAGCACACCTCCACACCGCCCCCTTCTTCCTTCATTCGCGTGACCAGCTACGCACCTTCTTCCCAATTTTTCACATGATGAACACCACCGCTAAAGGCAAGCATTTTAGTTTAGTTCTGTTTTTCCTAAAGTGGTGTAAAGGTAAAATTTGCAATGTTTAATTGTTTGAGTTATTTTTAATAAGTGTTTTTGTGTTATATATTGTTTTTCATTTATTGCAGTGTATTGGCGAGGTAATCCCATGATACAGAAGTCATCGGCTTGCGCGTGCTTGTGCGCCTATGTGAGGTGAGTCACATTATTGTGTTTGGATAGCGAGTCGATGTATGTCCCCCACTAAACATGACTTTAAATTTATAATTTATTAATTAACTTATATTTCATTGATTTTTGATAAATTAGAAATAATATTAGATTATTATTTTTGGCATAATTATTTGATGTAAATGATGCTATTTATTTTTATGCATGGCATATGAATTATTTTTTGATGAATTTACACACAATAGTGAATGAATGATCATTTGTACTTTGAACATAATTCATAAACATTCACGTGTGATTCTGTTTTGATGATAGTTGTTTTGTTTGGATGTGTGAGCAAATGTATTTGTTTTTTTGGGAAATGATGTTTTTTATGTTACATATGGACCATTTGGCACTTTAATAAACTAAATTATTTTGAAAACTCTTATTAGGGTGACTCAGTGGTGATCATGCTATGTATGTTGGTCGTGTAAGTTGTTGTGTGTGATGTTTGTGCATTGTGATTGGTTACATGATTGAAATTGTTGACTCACCCCTCTTTCTAATAAGTACTCACCATGGGAACCTATAATAGTAAATAATTTTTTATGAATGATTATTTCATTTTTTTTAGATTATGCAATGTCTAATGGCCCATAGCAGGGGATACTCTGTTATTATTATTGCTATGGGATTAGGCCCCTCGACCAGGCCAAGGGCGATGGTTGGGCGTTAGGGTGTTATGACATCATTGAGTAGGGCATGCCTTTAGGATGGGCCACATGTATAGTACGTTCTGAATTGTCCATGAGCTCCTAGGTTCGACTCGTGTTTTCTTTAATGCTTATTTGTATGTAGCGGACGATTGAGGATCTTTTTTTGGTTATTGGACCCCTTTGTGAAACTTTTCCATTTCCCTTGTGGTGTGTTGTGTGTTGAGTATGCGCGAGAAATGTTTTTAAAATATAATGCACCTTTTCCATCAAACCATAAACTTATTTTTGAATTAAAAAGGGAAATGGACTTTTACTTGCTTTAGAAATGAAAGTGTGTAAGAAACCCCATATTTTATATAAGGTAGTTCAAACTTGAAATTAGTGAAATTATTTATTTAACGATAGTGCTTTGGAAATAGATTATTGGGAACTTCTTCAAAGTTTTCATACTCACACCTATAGTGTTTTTTTGTTACAGGTTTTACTCCATCTTGTTCTCCATGAGAATGTGTTGGTTGTGGTTTAAAGAGTGACTCTCACGGTCACGAGGAGTTTTTTCCTTGGTCAAGTTTGTGTGTGTTTTTTGTTGTTCTTTGTTTTTTGTTTCGATTCTTCACATTGAATTATGATGAAATTTTTTGATTTATTTATTTTCACTTAGAAAAATTGTTCTCATTCATTCTCTATTGATGCCCTTGCATTTGTCGCCAGCCCGGGAGGATCGAGAATGCCTCTCAGGCCTTGCCGCAGATCGGCTCAGGTGACCGGTTCCGGATTGACCTGGGTTGGTTTGTGACAATATTTAAATTGATTCATTTATTATTGATGTCTTATGAAGTTCCATGATATAGGACATGAATCATGTTTATGATCTTTGATATTCAAAGTATGTTTTTTTTCCAAATTTTATTCTCATGTTCTAATACTATTATACTCATATTATTTTCATATCTCCCTTTTTTACCCTTATTGAGCATATGAGATCACCCTTTCTTATGCTTCATTTTTCTTGGATATGGAGAATATAATTATGTAAGATTTGTATAATAAGGGTAATAGTTATTAAGGAATTAGTGGGAAATGATGTAGCTCAATTATGGAACAATTTATTAGGTGTATAGGTTACCAAATTCACAAGACCTAATTATTCCGGAATGGATCATTATATTATGAAGTGATTATTCATATATAAATATGTAATATATTCGTATGATTAGTATGGATCATTACAGCTGGTATCAATGAAAGGTTTAGTTAAACCATTGGAAACCATGATGAGAAATATTTTTTGAGATCCCTAGGGATATTTCTAAGGATAAGTATATGGGTAATTCTATGTAGAGTAAAATATCCTAGAATATTGGTATAGGATAGAGAGTGTGGTTTCTAAGAAATTTAATCTATGTATAGATACTACCATTGGATATGGATTTGGAACAATTGTACCTTGGGGTAATAACTCTAAAATTAAAATATTGATATGGACTTGATCATCAATAGGTTCATGACAATAGGCCTTTCTATAAACCATGTTTGACACTCCTGGGGGATATGCTTTGTGAATTCACAAACTCTTTATGGACCATCATAAAGGATTTAAATAATGATCATGAAGGACCTTAATTAAAGCAATGGTGTCATAGATTCAAAATAATTTTTCATGATTTTTACATATAATAAGTGATTGATTCATGATTATGTGGTCTTACACTATTATTATTTCTCACACTACCCTTTTTGGTTTTATTTGATAGTTGAAACCTGAAGGACCCATGTTAGTATTGAATAAAATGTAAAATGTAATGATTTTACTCTTAATAACACAAATCTTACTGGATTTGAAAGGTTGGATCTTATTACTATTCTTAAACAACATTCTTAGGATATGACTCATGATGAACTTACAAATGAGAAAGGGAGGGAACAATGTTATATTCTTTCCTTCATGAAGAAATTTCCACCTTCTCTTAGTGGTTCTACTAATCCACTAGTTTCCAAGGAATTAATCAGTACCATTGAAATGATATTTTTTATTATCCATCATTTAGAGTATGAAAAATTCATTTCATCTATTTATCATTTGAAAGTTGCACCAAATAATTGGTGGGATCCTATCAAGAATATGATGAAAATATTTTTAATGAACTTCCTGGTTTGGGATGTGTTTAAGGGAATATTTTTAATAACTATTTCCCATGTATTATTTATATAAAGATGTATAATGAATTAATTAAGCTAAAACAAAATAATGATGAATCTTGTTGTATTCATGAATAACATCTTACAAAACATGTGAGGTTGGATTCTTGTATTATCATATAACCTGAATGTAATGTTGTTTGATTCTTCATTGGTTTAAAACCAAGTCTCAAAATGGCATTACCCATAAGGGACTTCAGTAGATATGAATAAATCATTAAATTTTTTATCAATGTGTATGTGGATATGGTTGTTATACATCAATCACATAGTTTTTTATAATAAAATAAAGATGTAATCCAACGAATACCCTTAATACCATGGAGAAAAGATGACGATATTTTCTATATGTTCAAAGTGTGGAAGGAAACAAAGTGAAAATTTTCATAAATGGAATACTTAATTTTTTAAGTGTGGAATGGAAGGTCCTTGAGAGGATGAATTATGAAGTAATGGGAATAAGTAGATAATAATTTAAATCAATATAAATCTCCACAAAATTAACCACCCACTCTCCAAGGCCTTAAGTGTAAGGATTTTTGGCATTACATGAATCAATTCCCCAATCCAATGAATAATGAGTTGGAAATTCCACAAAAATATTTCTGGTTAATGGAAGAATGTAAATCATATGAAACCACAATAGATGAAGTGAATAATGATAATTAGGGCACAAAAATCCTCTAATACATTGTTGTAAAATTAATGTTAGATATTGTATGAAGGATCCCTTAGAAAATATTTTTGTTCATCTATTAGAAGAGCATGCTGTAATTATTATAATTGGGTTTCTGCCTCTATATTGATTATAGACTATTGAAATGACATTTCATATAATTTAGGTGCAAGGATAAACCTATGCTTCAAGTAGAAATTTTTTCATATATTAGGAGAGCTTATTTATGAAATAAATGATGAATTATATTTTCAAGTGTATATGTGTCCATGTAAGATTAACTAAAGAGTTATGGTTATCATCATGGATTTATGAGTTTAAGAGTGATCTTAAGTTCAAATTATTATATACCCTTTGGAGTTTTTAGATGATGGGAGTTAGTCATGATTAAGGATATTTTGAGACAAATTTAAGGAAATACAACATGTTGGTTTTGTATTTTTTTACTAAAAATGTTTTTGGAGGAGGAATGCCTCTATAAACCTAATATTAAAGGAATTGGAAACCTTTAGAGATTATCTTATAATTTATGTTCAATTATTTATGTTTTTTTTAAAATTTTAGTATGTTTTAGGAATAATTTTAATATAGTTTTTTAAAATGGATAAAACATAGGTCGAGCGACAGCCTATTACATCCAATAAGGTCGCAGGCCTTGAAACCACAACTGAAGGATGACAAGGGTATCATTACTACTACTAGCCTTTGTGAATGAGTATTTATTATACTAAAATATGAAGAGATTTATTTCTGAGTATATTTATTTATACATGGTATGTAAACAAGTTATATTTCAATGACAAAATTCTAAGGGGATGCTAACACCATTATCCATATGATAATGGAAATGGGAGAACATCACCCTGTATTTTTTCATTGCACTACACAAAATGTCTAAAGGGAATAGTTATATATGGGTTTTAGTTTATCTCTTTACAATTTTATTACACTTAATAATTATTAGATAAGGCTTATCTCTTGATTAGATTTCTAGAATATACATTAAGTGGAAAGGTTTCATAGAGTACCACACTCCATTGTATCTGATCAAGATCCAAGGATTATCTTAAAGTACAGAAAAAGTTTTATACAAGATACTATTATTATGTTAAGTCTCAGAACTATGTATCATACTCAAATATATAGTCAGTATTAGAGAAAAGTTCAAATCCTAGAAAAGTTTTAGGATCTTTTTCTATTGATTTCAATGGTGGTTGGGATAAAAACCTTCCTCGATATGATTTTTCTTACAAAAATAAAGTACACTTGATTATTCATATGGATCCTTATGATTCCCTATATGGAAATAATTTTATAACTAAAATTTAATGGAATTAAGTTTTATAAATAAATCTATTGGTTCCAGAGTAAGATAATGAAATGGAAGAGAAGGTTAAAGTCATTTAGGAAAATATAATGGAAGCACAGAGTCAACGAAAATGTTAGGCTAGAAATCATTGATGAAATCTAGAATTTTTAGTTCGTGAGAATGTGTTTCTATAAATTTATCCATAGAATAAGGTAATTATATTTTTAAATAAATAAAAACTATTCCCTGGGTATATCAGTCCCTCGGAAATTCTTGATCGTATCTGGATGATAGATTATCCTTTTCTACTTCTCCCAAACCTCTCTCAGGTTCATAATGTTTTCAATGTATCTTTCCTAAGGAATCACATGCATGATACATAAAATTTATTGAAAATAGAGGTTACACAATTGGACCATGATCATTATTATGAGGAAAAACTAGTATAGATTCAGGATTCTAAAGAGAAAGTGCTACAAAAAAGACCCCTCACCTGGTAATAGTTGTTTTGAGAAATCACCATCTTGAATGTTAGATCCCACGATTTTAGAATATATAAAAATTAATTCATAACTTTTGGGGCATGCAACACCGAGCTTAAATGAATCAAATATACTATTAATTATTATTATTTAAACACCCTTGTTAAAACCTACATATCAAATTTGAAAGTTTTAATATGAATAACTATATTTTGAAATATATATGAAGGTCATATCCAATAAAAATTTATTTATTTATTAATATAAAATATAAAAATTAGTAAATACATTTTATTCATAAAATATATGTTTTCATCTCAAAGTGATTTTTATTTCTTTCTATGATGAAATAAATAAAATTTATTTTTGAAACATTTAGAAACAGTATTAGGAAAAATGGATTTATTTTTTAAACTCAACATATCAAAATTATTCTATGGTGATATTTTGATATTTTTCTATAAAAGTTAAAAAACTATGAATAGTAATAAATACAGTTTTTTATTAAATACAGTATCATATGTAATATCGTTAAAACATAAATATTATAAAAAAAGTATTAAATTTTTGTAAAGACTCGTTTAGTATTATGTAATACAAATATAATAAAATAATAATCTTGAATGTATACATTATAAATTATTTCGTGATAAATATGGAAATCATTTTTAGTGCCAACATATTGATTGTGTTGTATTAAAAAAAGTCAAAATCGGCACATTATTAATATTAATTGGGAGGTAACAAGAACTTTCACTACTTTTTTATTAAATATCATGCATAAATGAAAATTTGGACTAATACTTTTAAATTTTGGACTTATATTACCAAAATAATATCCAAATTATTTTACAATGCTTGCCTAAGGCTAGAAAATTCTAATCATCAAATTAAATAAGTTATCTTGGCATAGATATATGCATGAATAATATAATTCTTGTGTAAATATAAGAAAGAATTAACAGAATTATTTCAATTAAAATAATAAGATAAATTAAATGATGAAAAAATAAAAATAAAAATCTTATTGGTTGAGTATATATAAAACATTATCATCCATGGGTTGAATTTATGATCTTTTTAAGACAATTTGTTGACCTTAACCCAAGGTAGTATTTTATTTAATTAAAATTCCAACTATTCACTCTATTATATTAATAAGTATAAATTTTTTAATGTGCAGTTATCTAGCAGTTATGTTCAAAAATAAATATTATTTTTAAATCTAAAATATTCATCTTAATCATGGCCATTTATGTTTAATTTTTAGGGAATAAATAATTACCTTAAAATTTTTTATTACAATGATGCATTCATAATTAAATTAATTGAAAAATAAAATAAAGGATATTAAAAATATTAAAACAAATATAATTTTATATAATTAATGTTATCCATGGATTTTCTAGATGAATATGACATATTAGTGATGTATTTAAATTAATCTTTCAATTATATCTTGTTATCTTGATATTCTTAATGTCAATGTAATGAATAGTATCAAATTTTACAATAATGATATTATATGAAATTAATAATTTATTAATTATTTATAAATCATAAATATAATAAATAAACCAAAATTAGAAAATATGTTGTCTAATATTTCATCCAATAATCATTTATAGTCCATTTGGAAGTATTTTTCTCTAGAATAGCCTTACTATATTTTAATATCTTTAGAAATTCCAAAAGTTCCCCTCACCTCAATTATAAACGGGAATCTCCTCCCTCACTTATTTAAGACACATTAAACTTGATATTGACTGAATACTACATATTTAATTTTTTAAAATCCTTATCCAAGTTCTTGAGGTCCTATTATTCTAAAAATATCAACCCTAGTGTCCCTAAGAGGAGATTCAAAGGATGGTTCTTTAAGAAGAGGTAATCATCTTTAGCAACTCATTCAAGATTATTTCTTCTTATACATCCTCTTATTGTGATTTTTCATCATAAATTAATAACTATAGTATCATGAATATAAATATGTGTTATTATGATTCTCATACAACCATATTCCATTTTTTCATCCTATGAAAATCAAAACATCACACGTGCGTATATATGACATATCACCTCCACATAGCTATGAAATTTATTTTTCATCCACACTTTACTTTGATGGTTATAATTATAGAAATAATAGATATATGATATAATTAAGACATGATGTTTATTCACTAAAACAAATATACCAACCACTTTTTTATGCTTTCAACCTTTTCTAAATAATATCTTCTCTCATGCGAACATACGACTTACCATCTCTAAAATGTAATGGGATTAATTTTCTTTGATCAACATTCAATAATGGTTCTAAAAAAATATTTAATTATTAAATATTATATTTATAAACTTAATAAAATTATTTATATTATGTATCTATATCTTATGAAATAGAACTGCGATATTCATGACAAAACAATCATAAGAAAACAAGGTAATTAATAATAGAAAAAGGAAAATAGAAAAATATTATTGATGAAAATGCGGTGAGATGTTATAAAGGAATTATAAAATATATTATGAACATGAATATGGTTATTAAATATTTTAATTACATGTTTATTATACTTGAGATTTGAAAATGTTTGAATGAATTAGAACCCGATGTAAGGGATTTGTGTCTCACTTTTTTTTCTATGGTACACATTCCTTATGTAATATATGTCTCTTTTATGACTTTTATATCCTTCCCATGAAAAAATTTTATTATATTTATGATAAATTTATTGGGGATCTAAAAATCCTTTTTAATTTATTTCCTTCAAGGGTCTTATGATTCAAATGTTACAAAAGTGGTAAGGGTTTATTTTACAATCTCATTATTATTTGAGATTGTTTAATTTTATGTATCCTCTAAGAAATATTTCTCTTCCATGTACATGTTCTCTAATAATATGTTAATTAAAATATTTAATATTATCCTATTAATATTTAACCCAATTTTACCTATGTTTAAATAAAAAATCACATGAAAGGGATAATTTTTTCATTTTCTATACGAGGTGCTTTATAATTGTTTTTGAAAAAAATAGGGAAGGAATTTTTTTAACTTATATGGAATGAGTATATTTTCCCTCCATTATGACACTTTAATATTTTGAAGTTTAATTTATAGTTTTATAAATATCTTTTCAACTAAAATGATTTATTTTATAATGTCACTATCTTTTAATTATAGGTAATTTCAAATTAAAATTGATATTTTCCTCATGAATTTTTTAATGATATTAATAAAGTTTTCTCCTTAATAAAAACATCCATTCCTAAAAATTATTATTTATTAATGTTGAAGTATTATGATACCATCTACAATTTTTTATTGTTTATGATTGGTTTGGTTTTTTTGATACCATATTCCATATTATTTTGTATGGTTTATGATTATGTTTTTTGACTGGGGTTTTAACATTTTATATTATAGTTTCAATATGAATGTATTTTCTGATTATGTTTCACCCCTTCCATATAAGTATTTCATTGGACTCAGTGATTAGTGGGTCCCTCTATATCCCTTCAATGCATCGGTAGGTCTCATGAGATAAACCAGATCATGTTTTGGCCAAGGCCTTACTCATTTAAATAAACTTATTGGCTGAGCCCTTGAAAATATGTTTTAGACATCCCAAATATTTCATTCTATCGTTATGAGATTAGTTATTGATATTCATTGTGATTGTTCGATTAGTATAATTTCCAAGGTTAAGTTTCATTCTCATGTGCTTATTTATATAGAATAATTTTATTATTATTTATTCCTATCATGTTATCATTATAATATTTATTTAATGGTTTTTGTTTTAGTTATTTAACATTTAAATATTTTTTATTCCTTTTTACTCATAGATACCACTATACACATACCCTTACTGAGTATCCTATCTCACCCCTTTCTTATGTTTGATTCTACCTAGGATATAAGAATTTCATTTGTGATTGATATACAAGGATATACTTAGAGGGAATAATGAAATTTTCAAAGAAAATTCTTTTTGTATTTTATGTTTTAAAATGAAATATATAAATCATGTGTGTATCAATTTTACAATTATTACTAAGCTATTTGATCTTTAGTGATTCCTTATATCTACTACCATTTAATAATGTAACCAACAACTCTAGGATTCTAGGGCCTATCAATTTACCAATCGTATCTGAGAAACTCTAGTAGAATCATTGGACACTAGATTTAAGAAAACATATATTGTAGAATGCAACCCCATTACAGAATTTGTAAATATTACCTAAAGTAACCATGTTTATGACATATATATTAGATATACATAAATCTTTAATATATGATAAGTGTTTCACTAGATTTTTATATTATAAATTTACACTTTGGATAAATTTATAGTATAATATTTGACATTATATTTTTGATTCTTATGAGGAATATTTCATTGGCACTTGGGGAATTCATTTTAATAGTAAAGAATATCCTTAAATTTGAAACATTCAGAATGTTTTTTCAATACCTTGAAATAAAGATCTCAGGGGACTTTCTCTCTATACTTGTAAAAAAATTCCATTCCATTTAATAATGTACCAGAGTGTTTCCTTCCACAATTATCACATATGGGGAAATCCTCCTTTCCCTTATTCTATTTATCCGTATTTTTTTCTAGTCACTTTCTTCTCTCACATCCCTTTTAAGGTATTAGATTTGGTTAATACATTCTTTATATTTATATCACATGATACTATATCCTCACACAATGATAATGTTTGGAATAATAGTTCCCTTCGATGAATTGGATTCAAACCATCAAAGAAATTACCAATATTACTATTTGGATTACACATATAGTATGATGCTTGCCTTTATAACCATATAATGTTGGCTTCATAATTATCATAATTATCATCCACCTTTAGTCATGGAATAAGTAATTTTTCCAAATTTTCTTGTTATTCATGATGAAAATATTTTTCTAGGAAAATTCCCTCAAAATGCTTCCATTCCATATTTTCTATTTCCTTTCTCCTACTTTTTGTTTTGAATAAATGAACAAAATTTATCTAAATCTCCTAATAGAAGATAAAATACCATGAAATCCTTCCCCATTAATTACATTCTAAAGAAATAAATATCTTATCTAGATTACATATCCATTGATCATATACCAATGTATGTTTATTACCATTGAATTATGGAGGTTGTTGTTTCATGAAGCGGTCTAACATTGTTACACCACAGTGTGGATCAGGCTACTATAAATGAGAGAGGTTATTTCTCATAACCTAATTTAGTTTTCCCAGTATAGTTATATGTTTTTTATCTCCAAATGAATATTTAAATCCAATATTATTATCTTTCCTAGGAGAGAAATCCCTACATGGATTGTGTTCATTGATATGGTTATCATTCTTTAAATTATGTTCCATTTCTTAATAATGAAATAAACTAGATTAGATCATAACATTACGATACAGATTACTATGATTGTGTATATGGGTAAAAGAAATATATTTTAAAATTATTTTATGAATGATATTATTGTTATAAGAATCATGAAACATAGAATTATGGTATTGTAGTATCATTTCATAAAGGATTTGGGAGAATATGTTGAATGTCAATGATGACCCAAAAAAGTTATTTTTTGGCAAGTTAATCTTTTAGAAAAACACATGAACAGGGGAAGATAAACATAATATGTTCTTGATTTTGAGATAATAATGACAAATATATGTTTATGAAATAGTATTGATGACCACATAATTGGTTAGTTATTTGATGGTTTATGTTTTCATTGATGGGTTTTCTTTATATTGGGATTTAAGGATTATATTTAACAACTTATGATTTTATGGTGATTCAATTTATTACGATTTTTTAATTGAATGTTTGATTAAAGTATTCCCATGTTTTTAATGCTACATTATGAACTCATTTTTTCCTAAGGATAAATGTTTGATTTTTTCTAAATATTAAATATGATAATTATTATTTTGGATGATTATTAAGATTACATACATATGGAATTGATTAATTTGACCTTTGGATATTATTTTTTGTTTATATAATTTTTAAACCATTTTAGTTTTGGTAAATATTATGAGGCTGAAGGAACAGATTGAGGATCTTATGATTCATTAAATTCATTTGAGAATAAAAAATTCACCTTGAATATATATATTTAGGTGAAAGAAATGAAGTGAAAATATAATAAATCCCAACCAAAGGATGAGATTATGCATATGAGATGGAAATAACTCAAGTATGTTTATTTAATCAAGTGATTATATGTATATTAAAATAATACCTCAACTCTAGGAAAATTATTAAGAAATCAAAATGTTATCATTTTATTTTTCATACTATGAAATCAATAGACTTTTAGAAGATCAAAAAATTATTATTTGATGATGATTAAATTGATAATGAACATGTTCTATATCACTCTCCATAAAAACATGGTAGTTAGGCTTCTATTACTTTTCCTTATTTACATGAATGTTCTTCTATTTGAATGCCTAATTTTTTGGTGACCTTTATATTTTTATTTCCCTCTTTTTAGAGGATGTTTTATTAAACCTTTTTGCAATAGTATTTTCCCACAATGAATTTTATAATATCAACCTTTGGTTTTCAAAGATAAATTTCAAATTCCAAGGACATAGTTTATTGAAGGTGGAGAGAATGTAAAATCTCAATATTTTAGAAGATATAAAATTTAATTGATATGTTTTGACACACATAGCACTGATCTTAAACGAATCATATATAATATTAATTATTATAGTTTTAATTGGACAATTATAAAAAAGACATTAAATTGGATGGTTTGAAAAGTAATAACTATATTATGAAATATATATGAAGTTAATATCAAATAGAAATTTATTTATTAATAACTAGGAAATAAAAATATATATATTTTGTAAAGTCCTTTTATTTTTCAAATAGATGTTTTCTTCAAAAAGCAATTTTTATTGCTTTCTTTGAGGAAAAAAATATAATTAATTTTTGAAAAATTTCAAAAATGTCTTTTAAAAATATTAATTTCATTTTTCAACATATCAGTTCACAATTATTCTGTGGTGAAAATTTAAGAATTTTTTGAAAAAGTTAAAATTTTGATGAATATTAAAAAATGTAGTTTTTTATGAAATACAATATCATATGTGATATAGTCAAAACATATCAATTACATAACAATTTATTAAAATTATTTAAATATTAATTTATGATAATATAATATATATATCATTCAATAATAATCTAGAACATATAAATTATAAATTATTTCATGATAAATATAAAAATCAATTTCATTGTCGACGTAGTGTTTGCACAGAATTAGAAAAGTCAAAATTAGTGCCTTATTAACATTAAATAAAATATAAAAAAGTATTTCAATGAATTTTTTATTAAATATCATTCATAAATTATTATTTTCATCGGTATTTTCAAATTTTTGACTTATATATCAGAAATTATACCCAAATTCTTGTGTATAGCTGGAAAAGTCAAATTAAAAAATTAAATAAGTAATCATGACATGAATATGTGTAAATATACATAATTAATGAATATAGAGTAATATATAGATCCTAATTAAATTATTTTTATTATATGAATTTGTTTTTTATTTTTATATATGAATTAATACATTAATCTTATGAAACACTGATGCAGTGCTTGTGCAAGATAAAGAAAAATTAATAAAATGATTTTAATTAAAATAATAAGAACAATTAAATGGATAAAAAATAGAAATAAATATTATTGGTTTAGTATATTTTGACCATTATCATCCATGGGTCATCTTTATGACCTTTTTTAGCCTCATGGGGGACATTAATTTCCTTATAGTATTTTAATTAATTAAAGGTCCAACATGCCACACTATTGTTTATTAATAAGTAAAACATTTTTAATGTATTGTTATTCAGAAGTAATGTTCAAAAATAAATGGTATTTTAAAATTTAAAATATTTATATTAATCATTTTAATTTATTTTTAATTTTTAGATAAGAAATAATTACATTAAAATCTTAAACAACAATGATGTAGTAATTATTAAATTAATGAAAAAAATAAATTATTTAAAAATATAAAAATTAATATAATTTGATATAATTAATGTTATAAAATATTTTTATAGACTAATATGACATATTAGGGATTTACCAAAAGTATTTTTTGAATATATCTTGTCATCTCGATATTCATAATGTCAAAGTGATGAATAGTATCAAATTTGACAATAATGATATTATATGGAATTAATATTTTCTTAAAATATGTAAATATATATATAGAAATAAACCAAGAGGGGATAATATTTGGTCGAAAAATATCATTTCCTATAAATTTACAGGCCATTTTTTGTCTTTTTATCTTGAATGTCGTTATTATATTAAAATATTTTGAGAAATTCAAAAGGTGTCACTCACCTCAGTTAGAAAAGGGAAACTCCTCCTTCACCTATTCACAATACTTTGAGAATTATATATTAACCAAAATCTACCCATTTCTCTTCCTAATAACATTATAAAATATCTGTAGGTCTTTTCATTCCAAAAATACCAACCTTTGTATCTAAAAAAGGCGATTCAAAGGAGGATTTTTTAAGAAGAGGTAATCATCTTTACCAGCTCTTTCAAGTTTATTTCTTCTACCACATCCTATTAATGTGTTTTTAATATACTAAATTAATAAATATATAATTATAAATATACTGATATTTTATTATGATCATGGGATAAACATATTAAATTTATTTTCCATATTATAAAAAATGAGAGTAGCACACATATGTACGAATGCCTAACTATCTCCACCTAGCTATGTAATTCATTTTTCATCACCATTTTACTTGGATACTTATAATGATTGAAATAATAGATATATATATGATAATTATTTAATGATATTTATTATGGAAAATTAATATATCAACCAATTATTTCCAATTCAACAATTTAGAAATGATATCATCACTTGTGCATACGTATGACTTACCATCTCCATGAAGTGATGCCATTAACTTTCTATGCTAAAAATTACATAATGGTTATGAACCAATATATAATGATTAAATATGATATTTATAAGATTAATATAATTTTGTAGATAATATATCTATATACTATACAAAACAACCCAGACATTTATTATTAAAAAAGAATAAGAAAATAAGGCAAATAACACATGAAAGAAGTAAAATGGTGAAATATTATTGATGAAGAAGTGGTAAGATATCATAAAAGACAATATAAGATATTATTAATATGAATATTTTTCTAGAATGAATTAATAACATGTTAAAAATTATTATATTTATAAAACAAATTATATTATACAACGAATATTTTACATTATTTTTACCCATGCTTTACTTTTAACAAAAAGCATTAAAAAGGAATATTTTTTTCATTTTCCAAATGAGGAATTTTATAAATTTTCTTGAAAAAGAATTAATGGAATATTTTTTCTAACTTATACAAAATGAGTATTTTTTCCCACCACCATAAAGCTTTAATTTTTTGATGTTTCCATTACAAGTTTACATTGTTATTTACAAAGAAATTTTTTTCTTTCAGAGTTTCAAAACAATTTAAACATACGTGATTTCAAATTAAAAATGGTATTTGACTCAATAATTTTTCAATGATCTTATTAATGTTGTTTCCACTATTACAACATACATTTTTAAATTTATTTCTTCATTATGGTTGAACTCTTATGATATTGTTTACCATATTTTATGGTTTATGATTTGTTTGAATATTTTTATACCATTTTCTCTATTACTTAGTATGGTTTATGATTATGTTTATTTAATGGGGAAAGTTATTAACAGTTAATATGCTTTTTTCAATATGAATTTATATGTTGATTATGTTTCACCCCTTTTATATAAGGAATGAATTGGAATTATTATTTAATGGGAGTGGGCCTTTATAGCCCCTAGATGTATCCGTAGGTCTCAAGAGACAAAATAAACCATGTTTTTTATAGGACCTTACAAATTTATTTAGACTTATTAAATGAGGCCTTGAAGATATATTTTAGACATCCCACATTATGAATTAAATAATTATTATATTAGTTATTTATATTCTATGTTATTAATATATTGGAAGAATGTTTATGGTCAAGTTTTATTCCAATGTGATTATTTTTACGGAATTATTTAATCACCATTAATTCCTTCTATATTTTGAGTAGGTTATTGATTAAATATCATAAGATTCAATTATTTACCATTATATATTTTTTAGGCCTTATTAAATCTTTTCTTCCACTATATGCTTACCCATAATGAGCATCTGAGTTCATTCTTTTCTTAGGTTTAATTCTCCCATGGATATTAGGATATCTTTTGTGATTGATATTCAGGGATATAATAAGGTGAATAATGTCATTTTAAAATAAAATGGTTTGTAAATTTTATGTTTTAAAATAAAATGTAAAACTCTTGTTTGTATTTAGTTTATCGGTACTATTGAACTATTCGGTTCATTAAGATGTGATTCCTTGAATCTAGTGCTAATGTAATAAAGTAACCACCGACTCTTGGCTAATGGGGTCATGATATTTACATTGAGGATGTTTCATAGGGACTTAAAGATATAATGAGGTATAAGTAACCAATTGTTTATTACAAAGTGAAATAATTTTGATGGGGAAGTTAATTTTAATGAATTTATAATATATCGACCCAATATTTTATGAAATATATTTTTCGAAAAAAATCAATTTCTTTGATAGCTTGTGTTATACATACCACTGAGTTTTAACAAACTATGATATACTATTACTATTTATCTTGAAAATAACCTTTATAAACAATCTGTTAAACTTGGAAACAAGAATATAAATAACAAATCATAAATAATAAGTATAACAGTTATATATAATGAAAACTGATTGATAAAAAGTACTTAATGTTTAATAAGGTCATTATATGTTTCAAAAATTCCATTTTATCAAAAATAAATGTATTTATTATTTTTTTGAACAAATAATAAAAGTTATATTTCCCACTCTTATATAATATATTTGATAAAAATAACTTCATTTTTCAAAAAATAAACATCAATCATATATTTGAGAAAATGTTAGACAATTTTATAAACATATTAATTTAAAGAGTTTACAAGATATATTTCATTTTAATATGGGTTTAAAATTAAAATTAGTCTAATAATATTTATTTTTAATCCAATTTAGTTAATTAGAATCAATTATATAGTGAATTATGATATTAAAACATTCTATACTTTTTAAAATTTTATTATCATAAAACCACTTTTTCATGACACCCATGGGATTAATTTGAAATTAACTTCTTCCAGTTATGGTTTTAAAATTGAAAAAATGGATTCAAAATATTAAGTCATAAAAATAAATATTATATATTAATGTTCAAATAATTTTATGAAATAAATATTAATAAATATAATAAATACTAATTACATTGCTTAAGGATAAAATGAGGTTTTCTGAATTACATGACTTGTATTAAATTTAACCTTCAACACACATAGGATTTGTATTTCTGAATTATTATTTAATATTTATAATTAGTGTGTCTGAATTATCTAATAAGGATAAATTTAATTTATTCTTAAAATATAAATTTCCTAGTTAAATAAATAGATATAGGTAACCATTAGGAAAACTAAAATGGTAAAATCAATTAAACATAATCGATATATAATAACATGTTTAATTTTTTTGGTGGTGGAGGTGTAGATAGACTATATCATCCATCCAATAAATTATTTATCAATTTTGGAGTCACTTTGTGTGATATTGACTAACCATTATTGAATAGTTTTTTTATTTGTAAAAATGGACCTCCTCTTCTATTATAAAAGTGAACATTCTCCCCACATCTATTCACGCGTATTATGAAATATATATCGAAAAAATTCTACCAAAATACCACAACAAGGTCCTTAAAAATTATTTATATTTTTTTCATCCCAAATGTGGAATCTTAGGATCTTTAATATGATATCCAATGATGGTTATTATAAGAAAATGTAATTGTATTTACTAATCTCTATCTTTTCACATCTTATATTACATCATTCATTAATGTATTAATATTTATAATATAATAAATAAATGTTTACTATATATAAATATTGTATTTTTTAGGGAATAACATATATCGTTATCATCATCAATCATGTGTACGATGGAATGTCATCTCACGAACCGATGTTATTTATTTTTGCATCACCAAATCTCAAGGCTGTATATAATGATGGATTTAGTTTATATATATATATGATATTTATGATATTTATGATATTAATATACTTACTGAATTATAATATCACATATAGCTTCATACATTCCATGTCGGATTATAATAACATCACTCATGTTTACGTCGAACTACTGGCTCAGGAAGAGATGCGATACATTTTTCACGTATGATTTATATGGAAGGTAAAGAGGATAAATTTATTGAATATATTTGATATATATGATATCATAATGAATAAATATATTTGATATATTGTTTAACTTTATTTCAATCCACCTATCAATAAAATGGAAACAATATACATTCATACATATGGCCTACCATCTCCATAAACGGTGTATTTAATTTTTCATTGCTAATTTTTATGGATTACTCTACATAAATATGTAATTAATAAATATCATATTGATATAATATTTAACATTTTGGATATTATATAACCATGATAAATTAAAAATTAATCAAAATACCAAACCAAAACACACATAAAATCAAAGAAGTTATTAACTAAAATGTGATTTTAACAAGGAATTATTAATAAATGGGTAATGAATGGGAATAAGTAAATCATATATTGTCTGACACATATAACTATGGTTATTAAAATTATTTTTAATATCTTAATATTTATTATAAAAGAGTTTTAAACTTGTATCGAGGAAGTAGAGACTTAAGGTAAGGGACTTATAGTCTCTCTTTTATTTCTGGGATACATATTTCATATTCACCACCTGTTTATTTTGTGTGGTTCATATAATTCCCTATGGGAATACTATATATTTAGTCTCATTATTTTAATTATATTTGAAGTTTATTTTTATTTCATTATTTTATGAGGCTTATGATTAAAAATTTATCAATGTGGTAAGTGATATTGTGTCTCAATTTGTCTTCTTTGCGATATACATTTGTTTATAAACCTATATTATACAATGAGATGTATATAAGGACCATTCCATATATAATATCAGAAATTTATTTATTCTATTTATATTTTATGTTTTATTTAATGTTATTATTTTATGGGTCTTTTAATTCATTACTACCGATGTGATAAGGGTGTAATGATACAATCTAGTCATTTATCAGGATTGTTTATGGTTATGATTTTGATGATGAAATGTTATAATCTATATTTCAATAAAATCAAGAAATTTATTCCCATGTTTTTATTTCATGAAAACACTTTTTTCATTTTATTTTCATCTCATTAGTTACTCATGTTTTCAAAATATATGTTTAATGAAAAATTGACTTTAATTCTCTCTTCAGTCGAAAATCATTTTTCTTTCATATCAATGATTTATAAAAAAAATATTTAAAGAAAGTTGATAATACAATCTAATTATTTTTTTAATACATTTTTACCCTTGATGGGAATTTTTTATTTTTAACAAGGAATCTTCATGTCATTTTCCAAACAAGGCTCATTTGGCTTTTAACAAAAATGTGAAAGGAATCATTTTCTTAATGAATGCAGAATGAGATGTATTTTTCACCTTCTTGACCACTAATTGTTTCAAAGCATTATTTATAAGATTTAATGTATATTTTCAATGAAATGTATTTTTAAATTGTTTTTAAATTTATATTTTTTAAAACATGATTTTCAATGAAATGTTATTTTCCTTTAAAAATATACCAATTGATTTTACTTTAAAATCATTATCCATTTAATCTAAAATCATTTTATGTTACATATGATTTAGTTGTGATATTATCCAATATTACCATCTTTGTCAATTATCAAGATGTCTGATATCTATGATGAATTTTTTTTATGAAACTCATACCTTTTCCAGGGGTTATGCTATGAAAGAATGAAAGAATATTTATGAAACTCATTTCATTTCCATGCGTTATGATATAAATAAATTTTTATGAAACCCATTTCATTTCATGGGTTAGGATATGATTAATGTTTTATGATATTATGACAAACATAATTATGGTTTATGTAACGGGTGGGGCCTATATCTCTATATAACTTATTGGATAATGATTGATGTTATATGAGGTTAAATAGTAGATGAGAGGTTATCCCAAGATAAGAAGTAGGTATATTGGAGGTTATAATTAATGAAAAAATAGAGTACACTGGATTATATCCCAAGACCATAGTTGATAATAATGTATTTAGTTTAAGTGTACAATGTAATGAATGTCTTAGTGGATAGCCTTGACAAAAGATTTTTGTTTCTTATGTGTATTACTAAAATCTATATTTGATGCCAATTTTATTGTCTCATGGAATATGTAAATTGATTCATTTATTAATCATATATTATGAATTTAAAATATATATTCCAAAAATCAAATTTATGATCTATGATATATAGAGTATTTTTTTTAATTTTATTCTCATGTTCCCATACCCTTATTCTCATGTTATGTTGATATCTCCCTTATTAACCATTACTGAACATTTGAGATAACCCATTACTATGATTCCTTCTCTAAGGATATGATGAATTATATTATATATAATATGTCTATGAAGGGTTCTAGTTGTGAAGAACATTTTGGGAGATGACATAGCTCACTTATGGACCAGTTGTTTATATGTCCAATTTTCCCAGGTCACCAGTCCAATATTATTGTGTTGGATCCTTACATTATGTAATTAATATTCATATATTAAGATTTAATATTTATGTATGATAATTTTAGGTTGTTACACTTAGGTTCATGTTTTATAAATAAAGCCCGATTTTTTCACATCATGTACTGCATTAATGATGTGAATAATGTGTGAATACATTTTTCCTGACCCTAAAAAACACATCATGAAAAGAATACAGGATGTAAATCTAGGATATTTCAAAAAATTTGTCCATGGGTCTCCAGCATACTATCATAGTTACAAAACCCACCAAAACTCAAAAAAAATATAAACTATGGAACATATCCTAGGTTTCATCCCATTCATCGCTTAATTTAATGTTGATAGCTAGACAGACTTTGAGTAAAATGATTTTAAAGAAAGAACACCACATTAGTGGAAAAGTTCTTGATATGATTTCAATTTTTGGTCATCTACCATAATGGTTGGTCTATCACCTCGTTGTATTTTTGTTGTTCCATAAGGAAAAACAATAAAAAAAATTAAAAGGAAATCACCCTCATGAATTTAGTTTCCATGAAATAGTTTTAGGAATATATTAAAAAATAGAACTTTGTCCCTTTATGTGAATATCCATCATGTAATCTATCATTCAGGCCACTGTTTTTTATTTTCCTTATAAATCTGGTAATTTTAGTAATTTCCCCTTTGGATCACTTCCAGATCATTCATTTACTAAATTCTATCTTTCCCATCCTTTTGAACATCTAATTTTATCTTTTAGATTTTACAATATGATCGATGTTCTAGCTCCTCTAGTACGTGATACGGTTTTCTATAAAAAAATTCATGAAGGAGTAGTTCCATTCATGTTTTATATTCCTTGCATTTAACCAAATGTGCATTATCAAGTTTGAGGCTCTAGTCCTTCATACTCTAATTTAGAGTCTTTTCAGAATCATTTTTTATATCTTGATCATATAATTAAAATTCCATTCTATTATATCATTGGTGTGGATTTTAGAACTGTATTTAATCTTTTATTTCTCAATAATCCCATTGAATGTATTATTTTTTAAGTATATTCCCTATAATCTAATGAGTAATGTATGAAATAAATAATTGAAAAAAATTGTTTTAATTAAAAAGTACACGACTACCTTGGTTGTTTCATGGGTGGTGGATTCTACTTTAAATGACCTTGAAATGTAGTTGACCCCAACAAAGGCATAAAAAATTCCCTGGGAAATGGTAAATGGATCTAAAAAATCAGTACCTTAAACATTTTAGATCTATACTTCGAGGATGAGATTCAAGCACTACGGGAAAAATGGGTATTTGCGGCGGGCTATTTGCGACGGGAATAAATCCCGTCGCAAATAGTCCCATTAAAAACTTATTTGCGACGGGGGTAGTTACCCGTCGCAAATAAATAGGCTTTTGCGACAGGATTGCTTTCCCCGTCGCAAATAGTTTTCCCGCGATGCGCGCCAAATCGCGGGAAAACTATTAGCGATGGGAAAATATTCCCGTCGCAAATAACCGGCGGCGGTAAAAGGTATTTGGGACGGGAAAATATTCACGTCGCTAATAGTATGTTATTTGCGACAGGTCCCGTCGCAAATAACTATTTACCCGTTGACCGTAATAAATGCGGGCTAAGGTATTTGCGACGGTACCCGTCGCAACTAATCTAACCTATAAATACCGACATCCGTTTTTTTCAAATCATTCTCATTCTCTATCTTCTCCTGCTCTCAAACTTGTGTTTCTAAAGTTGAGTTTTTCTTCAGTTTAATTTTTTTCTTCGGAGCTGATATTAAAGTTTTGAAGAACGATCAGAGCAGATCAATTTTCAAGGTATTTATGTTCATTTTAATTTAATATTTATTTTTATTTTTTATTAGTTTCAATTATTCTTAATTAGTTGTAATTTAATTATGTTTATATTGTTTTCTTACTTAATAAATTTAAATTATTAGTATTGTTCATAGTTAATGGTAATTAGGAATAATTAGTAATAATTTTTAATAATTAAGAATAAATATTAATAATTAGTAATAAATACCAATAATTAGGAATAACAACATTATTACATTATTAGTATATTTTCTTATTAATATTAAAATAATATAATTTTTTATATATATACAATTCTCTTTTCATCTGTGTGTTTACTGTCTTCACATGTATTATTTGTATGTGGAGATAGAAAACGCACAGATGAAAGGAGAATTGTATATAAATCAGAAAATTATATTATTTTAATATTAATAATAAAATATACTAATAATGTTATTATTTGTAATTATTGGTAATTATTCCTAATTATTGGTAATTATTCATTTAATTACTAATAATTAGGAACAATTATCAATAATTATCAATAATTAAGAATATTTTGTAATAATTAGTAATAATTACCAATAATTAGTAATAATTAGTAATAATTATCAATAATTAGTAATAATTAGTAATAATTATCAATAAGTAGTAATAATTAGTAATAATTACCAATAAGTAGTAATAATTATGTATAATTTGGAATAATTTCCAATAATTAACAATAATTAGTAATAATTAGTAATAATTACCAATAATTACCAATAATTAGTAATAATTAGTAATAATTACCAATAATTGCCAATAATTACCAATAATTAGGAATAATTAGGAATAATTAGGAATAATTAGGAGTAATTAGGAATAATTAGGAATAATTAGGAATAATTAGGAATAATTAGGAATAATTAGGAATAATTAGGAATAATTAGGAATAATTAGGAATAATTATCAATAATTAGTAATAATTAGGAATAATTAGGAATAATTAGGAACAATTATCAATAATTAAGAATAATTAGGAATAATTAGGAATAATTAGGAATAATTATCAATAATTATCAATAATTAGTAATAATTAGGAATAATTAGGAATAATTAGGAACAATTATCAATAATTATCAATAATTAAGAATAATTAGTAATAATTAGGAACAATTATCAATAATTATCAATAATTAAGAATAATTTGTAATAATTACCAATAATTACCAATAATTAGTAATAATTAGTAATAATTACCAATAATTGCCAATAATTACCAATAATTACAAATAATTAGGAATAATTAGGAATAATTAGGAATAATTAGGAATAATTAGGAATAATTAGGAATAATTAGGAATAATTAGGAATAATTAGTAATAATTATTAATAATTAGTAATAATTAGTAATAATTAGGAATAATTAGGAATAATTAGTAATAATTATTTATAATTATTTATAATTATTTATAATTATTTATAATTACCAATAATTACCAATAATTACCAATAATTACCAATAATTACCAATAATTACCAATAATTAGCAATAATTAGCAATAATTAGCAATGATTAACAATAATTAACAATAATTAACAATAATTACCAATAATTTGCAATAATTAGTAATAATTAGTAATAAATACCTAAAATTAGGAAAAATTAGAAAAAATTAAGAAAAATTAGGAAAAATTAGGAAAAATTCTCAATAATTAGTAATAATTACCAATAATTAGTAATAATTACCTATAATTAGTATTAATTACCAATAATTAGTATTAATTACCAATAATTAGTAATAATTAGGAATAATTAACAATAATTAGTAATAATTACCAATAATTAACAATAATTAGTAATAATTAACAATAATTATTAATAATTACCAATAATTACCAATAATTAGTAATAATTAACAATAATTGCCAATAATTACCAATAATTGCCAATAATTGCCAATAATTACCAATAATTAGTAATAATTACCAATAATTAGTAATAATTACGAATAATTAGTAATAATTACGAATAATTAGTAATAATTACGAATAATTAGTAATAATTACCAATTATTAGTAATAATTACTAATAATTATCAATAATTACTAATAATTATCAATAATTACTAATAATTATCAATAATTAGTAATAATTAGTAATAATTAGTAATAATTAGCAATAATTAGTAATAATTAGCAATAATTACTAATAATTAGTAATAATTAGTAATAATTAGTAATAATTAGTAATAATTAGTAATAATTAGTAATAATTAGGAATAATTAACAATAATTAGTAATAATTAGTAATAATTAGGAATAATTAGTAATAATTAGGAATAATTAGTATTAATTAGGAATAATTAGTATTAATTAGGAATAATTTGTAATAATTACCAATAATTAGTAATAATAATTATTAATTACAATAATTAGTATTAATTACCAATAATTAGTATTAATTACCAATAATTAGTATTAATTACCAATAATTACCAATAATTACCAATAATCACCAATAATTACCAATAATCACCAATATTTTCCAATAATCACCAATAATTACCAATAATTACCAATATTTTCCAATAATTACCAATAATTACCAATATTTTCCAATAATTACCAATATTTTCAAATAATTACCAATATTTACCAATAATTAGGAATAATTACCAATAATTAGGAATAACTACCAATAATTTGGAATAATTACCAATAATTTGGAATAATTGCCAATAATTTGGAATAATTACCAATAATTTGAAATAATTACCAATAATTAGGAATAATTACCTTATTACATTATTTGTATATTTTATTATTAATATTAAAATAATATAATTTTCTATATTATATACAATTCTCTTTTCTTCTGTGTTTTTTCTGTCGCCACATGTAATATTGGCATTCTTTTTCAAAATTATCAACCTACTCGCCAATGGAGAGGTGAAAGTGAATGCCAATATTACATGTGAAGACAGAATGTGAAACACACAGATGAAAGGAGAATTGTATATAATATAGAAAATTATATTATTTTAATATTAATAATAAAATATACTAATAATGTAATGATGTTATTATTATATAATTAATATTTATGAAAAAAATTATATTAGTATTATTAAAAAAATAAAAAATCAATATAATATTAAAATTATCAATATTTGTAACAGGTCTTGCTTTATTCTCAATATATTCAATCCTTGCTTGTGTTTTTTCTAACAAAATTTTCAAAACTAGTAATGCTTTTATATTTTATAGAAAAATATGGAACAACGAGGTCGTCAACAGTCATTATTAGATAACCGCATATGGATAAATCAACGTAGAAATCCAAATGGTTCTGGTTTAAATCCAGTATATATAGAGGGTGTGGAGATTTTTTTATCATTTGCGGCATCAAATCCAGAATTTGTTTCAGAAGGAAAGATAAAATGCCCTTGTAGAAAATGTGCATTGAGAACGTTTGACACGTTTGACAAAGTGGGGGAACATCTCTTGCATTTTGGTTTTCAAGCAGATTATGTTTTTTGGTATCAACACGGTGAACGCAGTTCCAGAGAAAGTGATACCAACTTGATTCCGGATCCATCCCAGTTTCAAGATTTAGTACATGATGTTGCAGGTTCATCTGTTCAACATACAGAAACTCCGGCTGATATAGCTTCAAATCCTGAGTTGGGACCGTCTGAATTTTATGATTTGTTGAAGTCTGCTGAGGATGCATTATATCCTGGCTGCAAGATGAGCAAATTAGAAGCAGTTGCAAAATTTATGGCTATCAAATCAGATAACGGAATGTCAAACACCTGTTTTGACCAGATATTTTCTTTGCAGAAAACACTGTTACCCGAAGGAAATGTTTTACCTGCAAATTACTATGAAAGTAAGAGGTTGGTTCGAAATTTGGGACTTACTTGTCAGAAGATTCATGCATGTTCAAATGACTGCATTTTATATTTTGGGGAAAATGAGTCGTTGGATAGTTGTCCCACATGTGGGCAACTAAGATATAAAGAAGGACAACACGGGAAGTCTGGTTTGATTCCTGTAAAACAGTTGAGATATTTTCCGCTTACATCCAGACTTCAGCGTTTATTCATGTCTAAGAATACAGCGACAATGATGTCATGGCATAAAGAGAATATTTCAACCGATAAAAGCTTGAATCATCCAGCCGATGGTGATTCATGGAAACATTTTGATAGAGTGCATCCATCCTTTGCTTTAGAAGCTAGAAATGTTCGACTGGGCCTTTCCACTGATGGTTTCTGTCCGTTTGGATCTTATGGTAGTCAATATTAATGTTGGCCTGTTTTTTTAACTCCGTACAATTTACCTCCATGGATGTTGATGAAGGAGCCATATATCTTTTTGACTTTACTAATTCCAGGACATCCGAAGAAAAATATTGATGTTTATTTGAAGCCATTGATTGATGAATTAAATTTATTGTGGAGTACTGGTGTCAGTACATATGATGTTGCAACGAAACAGAATTTCATACTGAGAGCAGCATTGATGTGGACAATAAGTGACTTCCCGGCTTATGGGATGTTATCTGGCTGGAGTACACATGGTCAGAAATCATGTCCTTACTGTATGGGAGAGAACAAAGCATTTATGATCATTCATGGAAAGAAACCTTGTTATTTTGACTGTCATCGCAGATTTCTTCCAGCTGATCATCCTTTTCGCAGAAATAGATCTCATTTCAGAAAAGGAACAGCTGAAAGGGATGGACCTCCAAAAATTCTATCAGGTTCGGAGTTAAAATCGGTTGTATTTTCATTACCTCCCATCACTTTTGGTCCCACAATAAACCAACAGAAAATTTCTGGTTTGGGAAAGAACACAATTGGATTAAACGTAGCATATTTTGGGATTTTCCATATTGGTCTGATTTGTTGGCCCGACACATGTTAGATGTCATGCATATTGAGAAGAACTGTTTTGATAATTTATTTCATACAGTTTTGGATACGCCAGGAAAGAGCAAAGACAATGTAAATGCACGTTTATATCTTGTCCAAATTTGCAGGCGTCCAGAATTGGAACTATTTGAGAATGTCAGAACAGAAAGGTTACTGAAACCAAAAGCAGCTTATACACTGTCTAAAGAAAACCGTTTATTATTTTGTCAGTGGATTGTAGATTTGAGACTTCCAGATGGATGTGCTTCCAATTTGGGTATATGTGTAAAGAATGGTCATATTACTGGATTAAAAAGTCATGATTGTCATGTTATAATGGAGAGACTTCTACCCATTGGATTAAGAGGTCTGTTGAATTCTGTGATTTGGGATTCCATAACAGACATGTCTCATTTTTTTCGGGAAATTTGTGCGGCTACGGCAGATTATGATGCTCTAGGCAAACTTGAAAAAGATGTTGTTGTAATTATATGTAAACTGGAAAAAATATTTCTGCCGTCTTTCTTCGACTCAATGGAACATTTGATGTTACATTTTCCATATGAAGCCAAATGTGGATGTTCGGTACAGTTTCGATGGATGTACCCATTTGAAAGATGCATGCAAAAATTGAAAAGAAAAGTACGCAACAAAGCATCTGTTGAAGGATCTATTGCAGAAGCTTATTTGCAAGAGGAAATATCTTTTTTCTGCTCCCATTATTTTGAATCTGAGTATCCTTCAAAACACAACCGAATGGGACGGAATGAGAGGAATATTGATGAAATCGACAATCAATTATCTGTTTTCAACCAGTCAGAGCTTGGTTTTGGTGGAGTTTTTGAATGCTGGCTTTCAGATGATGAACATCATAGAGCTCATACGTATGTTATGCTCAACTGTGAAGAGATGACATCAGTTGTACTGTAAGTGTTTATATCACTTATTCTATCATTTATGTTACTGTAAATAACTTTTTTTTATAGGTTGTATGATAATAATATCAAGAAACAAATTCCACAAATTACAGCAACTGCTCTCGAATAACGTCGACTGAAAAATTTCTCTCAGTGGTTTCAAAAACTGGTAACATAAATTCTTTATCTTTTAGCAACTCATTCAATGTATAGTTTACTATATTGATAATTATTTCACAAATTTTCAGGTGTCTCGACATGCTGATAAAATTGACAAACGGCTGTGTGTATTGAGTAACCCACCTTCCAAACTTGTTAAAACTTATAATGCATATTTGGTGAATGGATTTCGATTCCACACACATGCATATGGGGAATCGAAAAAAACAATGAACAGTGGAGTTAGCTTGAGAGGATCTCATCATCGAGAAAATAAAGTTGACTTTTATGGCATACTTGATGAAATCATTGAACTCTGTTATCTTGGACAACATTACATAACCATGTTCAAATATCGGTGGTTGGATACAGAGAGAGGCGTGCGTGTTCATCTGACTCATGGAATCATTGATATTAAATGTAAAAGTGTTCTCGCAGTAAATGAACCATTCTTATTGGCTCAACAGGAATATCAAGTTTATTATGTAAAGTACTGTGCAACATCAAGATACTTGACTGATTGGTGGAGTGTAATAAAAATCAAATTCGAGACAATCAGTTTAGTCAAAATGAATGTGCTTTCACTGATGTGCAAAGAATTGATGTTTTTCAAGAGAGTACTCAAAATCAATCTTTTTTACAAAGAGACATGAGTATCGATGACGTCACCCCACATTTAAGAGTCGGTGATGACGATGATGTTAATGATGTCACATATGAATTTGAAACGGTAAGAGATGAAGTAACTGTAACTCGAATGGATATCGATGATGTTGAGGAGGAATATGAAGATGACATTGACATATATGAAGATGATGATGAAGATGAACACTGATAGCATTCCATGGTATTTATATACAATCATAATATATATATATGTATATATAATAGTAATTATCAATTATTTTCTAACATTAACATTTTCTGTTTCAGATGGACGACGGCACATTTCGTGCGTTGGCGGATGCTGACCTGACTTTTGATGCGGATGAGTTGCTGACAGATGACCCTCAGCCTGCAGGCGCTCCAGGGAGTACGCGGAGGGGGTGCGGTCTTGCACGATTGATGATTCCTGACCCCGTCCCCGAGCGACGTCCACGTCTTGGGTTTGATCCACGCACACGGAGGTGTGATAACCTGTGTGATAACATGTGGATTTGACTAAGATTTCATTAATCTATTCACATGATAAATGTTTATTATTTTTTCAGTTTTCCGCATATAGCAGTCGGACAGGGCAGTGCTATTTTGAGCAACTATTTCTCTCAGCCGTGGACCACATGGGAGCAGATTCCCATTGATGTGCAGCAGGCCATGTTCGGCCATTGGTTGGTACGTACGTAAATAAATAATTTTTATTTTGAAAATTATTTCATTTCTAACTTTATATTTTGATTTATTTGTAGGGTTTATGGTATCCGATCGAGGATACCATGCGTGACGCCATCCACGAGGCATGAGAGGTGGCCATGCGTGATCACCTTCGTCAGTTTTTGCACAATTTAAGAAAAGCTGTGATGAAGAAAGCAGGAGTGTCAGATTTTGAGGAGTCATGTAGAGCACACCGACCATAGTATATTTCATCCCATGTATGGGATGGATTATGTGCGCATTGGTTGAGTGGTGCCTTTCAGAGGAGATCATCGGTGGGGAGGCAGAATCGGGGGAGACAGGAGGTGACTCATCGAGCTGGGAGTCATTCTTTCAGTACTCATAGACAGCATCTGGTACGTACATTATTTATAAATATTTTATATAACTATAAATATTAACAGTTTATTTTTTATTCTTATAGGCTGTCGAGCACCCTGATATTACAGAATACGACGTATATCGGAGGATGTATAGTGATCCTGCTACTGGGGAGCTCAGAGGTGATCGTCAGTATCACATCTTTGTCAGTATTATTTGTTTTCAAGTTTAAAAATTAACTGCATATAATATATTCACAATTTTAATTTTAAATTGCAACTATAGGAGTCATATGAGGCCGTAGCGGCAAAGGCCCGGCCTGAGAGTCAGGCCGAGTCATCAGATCAGACCACTGCCCGTCAGTTTGATGAGGCGGCATGGATGCAGGCCACCCAGTATGCCTTCGAGAAGGGCCGGGTAGTTAGTATCGGCTCTCGAATGACTCCCGGAGATTATTATGGCAGTGCTGCGATGTCGGCGTCCAGCTCGAGAGGAGCTCGTGCATCTTCTTCTACACAGTATGAGGATCAGTTGCGATCTCAGACTGCACAGATAGAGAGTCTCCGACAGGAGCAGAAGCAGATGCGTCAGCAGCATGAGGAGGAGCGTCGACGCCAGCAGCAGCTGTATGAGGAGCAGGCGAGTCGGTGGCAGCAGCAGCATCAGGAGCAGATGGAGTACATGCGCCGACTCACTCATGCTTTAGGGATGGAGTTTCCTCCACCACCATCTGCAGATCCCCCACCTCCCCCCTCCCCCCCTCCTTCATATTAGAGTTTGTATTTCTATTATAAAATTTGTGAAATCAAAATTTTTTTTTTTCTATTCGTAGTTTCTGTCTCATTATAAAATATTAATAATATTATATTTTTAAATAACAATATTAATATGAATAATAATATTATTTATATTTTATAATATTAAACTTTATATATATATTAAAATTTTATATATATATTAAAATTTTATAATATTAGAATTTAATTATATTTTTCGTAATACTTGAATTATTTTAATATTTGAATGTAAAATAATTCTATTATTTTTATATTAATTAAAATAACTTATTAATATTTTTTTTATTTATGAATTATAATTGTAATATTATTATATTAATTAAATCATTTATTAATATTCTATTATTTTTTATTTTTGAATTATAATTCTACTATTATTATAGTAATTAAAATAATTTATTATTTTCATTTGTAAATTATAATTCTATTATTATATTAATTAAAATAATTTATTAATATTTTATTTTTTTTATTTTTTTTATAGTATTTGCGACGGGATACTATACCCGTCGCAAATACTAGTATTATTAATAGTTTTTTATTTTTTTAAAAAATCGTTTTTGCGACGGGACCCGTCGCAAATACTATTTTAAATGTTTTTTACAAAAATACGGAATACTATTTGCGACGGGGAGAATGACCGTCGCAAAAAAAGGCTTTAGCGACGGGCCCGTCGCAAATAAGTGTAGTTGCGACGGGATCCCGTCGCAAATAGCCCGTCGCAAATACCTGTTTTTCTAGTAGTGAAGGGAATATTTTCATGTTTCCTAATGGTTTCTATCCACTGGTATTAATCATAACTTTGTGTAAAACTCTTTTCTTCCTGATGGACTGTATTCTAGAATATCCCACTTTGTATGATCTCATCTATAGTGTGCTCAATCCTATGAAGTTCATCAGTTGTTACCATATGAAGCAACTCTAGAAAGCATTTAATTTCATCCTCTAGAATTCATCATCACAGTAAACCATCGACAGAATTCTTGAATAATAGTGGCTCATCCTAGTGATATCCTGAAGAAATAACAAATAACTTTTCCTCTGTTGATATGAGAAATTTGAAAAAGAGATCATGTGACAAGATAGTTTGTAATATCATCAAACCAAGTATTACTTTTACATCTTTATTGAATATTTTATCATCAAGGAAATCATATTCAATATTCATTTATTCTTCATACATGATACTAGGAAGTAGAATTCAAGAAACATGATCCCCAATATCATTTGCAGTCCCTCTTAGGTCGTCGATGGCTATATATAATTCTTTCAGCAGCAGCATCTACCATAATAGTTTCAGTTTGGCATCCATTTTATTCAGAAGGTACTTTAGTACTACATGATCATTATAAATTATGACTATAGAGAGCACAAGATATGACTAAAACTTATCAAATGATTAGACTTCTATTTTAATTGTGGGTTCCCTAGACCCATCTAAACAATACTTCTTGATTTCCTCTCCATGTATACAGTATGTTATGTCTGATGTATAGTTAGCATTATATTGTTGATCTTTATGCTTCCACTATGTAAATGGTAATTTATATAGATTAGTTATCTAATAAAAATTTTATATTAGTTATCATGATATAATGAGAACCTTGAGATACTATGAAATTTATCTTAAATATATGTCATGTATTCTAGATACATCATACTGACTGGACACATTTGATATCTAACTATCAAGAGATGGGGTCTCATATTCATTGAGATGTCTTCCCATGAATATTTTACTTTGGGATATATAGTAGGTGAGTTCTAGAAGAAATTACATCCAATAGTAACACCACATGTTTCAAGTGTCATTGGTTGTTCCTATATATGAACATGTGTATTGACCTTTTAACTTGAGATCATTATCAATTTGTGTCATTTGATCACATACATTAATGAAAGGAAAATACCATGAAATTGAATCTATTGAAACGTATCTTGTGTTGGGTGAAACATTGGTGGTATGACATAGGTTGAATGATCAGGATAGAATACATTACTTATGAGTTGAGTAAGTGATATCTCAGGCCAAGTTGATTCAGATGGTAGAACCATCTTTAAATCCAAGTATATGGTAAAAGAAGTTAATTTTATCTACCTTGGTCAAAAAATAATAAATAAATAAGTATTATGACATGAATTATGCATCATTTATGAGATATCATGAGACAAAGAGATTATATTAAAAAGTTTTTTTCATATGAAAGTTTGTCATTGTTATGACTATCCCTTTTCTCTATAAGAGCCCTAACATATTTCTAGAATCTTCTCTTGGTCTATGAATAACATTCACTATAATAGAGATAGGGTCCTAGAGTGTCACACAAAATAACGTATTCAATATTCTTCCCTATTATATTTATTAAGTATATAGAACATGGTGGGACCCAAAATGAGTTTTGAGAGTTTTACAAGTTTTAAAGATCACTAATGAATAGATAAATTCATTTTTATTTAATTTGAATTACTATGCTTAATTTATTTAATAAAATTATTCAAAATATTTTTCTAATTGCATGAAATAATATTATATGAATAAATGTTATTTTAATATTCAAGGTTCATTTATTCTTAGCAAGAATTACACGTTGATTTAGTGAATTAGGTTTATCATTTAATATATTTAATATATATTGGAAGAAGGTGATAAAATATAAATTGTACTTATGATGTAGTTAGTTCATCATAATAATTTATTTATTTCTTATTTAGTGGTCGTTAAATATATGGTGTCATGGGAACCCTATCTGGTTATTTTGGATGTAACAACCTGTGTTTCGAGCCAAGGTAGATTTCAAATAGAATTTGAATATTGGTGTTTACTAGATGGTCTGTTCTTTGAACCGTGTATCATAATGTAATTCCGAGATTTGTAACCCTTCAATGTGTCATTTTTAGACTTGATTAAACTCCCTAAAGGTTCTTCATGTGCTCTATCATTATTCGGGTGCATCGGAATCCAAAAACTCAAAATGGAAGAGGACTCAAAGGGGTACAAGGTTTGTCTAAAACCATGAGACTCTCGATTAGCAAACTGTGTTAATTTTTTATGTGAGAAGTTGTGTTTCACATAGGATTGAAATTATTTTTCAAACCATGGACTTATAATGCATAGTTATTTCCACTTAGGCAATAATTTTTAATTATTCATCACATGGTAGGCACACTATTAGAGATAAACATGTGGGATAATCATGTGAGGTAGAGTTCTCAAGTAGTGGGAGCCGCATGATTCGCGTACAGATTAAAAAACCATGAGGACAAATACTGAGACCCTAATTTTAAGGGTGGAATGTACAAAATTCCCTTAATGAAGTCAAATCCCCTTTTCTTTTTCTTTCCTATTAATCCATATAGTGTCTCCTCTTCCTTTGGAACTGTGGGTTCCTCCTCAAGATAAACATATGATTTCAAAGATCTCCACTATACATCATAGTAATTTGGTGTCTTAAGTCCCTATGGATTTATATATGTATGCTCTTAGTTCTATTTTAATATTTATTCATTTAATATCCTCTTGATTCTTCTATCATTGTGCGAGCTCATTTTCTCTATTTTTTGGGAAGTTGACTGTTTCTTAGATTTATCCCAAACCGGACAGAATCAAACCACTATATTGGATGAGTAGAGAGTCCTAGGCATGAGGTAGGTTGTCTATATATTTTTCCTAAAATTTAAATTGAATTATATATGTACCCAATATACCAAACACTGGCCTTTTTATGCATTTCCTTAAAATTCCTTTTTTCATTCTAAATTGGTTTACACACAATATATTACCCTCATTTATCTTTTTTAGGTAAATAGAGAATGATAAATTTGAACACATACACCCCTTCAGTGTGCCATCATTAATTGTACCTTATTTAATTAAATGATTAAATAAATGGGACACCTTTTAATCATTTGATTTTGATTTATAATTGAAATTACCCTTGTAAACATTTTGCAAATTGGTCATGACATCTCCAAACTACCATGTTGAATCAAGTAGTTGTGTTTCCATGATTGGTATCTTAATTTAGATGAATATTTGGTGAGTTAATTTTACATTCTTGAATGTTATTCTTAATCATGATAAATGAATGTTTTTATTAACAATGTCATGTTTGATAATAAAAATAATTGGATGAGGATTGTTGTCCTTAAAATTACAAGTGGTGTTTAGTGATTTTAATTTTTTTTAATCTTATGTCATTAATGTTTTCCTATTATTCTTTTAAGGTTAGACATATGGTATGTTTTTTACATGGATTATTTTTTTATTAAATGGATATTCCCATTTCTATATAAATTTTTATTGAATGAGTGCATATTATAAGTGTAATAATTTTCCTACTTAGATCTAAAATATAAATGATTCAGGATCCTCTTAAGGGATTGGATTGTGTTATAAATGGTGTTTCCCAAATAATTAATTTCCCTATTTTACTAAGGAACCATCTAAGTGCATCATTGAACCATGATAAATAGATTTCCGTGTTTTTATAGGCTCAATGGATTGTTTTAAATTGAATATTTTATTCATGTAGTATTTTTTTTCTTTAAATCATGTAAATTATGTGGAATGAATTGGGCAGTATAAACACAAATTTTATTATAATTATGATTCCTTTAGATATGTTTGGGCTTACTAAATGTAAATAATGAGAGTTAATACATCATGGATCTTATTATAAAAGTGATTGTGACTTGATATAGATTTTGGAATGATTGTAAGGTGTCTATTAAGCAAGTCGGTATCAGGATCACTTACATTAGATGTTGATCATAAAGACTTAGACCATTGATACTATTTAAAAGATGGGCATAACGTGCCACATCCTTTGTTATGAGTGTCAGAATGAAGACACACTCAATATATTGAGTGTTTTCATTATAAGACACTCACCATATCATGTGATGAGAATTAAGTACCCCTCTAATTATGATATATAAGAAAATTACCCATTTTCATGAGCTTATAATTCCATTTAGATTGGTTATGGTTGGCTAAGTTACACCCCGATCCAGTTGGAACATAGTATTACAGGTATATTTCCACTTATGTCTACACATACCTGGACCATATATGTGGATGAAATATATAAATATACTATATATATTATTACTATATACATATGGTTAGTATTAATACATTCATTTTATACATGATCAGAATCAGGTAGATTCAGCTAGGTGTCCTATTGGGACCTCAGCTGAATGGTATTTATTTATTCACTATTATTTATGTTTTTTATACCTACACACTCTTTCGTAATATATTCATAGTCTAGTTTTAGTTGTAGCCACCATGGGTTGGAACTCACTGGTATTTTTATCCTGCGCCCTTCTTAGGTTGCCATTGTACTAGGGCACCCAAGTGGATCTCATGTTTGTAGGACCATGGATTACTACTTGTACTATCATTCTTGTACCTGGGAGTTAGGAGCAAGGGACTGAGCAGGAGCTCAAGATTCTCATAGAGATTGTCCTTGAGTCTTCTAATTCTTTTCAATATACAAGTATTGTACTATATCTTGTTGATTTTTTTATTTCTACTATTTTAGTTGTGTATCATCATATGTAAATACATGAACAATTTTACATTGGTGTTTCCATCTTTTATATTAAGTTTATATTATTCTTACACTACACTATCTTTAATTTATTACTACTCCTGTTGTTAATTCTTAGTTACTATACCATTTTGCTACTCTAATACAAGGGTATAGTATTCCCACTATAACCTTCTCAAACCCTCGCGACTAGTCGGAATCCCCTGGCATATGGGGAGGGGCGCTTGAGGTCATGTGACCCATCAGTCTGACTACCAATTTGGTGGTCATTCGGGTTGGGATGTTACAAATTTGTATTAGAGCCTTTCTTTTCCTTTGTGTTACTATTTTGGGATTGTATATGGGAGACTAGGAATGTGTCAGTGCTTTGTAAATAGTCATTCTTAATAGTGATCAACTCATGCATGGGTAAAAGTCTAAGTGGTTATGGATTGGACTATTTTTCATGTTTTTTATATTACTGTTTATTTTGATTTCACATTGAGTTAATGATGTACATTCCTCTACTTATTTATTTATGACATTTATGGTATTTTCCCTTTCCATGGTATGTAATGGATGAATAATTACATGCATCATTATAGGCAACTATAAATTCATATGCCATGCATATTCCATTCCATGAAATTGAATTTGTAGATTGCCTATTGATTTTGATTATATGAATTTAGTCTTCTACAAGGCTTTTTTGTCTTTATTATGGCACTATATATAACATGATTGGGTGATTATATTCCATGATTCAAGATTTTTTAGTATGTATTTCCTTTTTATTATGATTTTGTTCGTATTTTCATGCTTCTCTATGATTACTACCTTTGATAACATGCTAGTTTTTTATATATAAGAGGTTGTATGGGATAATTTTTTTAGTTGTGATTAAATAGGAACCAATCATTAGTTTTAAGGTTTATGGGAACCTTATAAATATGGGAAAGGTATCTCATATACTCAAACCAACTTTTGAGTTTTGTAAATATATATAGAGACCATTGTGAAAATGTAAGAGCTGATAAAGTTCAAATGTCAAATTGATTTAGTTTCGATTTAATGGGAGCTAATCTTTGATCTATAAAGTGTATTGGTTCTTTATAAATTGTGTATTGAAACCCATATAATCTTACTATTATATATTATCATGATATATTTTGAAATAGTTAAAATATAAAGGTTTTTTATTTTTTATTTAAAATGAATGTTTCCCTTTATTAAGGATTGTACCTTTATTAATCATGTATAATGACTCATATTATTAACTTTATAAATGAAAAACTGGATCCAAATAGGTTAGCTGGGGCATTATTCTCATGATATAAAACTCTATAGGTGTTTTAAAACTTTAAAAATTAATAAAATCTTATTGGGTTTCATTCTGAAGAACATGGTTTGTCTTAACGAGACCCTCATAGGCCTCCTTATCTATTACTATGTACTTTTGTTTAATAATAGTTTTATGATGTTCCCAATTAAATATTTTAAGCATCCAAATAATAAATTTGAATTAATTTAATGACCTTAAAATGGAACTAGAAGTGTTTTCTGTGGTTTAAACACTCATGTAAAGGTAGTTAAATATCTCGTTGGGCTTCCATGGAATAGAAATGTAAACATTTTCCATATGATTTTTTCTTTTTGG
The DNA here is from genome assembly GCA_963277665.1 of Viscum album. NCBI lineage: Eukaryota > Viridiplantae > Streptophyta > Magnoliopsida > Santalales > Viscaceae > Viscum > Viscum album. Next base: position 1,474,365,952 of record OY728135.1, read on the forward strand.
AAAGGGATTATGTGATAGGTGTATGGACTAGAGAAATTTGATTGGATTGACCTAATGATAGGGTAAATGACTTGGATTTTGTGAGGGGCTAGCCCATGGTAGGTATCACCCTTAGATCTTAAATTCCTTACCAAAAGCAGAGAGTTTTTTGATGTCTGGTGTCATTTGGGCACCATTTTCTCAATTAGTACTCTTAACTTATAAATGACACCCTTGTTTAGATAGGTTGTCATGGTATCCTTGACACTTATTATGGTCGTGAAAATAATGTAATTATCAGTTTCATTAGGTTACACATGCCTAGGTAATGTTCAGTATCTTAGTAGGTCATGTGACCATCTCTTCTTCCTTAGTGATTGAAGACTTGGTACGTCGTCATCCAGGTTGATGGTTGTATGGGGAAGTAAAAATATGGGTTAAATCACTTTTATGGACCACCTGATACTTAGAATCATAATTCAAAAAATCTATGGATAGTATAATGGGTATTTAATCATCTTTCTGAGACCTCATGGTAGTGTGCGTTCATATACGTAGTACTTATCGGGTTGCTAACTGATGTAACGAACAGGTTGAATTCGGTGAAATCATTGATCCTTGAGCTATTCTATACATCTTCAGGCCATCTCCAGATTAGAGTGACATTTTAAATAAATGAATATAATTTTTCTTAATTCTCGTGATGACATTCGATGTGAATTAGGTGTTTTGACATGCTAGTCTGGTTTATTTGTATGCCAAATGTTCATAAGTATGTGATCGTGACTCAGAGAAGTGTCACACGTGAGTTTAAGGTAAAAATGGTCTATTACACTTATGATTGGATACTATATCACTTAATTCAATGATTATAAAACTCATAAGATGGGGGAATCATTTCAGTTCTAGTAAATGTGTCCTTCCTGGTATATGGAACACATCTAAGGAAGACCATGTAAAAATATGCATTGTGGTTTTTAAATTCTTATGAGGCTATTGAGCCTTGTAACATGTTGGTTCTTACTCAATAGCATGATGATTATGTGACTGGATATGTATTAGACCATTTTGAAACACTTTTGTCCATGAATGGTTTTCGATGGTGTGGTTTCAGTGATCATGAAATTCCTTGGGTGGTAAAGGCTTGTGATCAATTAATGATGACGCATCAGTTGGGGAAGATGATCTCTTTTCAAGAGAAGCAAACCTATGGTGGTTTGAATGATCTTCTTGGTAATATTCTATATACTCTTAGTGTACTTTGTTTTAGTGTTGATCACTAACCCTATCTTGAATATTTTCTTAATGACCTAAGAGAGATTCAGTTATACACAGAGTTAAAAGTTCATAATGTACTTTTGTTTCAATAAACAAAATTTATCATAATTGTGTGTTGTGTGCATGGTTTTTGTTGAGTCATGGTTAGTCTTTAGTGATACCTATATTCCCATGTAGGAACAGTATCTTAGACATGAATTTGTTTCTTTTGAAATGACCACCATGAAGATTCCACTTTAGGCTAAGTCAATTATCTTATGTGGATGTTTTTTTCTTATTCCAATGTCTTACTTGTAAATATGGAGTGCGGAATACCTTGTATTAGATCCTTGTACTTGTTTTCAATGAATCCAAGGTTACCCTGGACATGTTTTAGGGATCTGTTTTGATTTTTAAAGGGTTACAATTCTAGTGGTATGGATATGGGTTACACCCTTATTTGTAATGAGGCACAATAATTTTAGATGGTCAGGTTGTGGTTTTATCAGTGAACATCACTAGAAGTCAGGTATAGACTTCTATGAACATGCTCATGGTGAATGAAAGATTCCTTGGAAGAAGGTGTTTTGGTTTTATTTTTGTTTCTCTTTCAGTATATGTCAGACATTATGGAAATGGTCAGCCAGAGGTGGAATGAGGTGTCTCTTGTTTGTCTTAAGGGATTTTATTAGTGGAGAATCATTTATGGAACATCATTAGGTGTAGATGAGTGTGGTATGTTTTGGAATGATATTTTCATGAAAATCCAACACGAATGGACCAGTTTTGATAGTTTGGAATTATCCATTTAACCATTCGAAAATCACACACGGTGCATATTTAGAGTGCTAATGGGCATACTTTGTAAGAAATTCCATCAGTGGTGGTACCATGGTTCAAAATTGGTCATTTTTTATGTTAAGACCTATGGTGGAGAGTTCCATAGGTTTTATGTTTAAATATTTGATGATGTGATCATCTTTATAGCTAAACTATCTTGGGTAAGAACTTTTATGGTGTTTCCATTATAATATGAGCATTAGATCAGGTTTTGGTGGTTTAAGTGTCATGTGCATAAGAAATCATTAGATTTGTGTTGGGTGTTTGGTAATGAAACGTGGTTATATAAATGAGACTTCATGTAATTTTTAGGTCAGGTGATGTTTTCATTTTTCCTCAATGCTTCTTAGGGGCATGAAGTTCTATGGTGGGGTGGTTGTAATGACCCATGTTTCGAAGAAAGGTAGAATTCCAAGGGAATTAAAATTTTATTGTTTACTTGTTGGGATGTTCCTTGAACCGAGAAAATAAATTTAATTATGAGAGTTGGAACACATTAATTTGTATTTTTAAAACTTGGTTAAAAGATCAAAAGGTTCCTTGGGTTCTTTGTCAAGTTTTAGGAGCATCGGGCTCTAAAAATTCAAAACAAAATAGGGCTGATAGGGATGCATGGTTTTTCTGAAACTGTGTGTCCCTACAATAGAAAATTGCTAGACTTGTATGGGTAAAAATATGATGTTCAAATGGGATGCACAAATTATTTCAAACTACGTGATTAGAAAATGTAGTTTTTTACACTTAGGAAGTTATCTTGCACTATTGATCACATGATTGGTGTAAAGTTAATAAAAATTGTGTGGGAAAATTGTGCAAGTTAGGGTTATCAATTAGTTGAAGCCACATGGTTGGAACACGGTTTGGAAAATTGTGCGACCAAACTATGTGACCCCAGTTTTAAGGACTAAATTTCTAAAATACCTTTACTGAGGTTAAATCCCCTTTTATTTTTACTTTATTCTTCCTCTAGTGGGTGCCTTTTCCTCCTTTGGAATCATGGGTTACTCCGCAAGACTAACCTAGGATTTCAAAGATCATTTTTTCCATCATTGAAATAGAGCGTCACTAATCTCTATGGATTTCTATTCATAAGATATTTGTTCATTTTTAATATTTCGCCATTTAATTTCCTCTTGAATGAGTTATCATGGAGTGATATCATCAACCTTATATTCAAGATGGATGTCCATTTCTGATATTTCTCCCAAATTGGATTGAATCAAACTACGATATTAGACGGGTAGAGCATCCTAAGCATGAGGTTGGTGGTCTATGGACCACCTAGGTTTATGTCAAAGATTCAATCATCTACAAAAGATATGACATGTGAGGGGAAATCCCAAGTTGGGTGACTAAAACAATACTCAGTATGACACCCCAAAACCACAAAGAAAAGACCACAAAGGAATAACCACTAAGGAAATTACACAAAAAGTATTTTCACCTCATAAAGGAATACATCTAAAGTATAAAAGTAAGATTATCTGACGTAATCATAGAACACCCAGAACTATTGAGTCACTTAGACCCACAAAGTCACTTAGACCTATTGAGTCACTTAAACCCATTGAGTCACATAGACCTGCTGTCATAGTCTTCTTGTCGCAGCCATCCATAAGATTCCCACTCTTAGCATTCTTTTTCCAAGAGAACTTACACATCAATAAAAAGGTTTTATTTCAAATCCCATTAAAACACACTTATATTATCTCAAAATTATCTCCTCTTCATGAGGGTCCCATCTCCAAAAATGGTTCTTTAATCGGACGTACGGTTTGAGAGTTATGGGTGTTTTAGTGAAAAGGGGATGTTTGGGTCCATGTCTGGACCAACCTGGCCAGACTGACCCGACCTGACCCAGTCTGGGTTCTGTCGACCTGGAATGTTGGACCCAACCCTATATGCAGGCCCACTAACCCATCCCAGCCCGCAAGAGCAATCTAGTTGCTCTACCTGAGATGTGGTGACCATCGTGTCCCCGCCTGACGAATGTTACCAGCCGCTACGTGCCCCACCTATGTCATATTTTGTGGGTCCTCCACTATAATTCTGGTGGACCGTGGTTTCCAGCTGCGTGATGTGGCTTTCCTCTTGTGTGATATGTCCCACCTACCACATCCACTATGGCCCACCACCGGCCACCTGCTGGCGGCCCCTGCCCGCTGCCCGCTACGGTTACCGCAAGTTCCTACACCTCCAGCCTTCAAGCTTGTGGCCCTCGCCGCCACCTGCTCTAATGTCGGCAGTCACCCTCCAAGCATCATCATCTGCCATGTCCTCCTGCTATGGGATGATCCACTACTGTGGTCCCACCTGTACCATGGTTTGTGGTCACCACCGACCATTGAGTCGATGGCCTGGATCGTTGCACCGCGAGAAACTAGAAGAACACAAGAATCCCCAAAATAGATAGATCTGGGCATTAGTCATGTCGGCATTGATCCATCCATATTAGAATTGAGATCTGGGTGCAGATTAATAACTCTAATCATTGATCGCATTAGGAAATGGATGACCCATATTCAAATTCCCACAATCAAAACGATTCTGCATACGCGATTAATCTGTAGGTTAACCTCTTCATGGTTTGATCCTCATTCTTCACTCAAATCCAAGAACAAGAAATGCAACAAATCAATTAGAAATAAATTCTACATTGAGGATTGGATCGATCACTGGTGAATAATGGAGTTTCACTACCTTCATTCATTGAACCTCAATTCAGAATCCATCTTTGTGGGAGAAATCCTTTGAAGATGAGGGTCATATTTTTTCATTAGTGATCCATCATTTGTCAGCAAAATTCCTTCAAAGAATCAAAGAAAACTCCAAGATCCTCTTTTGATCCCATATCCCAATTAATCTATAGAAAGGAAGAAATCCATTTCAATGTTTCTGTTATGCTGATTCGTAGCATCGTTATGCTATTTCATTTATGAAATAAAACATCTGAAACATTGTTGCATTACAGCAAGGAATTTTTATTAAAATAAACATTCTTAATATTATTTTATTTTTTTCTTTAAAATGCCCAAAAATTAACTTTTACTCTTGACCAGTTCCAGTTGAGGTTTGGTCATTATAAAGGAAAATTCAGCATTTCAGACGCAATAGTACCCTAATATTTTTAATCTAAGCACTAGTTTATAATCTACCCAAACTGTGCATGAGCAAAATTTTTAAAAAAAGTTCAAACAATTATTTCAGGCACACCAGGATTCAGAATCACGTGTCTTCTCAGCACCTTGATTTGAAATAATCCATATAATTTGAAAAAATACAAGTAAATTTATAACACATTACACTCTCCCCACCTTAGGTATTTACATCACTGAAAGCTAAAACAAGATCTAAGAAAAAAATGGGGATACTGAGCACGAATCTAAGCCTCTCTCTCCCACTTACTCTCTTATAGATTCATGTGCTTCCACCAAATGTACACAATAGGAATCGACCATCCATAAAGGACCCGCTCCTGTCGATCCTCTGTCACCACCGAGAACTCCACAAACATCACCCTATCATGAATGTCAAGCTCACCCAAGTATATAATTTATGATAGATCATGCGCGTACCTCCTTAGCTGAGACATCTGAAAGACATCATGAACTTGATGCATCTGTGGGGGAAGAGATAGGTGGTACGCCACCTCGCCAAATCTACTCAAAATCTAAAAAGTTTCGATGAACCTCGAAGAAAACTTTCCACCCCATCTAAATCTTCACAATCCCTAAAAAGGGGATACATGATGAAACACATGGTCTCCCTCCTCGAACTCAAAAGGCCTCCATCTACTTTCGACATAATATTTTTTCCTGCTTTATACAGTCCTCATCCTCTCCTGGATAATCTGCACCTTCTTGGTGGTAGCCCTTACTAACTATGGTCCCATGAGTGCTGACTCCCCTAGATCTGTCTAGAATAGTGGTAACCTTAATGGTATCTCATATAGTGCCTCAAATGGTGTCATACCAATGTTGGAGCGGTATTTTTTGTGGTACATAAAATGAAATAGTAGTATGTGGTCCTTCCAACTATGACCAATGTTTTGGATGCACGAACAAATCATATACTCTAAAACATGGAGAGTTCTCTCTATCTGGATATCTATTTGGGGATGAAACGGCGTACTAATGAACAACTGATTTTTGAACACTTCTTGGTGTCCCCTCCATAGCCAAGATGTGAAGAAAGAATCATGGCCTGAAAAGATGGTCGAGGGCACCCCGTGAAGCCGAACTGTCTCTTGAATGTATAGGCGTCCCAAGATCTCTACTAAACTCAATTGTTGGATGGGTAGGAAGTTTTCCAACTTGGTGATTCGGTCAATGATCACCCTAATAGTATTATATCCCCCAGATGAGCATGGTAAACCCATAATGAAGTACATCGATATATCACCCCACTTCCACTCTGGCCCCTCAAGTGGCTTAGCCAAGCCTTCTATAACTTGAAGCTCTACCTTCACTTACTGACAAGTGAGGAATTGAGAAATGAACATTTCCACTACCTTCTTCATCCTCAGACGCCAAAACTGGATTTGGAGATTCTGGTACATCTTTTCCACACCTGGATGTACTATCAAAGGGGAGGTGTGGAACACCCTCAGAACCTCCTCTCACAATGTCATTGGTACAAAGGTGCACCCTATCAAAAGGAGGAAATGCTCCCCAACTATCAAATATCCATCATGGGATTTCCCTGTGGATAAATGATCACGTCAGATCTCACAATTCACATCCCCTAGTTGTTCCACCCTAACTAACTATATGAGTGGAGGGAGTGACAACCATCAAATAAAGGTAAGATTCTCCATCACCATCCAAAAATGATATCTATATCACTACTAACTGCTATGATAACTCACTCAGAAACAATAACCCAGATCTTCTACTAACCGTGTCTTCCACCATGTTCCCATTCCCATGAGTATTGATGATCATTAAGTCATAATCCTAGAGGAACTCTAGCAACCACTACTGCCTCAAGATTAGGTTCTTCTTGGAGAAGATATACCTGATACTTTTATGGTAGGAGCAGACGGTAAATCACTCACCCATCAAGTACATCCACCACATATTCAAAGAAAATACCACTACTACTAACTCAAGGTCATGGGTCACATATTTCTGCTCAAGTTGCCTAAAAATTCATGAACCGTAGATGATCATTACTTGTTTCTACATTAGGAGACAACCCAAGAAGGTCCCTGATGTATCGAAGAACATTATATACCTAACACTCTTCTATGGAAGTCTCAATATAGGGTCACTCGTCAGCCTCTACCTCAGCACTAGGAAACTATGATAACACTTCTCCATCCACATGAAGGGTTGTCCCTTCTGTTTCAAAGTCGGTAAGGGTTCTTCAACACTATAAAATTCAGTAATGAACCTCCTATAGAATCCAACCATACCTAAGAAACTCTGAACATTGGTCACACTTTTGGTTGGCTCCCAATAAAGCACCAAAACTATCTTTTATAGATCCACTACAACTCCAGCCTCTAAAATGATGTGTCCTAGAAAGTGGACTTCCCAAATATAGAGCTAACACTTCATGAGCTTCCCATAGATCTGGTGCTCTTGAAGTGTATCCAAGACCATCGTTAGGTGTGTTGTGTTCTCCTCCTATGATGCTGAGTACACCAATATGACATCAATGAAGACCATGACGAACCAGTCAAGGTAAGGCTAGAATATCTTTTTATTAGTCCCATGAACACTATTGGGGTGTTTTTCATGCCGAATGGCATCACCAAGAACCCATAGTGGCCATACCAACATCTAAAGGTTTTCTTTGACAAATCCTCATCCCAAACATGAAGATGAATATTGTCATACCTGAGGACTATCTTTGAGAACCACCACTCCCTTCATCTGGTCGAAGAGGTCGTTGATTCTAAACAATGGATACTTTTTCTTCACAGTCACCTGATTTAGGAACGAGTAGTCCACACACAGTCTTACGATCCTGTCTTCCTTCTTGGAAAACATAACTGGGGCTGCCCAAGGTGAAACACTAGGCCTCACAAAGCCCTTTCTCTACAGGTCCTCTAGTTTGTCCCTCAACTCACGAATCTCTATGAGATCCATCTAATATGATGGTGTGGATATTGGTGTTCTCCTACTGTAGAAATCAATATAGAATTCAACCTCCTTACAAGGGGTAATCCCTAAACATCCTCAGGGAATATATCCACGTACTTTTCCACCACTACAGGAAATTGAGGACACTTATCGTCCACCACACTGAGGGTAAGGTTAGCCAACTAGTGAGTGATTGGTTGTACCCTCCTTCGAGAAAGTCTGTCATGCGCTGAAAGAATTTCCTTTTAATAGGTAAAAGAAAACCTCTTCCCATATTTGTGGACACAACGCACTCTATGCCTAAAATATTTAATCTGAGCATGGATTGTGAATAACCAGTCCATACCCAGAATGATTTTTAAGGCCTTGATGGCACTATTATAAGATCTCATCTGAATCTCTCACCTCAAAGAGTAATATCGCACTGCTGTAACTAATGTGTGATCCTCGAATCCCCTCCCGTAAGAGTCTTTAAACATAAGGATCGAGCCAATGACACCACCGGAATCTTTGAGCTTTGAACAACGTTCGTGGAAAGGAAATATTGATGGGAACCTATGTCTGTAATAATTGCAGCTAAGGTGGAGAAGACACATATCATACCTTTAATAATCTTTGGAGCATCAGGATCATAGGCCTCGATCACCTGAAACTGGGCCCGACCCTATCCACCGCCTCCTGAAGCCCATGGAGAACCACCTATGGGTAGTGGTAGTAGTAACTCAAACCTCCACCCACCACCAACCTCTCTTTCTACTCCCCTACAACATATTCCACTATATGGACCATGCTTCTCGACCCTATGCCTCTGCCTCGGTGGTCCCTTGACTATATTTTGATCATCTGTGCGGCAATTCGGGAAATAATGAGCCATGTGACCCTAACCGCCGCATGAGTAGCACACCCATCTCATCTGCTTACTCCCTCTTCGCTGGGAGATTTGTACCACCAAATTCGTTTTCTAGAGCCATCCCCTATAATTCTTGAGCCGCTTGGATCCCTGCATCAATTTCCTACTACCCACTACTGAAAACTCCACCACCTAGTGTCTACTGGTAGCTCCTACTGCTGGTGTCTGCACTACCTGGAATCTCTTCACAGGTAGAGCTCCCTCTAGAACCCCAACTAGAGTAGGTATGCTAAGAGACACCATAGATTCCCTGATCTTCCGGTGTAGTCCCTTTTCAAAAGCCTGAGTCCTGAAGAACAGGTCTCACACCATGCATGTGGAGTAGTGAGAAATATCATTGAATCCCGCTCAGTACTCTACTACTATCATGCCACCCTAATATAGGTGCATTAACTCATGTATAAACAAAGAGCGCAATGTTTCTAGAAATAAATACTCCTTAAAGAGGAACTCAAGGTATGTACAATTGAGGGTCACCTCATCGTGTATCTAGATCATGAATCTCCACCATCTCCCCACTTATCTTTGAAGAAGGCTCGCAGCTAAGACCTCTATCTGGTCAAGAGGAATCTTCACTTGATAAAAGACTCATGTAATCACCTGGAGCCAATCCTCAAACACCTGGGGGGTCAGTCTCAACCCTAAAACTGGGAGTTCTCTACTAATGGAACTCGTGTATTACACTAAACCTCTTTTCATCCTCTATCTGTAGTACTGGTAGCAACTATTGATCGATGGGTAGTGGTAACACTAGTGAACCACCTGGTGGGGCTACCTCCAATACTGGTCCCTATACTAATACCTCTTCATTAGGCATACCATCCTCATGGTCACACAGTGGAATACTGTCTGGCTATCTACGTGGAGGAATCCTAAAACAAATTAAGATGAACCACGATCAACAGAATATACCTGGCGAGCTGACTCAAGAAGGACAAGAGGACACACTAAAAATACTATATGATTCATGTACCATTTATTTCCCAATAACTAGTGATTTCATGTACTAAGATGGAATGCAGGTGTCTAGAGTCCTGGTGTATATATACATTGGCTTTCACACCAACAATGGAGTCCCTGGCATGAAATAAAAACTCAAAACACTTAACATTGTTTCCCCAAACAAATCAGAGACTCCGAGTTCCAATGTGGAACCAAACCACTATAATACCACTCTATCACAACCCATCCCAGTGGGACCCATGTAGTGAGTTTCCTAATCCCACATCCCATAGGCCAGGAGATGACGACTAGCACTGAGTATCCATATCCCACAAGTGGGAGGCATTTTCCCTAGTACTTTTATGCACACACCCATATCTAAGAAAAAACTGAAACTAAAAACACAAAGTAAACATGGATGCAAAGAACTAAGAAAACCCAATCAAATTAATGTATAAAACTGAATCTAAAGGGGACCAGTATACAAACTCAAAAAAAAAGCTGTAAACAAACGAGTACACAATTCACTAGGAACCCATCTATAGAAAACCCTACCTGAAGGGTAGTTGAAGGGTAGCTGCCTGAAGACAAACCAGTACACATCACCTGTCTGATCTCAATGGGAACCTCCTAGTCCTGGACCACCTGGGTCTCTTTCAAAGCATCGATCATCTTCATAAGACACCAAACATGCATGCAAATCCCGTGTAGGGGTGAGTAAAAAAATACTCAGTAGGACACCGTGAAACCACAATGGAAAGACCACAAAGGAATAACCACAAAGGAAAGTACAAATGAAGTATTTTGAGATCACACAGGTATAAATATAAAGTATAAAAATCAAGAAAATCAGATATAATCATAGAAAACCCAGTACTATTGAGTCACTTAGACCCGCTGAGTCTCTTTGTAACACCCCAAGGTTTTAAGAATAAATTGAAATGCATGAAACTTTGTTTTAAGTAGGTATTTATAACTAGCCTTTAAACATTATTTTTTCACTTCTATGTTTTGAATTTCAAAAAATGGTCATATATAATTGTGTTCAATAAGTTATTTGGAGTATGATGGAACCAACATAATTTTTGGTGAATAGTAACATACCCTTATCAATAGTAACATGAATAGTAGTATGACCATAATGAATAGTAAATTGTTTTATTATTTTATTTTCTTAAGGATTTATGATAATAACTGCTCGGTTAATTTTTTAATGTGATATAAAAGCAATTATAGAATTAATATTGTTAATTTTTAGAATAATGAATGAATTTATTTTAATATTAAATTAATAATATTTAGAAAATTATTTTCAAAAACATGAGTTCATTTTTGGAATTCTAGACATAGGAAAATGGTTAGTGTGATTTTTGGTGATTTTATGAAATTCTTGAATTTTTTTTGAATAGTGAAATACGATAAAATATTGTGTATTAAAATTGTCATTTAAATACACTATTTATGACATCATAAGTGATGTAAGACCACTTGGTTAGAAATAACATGCCATTATTACTATTTATGGGTCACGTGAATTAATATTGTTCATAGTCTTGATCAAAAATAGTATAATAATGATTAAAATATTGAAAAATACCTCCTCTCCTCCACTATAAATACCACACACATTCCCCTCTTCCACCCACACCTCTAAATCCTTTAGCCTTACCTAAGATTAGTCCAATACTCCTCCCAAGTCTCTTACCCATTTCCTAGAGCTATTGGTCTCACCACAAGGCCAAAACCAAAGGCCTTAAGGAGAATCTCAATGAGAATAGATCAAGAGGTAAACATCCTCGTTTGTTTTCTTTCTTTTCTTTTCATTTTTTATTCTTATTCTTTCCTAAAATCCCCTTATACAAAAGGAATGAATGAACCAGTATATTACATATTATGTATTTCATCATGTTTATGGAAGAAAAACCATTATACTTCTTATCTACTCCCACTTATTCAAGAAATTAATGCATCGTCTGTGATTTGATGATTTACCGACATCGTGGACGATGTGATTTCAATTTCATTTACTTTATTCAAGACTGGTAATGAAACCATTTTTATCCTTGAACCACATTATAATTTATTTATTATATCTTATATAAGGTTATGGAATCATTTTCACAAATGTTATTAATTTATAAAATAAAATTAGTTCTTTACGATCGAAGAATGGCCAAAATAACCTAAACAAATATCAATAATGTTTTAAATCATGAATCATCCTCGTGAAAGAATTATAAATGATAAATGGTATAATTTATGGTTCTATAAATATGTAAATACCACTCTATTTCAATTCTGATGTTTGACATCCAATCGACAAGAATATCCATCATGAACCGATCATGGAAATCATGTAAAGAACACACCCAAAACAATGCAAGGAACAAAATACTAATAATTAATGGAGAAATGATGCAATGAAATAATCATATAAGGTATTATAAATATAAATATGTTTCTTTAAGATATTAATAACACTCTTTTAACCATTATAAAAAAGGTTTAAACATGTTTTAAGTAAGACAATCCTGAGGTAAGAGAATTCTTAACCCAGTTTCCATTATTTGGTTTAACATTCTACTTCATTGTTCAGATGGTGTTAAAATTGTTTTTTGATGAATTTTCATTATATTATGATGAATTATGTTTATTTTTATTGTAAGTACATATTAAATCCACTCTATTAAGTCTCTCTATCCAATATATGATATTTATAAGGGACTTTTCTTTTAAAAACCTGTTTTGAAATTTCATTTTACAAAATTCAAAAGAAATGTTTTTATGTAATTATTCATGTCGTATGATTGTGTTTTTGTTCTTGGAAAATGATTATGATGAAGGGTGGGACCTATAGAATCCTCCAATTCATTGTGTATGTGTAATTTGGTGGTCGGTCATATGGTTACTCCACGTGTAACTACGATGTTTACACAAATTCTAAGGTAGCTGTGAGGGATACAAATGATAAGGTAGCCGAGAGGGTTACAAGATTATGTAAGTAATCCCCTAAGATATATTTATGGTTCTATTTATGTTATTATGTTTTTTGGGGATCTTGTGTAAATCTCATGTTTCACAAAGTAACTATATATGGCTGAAAAGTGTGTCTTTTGAAAATTATTTCATATGTTACCATTATTCATGGACTAATATGTTATTTCCTTCTTTTTATATCCCTTACTAAGAATTTTTTGCTCATACAAAGTTTTTAAATGATTTTCACAGGTTATATGGATGTGTAAGAAAAAGAAGGAATCCAATTAAAATGTTTGAATAATTGTCAATGAAATTATGTTTTATTTGAAAAATTTTATATTTTGGAAGAAATGAATATTATTTTTATGGTATCCACTCTTTTATAATCCGTAATGTCATGAATGAATTATGTCCCAAGTCTTTAATGATCTAAACATGAAAATATCCTCATTGTGAAAGGAAGTTATTTCTTGACTAAATTCAATATTATGTAATTTAATAAGATAGGGTCCTTATACACTTAGACCTAATGAGTCAGCTAGACCCACTGTCACAGTCTTCTCTTTATAGCCCGCCATAGGATTCCCACTCGTAGCGTGCTTATTCTTAGAGAACATGCTCCTCAAGAAAAAGTTTGTAAGTCAAAATCCATCAAAACAAAATTAGAGTATCTCAAATGTACTGATCCATCAAGAGGGACCCAAATCTGCAAACGTCTTGTCAATCGGACATACAGTTTGAGGGTTATTGGTGTTTTAGTGAAAAGTGGTCAGTTGGGTCCGGGTCCATTCCTGGTTCTGCTGACCCGACCCACCGTGTCAACCACACCCATTAGGCCTGGCCCACTATGTAGGCCCGAACCAGTGCGTCATCCCGCATGCCTTGCCTGTCCAACTAGTGTGGTCTGGTTACTCCATCTGGGACACGACGACCATTACTTCCCCACTTGACGAATACAGTCATCCGCTGTGTGCCCCACCTACAGCTGATACCACAGTTCCTCCACCATGGTCTTGCTAGACCGTAATTCCTGGATACATGACATGGACCACCTATAGCATTCGTCTCCAGCCACCTGTCAGGGTCCCCTGCTCGCTGCCCGCCTACCAGCCGCCCCTGGTCGCCGCCCATGACAGTTGTCACCGGTTCCTCCGATGCCACCCTTCAAGCCAACAACCCTTACTGTTGACCAGGTCATGGCCTTCCACCACCACTGGCTCCCATGATAGCGGTTGTCCACCAGACACTGCCATCTCTCATGGCCTCCAATCCCGGGCATATCCACTGCTCCCTCCTAGATCACATATTATCGTCACTATTGGCTATTGAGCTGACGACCTGGATCATTGCACCGTGAGAAATGGGAAGAATACAAGAACACCCCAAACAAACAGATTTGGGACTTGTTTGTGTCGACCCTGAGCCATTCATGTTAGAATTGAACTCAGGTGGGGGGATTAATAACTCTAAACATGGATCGCATCAATCATTGATGTCCCTAATTCAAATTCCTGCAATCAAAACCATCTCACATACATGATCAATTTTTGGGTCAACCTATTCGTGGGATGATCTGTGTTTGTCACTCAAATCAAAGAACAGGGAAAGAAATAAATCACTTACAAATAAACCCCTACCTCAAGGATTGGATCGATTACTGAGGAAGAATGGATTCGCACCACCATCATTCGCTGATCCCCAACCCAGAATCCATCTTTGTTGGAAAAATCCTTCGTAAAGAAGGAGACATCCATTGTCATTGGTGATTCATCATTTACCAAAAAAAGTCTTCAATGATTCAAAACAAAATCTTGCGTCATCTCTTGATCCTATATCCCTATTAATCCATAGAAAGAGGAAACACATTTCAACATTTTTGTTATGCTGAGTGACAACATCATTACACAGTTTTCATTTATGAAAGGAAATAGTTGATGTGTCATTGTACTACAGTGAGACATTTTGAATAAATAAAAACTTTCATAAGTTTATTTTAATTTTTTCTTTAAAACTAAAAAATAAAAACATTTACCCTCAACCTGTTCCAGTTGAGGTATGGTCCTTCTTGAGGAAAAGTTGTTGTTCCGAACACAATGGTGCCCTCATATTTTTAATCTGGGCACTGGTTTAGAAGTTACTAAAATTGTGCAAGGGAAATATTTTTAGAAAATTTTAAACAATTATTTCAGGCACCTCGGGCCTCAGAATCATGTGTCGTCCTAGCTCCCAGTTTCAAAATAGTCCATATAATTTAAAAAAATACATGGAATTTTTGGGACATTACAACTATGAACCTATTATTGGATTATCTTGCGTTATAAATGTGATTTACCATGTAGGTAATTTCCCTATTTTACAAAGGCACCTTCAAGGATCCACATTGATCCTTGATAAATAAATTTACATGATTTAAGAGACTCAATAAATTGTTTTAAATTGAATAGATTATTTATGTTGGATTTTTATTAAATGGTTTAAATGAGGTGGAATTCAATTAGATGGTATAAACACACCTTTTTTTATAATTATATTGTCATTAGTTATGATTGGCGTTAATTAATTTTAAGCATGAGAGGTAACACCTCATGTAAATTATTATAAATATGATTACACCTTCATATAGCATATGGAACAATGGAAAGTGGTATGTTGAGCATGGTGGAATTAAGATCCCATACATCAGGTGTTGAGCATGACATCTCATACCGTTGATACTATTTTGATGATGGGAATGGCACACCACGTACCTTTTTTGGGTGTCATCATGAGATAGACTCGCTATATCAATTGTTTGCATGATGGAACACTAACCATCTTGAGTGATGAGTATGAAGTCTATATATCATTAGGATATGTATGAAATGTACCCTTTTTCATGAGCTTATAGGCTCATTTAGACTGATCATTGATGGATGAGTTACACCCCAGTCAAGCTAACAACTAGTATTCTTGGTATATGGACACTTACATCCTCATATACCTAGTCCATATACGTCGATTAAATATATTACTATACTATGTATACAGTATAAGTATATACATACGATTACAATTCAGAAATTCATTCCGGAAATGAGCTAAAGCATGTAGAGTTGGACTAGTGCCTAATCAGAACTGAAAGCAATTGATATTTATTTATTCATCATTTTTTATGATTCCATGTTCCTGCACACTGTTTTACATTATTTTAACAGACTTAGTTTAGCTGTAGACATCATCTGTGGTAACCTACTGGGATTTATATCTCACACCATGCTTGGGAAACTATTTCACTAGGGTATCCAAGTAGATCTCATGTTCACATAACCATGGATTATTTCTTGAGCCTTCATGATTGTATGTGGGAGTTAGGATCAAGGGACAGAGCTGGTGCTCAGGATGCTTGTATATATTGGCTATAAGGTTTTTACTTATTTTCTTTATTCATGTATTGTACCATATCTTATTTATTGTGGTATGTGTCACAAACTAGCCCGGGTACTCTGGTAACCCGATAATCGACCCATACCTGACAAGACCCGATGGGAATTCTTGATCCCCATGGGATGAAAACTAGTACATCGCATCATAAAACATACAAGTGGGAACAATTCTGCCACATGAATGTGGAAGAAAAAGATAAAAGGTAGTATCCATGTCATTAGAAAAATTCCACTAGGAGTAAAAGTACCAGAACACAAAGAGGAATAAAATCCAAAGTACTAGAACTGAAATTACTAAATAGGAAAATAGCCCCAAGGTCCTTAAAGACACAACTCACCACATCCAAAACACAAAAGCTAGATCCAACTCTAAGAGATCCCTTCCTTTTACTCAAGCATGGAAGAATAAAGTAGACAAACACCCAAAGGAAAAAGTAGGGTGTGAGACTAAGCCCAGTCGGATACCACCAAAGATTCCATAACAGATGCCAAATATAGATTATCCAAACAAAAGATTTCAATTTTTAAAATAAACAAGATTGGCAATTCAAAATCTTATTTAAACAAAACATGCTAAATAGTTTCGATATGATAGAGAAATCATTTAAAGCATTCGATTTTCATTACAAGAGATGGAATATTTCTAAATCAATGGATTAAGTAAAGCATTTATATGAAATAGTTTATATAAATTCAGAAGTCATATAAAGTAGTTCCAAAAATCATTGGCATACATTTATATCTCAAATATAATTAAACAAGCAAGAAACACAGTCATCCACCAAAATGTACGATAGTATTAACCAGTTATAGGATTCTACACTCTCTAAGTGAACTCAGAAAAAATGTGTATATACACGTTCCTATGACACTGTCCAAAGGAGACTCATTACCAACCCGTCGGGGATATGACCCACTGCAAGTATGTAATAGAACGTTGTCTTAGAATAGATTGTATCCAAATAAATCCATAACTACCTAAATATTTCATGCACTCTTAAATGATTAGAGAACTATTTTTAACACTACTTTAAATGTGTTTAATCCCATTCTTCCATTTCAAAAATTCTAATTTCTTTACATTTAAACCCAAAATAGGTTATATTCAAAAACATTCTTTTTTCACAAGATAAAACCACTGGGTTTCTTTTATATATTTTAAGCAATTTTCATGAGTTTAAAATCCATTAAAAATTAATTCCATCCTTTTTTTAATTTATTTCCATAATTAAATTCAACAATTTAATTGAAAACATTTCCTCAAAATCCATAATTTAAATTCAACTATTTAAATCATTCGATTTCCATAAACCCACCCCAATTCAATGGAATTGGGGATTTCCAAAAATTTTGTGCCAAAACCATTACAAATCCTCAAATTCATTGGAATTGGGTTTTTATCAATGAAATTGAAAGTATGATTAAGAAATTGTATTTAAATCAACAATTGAAATAAATCAAGCAATTATATGGTAATCAATTTGTAAAATTTGGACAAAACCACCTACCTAATGACACTTGTAAGGATACCTTTCAATGAGAACGAAGGTGTAGAAGACCTCATATCTCTCGCCAGTGGAAAGATATAACACCACAAGACATGGATTCATCAAACCCAATATGATCTATTGAAAACCGAAGAGGAGTGGAATATAGAAACTTGAATAAAGAGAGCGAACACTTACCCAGGAATCGCACCGCAAGAAAAATGAATATCCTAACCCGATTGGTTCGATCCAGAAGGATTAGAGTCTCTCAAAAACACACTAGAACTTCTCTAAGTCGAGAGACAAGAATTATGGAATGAAAAGAACTGAGTGAAAGATCCAAACATGTGACTTTAATCTGGGCGCGGGCCGAGTCATGACGTGTACCTTAGTGTCACGACGTTTAGGCCACACTGGATAAGTACGTCAAAAAACTCATCACCTAGGATTACCAATTCAATATTTAAACACTTCACGATGTGTTCCTTTGGTACAAAAATTGTACAATCTCATAGTGTGACCCCACTTCAGGAATTGAAACCGAATCCAAGTACACGGTGTGTACTTCAGGTACATGATGTGTTCCTATCCTAAAACCTACATTAAACCCTAGAAAACAATATTTAAAGATTTTTTACCAAACTAGGACTTAGGAAAAGTGGAAAATTACCTATTCAAGGTAACAGAATGTTACAACCTCATCACCATAAAAACATTCTACCCCCAGAAATCCTATGAAGAAACATCCATGCCAAAGATATGAGACCACTGCTCTCTCATCAGTTCCTCCCCCTCCCACGTCTCATGAGAATTGGAACCATTATTCCATAGCACATGTACCAAAGTTATTGTCCTCCCATGAAGTAACATGGTCTCAGAATAAACTATCTTGACTGGCTTCTCAGTCAAAGATAAATCGGGCTCGATCTCAATATCACTCCAGCTCAAAACGTGAGATGAATCAGATAGATAGTCTCTCAGTTGTGACACATGGAAAATGTTATGTATCGACGTCAGCTATAGTGGAAGTGATAAGCATGAATAAATGTTCCCCACCTTCTCAAAATCCTCAAAATTTCTTATAAAGCATGTTGCAAGCTTCCCTTTCTTCCCAAGCCGTCGATGACCCAATCGGGGTGAAACCTTTATGAACACCTAATCAACAAATGAAAAATACATAGGTCTAGGATGTCGATTAGCATAATAATAATTATATCATCTTTGTGATGTGAATGTTCTCTGATGAATTAAATGAGTCTCTATTGTCATCTCCTTCACCGAGCATGGTCCAAACCAAGAACATTCACTGACCTCCGACCAGCACAACAGAGATTTACAGGGTCATCCATACCCAGCCTTAAAAGATGACATTCTAATCGAAGACTGGTAACTATTATTATAATAAAACCTAACCGGCCTCAATTGATTATCCCAAGACCTACCAGAGTCGATAACACAAGCACAAAGCATATCGAAAAGAATTTTTATAGCTATTTCAATCTGTACATCCGACTGCAGATGATAGGTCATGCTCAAATAGACATGAGATCCCATTATCTCATGAAGGCCTCCTCAAAAGAAAGAAGTGAATCGGGGATCCCTATCAGAGACTATAGTAGATGGAACTCCATGAAAATGAACAATCTCTTTCATGTAGAGATTTCCTAACTCCCCAAATTTGGTCGTATCATGAATGGGTATAAAGTGAGCTTACTTGGTCAGCCTATCGATCACAACCCATATTGCATTCTTCCTTATCTGGGTACATGGAAACCCAACAAAAAATTACATAGATATCTCATTACACTTCCAAATAAGAACTAGGATGAATAAACCCAAAGGTCTCTAGTGCTCAGCTTTCACCTGTTGGTGTTTATAGCTATGAGAGACAAAATCAACAATGTACCATCTCATACCTAGACACCAGAAATTCCGCCTCATGTCATAGAACATATCAGTGGTTCTTTGGTGCACATACGACTGATAATTATGGAAATGCTCCTACACTACCTTTCTTGATGATAACGGCACAACGAAGCGATTCTGATAGCAGAGAAAATCCTCTTTGGATAATGACCACTAGGAAACTGTCTCCCTACCATTAAGGGATTATCTAGTGCTACAAAACTCATTATCAAGCTCTGGATCTTGTAGAATCATCTTGAGAAGACAAGATGTCAACTACACATTGGCTAAAGAAACATCACCCCTTCCTCTTGAACTCCAATATGCAACTATGAAATGAGAGCCATCAAATTCCACTCTTCTGATGATTCTTTCACTGCCTGGTCTGGAAGTTTCCTACTCAGAGTATCAGCAATGACATTCCATTTCCTCGAGGTATAGGCAATGTCAAAGTCAAAAGATTGCATGTAATCCACCCAATGCATCTTCGGAAGATTCATATCCTTTTGTGGGAAGATGTAACTCAGGATTTTGTGGTCTAAATACACTAAAAACCTTTCGCAAAGAAAAGGTAATGTTTCCCACTCTTAAGTGTGTCCATCACAGCTGCAAGTTCTTGATCATGGGTAGGTTAATTCTTCTCGTGTGGACTAAGATGTCGAGATCAATATGCTACAACATGATCACCCTACATAAGAACGCAACCCAAGCCAGAACCTTATGCATCACAAAAGACCAAATATCCCAATTCGGTTTCTGAAAGATTTAACATCAACATAGTAGTTAGAAGACGTTTCAACTCAACAATAGAACTCTAACATTTATCATCCCACACAAAAATCACCCCCTTTTGAGTCAGAGCATTCATTAGAGAAGAAAACTTTAATAAGTCCTTCACAAACCTACAGTAATATCCAGCTAAGACCAAGAATATCCATATCTTTAAGACATTTCTTGGTTGCTTCCACATCATAATAGCCTTCACCTTCTCAGGATCAACTGATGCACCCTGTTCAGACACCATGTTTCCCAAGAATTTCACTTCCCAAATCCAAAAAAAATTCACTTTGAAAGCTTCGAATAAAGGAGGTGATTTCTTATAAGGTATAAACATGTTCTCAAATGTTGCACATGATCCTCCACTAACATGGAGTAGACAAGAATGTCATCCACAAAGATTACCACAAAGGTATCTAGATACACATGGGAAATCTTGTTCATTATAACCATTAAAACTGCAGGAGCATTTGTCAAACCTAAAGACATAACAAGGTACTCAAAGTTCCCGTACCAGCTACAAAAGGTGGTTTTCAGAATGTTAGATTCTTTTATCCTCAACTGATGGTCACCAGATCGAAGGTTGATCTTTGAAAACAACTTCACCCCTTTTAGCTGATAAAACATATCATCAATCCGTGGAAATGGATATTTATTATTTATCATAACATGATTATTATTTTTATAAAAAACACATAAGAGAAGAGAACCATCAACCTTTTTATCAAAGGGAACTGGTGTTTCCCTAAGGTAAAACACTTGGAAGAATAAATCCTTTCTCAATAAGGTTATCCAACTGAGACATCGGCTCTTTCATCTCAGCCGGTTCTATGCGGTAAGAGGGAAAAAATACTGGTTGAGTGTCAGGAATTAAGTTAATATAAAACTCAACCTCTATCACTAGTGGAAAACCAATGAAATATGAATGGAACAAATTGGAAAACATGATGAATATTATAGGAAGATCACCACCCATCTAATCTTTCTCCAGGTCAAAAGAAAACACTGATATCACTTTCCCCAACTCTGGGTAAGATGGTTTGTCTCTACTCAACCTTAGGTCCCATTCTCCTTGAAAAACATGGGGCACATCACTAGGTGCATTAAGGTAGACCCATCGAAGTTAATATTAAATTCATGATTTCTTAGCAATGAGACAATACATCCTGAATATGATGTAAAGAAATTTCATATCCTAAACCAGAAAAAACCCAGCCAGATCGACTTCTGATAGAGAGAAGACAAAGGTAGAACTGTGGAGTCTCTGCTCTGTCATAATACCAAAGGGTGTAGTAATATCCATTGGAAAATATAGTTTATCCATAAGATGATTTAGTATATTAAAGCTACAGGTTGAAATAAAAGAGTGAGATTCACTAGTATCAAAAAGAGCAGTCTGTAATGAAAAATCAATGGTAATAGTACCACTCATAGTCATTGGACTCATGTATTCTT
This sequence comes from Viscum album, assembly GCA_963277665.1. Taxonomy (NCBI): domain Eukaryota; kingdom Viridiplantae; phylum Streptophyta; class Magnoliopsida; order Santalales; family Viscaceae; genus Viscum; species Viscum album. The sequence continues at coordinate 1,474,387,994 of OY728135.1, forward strand.
CCACTGGAGAAATTTCCACTGCGTGGAGAAGCTTCATTTCAAATGCCTATTCCTATAACCCCATTTAATGTGAAGTATTTGATTGCCTCATAGTGTTCAGAGAAGCTGATGATCCTGTCCCACTACGTGGAATAGAGAAGTGATGGAAGAACCTCTATAGGTGTCCTGAACGTCTGCAGGAGCTAAAATTCATGGTTGCTTCAGTGAAAACACTCGAAGAATGTCCTATCTTTCCACATAGGTATAAAGTCAAAGAACTTATTCCTGAAGATGTAGGAGGTCTAGAAGAAAAAGGAACTCCCGTCAACCCTAACTTACCATACAATTCCATCTCAACCATCATCACCATATCCATCACATCAGCATAAGTGGGAAGCTTTAGAAAAAAAAAACCGAGAATGGATATTTGATCAACATTCAAACTCAAATCGTTGATCCTTCATCCTCACATTAGATACAATCTCAGGAGAAAACTACCCTAGCTGAGAAAAGCGATTTGAATACCCAGTCATGAGTTTTTCGGCCTACTCCAGCTTAAAAAACTCTACTGTTTTAGCCAACACCATCGACTCTGGATAGAACTTATTGGTAAAAATATCAATGAAGTCTTTTCATTCTAAACCCTCAGGTTTCCCTATCGTTACCATCATGTCCCAACATCTCCTTCTAGGTCCCTCTAGCACGAAGGTGGATCACTTCACCTTGATCACTTCCAGTGTTTCCAAGAACTCAAACAAACATTCTATATTTCCCAACCATTCCTCAGTATGTTGAGGATCAGTGGAGACTTTAAATATTGGTGTATTCTCATGAATAAACTCTTGAGAATTATTTTTAAGAAAAGCTCCCTGAGGATCCACAACTGGAGCCTCATCGGGAACTTGAGTTGGTGCCTGTCCTAGAGCATAGACAATCCACACAGTCACCTCAACCAGATTCGGGTTGATAATAGAATTTTCTTGATAAAGTTCAACAGTATCCTTATCTTGTATCAAATTCACATGTCTCCTCAGAGGCATGATTTTATAAAACATTAGCATATAAAATGAGAACATTAGATTAACACTCAAACTGGGTAGAAAGTGAAAATATTCTCAACAGAATGGACAAACAAGAATTAGATTTGAACCAATACAAATATTTATAGGGAAAATACTAGAACTAATCCACAAGAGGTCATTCCCTAAACACCACTAGCGACTTAAGGTTCATTGTGGTGAGATTTGTCCAGACACTCAATTGCAACTACATCATAAGTCCCAACAAGATCTCAAAAATACATACTAGCTTCAAGAAAAAGGAAGATCTACAGCCTCCTTTGATACCAATTTGTTGCGAACCAGCCTGGGTACCCTAGTAACCTGATAGCTGAGCCGGCCTAGACATGACCCAAGTTGTGTTCCCGATCCCCACGGGTAGGTGACTAGCACCTGGCATCATATAACATACAAGTGAGGACTATTTTTCCACAAGAATGTGGAAGAAAAAGATAAAAGATAGTATCTATATCATTAAAAAAATCTAATGGGATTAAAAGAACCAGAACACAAAGAGGCATAAAATACAAAGTACTAAACCCCAATGTACTAAATAGGAAACAACCCCAAGGTCCCTAAGGAAACAACTCACCACATCCAAAAATCAACAGCTGGATCCACCTCCAAGAGATTCCATCCCTTTTCTTGAGCGTGGAAGAATAAAATACACAAACACCCAAAGGAAAAAGTAGGGTGTGAACCTAAGCCCAGTCAGATACCACTAAATATTCCAAAATAGATTCCAAATATAGATTATCCAAAAAAAAGCTTTCAATTTTCAATATAAACAGGTTTTGAAATTCAAAATCATATTTAAACAAAACATGATAAAGAGTTTCTAAATGATGGAAAATTAATTTTAATCACAAGATTTACTTTATAAGAGATGAATATTTCAAAAACAATGGATTAAGTAAAGAATTTATATAAAATATTTTATATAATTTCAACAGACATGTAAAGTAGTTCCAACAAACATTGGCATACATTTATATCTCAAATATAAATAAAAAAGAAAGCAACATGGTCATCTGCCAAAAGGTACAATAATATTAACCAGTTATAGGATTTCACACTCTCTAAGTGAACTTAGAAAAATGTGTATACACACATCCTTAGGAAACTGTCCAAAGGAGACTCATCACCAACCCAACAGGCATGTGACCCTCCCAAAGTATGTTTTATAACATTGTCGTAGCGTAGAGTGTATCTAAATAACTCACTAACTACCTAAGGCTTGCATGAACTCTTACATGATGGGAAAATATTTTAAGACTGCTTAAAATACAATCAATCTCATTATTCCATTTAAAACCAAACAGGTTTTATTCAAAAACATGACTTTTTCACAAGATAAAACCACTAGGTTTCTACCAAATTATTTAAGCCATTTTCATGAGTTTGAAATCCATTCAATACTAATTCCATCTTTTTTGAAATTAATTTCCATAATTAAATTCAAAATTTTAATTGAAAACATTTCCATCAAATCGATAATTTAAATTCAATAATTTAAATCATCCAATCTCCATAAACCCAGCCCAATTCAAAGTAATTGGGGGTTTCCCAAATTTTCGTCCCAAAACCATTTAAAATATCTTCAATTCATTGGAATTGGATTTTTATTAAAGAAATTGAAAGCAAGATTAAGTATTTGAATTTAAATCAGTAATTCAAATAAATCAACAAATTCAATGGTAATCAATTTGGAAAATCAGGATGGAACCACCTACCTCTTTTTCAAAGAATGACACTCACAACGACACCTTTCAATGAGAATGGAGGTGTATAAGACCTCAAAAATATCCCTAGTGTCAAGATCCAACACCACAACACATAGATCCATAAATCCCAAGATGATCCATTTAAAACTCAAGAGGATAAGAAGAGAGAACTTGAATAATGAGAGGTAACACTTACCCAGGAATCGTACCACTAGAATAATGAAGATCCCAAGCCGTTTGGTTCGATCTGGAAGGAGTTTAGTCACTCAAAAACGCACTAGAACTTCTCTAGGTAGAGATCCAAGAAATCTTGAATGAAAAGAACTTATAAAAAGATCCAAAAGCGTGACATTAAGCTAGGCGCGGTATGAGTCACGACGTGTTCCTTAGGGTCATGACGTGTAGTCCATGCTGGATAGGTATGCCGAAAAACCCATCACCTTGGGTTACAAATTTGATATTTAAACACTACCTGACGTGTACCTCTGGTACATGATGTGTACCATTTCATGGCCTGAATGCTGCTTCATGACTTGAAATCGGCTCCTAGTATACGACGTGTACATTAGGTACAGGTTGTGTACTTTAGGTACACGACGTACGACAGTCTTGAAACCTGCAATAAACCAATGAAAACTGTATTTAAGTATTTTTGACCAAATAAGGACTCAGAAAAAGTGGAAAATTACCTATTCAAGGTAACAAAATGATACAATATGTGTGACCCACCAGTACAGCTACCAGTTAGGTGGTTAGTCGAGCTAGGAAATTACCATGGACATCCACTATGTATATCTAAAGGAGATCATTTCTACTAGACTATTCATTCTAATATATTGAGAGATCCAGCCCCATACTACATCCAAGAGATGGAAAGGTTTTACTTGAGAAAGCGATCCATGAATGAATATTTGGATTGAGGACACAAAATTTAGGATTTCATCATGATGTCAAATAATCATCAGAGATCTCAGTGTTAGAACTAGGAATTCGATGATTGATGTTTAAGATAATTCTTGAGGCATGTGTGGATTATATAAAGGGCTTCAGCCTTAGATCCTTTGATTGATGGTCACTAGTGACTAGATGATTTCAAACACATGTCGATATAAATGAGGTATTCATTCTATTTTAATTTTGTGCTCTGAAACTTCATCTAAGATCCTTGAATCTTATCGAGGCTCAGATCACTAGAGACGATGAATATTCCTTACTCTAGCGATGAAAATTTTAAATTCCCATCTCATAGAAATTTGATGTATACCAAAAATTTGTATAAAAGGGACCAAATGATAATTTTTTGAGCCATGAAAATTACATTTTCTTTAAAGTTAAGTAGAGATCAATATTTTTATCCCCACACAACATAATTTTCATTAATATGGTTTTAGAAACCAAGTTATTGGTATTTGTAATTATTAATACATATCTAAAAATGGAAAAATTTTAAGTAAAATTATGATAAAATTTAATATGTGAGTGTGTTAATTTTTTTCATTTTCTTTCATTGGTTGATATCCATTGATACCTAGTACATACAGGTGGTTATTGATTCCAAACATCTATGGAAAATTAAAAAATGGGAAAAGGTGTCTTGTGGGTCAACTAAATGAAAAAAATATATAAAAATGGAAAAAATATTTGGGGGAGGCATGTAAAAATGCATCAAACAAAAATATCATTATTTTAATCGAGGGATGTACCAATACCCTCCCCTTTTATCCTATACAGGCGTCCCCTCCATCACCTTTCAGTCAACCACCATAATGCCTGACCCCCTCCTCCATCTGTAGACCTTGCCTTTGCCTAAAGATGGCACTAATAGCCATGAGGTCATCAACCCTCCACAGCCTAGCCGCCATCGCCTCTCCATGTCGCCTGGTCTGGATGCCATCGTTTCCTAGCGGAGCTCACAACCACTGATCCCTGCGAGTATCTATCATACCGATCGACCATCACCTGGATGAGATCTCATGAATCCCACTACCAAAATGTTATTGGTTAGGTTCAACATTCCCATGAGAACCCCATTACTTGTTCATGTTTTTTTGACTGAACAATCCCCACAATTTCACAATGGGCCATGGAAGGTCCGCCCAACCTGAAATGGGTCACGGAAGATTTTCCACACTCCAAACTACCTTATCAGGCCTAGAACAAGTCTGGGTGGTGTCAAACCGACCAAAAACGATCATAATTGGGGTTAGCGGCACATGAAAATATTTTAAATATCCATAATTAATTTAATAATGTTGGAATTTAAAAAATTATAATTTGAATATTCCGAAAACATTACTTTATTTTTATCTATAATAAAATTAATGAATTGATATTATTTGTTTAATAAATCTTAAATTAATATTGGGACTAAAAAATAAAATTATTTTAATTACAATAATTTAGTTTATTTATTTAATAGGCCCAAAATTTAAATTTGCTGAAAAATAATATTTAAATTTTTTTAATTTTCCCTTAAACTGGCCCTGAGCAGAGACCGAACCTATGAATGTCTATGTAGTTTTAATTATATATTAACTCCTTTTTATGTATGTAATAATTAGATAATTTAATGCTAGTATGAGAATCCTCCTCTTTTCATTCAATATATATAAGGGCATGTGTGTACAATTTTATCTTTATGTATTTTTCACATCATGAGACCTTATCACCTATGTGTGAGTATACATATACTATTGACAATGATATTATAAGGTAAATACCTCACCAAAATGACACAAAATCCTATATGAGAGGTGGAAACACTAGATTGGGGTGAGTTGTAACACGAGTCAAGACTCCACTCAAGTATAATACTCCTAGGTCACAATTAATCCATTATCTTTAAATGGTTCAACCAATATTAGATTCTGACAACCAATTGAATAATTTATTTCTTTTATGAATTATTTATTATTTTGTGCATGTTTATGGCTACAGAAAAATCACAAAATAATAAAAATATAATTGTATAAAGACGCGATGAAGGTTTTTCTGTTAATGCATGTTTAGTTGTGATCATGAAAACTTAATATGAACAAATTTAGAAGAAATGGGTTATATTAGTTGTGATATATTGAATCCCCCTCTAATAAATATTTACTCATGAATGATTTTCATCATTTAAATTGTAAAAAAATTGGGTGTACAAGTTTCTCTTTAGACAAGGGTGATAGAGCCTCCTACCGCCAAGGAGTGCATAAGAGAGTGATGGGTTGAGTTAACTGATGATGGTATTAAAGGAGTATCCTAAGATATCATGTTCTAAACATAGAGTCATGCATTGAGTAAATCATGTTTTTTTATTTTTAGAAGCTGAGACTTCACTCAAAAGATAAAGGAGCTATGATTTGATGTTATTGGCCACTATAGATCCCACCATGAAACTATTTGAGTAGTGGTATACCCAATGCTTATAGAATATTAGGGGAGGTTTCATGGTCCCTTTCCACTAGAATACTAAAGCTACACAGTATTCCAAATCTAGTAGTGAGTGTACTAGAGTTTGATAAAATCATGAGAGACATTTAAGGATTAATTAAATCAGTAATGTCTAAATCAGAAATCAAGACTAAAGTACTATTATACTAGTCATTATTTTTTTGTAAATGATATGTAAAACCACATATAGCCCACATTCCATAATAACAAAATATTATATCCTCACTGGAAGAAAATTTTCTAGTGTGGTAAAGGTGGTTTCACATAGTACAACAATACAAAAGGGAATTATATGTGTTGTAGTCCCCACAACCCTATCATCCTCTACAGGGAGCTATTAAGGATGTGAATGGTGCTTATTGGTGACTCATGGATGACACATTTGATGTTTATATCATAATTCTAACATCAATGTCCAAATATTTCTAGGGGAAAATTAAGTACTTGGATGTACATAACATGTTTCCTCATATACAAGAAGTATATGAGGAGAATGTAATGTTAGAAATCAATGGGATAATGATCAAATTGATTACATGTTGATTGGTATATAAAACTCAATCTAGTCCACATGTACATAGAATGAAAAAGTAAAATGAATAAAATGATGAATTTTAATTCAAGGGAAATCAATAACTTTCAATTCATCTTATTCTAACATCCCTACCACCAATTTTTTCAGTTTCATTGAGAATTATCAAATGATTAGTTTTGAAAACCCGTTTCAATAAATTTTTGGATAGGTTTTCAGGATGATGAGAATTTAAATAAAGTTAAATGATTAATTCTTAAGCTGAAAAAATAAAAATAAAAGGAAAAAAGGTCAAATGTAAGTATACTTCTAAAGGAACATCCACAACTTCATTCTATGAAAACAAAGATAAAGTGAGAGGTTATTGAACATGTGACTATTTTCTTTTCATGTGGAATAACAGGTCACTAGAATAGGAATTGAAATGAATTGAAGGTGAATCAAACATGAGATTATAATTCAGATATATTTATCATTAAAAATAATATTTCATTTATTATCCTTGGGTATTAGATTAAATATTTCCTCACTTACTTGTTTCAAAATAAAGGAACCAAGGAAGTCATGAAGCATTACTAGATGTCAAGGTGTGTTCTCTAAGAAGTTGAGGAAGGGTGATACCTACATCAGTGATGAGAAGACCATGATTTCATTTCAAATTGAATGGTTATTGTAAAACTATAGTTGTGGTTTGAATTATTCTAGAAAACTTATGAATGAATGTTTTTTATGGTATTTAATACACAACCAATAGTTAATTAATTCATGAATCATGGTAAATAAGTAAGGAAGATAAATTGTAAGAGTTAAATATCTAGTTATTTAATGATTATACTATGTCAAGGAAAACTAAAATTGTATGTCAAGGATATACTAAGTCTTTTATTTAGACTCTCTAGAACTACATACCTTAGGTATTATCCATGTATATAGTTATTTATTTTATAAAAAGATACTTCTATAAATAAAGGTAATCCACAAATATTTTGGAACTAGTTAAACTAGTGAGCGTGAACTATTCTATGTATAATCTAGTAGTAAGTAAACTTCATATGATTCTATTAAATGTTTTTTATGGAATGTGAAATTAAATTGTAGTATATGAATGTTTAGAAGATATTATTTTACCCTTGCTCATTTTCCAAAGAGTATCTTATCCAATCATTCTTTGATCAATATAATGTACTATAGAATTATTTCTAAATGCATATTACCTTATACACATCACAATTATAATGTGAATAAGGATGATTATTGATGAGTATTACATACAAACATTGATTAATAAAATGAAATGTGGAGAAATTCCTAAATTACCATTTCTTTATACACATTAGAGACATGATGTTTGTAAATGAAGCAACAAAGTTTAGACTCATATACAATGAAAAAACATTCATTATTCTAATACATGCATAGAAAACAATGAAATTATCCCACAACCTTATGCTAACTATAATAAAAAATGGATATCATATGATTTATAGTTTTATATAAATCCATTATGTCCTAACAACATTGTGTTTGGATGTAAAGAGTTTGTTAAAGACGTAAACAAAATTTCATAAAAAAAACAATGTGAACCTAATGTAATTATCCAAAAATGTTCTAAGGATGTTATAGAAATCCCGAAGATAGAAATTTTATAGTTATGTGATGGAGTATATTTATATAAAAGGGTGTGAATCTCTATTTGAGATAGTTGGAGTAAGTTTTACTTAGATTTATTCGATTCTTAAAATTAACAAACTGTTGATATGGAAAAAAGTACCACAAGAGCCCATGAGAAAGGATTTTTCGAGAGACACATACTATATAAGAATGATAAAACCATGGTAATTTTTCTTATTCACCATGAATTGTGATACATTATTTATTGAGAATATTAAATCCAAAAATCACATAGTTTTTGTCATTACACTATGATTGAAAAGAAAAATTAAACATCAATAATGGATTCCATGTATCAATGTATTGGGATCTTATCATTTTTAATACCAAGGTGGGTATTCAAGTGAAACTATACATAGTTGGTACAAGAATGGTACTAATAATGCTCGATTGGTCAAACCAAATCATTATGAAAAATTATATTAGAATTTTACTTATCATATATACTTTATATGATCATTTTATCGATCATTAGATTTCAATACTAGTAATCATTGATGGTGTCTATACAACGCAACCACAAAGGTACCGTGATACCATATAATTTCAAGAGAGGTTGTAAGTTAATAAAAATGGCTTTGAATTGAAATAAGAAACAAGATTATAAAATATTCATTTGAAATGAATTGAAGCCATGTGTATATAAGTGTTTAGTGGTAGAACCTATATTTCAATATATTTCTTTAATGTAGAAACTTATTGTGTAGGGAATATTATATATTGTGGTAGATCTAAATGTATTTTTGACCTAGTCAATTGTACATATACTGATATGGTTGTGAAAAATAAAATTTGGAATAATTCGAGAGAGAATTGTTAGCAATGTCACATGGAATAAATCTCTCCCGTAATATGTTTATGAAACATAAGGGAGATTAACACGGTGAGTTTAATTCCATACACTTTTGTGTTGGAACAATAACATATACCATGATATGAAAAAGAAATTATATTTCTTATATAAAGGCTACAATAGGTAAATATCAATTATATCTAGGATAATGGTAAGATAATATGTCAGAACTATCCAATTGTACTTGAGAATGTACAAAAGTATATACCTAGTATGTAGAGAGAAGAGATACTAGATACAAGGGGACAAAAAATAATCTGTATATAGATGAATGTAATCAAATATCACAGTTAGGATAAGGTAATAAGAAATAAAAGACAATTCAATCTTATGGTAGCTATGTCTACAAATATTATTTGTTGGTGATAAATTTAAATTGTATTTATGATGTTGTTAGTTTTTTTGTAACTATTTATTTATTAATTATTTAGTGGATGTTAAATATATATGGTTTGGGGAACCCTATTTGAGTATTTAAAACATCCAATATATATTTCAGGAGGAGTTCATTTTCTCTACATTTTTCATTCCAATGAATTGAGAGAACCTATTTACTACCACATTATAGATAGAGAAAGGTTCTACTTGAGTGATCGAACCAATATTTCCTTTAAGTATCGAAGGAATATGATAGAGGTGTTCTTCATAAAATCAAAGAAATATTTAGACCTCTATGATTTCTCTGATAATATTATGATCTTTGTTCAATATAATTCTTGGATCATGTGTAGAAAATATAGTGGGGTTCATCCTTAGATCCTTCATGTAATTGTCAACAAAATCTAGATTATATCAAAATAATTTCGATTAAAATGAGGCACTAGTTCCATTTTATTTTTTTACTCTGATAATTTATGAAATATAATTAGACTATACTAGGTATTGGATCACCATATAAGATGAAGTTTTGTTGCACCAGTGATGTAAATTTTAACTTCTTAGCCCACTGGCATCTGCTGCATTCACCAGTACCAAAAATGACTCCCAAAAACCCTCTTTATATCATGTAATTATATTGATTATCATGTTGAGTAAGGAACTCATAATAAAAGGGAAGTTTGATCTGTCTAACCCTCTATCCTAAAATAGGCCTCACATAGAAGACACTAGAATCAAACATTATTTCAAAGACTTTATCCCAGTTGGGAGATAAAATAATAGTAGAGGACACTGATATATTTTTCAGAAAATTAAATACTCACTGAAATTCATCATTGAAATCAAAATGAACCTCCTTTTATAGAATATGTGTCGATGGTTGGGATATCTTTGAAAATTATAAAAAATGTAGATATAGAATCCAATGTGGCCCAAAATAACTTCTTATTCCTTTTACAAATGGTTTTTTAGGAAAGTCTTTGATTGCATTAATTTTTGATGGTCAAAATCCATGCATCACATTGATAATTTATGTTTTAGAATGATTCTTTATTGGACCATGATATTACTTTTATCCCATTTCTTCACTAGAAATTTATATTCACATAATTAAAGGAATAGTTCCAAATTACTTAAACTGACATCGAAGGTTTATCAATACATGGAGAGATAACCCATAAATATTTTTAGAAAATAATTTTCCATATCATGAAATATATTTTTCAAAGTCCTTTAGAATGTTACCGGTGCATTTCACATTCCAAATGACATTATTTGATAGGCGATAGTTCCAAAAGGACATATAAATATTGTTTTTGAGAAGAAATATAGGTCGACATGGTTTTGCTTCACTACAGAATATCCACCAAGAATAAAATAGAATTCATGCATATCTAACTTATCAAGCATCTCATCCTTGAATGGAATTGGGAAGTGGTATTTTTTATGTAATTTATTGTTATTTGTATAGTTGGTGTATACTCACCATCTAGTGATTATTCGAGTTGGGATTAAATCATATTCATTTTTTTAATAACACTCATGTTGTATTTCTTTGGAATGACATGAAGAGGGTTCACCCACTCTCTATTATAGATTCAATATATAATACCATTGTTGAAATTTTATGAAGAATCATTTTTATTGACTTCATTATTAGTAGCCTATATTTCCTATGGGGTTGTCATTTTTTATTAGCTCTGCCTTTTAGTGGGATTTTATGGGAGAAAATTGTAAGGATGATCCCATTGATATCAACCAAACCCAAATATATTGAAATATTATTCCTTTATAAGAATTTTATAAATTACTCTTCTTACTCTTGATTCAACATTGAATTTATGATAACCAACAGTGCATATTCATTATCCCAAAAATAGTATTTCAATGTGAACAGTAGAGGATTTAACTCTAAAGTTGGTGGATTTATAATTGATGGTATAAACTATAGAAAAATTTCTATCAACAAAGGTTCAATGTAATCCACCTCCTAATATTCAGTACACTCATATTCATCGAAAGAGAGAGTCTATCTATTATCCTCTAAATATATGAAATCATCTTATTCATCAATTAGGGAAATTTCTTGAAAATCGATTGAGTCTCCACTTTTTTGGATTCATTCACCGAATTAAACACGACACGTTCTACACCAAATCTAATGATAATTATACCTTTATTCAAATCGATCAAATCCTTACTAGTTTTGAGAAATGGTCTCTATAAAATTTGGGGAACATCTCCTTTTCCTCTATATTAATGATAAGGAAGTAAGAAAAAAAATATGAACATTCCAACACTAACTGAGACATCCCCAAGATGTCCCTGAGGATACATGACTAATCGTTCATCCAACTAAAGTGCTACTTGACACTTTGTATCATTGAGTTTAAATTTTCATAAAAAACACATTTCCATTAGATTTATTCATACACCAAGATCACACATGGAATTTCTAAAATTGTATGTCCCTATGGTGATGGTATTCGAGAAACTATTGGGGTCTCTCATTTTTGGGGGAACAAAAAAAATATGGATCATTATTAATTTTAGGAAATTAATCTTAGGTATTTCATTTTTTTTTTCAATCAGGTCCTTTGATAAGTTCGTATAAGAAGGAATTAGATCAATGATATCTACAAAGGGAATATTGATGTGTAGTTTCTTGAATATCTATAAAAATTTATTGTATTTCCAAACTATTTTTATTTTTCTTATTTTATATGTAAATGGAAGAGGGGTATGTATGGAATTGGTTCCATTTGGAAATATAATTTTATGTGTTTATCTTGTATGGGAGATTTTTTATTTTTATTTTCTTCTAGGTTTTGTTCTCTATCATCTTTTCATGTGTTTTCATCACTATATTTGCTGATCATTGTCACATGTGATTTAAGAACTTCTAGATTCTATTTTTCACCTATTCATGGATGTTTAAAACTCATCACTTTTATTTTATGAAGGAATACAACCTTATCTAGTATTTGGTCTGAAAAACTCTTGGAGATCTTCCCTACTTGGTGGCCAGGGTTGTGGAGAGAATCAATTTGATTTTTCCTGTCCATATATTGAGTCATCATTTATTGGTTTTCTTTTTAAATAGATATGGTAAATATATTTTCATGGGTTTAATATAGATTTTGGTATTATTAAAACTACCTCAACAGATCATACTAAAATCGTTATGGGTGAGTAGGTGGAAATTACTGAGGACTAGGTGGAAAGTTTGTTGTGTAAATGATTGGTGAGGTTGATTAGATAGATTCTAAGGTGGGGACCCTGGTGGTCTATTATTTCATTGTAGAAATTGAACAATACTATATTCATAATAAAATTTTTTGGTTTTTTTGGGTTTTAAATAGGTCTTTGGGGGCAATACGACTACTAGTACTATTGTTGTTATTGAAGCTATTGGTTTTTTTGATTGTTATATTTTTAATTAAAATCATAGATAAGTGTTACTAAACTTATTTCATGATTTTCATGGTATGGGTGTGTTAATTCACACATATCAAAATATTTATCCTCCAATGTAGGAGTAGGTGGTGGTGGTACAGGATAAGTTTGCTGAAAATTTTCAATCATTTTCATATGATCTTCATCCTCAGTCGTAATACATGTGGTCTCTCTGACTTTTTGATTTACATTCCAAGGAGGTCCTCGATATCTCTACAATATTCATTCATTTTGTGATACATCAACTTGAAGTGATTGACCAAATTATAGTGTTTGAAGCATAATCTCTCCATCAGTGGTGCTTACCACTTCAACGTGTAAAGCTGGTTTCATGCCCTGGTAAGATGTTAGGAGTTGTAGCCACACATCTGGTCCATGTTTTTGGAACATTAGTTTTAGGTATTTTAAGTGATCCCAGGCTTCCTAGTTCGATTCACATCAACCTAGGTGAATTTTTCGCTGTCATTCTGCAGCTTCCATATACATATGGATGGAAAGTACTTGTTAAGAATTTTGTTCTAGGTCATCCCTTGTGTAATAAAATAAAGATACTAAATTTTAAGGAAATGCTTGTCTCTATCATGTAAGGATATGGGGAAGACTATAAGAATGATAGTGTCTGACAAGACTCTTTGGTTACAAAACTTTTTTCATATTTTATGGAAATTGGATAAATGCTCATGTAGATCTCTATTCTGAAGTCCACTAAAATTTCCCTTGTTATAGATCATTTTATTGAGTCAAGGTTTGATTTAAAAATTTTGTGCCTGAATTGGAGGCTGAACTATGCTAGGCCCAACAACAATAATGGACGTGAATCCATAATGCATGTTAGTGTTCTCCAATAGCAATGGTCGCTCACTCTAATGTTCAGTTGGAAAATATTGGATGTTTTGAAGGATATGAAGTGAAATGTTGTTATGATCAACTATGTTTTAATGATGGTGTGCGGAAAGGTACCTATTTATTTCTTTATTCAAATAAATACATTATTGACATTATAGCCTCCCTGATCATGTCAAAGGGGCATGGTGTATACACTAGTAGAAAAAAATAGATGTAGGTGATAGTATGTGGAGAAAGGTTGTAAATATTAGAGAAAGAAATTGTAAGGGAGAAGTGGTTGAGACGAAATCCTAGGTTTGAACTAAATGTCAATGTTACAAAGAAAATATCACTTCCCCAAAAATTATTCCATAACATTTTTCATCCCATGTAATGTCATTCATTATGCCTGAGCATAATCATATAATAAATTTATAAAACCAATCTAAGTCTACAACATAGAAACATAGGATAGTGGAAGTTTGGGGTTGAACCCATAGGAAATAGTTGTCATAGTAGGTGACCTAGAAATTGAAACATGGAAGGTGGATTCCTCACATGATTATCAAAGGTTGGATTTCTAATACTAATTAGACTATTTTTTATTTAGATGATAAATGAGGGATTGAGATCAATTTTAGTGAGCTTATTCAATGGTTATTCTTAACTCTAGCTTATCATGTTCCTATTTATTAAGCTTTTAAGTAGTGTGGAAGACACCAATTTATTTTGGTTAAACCAGTTGGATCTATATATATCGATAAAAACTATTTATTCTATAGGTGTTCAACAAGCTAGGTGCATAACAATTAGATTCAAAGGCATATATTGTCACATGCTATTCGCCATAGTCTACATAACTCTAATTAGGTTTGGGTACTTCTATTTCACTTAATCGGATCAGTGTTGTGGAAATGAATGTGATAAAAAAGAGTTCGTAATATACTTCCAAGCCAAAGGTTTAACCATGTTTTGATTTAGTAATTTACTAGTTTTATGCTACCCTTACTCGTGACCCCTAACCTAAAGCAGATTGGCCATTCATGGTAATAATGATATTAAATGAATGATAAAATGATGGAAAAATCAATACGTTCAACAGTATTTCACGATAGAATTAATTGATAATTTAGAAATTAAAATCACCAAACACACTTATTTTTAATGAATAAATAGAAAATAATGAAAATTGGTAATCAATATTACCTATAATTGAAATATAAAGGTTCAAAATATGAATGAAAAATCTAAAAACCCATTAAAAAAAGTTCCATAACAAAGGATAAAAAAATAAATAAAGAAAACACAAGAAAAAAGGACAAAAATATATAGAGAGGAAATCATAAAAGAAAAGGGAGAACTATGGATGTTTTTATAGCATCAGAGGCACTAGAATATTTATAGGCACGGTCATCTCACAACATGTATTGATTTCACATCATGAGTTGGCTTTAAAATATTTAATTATTGAAACTTTCATGATATGTAGATGATTAATTTTTTTTAATAAAATCATAAATATCTTTGATATAATGAGAATGATCCAAACATCATGGATTAAATTTCAAATATCAATTCCCACATAAATATTTTCAAATGTTTAAATTATTCACATCTTCAAAATTTTCATCTAAGACATTCACAGCTTGTATCATTTTCATGTTTGGGCCTTCAGTCTATATGGGGCTTATACCTGAGGATTATAAGTTGTGAGTTAGATTCAAGATGTATATTGTCTGAGATTATTGAATTAAAATCATCACCTTTTTTAAGGTTGAAATATTATTTCTTGTTAAAACCTGAAAAATTACAAGGAATCATCTTATAAAAAACGAGAAATTTTCAAGGAAATGAATCCAAAATATTTATATGAATTTAGATTATCAGTTTTATGAGTGGCGACCCTTATTCTAGGAACCACTTGGAGATGGTGGAGTCTAGTGGATCAATTATTTAATGAGATTTATCTCTCATAGTCACATTTTGAGTGTTTCGTCTATGATGAGTTTTATCAAGAAATGTTGGGATTAATATACAAATATGAGATTCTATATTTATAGCCGGGAAGTATAAACATCATAGTGTAATCAGAAAGGTTCAATGACCTTTGAAAATACTCTTTTGATGTGTTTTGAGATCTGTTATTCAATTTATAAACCTTGGAATGAGGAATACATTAATATATTAAGAATTGATTGATATCTCTTTGAATTACAACCTATACTATATTTCATGGGTGGGTTTTAGTTGTGTAGAAATTCTTGGAAGAGGAGATACTGATAGTGGGTGGTGTTAGTGGGATCTGAGGAGAAGAGAAATTGGTTACTAGTAGTTGATGGTAGTATCAAGTATCCAAGCACGTGAGATTATTTAATATATGATCACAAGATAGGGGAATAGTAGTACATGGCTCTCATGATAGATCAGGTCTTCCTAGAGAGAGGTGGTGATTCTCTTGTAATGGTCAGAGACATCTTTCTTGTGATTTTCCAACCCACTGTACAACTAAAAGTGATATAGTCATTTGACCAACTAGATAGAGGCTACAGATGGATAAATTATATCTAAAGAGAGGAAGATGTAGTAGATGATTAAGTAGATAAACATGAGGTGGTTGATGGTTTGAATTACTTCCACCACCACCAATAGGTGTTCTATGCCTAACTCAGGGAGATTGTTTTTGGGGATGAGGTCTACTACCAGCAGTGGAGGCCTATGAACCCAAGGATCTCAAGATATTTATAGGCATGATCGGTATCTTCTCTACTTTAGCTCTAGTAATGATAAACATAGGTGTGATACAATATTTTCATGCCACTTCCCTAGTTCAATAAATTTAGATTTTAGGTGAACCCTTGGCATGACCCTTGCACTTGGAGACTCCTACGGGTATGGAATCAATGATCATACACTTCTGTGGATAGTGTGTTCAAACTGTTGAAGGTGATATATTTGTAAGAGATTTTTTTATAGAAATAATGCGTCTGTATTGCCTCATTTTAGGTATGAATTGGATATCCAGAGTTCATTCTAATATTGACTGTTTCAGGTAGAGTATGTGATGCATCAGTTGTGAGAGGTAAATGTTTTCCTTTGTGGGTGAGAAGGAAACCCAAGATGATAAGGATGAGGTCATACGTAAGATGATACAACTTATTACTCATCATTTGTCCCATATCTCCATTATAGTAATGGATTCTATGATATTTCTTCTTCCTCTGATGGTGATAGATTACAAGGACATCTTTCCTAAGGATATTCTAGGATAACCTTCCCACAAAGAGATATTATTCTATATAGAATTTAATGCATGAATGAAACCAATATCTATGCTAGAAACTCAAATGACTCAAACTAAGATTTGAGTATAACGATTTAGTAAGAGTACTTGTAGAAAAAGGTCTTTATTAGACAAAGTGTGTCACCCAAGGTAATCCAAGTTTTCTTTAACATGAAGATAGACATGATCTTGAGGATGTGCGTGGATTACCATTACCTAAAATAGGTTACTGTGAAGAATAATTATTCACTATCAAGGATCGATGACCTATTTGATCAGTTGAGAGGGAAGCAGTGGTTCTTTAAGATTGACCACAAGTCTGGCTATCAACATCTATGAGTACGTGAAATGGATATATCAAAGATAAAAACCAGATTCCACTATTGTCATTAAGAGTTATTGGTGATTCCTTTTATAATTATGAATTCCCATGTAGTGTTCATGGGACTCATGAAACATATATTTTATACTTTTTTATACTAGTTTGTGGTGGTATTACTCAATGATATTTAAGTGTTCTTGGAATTTGAGGATGGGAACATGAGAAACTTGATGATGGACATGGAAATATTCCTAAAGACCCCACTATATGGGAATCCCTTGAAGTGTCAGTTGGTGATTCGAGACGTCAACTTTCTGGGACATGTCATCTCAACAGATGGTATAATAGTGAACCAAGTGAAGGTTAATGAAATGTTATCCTAGAAGCCACCAAATATAAGGATGAAGGTTTATTGATTTCTTAGGTTAGCAAGAAATTACCGAATATTCATGCCTAATTTCTCTAGGATATCAACTCCCTTGACTACCTTGAAATGAAAGGGGAATCCTTTAATGTTGATGGAAATATTTCACTAGGGATTTTATTAGATGTGGAAGATATTGATGGGAACCCAATCTTGAGGTTTCTAGAGGATGGTGTCATGTATCTAGTGTTCTTCTATTCCTTGTGTATCATACATGGTTGTGTTCTGATGCATAAGGAAGAAATGATTTCTTATTGGTCTCAGTAGTTGAGACCAAATAACCATATCTACTTGACCCATGATGTAGAGTTGGTAGCGGTAGTCTTGTCCCTAAATATGTGGAAACACCACCTTATGGTTGACCAGTTTAACATATATTATGATGATAATAGCCTCATTTATATGTTCACTCAAAAGGTCAATATTTGGGAAACATGAGATGGCTAGAGTTCTTATAGGATTATGACATTAAGATAGTCTATGATATTGGGAAGGGGAATGTAGTAGCATAATCTCTTTGTATAAGATATTATTCTTAGTTTTTCACCTAGCCTTAAAATAATTTGTCCTCATTTATATTTCACTTAGTGGGAAATGATGGTTCGACATATATACAATCAATGGTGGTTACCCCACCACTTCTATAATGTGTTAGGGAGGATCAACATGGAGATATCGACTGTGAGACCTTGTGTTATCATGTATTCACTAGGCACGGTCTTGAGTAATTTTCTAATGGTGGGGAGAATGTTAAACATTAAATATTATGGATGATATAACTAGTGAAAATGTGTGATGTGGTGATGATATATTTTCATGGATCCCCATTATTGGCATATATTGTCATGGAAAAGATATACCAGGACCTCCTACATCAATTATAGTGGATAGTTATGAAAGAAGGTGTAACCTATTTTTTCCCTTGATGGATCACTTTTCAATAAGTAAAGGCTGGGAACTAGTTTCCAGTGTGTTTAAATTATCTCTTTGAGGTTCTATAGTGGATGTGGGATTAGATATCTATGGAATTTTTTATGGGGTTTCCATATAAATCGACAGGACATGATTCCATCTGAGTGATTAGTGACCGAATCACCAAATAATACCACTTCTTAGATATCTAAGATTTGATTTAAATAAATATTTTTTTGACTCATTTACATTGAGGATATATTTAGGCTTTATGGATTTCTCTCAAAAATCATTTCAAACCATTGTACTTAGTTCACAAGGTGACTTTAGAGAGGACTATAGGAGGACTTTAACACTTAGTTACGATTGTGTATGGCATTTCACATTAGAGAATCTTTTAGAATGAGTGTTCAATTAATGTTTTGGAGGAAATTATTTTGGCACGTGTGTTGGACTTAATCCATAGTTGGGATGATCACCTAACTTTAGAGAAGTTTTTATAAAAAAATACCATTCCACCATCTGTATGACCCCATTCATGGATTTTTAAGGAAAAACATATAGGACACCAATATGTTGGGACAATATAGGTGATTTAACACTCATAATCCTAGATTTGGTATGAAATATGATAGAGAAGTTTCAAATCATCTCGAATAAAATGAGGTTATCAGTGACATGTCAGAATTTATATATGTACTGATGACAGAGGCCTTCAGATATTGAGGTGGAAGACTATGTATCTATAAGTTTATCACCTCGACATGGATTTTACATATTTGTATATGGAATAATTTTATCTCTGAGATTTAATGGAACATTCTAGATACTATGTAGATTCAACTAGGTGTCATACCACTTGGCCCTACCACCATAGTTAAATTGGGTAAACAATGTCTTACATGTGTTGTAATTAAGTAAGTATTTTCACAAACCATCACAAGTTAATGATTGGGGAGAGATGTAAATCATGGATGGGTCTACTATTTTAGATTACCTGGTAGATATCATGGATCTATAGAAGAAGATCCTTTATGGGCAAGTGATTCCCTTGGTGCAATTCTGGTGGAATCATATGAATCTTCACGAGAGAACTTTGAATAGGGAGACCTATATGTGAGATTAGTGCCCACATATTTTGTGAGTAATACTTTCATATTTTCAGTATGAAAATAACTAATTATGGGGAGAATGTAACCTCTTTTTCCCATTAAAATATTAAAAATATATCTTTTAGATCCAGTTTCTAAAAGAATGTGTGATTATGAGGCCCGATGATCCAGGTATTGATATTATAAAAATATTTAGTATATTAAAGTCATGTACAAATAGTTTTCATGATATATTGGAATAAATCTAAAATGGGGAGTCAGACGAGAAATCTAGGACTACGTTTTAGTCAATAAGGGGGGTTCCACCTGAGGCATGTCATACTGTTTTTCAGCATCAAGTGTTTAGATAAAGTGTTTTCATGAGAGAAAATAATAAATTAAATTATTTTAATAATTATTTTATTATTTTTTGATCAAATGACCAAATAAACCTATATAAATATTTTGTTATGTCCATTTTTTATGTTTTTCTCTATAAACTTAATAATTGAGATAGAACATTGGAGGAATGCATGGTGAACAATGACAAAGGATGAGGGATCATTCTCACCAATGAAATTCAAGGATCTCATTGATGATGAAGACATAGATTTTCTCATTTACAATGATCATTCCAACATTAGGTACATATTTTTTCATGTTTTATCATCCCCATTGATTATCTCATGATGAATGAGAAACAATTCTTCTAACATTTTGATTCATGGGTCGATATTTCTTACATTTTTGGTCTTATCTCTTAATGGGGTTTAAGGGAATGGATATTTTGATTAATATTACCCTTATTTCACTATTATAATGAAAATGATTCGAGGCCAACTAATAAATTTATGAGGTTCATTCCTCACTTGCGATTTGTTCATTTCTCACTCAATTAATTTAAAATTCATCACCATAAATTTATTTGGATGGTGGTTCAATGAAAAACTTGTATTCGGTCATTACAGGATCATTCTTCATTGAAACTGATCAATTCTGTGGGTGTGGGTTGAGATCAATTGTGAGATCAATGTATAATGAAAACAATGGGAATAAGAGGAGGATAAAGACAAGATTATTGATTCCCATTAGTGATTAGGGCATGTGTTGGTGACAAGGTGTGATGGATAATGTTTTCCTGAGAAAATCAATTGTTGAAATTGTGCTACTAGTGACGATCAATCTTGTTTGACCCCGATTTTAGATACATGGTTGGGACTTTTGTGGATCTAGTGGTGGTGGAAACATGGATATATGATGCATAAAGAATATAATGATTTTGTAAAATCCATCAATACATGGTTTGTACTTCTAAGAACAAAATCCTTTTGGGGCCATGGACGTGGAACAAGGGTTTCTTGGTGGAATAAATATTACACTCCAAGTGACACTTGTCACACAACATGTGACCTGATGCAGGTGGCCCAACATGTACTCTGGGAGTTCATAAGCCCAAACACAACCATGAACACAAACACAGGTTAAGTACATGGGAACGAGCTATTACTTCGACATGATTAAGTAAAAGGGAATGACCACATTACACGAGCATGTCCAAGTGTACATGGGAATGGTAGATGACACATTGACTATCGGCCAGACCACTATATGTTGTGTACCCCTAAGGGACATGCTACATATATGGAGGTATACATTCCATTTGTGTTGGGGAGAGACAGCCAGACCTAAGGTAGATATGACATAGTGTGTAAAGACCTAGTATTTTCCTTGTAAGACATTGATATATATTAAGAAATATTTTCAGAGTCAGGAGCTAAGATGACACACGATTCCAAGGCCTGGTGAGCCCATAATTAATTTTATAAAAAAATATTAAAAATATTTTATATCATGTTTTCACAATTCTAAATAAATAATAGAATACCTCAAAAATGAAGTATCAGATCAGAAATCCCAGACCATGGTCGAATCGAGAACAATTAGATTAATTTAGCCATGTCATAATGTTCATTGGTGTGATATGTTTGGTAGGGCAATCTGTTAGCATGTGTCTTTAATTAAATAAATAATTAAATTATTTATTTTGAATTGAGTGGAAAAACATTCTTCAAACACTAAAAATATACTATTATGGAAAATCTGTATGGTTAGCCACAGAACCCTTGTATTATTGAGAGGAAGTTCCATCTACCTGGTTTAGTAGATTGGGATTGGATAATGACTAGAATATGGATCAAGTTGAATCAAGGTGAAACATACACAACATGTCTTCACCATCATTAGAAATAATGTTTTTCACCAATTAATGATCAAATATCAATATAGGTCTTGTCAATTATGGTTTCGTCAACTTTTAATTAAAATATTTAGCATGTTCAGATGTTTTTACTTGATCTGAATTTAAATAAATCCATTGCATGAGCATGCGTGGTGAATCTAAATTATTTTTTAAACTTATTATTGTTTATATGTTATATTTTTGACCATTTTTATACCTAATATATATTTATTGGACAAGAATTCTTGACAAGTTATTTTTTAACCTTTGTTTTTGTTATTTTCCCTCATCATTCATCACGTTCTCTTATATTAGAATATGAGCCATTGGTTTGAATTTTTAGGGAAGGTTCAATCATGAATAAACCCCAAGATTCATGGATGATTCGTGTTTGAAGAAAATATTGATAATTTTTGGATTTATTGGGATTATTTATTGGATACGGGTGATGATTGACATGGATTTGGGATCTAGTATTGATCGGTAGATGACGAGCGGCATAGGGGGATGATACAACCTCATACAGGCATTTGGATTACATATTTCTAACCACTGGACCCCAAAATTTGAATTCTAGTGACAGATCAAGCATGGAAAAATACATATATAAGAAATCCTATATGACTCAAAGTATTAATAGCTATGTAAGAGGCGTAAAATGGTGTGTGAAGGAAACTTGATATTCTATGAAAATCCTGAAAATACGGTGTTTACTAGTATGAACACATGTTGCATAGTACCTTGGCCTTGGAGGATAAGTTTTCTGGGTAATGTAAATATCGCATACCATGTGGGAACCCCAAATTCTATGTGACATAGGTATGGAGGCCTATAATGTATTATAGTAATACACAGAAATGGACACTGCCAAGCATACACTATGTACTCGCACATAACTAGGTACACATGTATGACTTGGAAGACAAGATAAAGAGGGCATAGGAAGGCCCCAGTTAGATGAGACATGATGTGTAGTACACTTAAATGCTATTTATTATAACATGTTTCTTTATCCATGTGTTGTAAAGTATATAGGTAGACTGAGGAGCATGGAAACATATTGTGTGGGCCCCCATACACGCTGTTTACTTTTTTTAGTAAATTTATATCTATCATATCTCCATCCTATAGTCTCATATTTTGGCCCATGAGTAGCCTATACAGAGTTTCATTCCATGTAAAATGTGATGGTTTCTTTTGAAGTGTATATTACTATAATGACCCTAGAATTTTTCACATATTAAAACATTAATTAAAAAATAATTAACTATCAAATTGCAATCTAAGGATCATAAAGTCTAGTGTCTTTGGAAGAGTAGGTATATAAAACTGAAAACATGATACTGAATAAAACATTTCATTATTTATCATCCATTATGATCTCTTAACTTAATTTGAGCCCTTACATATTCATAGGATAACCTGAGGATAACATGAACAAAAGGGATGAGCTAAAAAACCCAGTAAGGGGATAAATATAAGAATAAAACATAGAATATGGGTTAGAAGGCATAACATGATTATGTAAAGAAATGAAACACTAATAAACATAAAGAAATAATAAAATTTATAAAATGGGAACAAATAATCATGTAATCATAGGAATGTGGAAATAATATATAACATGGCATAAACATGAGTCAAGGCTAACAGTCAAGACTATAAAACATGGAAGATAAAGTCTCATATAGGAATCAGGTTCACTCATTGTCCCAACATGATGTCCCATGAGACTAAAAATTACCTAATACATTGGAGTGATATATAGGTGAACCAATCATAACATGTTCATTAATATGTGTTCCATATTAAGAATCATTCATATGGAATCAAACATAAACATAAGGGTTACCCATGGAAAGAATTGGGTATCATAATCATGTCATAAAGAATAATAAATGAGTGTATTATAAAAGTGTCCATAAAAGAAAGGAATTAAGTCATAAAATGAAATTAATAAAGTAAAATAGGAATAAATCAGGATTAGTTGTTTAAAAATAATGTGACAACATATAAAAAGAGCATTTATGAAATGTTATAATTAAAACATTTTAGTGCGGTTTAAGAAAAATATTAAAGAGAATTTAAAGCAAAAAAGGGAATAGTATTTTATATAAAATCATAAGTGGACTAATAAATTTTTTATAAAAAAATTATTAAATTTATAAAAATTATGGTGACTTAAAACAAATTATTGAACACACTTTAAAATCAGTTAGAATTTGGAAATTCCCCTTAAATCGGGCTCGCTTATTTAGAAGAATTGAGTATGGAATCTTTTAAAAACATTCACATCCCAAAAATTGAAGGATGAAAAGATCTTGATAAATGAGTTTGTAACATATAAAAATAATTTATAATATGTAAATAAAAAAGCAAATATAATTTAATTTGGGTGAAAAATAGAGAAAGAATAACCTGAATGAATAATGGAGGTTTGGGTTGAATCCCTTACCTTGCGTATGGAATGATTATTCACTTGATCTAAATGACCTGAAAAATAAAATAAAATTCATTAATTAATAATTCCATAACCTTTTATACATGTAATTTATTTCTTATTATTTTATTATGTTCATTAATGACCTTTTTAATGAGTTATAGTGTTCAATTTCATCGTTCAAGTGTGCTCGTTTTCCTATTTTTCATGATCGGTTCACTTGTATATGAGTATTGAAGTTCATATAAAATGGAAATAGAAATATAGAATTGAAGTTATAAGTAATTAATTAACATATAGAATTTTAAATGTTCATATAAATATTTTTTTATGTTTGGTGAGGATGAATCATTAGATATAAGTTAATGATAATCATTTAGGTTAATGGTGCAGTTTTTTATCAGAATAAACTTGTTTTATTTTACCATTTAGTATTATGTATATAAAATGGTTCAAGAACATTAAATATGATGTAATACAAATAATATAATCTGTTTCCACCATAAAATTGGTTTCATGACTAGTTATAAAGGTGTAATTGAAAGATGAAAGCACATTATCCACGAAGGTGGTAAATTGGCCCCCCACACATGATATTTTCATTATTAAAATAAAAGAGGGAGGAGAAAGGATTTGATAAATAATTATCACCTAAACATGATAAAATTACATTATATTTATGATATTGGAGTTTTCATGCCACTTGGACAAGATTAAGTGAAAATAATATAAGAAAAAAAATGTTTTGAAAAGAAAATAAAAGAAAGAGAAACAGAAATTTCCCTATTGAATTTATCCTTCTTGAGAGCATCCTCAGGTAACAGGTTCTGAAATTTTGATGACAACATGAGATCCTATACATGGGGGCGGGGATTAGTAGGATATTTGAGAAAAATTTGGACAAGGAAAAAGGATTGAGAGGTGTGAGGATAAGAGGTGGTGAGGGGTGGTATTTATAGTGGAGCAGGGGAGTGTTTTCTCATTATATTAGTCAATAGTTTATTATATTGGCTCAATACTATGAATAGATTGATAATTATCATAAAATATAATAAAATAATGACGGATAGTTTGATATTTTGGGCTTACATCAGCCTTACATCATCAAAGACTACATAATTCATGTATTCAACTTTTATCGTAAATTATTGTATTTTACTATTCACCAAAAATTCAAGTATTTCAGAAAAATCAAAAAACTTCACCCTAAATATTTCTAGATGTGTAGAATTTAAAAATGAACTCCAGTTTATGAAAATAATTTTCTAAATATGATAATTATAATTTTTAATTAAAAATATCATATACTTGGAAAATACCAATTTTACAATTATAAATGGTTTTATAACACTTTGAAAAATTAATTAAGGTCTCATAAAATTGTATTATAATAATAATAAATAATATATATTAATTTATGAATACATTTTATGAAAATAAATTTTTATTTTAAATTATTAAATTGATCATAAATTTGTAATTAAATATTAATGACTTAAAAAAATACCGACACTTAATTAATAATTTTTAAAATATTTATTTACTTACATTATGATATAATCATATCATATTATCACTTATAAGATGTCTAAATTTTATTTATACTTTATTTGATGAGGTTACTATTCAATTGGGTGGCCAATTTA
Organism: Viscum album; assembly: GCA_963277665.1. Taxonomy (NCBI): domain Eukaryota; kingdom Viridiplantae; phylum Streptophyta; class Magnoliopsida; order Santalales; family Viscaceae; genus Viscum; species Viscum album. The sequence goes on from OY728135.1 coordinate 1,474,414,262, forward strand.
CAACTCATAAGTGTCATATTACTATTCTAAAGGTCAAGTAACAATTTCGTGGGTATAGGTTCCTTAACTTCAAGAAATACTTCTTATTTCCTTCATTATTCATATATGAAGGTTTTTATTGTGTTATATATGTGAGGTTTATGTGATTTATACTATATAAAATAATTATTATATGGTAATTTTCATTGATAAAACATTGGGTCGTTACACTTATGATATAATGTGATATATTCCAATGAGATGATTCTTTAGGCGACGCTCAATGATGATATTGATCAGGAAAGATCATTAAAGGTTGTAACCTCACTTAAAGACTAGGTAGTGGGTCCTCTATACACTAAGAGGTACCTACCTATTAGAAAATTTCATGATTCTCTTGTCTAATATATGTTATAACTATTACAAATCAATCCTTTAATAGTGCTAAAAATGCCCTTTATCATCGCCAGAAAAGACTGACTACCAGAATGACATTAAAATCCCCCCTCTTTTATCAGTGATTTTATTTATCAATGATAAAGGGGAACTTTATCAGCTATTACAGGATCACTCATAAAGGTTACCTTTATAATAATTTTTAAAAGCATTGATAAGGGACACATTTATCATTTCTTTTAAAAGCCTTGATAAAGGTCCCATTTATTAGAGCTTTTAAAAGTGTTGATAAAGGGGAATACTGTAGTGTGCTATAACAGCACAAAATTTCACCAAGAAACCTACTTATATCAAAAACATAAAATACTAATATATAATTTAAATGGAATGAAATTTAAAACACAAATACAAGAAAATTATTATTATGTTAGTAATAATATAAATAAATAATAAAATATGGAAACATGAACTTTGAATCATAATGGTCACATCATGTGTCTTTTTGATGTGATACCGATTCCTATACATAAAAATTTACTTATGAATCATTTTCATGAATTATGAAGAACATTTGAGCGTGTTTTCTTGGTTTTTACTGAGTGATACATTTTGAAATGAAATGTCGATTTTAAACTGATAACGAACACATTGATTCATACTAGCCACACCATGTATTAGATTGATGTGAGGCTAATTCATAAATATAAAAAATGAATTATAGATCATTTTCCTAATGTATCAAAACAATGGGAATTAATTTTCGTAGTTTTGAGTTGGTTAGTTTTCATTTTTACTAAAATTGATGCTAATTTTAAATATAAAGACACACATGGAGTCATATTGGTCACACCACGCATCAGATTGAGGTGAGGATAATACCTACATGTCTCAAATGAATTCAGAATTATTTTTCTAATGTATCAAAATAGTTTTATTGTGTTTTCTCGGTTTTGAGTGCCTCACAAGTTTTTTTACTAAAATGTCATTTTAAAAAGGAAACAAACACTTTGACACATAATGGCCACATCGTGCTTTGGTTTGATGTGATATAGACTAAAAATTGTCAAAAAGGACTTATGAATTGTTATACTAGATTATCAAGAATTCCCATGCATGTTTTCCCAGTTTTCATGGAGTTACACTTTTTGAACTAAAATGTTGATTTTAAATTGATAATATACACATTGATTCATACCAGGAACATCATGTATCAACATGAGGTGAGTAAAATTTCTACACTTTAAAAAAGTCTTATGGATCATTTTACTAAAGTAACAAAATAATATAAATGTGTTCTCTCAGTTTTGAGTTAGTTAGTTTTCCTTTTAACTAAAATTGATCTCAATTTTAAATAAAAAGATGTACTTGAACTCATACCAGTCACAAAATGTGTTGGATAGAGGCGAATATGATTCCTAAACAACTAAAATTACTTATAAATCATTTTTATAAATTATCAAAAAAATCCCAATTCATTTTCTCCGTTTTGAGTAAACATTCCTTTTTTTCTAAAATTTAGTTTTAAACAGGAAACAAACACTTTGATTTATACTAATCTCATAGTGTATCGATTTGATGTGAGAATAATTACTACAAGCCAAAAATATTTTAAGAAAAATTGTCCTAAATTATCAAGAATATTTGAGTGAGTTTTCTAAAGTATCAAAACAATCCTGATATGTTTTATCGGTTTTGAGATGGTCAGTTGTCCTTTTTACAAAAAAATGATGTCAATTTTAAATAAAAAGACACCCTTTGAGTCATACATGTCACACTATGTGTCAGATCTTTGTGCAGCTAATTCCAACAAATCTCAGCTGACTTATGGATCATTTTCCTAATTTATCGTAATAATATAAATGTGTTTTATTAGTTGGAATATTTCAATTGTCTTTTTTACTAAAATTTCATTTTAAACTGGAAACATGCACATTTACTCATATTGGTCACATCGTGTATAGGATGGATGTAAGACATATTCCTATATTTAAAAAATGAAATTTGAATTGTTTTAATAAATTATCAAGAAATAATGGGTGTATTTTCTTGGTTTTCAATGAATGAGACTTTATGAACTAAAATGTTGATTTTAAATTGATAATGGACACTTTGAGTCATATCTAGCACATCATGTATCAGATTGAGGTTTTTTTGATTCCTAGATGTCAAAATTGACGTATGGGTTATTTTACTAATGTATCAAAACAATATAAATATGTTTTTATAGTTTTGAGTAGGTCAGTTGTCCTTTTTACTAAAATTGATGTTAATTATAAATAAAAAGACTCACATGGAGTCATAAATTTCACAACATGAATCAGATTGAGGTGAGGCTAATTCTTACATGTCTCAAATGACACATGGATCATTTTACTAAAGTATCAAAACAATCTGAATGTTTTTTCTTGATTTTGAGTACATCACTTGTATTGTTTACTAAAAAGTAATTATAAACTAGAAACATAAACTTTGACTCATAATGATCACATCGTGTTTTAGTTTGATGTGAGTCTAATTCCTACTTTCTGTAAATGAATTATGAGTAATTTTTCTAAATTAAAAAGGTAATCTGAGCATGTTCTCTTAGTTTTCATATAGTTCCACTTTTTGAACTAAAATTTCTATTTTAAACTGATAACAGACACATTGAGTCATATCAAGAACATCATGTATTATATTGTGGTGTAGATGATTCATACATATAAAAATGAGTTATAGATCATTTTTATAATGAATCAAAATAATACAAATGTGTTTTTTCAGTTCTGAGTAAGTCAATTGTCCTTTTTACTAAAATTGATGTCAATTTTAAATGAAAAGATGCACATAGAGTCATACTTGTCACACCATTTATCGTATTGAGGTGTGACTCATTACTACACATACCAAAGGACTTATGTATCATTTTACTAAAGTATCAAAATAATCTGAACCCATTTCCTCAGTTTTGAGTATTCCACATGTGTTTTTTTACAAAAATGTAATTTATATTGGAAACAAACACATTGAGTCATACAGGTTGCATTGTGTGCAAGATTGATGTGATACTAATTCCTATATATCAAAAATTAATTATAAATATTTTACCAAATTATTAAGACAATAGAAGTTCATTTTATCAGTTTTTATTGAGTAAAATATTTTTGTATTAAAATTTCAATTTTAAATTAATCATGGACTTGTGACTCATACTAGAAACATTGTGTATCGGATTGATGTGTGACTAACTCCCACATGTGAAAAATTATTTATTTTTTGTTTTACTAAAGTGAAAAAATAGTGTGAATTCATTTTATTGGTTTTGAGTATGTTGGTAGTCTTTTTTTCAAAAATTAATGTCAATTTTGAATAAAAAGAGACACTTGGAGTCATACCGGTCACACCGTGCATCAGATTGATGTTCAACTAATCCCTAAAAATCCCAAATTCCCTATTTATAGTTTTATTAAATTATAAAAACAATCTGAATGAATTTCGTCAGTTTTTAGTATGCCACTTGTTTTTTTTTTACTAAAATATCGTTTTAAACTAGAAACATTCACATTGAGTAATAAATGATGCATAGTACTAGGGTTTGACTTGAAAATTATTATTATATGCCACAAATTAATTATCAATATTTTTCCTAAACTATCAAGACAATCGAATTGTGTTTTCTAGGTTTTTAGTGAGTAACACTTTTTTGGTTTTAAAATGTCAATTTTAAACTCATAAGAGACACTTTGAGTCATACCAGGAACATCATGTATCATATGGATGTGTTTATAATTAATACATGTAAAAAATGAGTTTTATATTGTTTTTATAAAGTACTAAAACAATAAAAATTCAATTTTTGTGTTTTAAGTATGTCAGTTGACTTTTTTACTAAAATTAATGTCTATTTAAAAACATTCTGAATGTGTTTTCTAGGTGATATAAACTCTAAAATAACATCATAATTATTTTTTCATAAAAATTGGAATATCCTCTTTCTCGTGATTTTTTTATTATGAATATCCCATATAAATCCACCACCCACCAAAGTGAAACCACATGGTTATTCTTTTCTAAAAATTCATGATTTGGTTGATGAAATTTTGTAATTTTTTTATTTTTTAGAGGTTCTGGATCAAGATACTATATTATTTTTAAAAGGGATGTTTATTTTTATTTTAGGTGCTTCAATATTTCATTTAATACGGGTTTTTAATTTTTAAGGATTCTTTCATAAGTTAGTTTCTTTTCATTTTATAGTTTTCCTTTGACACCATCCCTCCTCGATAACCATGATCTCTCAATTAATGTTATTTTTCCACCAATTTTTCTCTCACATACCTGCTAGATTTAGTGTTTGATTACACACTTATTTATTCAAACATTTAAGTTAGATTATATACATTTTGATGATTGTATTGGTGTTGTATGACTCTCAGGTGACTATCAGTATACCACTATGACCTTTTCTTCGCAATGTATTGATGTAATGATCAAGAAACTATATATGTTTTTTTGTTCAATTTATTCTTGTTGATGGGTTGATTTCACACATTAGAAAAACATTACAATACTTGGAAGGATTTAATAAAAATTTTAGCCTATGATAATTAGTTTGAAAACGTAAGTGGTGTTTTTTTTGTTTATAAAAAAATCCACCACATAAATTCTAGTATAAAACCACTTAAACAAGTAATGATTTTTTTTAATAAGCCACTTGGAACACTTGTAAAATGGATTTTATCTTAATTGAAAATTTTTGTGAACAATTTTCAATAATTTTTCTCAAACACAATCTTGGTATGACCCAAATTATACTCCATTTCATAATAGTTTATTATTTTCAAGCCAATGCTTCGTAAACTCCTCCACCTCAATCTCCATCTTGGTCTATTACTTAGTCTCTGCCTCGACCTCATCATCCACCTAAGCCTCCAAATACGACTCTACCTAAACCTCCACCTCCACCTCCTCCATTGACCAACAATATTATTGTTTTTAGGTCAACAATTCTAAAATAATTGATTTCTTCCATTATACTTCCCCATGAGAAAAAGATAAAAAATAATACATAACCATCATGACACTATTTTTTCACACCACAAATATATTTCAAAGATCATAACTCATACTATATCACAAATATAGTAGGAAATCAACAAAATCTGTCATTGTCATGCATTCGGGAAAATAGTATATTTCCCAATCACCTCTATACAAATTTATTCTTTTGAGTACAAATCTTGTCAAAAATCGTGATATTTTTTGAGAAAAAATAAAAAAATGATTTTCAAATATATTTAATAAAATTGTAATTACCTTTATAAATTACCTATTAGGTGACTGTGGTATTTTCATGCTTTAGGATATTTCTCATAAATTTTCAAACATTATTTCCACAATTGATATCATTGTCTTTCCTCAGACACTACAAAGACATTGAACAAAATAGGTAAATTGTTATTAATGTTTTAATTATTAAGTACTTCTATATATACCCAAATTTTATACAATTTTTAGTAATCTTTAGGATTTTCTAATTTAGACACTAACACCATGCCATAATTTTTCTTATATTTAGAAATCACCCTATTATAACAAAATTCTTGTTATAAAATAGTTTGAAACATAAAATTAAGCGTTTATCTATAAAATTTTAATTTTAGTGTATTAAAAATTCAGAATATAGATCATGTGTGGTCGATTGGTTGGATAACCATGCATTTTATCCAGTAAATAAATATTCTGGGTGTCCAAATTGACTACGATCAACATCCAGTGCTGCCTAAAATAAAAATAAACAATGAAAAAAAATTAATACTATATTTTAGGTGATTAGAGTGTATACTTTTTCATTATAGGCATGAAAAAGAGTCATTCGTCTAATTTTTTTCATGAAAATATTCTAGTAACTCGTCTATTTTCTTCTTAATTTATTCATTTTCCAAAGTCATCTTTGACATAAAAAATGATACAAGGATTAATGAATCCAAATCACACTTCCAATTATTTTCCCTTTATATAGTAGTAATACAAACTCATGTAGAAAATATAAATATTTATTAACTTTAATAAACATATCAATGTATTATTTAGAAATATGTATTATGAAAATGTACCTTATGTATGTATTCACAACTGAGGCATCCAACCATTCATGCTTGAGAATCTCATTTATAGTCTCAAGACCTATTACATCTATCATAAAAGTTATGTATATTTATTTTTCATATATAATTACAGACATATTTGAATTTGTATTATCTTTATGAGGTTGTAATTATTATAAATGTTGCTCTAGAACTGAATGGGATACGGTATTTCATTTTTATTTCTTGATTGATACACAAGATTTTTCTAATATGACCTTTCATTTCCCCAATGCTTTATCTATATTTAATATCATACCTCACTCCAAACCTTTTTAATCAACTATTATAGGTATTTTTTATTAGAAAAATTATTAAATACATACCCCATATATCTTTATAATATTATATGACAATGCTATGAAAGCTCCGATAGCATTATTTCCCATTGTAATATCCAGATAATCAAGAGGAATAGGAAACTCAGGAGTAGTCTTATGAGCTACCTAGAATCCCCCATATCATGTGATATTTTGGGAGGTCATTATGATCTATCTTTTCTCTTGGTATATTAAGCATTGTATCGATCACAACAAATCAGTGTTTGAGTGTTGATAAAAATAAATCACATACAATTGTACCTTGAAGAATGTTAGGAATATAAAGTTATCAAAAGTTGTTTGATTCAAATTTAGAAGAAAGGGTAATGAAAAAATTAATTTCCTTAGGTAAGTTATGCGGTTAGGGGAATGACTATCCTCAAAGCTAGTGGGATCATTTGGTTCAGGTGAGGATATTTATTCCATCTCTGTTTCTCTTTGATCATTTCCCATACATTGGTCTGCCAAACCAGACCGAACAATAATATATGGAAGTTGTATATTTGTGTTTGTAATCATCTCACCATATTATATGTATTTTCATGTGTTTTTATCTTCTTCAAATATGTTCATGGAGGGACTCTAAAACCTAATACTCTAACACGGACATATTTTTATGGCAACATCAAATCCATTGAAAGTAGTTTTTCTACCAATGCATTAATTTTTTATTATTTTTTATAATACATATAAAAAATATGAACACAAATAGATATTTTTATATAATTATATTATAAATCATAACTAAATAAAAGTATTTTATACTTACACATGTTTCTCATATAGTTTTGGTGTTTTCATAAACTAATTTACCCTCCTTGTTTACATAAGCCTCCTTCCATAACACAAGAAGTAGGATAGAAGTGGCTTTAGATTATGATTCATCAAGATTCATATAAAAAAAATAACATATGTTGTTTCATATCCCATTATTAAACTTTTATATTTGATTTAAAATACAAACCATTTCTTCTCTAATGAATAATACCTCATCCTAGATTAGAGATAGGGGTACATTGGTTTTGATGCAAGTTCTTCATTTTCAGCACCCTTTTGTTATTTCATAAATTAATAGTTTTGAATCAAGTAGGATTAAATAAATAATGAAAAATAATATATTATCAACTTCAATTCACCTAAAATTATTTGTCATCGTGATGATTTATGAAAGTTTTCCATGTTTCCTACTTTATAATGTGAGTATAACTAACTAGTGGGTGGATTTTTTACTTTCCCCTCAACATCCATAAGATGTAACTTCGTAATAAGACCCCAGAAGCATCTACGGGAATTTATAACGTCTATTAAGACAAATATATTATGTAAATATATTAAAATAACCAAAATCTACAAGGAATAATGAAAATTAAATTAACATTTCATTATATATTTTTCTCTAAAATAGAGGATGTATATTGTAACATTACCATTATATCTTTAAAAAGTATTTCCTTGATTAAAGGTTATACATGGTTCCATGAATCAATATCATTTAGCACATTCATCCTTGTTATGAACCTAGTATAACTAATTAACATTGAATTTTTTGTGTTAATAGGTTGGTCGCACTGATTCCAACAAACCTCAACTTTTATACCCTGACTTGTTGACTTGATAATTTCATTCAACATTGTGGTGTTTCTTAGTTTTTTTTCTCAAAAACATGTTATTCATCCCCTAATAATTATGAATTTTGATAATTAATAGTATTTTATTCCTTAGTATAAGTAACATCATCATGTGTTGAAGACATTATCTACATTAGCAATCAAACACTTGATTTTTCTTTAACAACAATAATGTAAACATGAAGAAAGGATTTGAGAAGGGTTACATGCATGCTCTATTGAAAACATGATGAACTCTTTAACTCTATCTTCATAATATTTTGTTAAATGATTAGTGTGAATAAATTTTGAATAAATGGGTAATTGAATTTAAGAAAATAATTACCCCATTATGATAGGTGTTATCCTTAGAATTCGTCCAAAAATGAAAGTAATATACAACTGTCATCCTCATCAGATTCATCTCCCAAATAGTTACTATTTAAATTTTTTTCTTCATACTAATCCCACATATCTTATGGCCATCAACATATCTTTCTTGAAATACTCTAACCAAAAGTCATCACATTCCTGCCATTGCTGATAATTTTGGATGACTACTCCTCAGAGTAGTTTAAGAGATATAGAAGAGATAGGGGATGATTCTCAAGCACCAAAATTAAATAATAACTATTCGGAAGATGAAGTTGGTGAGGATGAAAGTTTTCTCCTTAATACTTTTTGAAATTAACACATCTTAATTTGAAATTTCAAACCTCATCTGAAAATTCTAAAAGGTCGCTGACACTACCATGAGAACATAAACTCATTCTCACTAAGATGCACTGAATATAATATATGATAATAGTATTTTTCCCTCATTTTTATCTCAAATATAACATTTCTTTATCCACTATGATTCATGTGTAGTGTGTGAGTATAAAAAACAAGTAAATACTAACAGGGACCCTAAAATACACAACAAATATATTTTAGTATATGTTCAATGTTGTAGCACTAAAAATACAAATTTAAGTCAACTAATTTTATAATAACTTGGACACCATTATAATAAAATGCACTGACTTCATTTCATATCAGTGAATTATACTAATCACACCTTAAGTTTTTACCAAGTTTGTTCCCTGACAATCAAATAATTTCACTAATAAGATGTTAACATTTGAATAATAAGAGGAGAAAAAATTATTTATATCCCTCTAGAAATAACCACATCACAGGTATCATGAGAATTGAACTCATACCCCTAGCATCTAAGACTATCCCTCAAAGAATCAAGAACATGTTTTTTGTAACTCAAATTCAAACATACCATACATAGAGATCACATAAAACATAGAACTTATTTTTTTTAAATGTTTATCCAAGGTATACTATAAACCCAATAATATTAAAAAATTCATCTAAATTCCACATGAATAATGGTTTCTAACATATTACATTTCGAAAATGAAGGAATGAACGATCAAATCTAAATTGGAATAAATTTTGATTCACTTAATCTATAAAATTGGCTATTCTTTAATCCATTTATTTTGTTAAATCATTATTTTTTATCCCCAATAATAGAATAAATTATAGCTTCCATTTGACTTTATGGTAACATTGTTCACTATAATCGGCATCTTTCGAGAAAAAGAAAGCTAATGATAATGTATTCAACTTTCTTTTTCACCAAAGACACTAATTTATGTGAACACTTTCTAAAAAAATTCTGAAAAGTAACTAAGTGAGTCACATAAAAAAATTCCTATCAAGAAACCAAACAAATTCATTCATTTTTTATTGATTAATTATTTTGTGTCATTTTTTGGGTTATCAATAAGTAGTAAATTAAGAGGATGAAAGGATAAGATAGTTGAAGAATGGGTTGGGTGATGTAGTATTCAAATCCATGGAAGTAGCTTTGATGGAGATTAATGAATAAAATTCAAGAGGGAGGTATTCCATCAAGAAACATAGAACCACAATGATGTGAGAAAGGATAGTTTTTAAGAGGGAGTCCAATCCATAATCAATGGATGGATGGAAATCAATCTTCAGAGGACATATTAAATAATGGTAGTGAAGGTTAGTTGTATTGGAGTATTGAAGTATTATATATTTGTTCAAGATAGTTACAATTTTCATATAAGATGCATGAAAACATAGACTTTTATAAATGAAGTTTATTTTATTGCATATCTATCTTTCCAAAATGAAACCTTATTTACACAATCTTATTTGTAAAACACATGGTCCTTTGTACCATTAATAGTGATTATGAATTCTTAATCCATAATCATAATCAAATAAAAATATCAAACAACACATCATTATTTCTCATATTTCAAAGGTTGTATAACCTCCATCAAAAATATAAATAAATATCCATCAAAAAATTCAACCAACCACAATGTAATATGTGAAAACACTTTTCTATTTAACTCAAATGAATTTAAAAATTCATTTATAGTAAGAATTAAAGAAATCATAAATATAATATAATAGTTATAAATAGTGCTAAATTGTCTAATATTTCATAAAAGTTTAGATTAACACATTTAATAATCATTACATGAGGTATATCATCATTTATCTATTCAATAATATATTCAACATGTGAAATTATATTAAGATTTATATTCAAATTTTGTATGAACAACAAAGAATAATTAAATGAAAGAAAATATATAAGAACCACCATAAAATTATATCATTTTTTGAAATAGGAACAAATATCATGTATTCCTTCAACTATGTTACCTACGAGACACTAATCATTTTATATTAATTAACAAAAAAATTCAATTATCATTCTATGAAATTTTATGAATACGATTGTCTAAATAGATACACATATATTCATGATTCTTCTTATTGTATTCAACTTTTTTTCATCTTCATGTGAATGTCATAATGTAGAAATAAGATTCATACAATGACAATCCACATTATCTAAAAGTTTATAAGAAATAATATAATAGAAACATAATGAAAATCACCATCAGTTGAATCAACGGATGGTGATGCAGTTTGCAGTGGTCTCATATGAAGATGGAATGAGTTTACAGAGTAGTGGTGGCATTTTGTAGGTATAGGTGAGAGAGAGAGATATGAGATGTAGTTTTTTCATGGTTAATAACATCGCAAAAACACAAACCGTAGAACCAAAAAAATCCAAAAATGAGTGCGGAAAAAGAGAAAATAACATCCATTGGATTTGAGCCTTGATTAAAACAAGAAAACACAGGGGAGTAGGACCAATAGTAGGGGAGTTCTATGAGATATTGATAATCATGACTGGATGAGCCGCGGTTAGGGTTGTTTTAAATAGACAGTGGACACTTTTATCAACACTTTAAAAAAATGCCTAATAAAGAGCCCTTTTATCAGTGCTAAATTGATAAGCGCTGATAAAAGACATCTTTATTAGCGCTAATGTTTTAGTACTGATAATGTTTCATTTTATTATCTCTTGTTTAGCATGGATAAATCAAGATCTTTATCAGCACTAAAAAAGCGGTGATAAAAGATTTATAATTATAATTATAATAAAAAATTTGTTAAAAAATTTATATAATTATATATTTGTTTATCATAATCTTATAATTATTTAAATATATAATTTTGGATTTATAATTACATTAATAATTTTTAAAAAAAAATTATTTATAATTATATATATATAATTTTTTTAAAAAATTAAATATTCATTTATAAATATATTTATAATTATATAATTATATTTTTTTATTTACAATTATTTAATTATAATTATTTATTTGTGATTATAAATATATTTATATCATTATATATATTTATATAATTATAAATATATTTGATACAAATATATAAATATCAATATAGTAAATATATTCATTATTTAAATATATTTATTATAATTTTATAATTATAAATATATTAATATCATTATACATATTTATATAATTATATATATATAATATACATATAAATATATATTATTTATTTAAATATATTTATTATAATTTTATAGATATTTGTATAAATTATATTTTATTTTTAAATATATAAAAAATACTTTAAATAAATAATATTTATATATTTATATATTTACATAATTATATATATATATGTGTGTGTGTGTGTGTATATATATATATATATATTGCACCTATGGGGAAGCTCAGTGGTAGATGTCCCTATGGGTCTCGGCAAGGTCTCGATTTCGTGTCTCACCGAGTACATCCATACATTGTCTGTTGTCTGCTTTTTCTTTGTAATGTAGCCCCTTTCCATGAATAAAATGAGGTTTCAACTCAAATTATATATATATATTATAAATATAAATATAAAAATAATTATAAATATAGTATATAAATTATTTAAATAGTTCATTATAATTTTATAATTATTTAAATATAGATAATTACTTATTTATAATTATATAAATACGTTAAAATAAATATTTATTCATTTATAATAATTATAAATTTATAAATTTATAAATATAGTAAATATACATTTAATAATATATTTATTTTTGAATATTTATCTAAAAATATATTTTTTACATTATTAATGAATATATAATCTTAAATACATACATTTTAAAAACGTGTGAAATTGAATAATTAAAAATGACTACATTTAAAAATATTTAAAAAATTGATAAATTTTCTTAAAAAAATATAAATTATTAAAAAAATATGGATATATATATTGATGTAAATATAAATACATATTGAAAATAAGAAAACATAGTAAATAAATATATATAAATAAATAATAAGGAATGATTAAATTCAAAAATAAAATAAAAAATAAAAAATAAAAAATATTTAAAATGATTAAACAATACCAAACTATAATAATATTAAAATTTAACAAATAAGACTTATTAAAAACATAATATATTAAATGTGTCATGTTATAATGAAATTTTAAAATATAATAAAATTTGAATAAATTACATAAATATTAGTTGTATGTGTTTCTATATAATATTTCATTAATTGTGTAAACATTTGTCTTTTGAGTTTTATATAAAAATGTATGAATAATATATATGTATTTGAAATCAATTTAATACATGTTTTGTAACATCCCAGCCCAGCTCACCATCAACCCGGTGGCCAGACCGGTCACCACATGGCCTCAAGTGCGTCTCCCCGTACGCCAGAGGCTACTGACTAGTAGTGAGGGTCTTGGGAGGTGATAGTGGGGATACTATGCCCTCATATCAGAGTAACACAGTGGTATTATTAGAGTAAATAATATTCAATAGCGGAAGAAGTAAACAATTAAATAGCAGAAGCAAAACACAGGTAATAACTATTTTATAAAACGTGGCCAAAGACAGTTTACACGATATAGGGATAATGAATGATACAATGTGAAAAAAGGAAACATTACAGCATGATTACAATACAATACCAAAGAAATGAAGAAAAGACAACAAGGCCTGACGGGCGATCTCCTGAGCATCCCGAGATCTTACTTGGTCATTTTCTCTTATCTCCAGGAACAAGAAACACAGCCACCAACCTAGGTCCTACAACAAGAAAAGTCTACTCGGGTACCCCAGTGCAATGCCGGCCCGAGTAGGGTGTGAGACATAAATCTTAGTAGGCCAGCACCATCAGTGTCTTACCCAAACCAGACAGTGTAATATTAATTAAAGCAGTAAGCAGGTATAACATGATTCAATAAGCAGAACAAAATAGATAAACAACACCTGTCCAGGTCTCCCAATGGAAACCTGACAGTTATACCAGCTTCGGCTCGCTGTCGGGGTATCAGTATGATTATGCCACTATAGTTACATATGTAAATATTTATAAAAGATGGTGTGGGGTAAGCATTCCTCCCACCCATCAGCTGAAGATAGTGGGCACGAGGAAAGAATGCTTCCCGTCCCTATAGGTCAACTGGCAAGGGGTAAGAATGCCTCCCTTCCATCACATTCATTCAACCGGTATGGGGTATAACTGCTTCTGATCCGTCACATTCATAATACTAGCATGGGGTGTGACTACTTCCCATCCAGACATGTAATCATCCAAAGAAGTCAACTGGAAAAGGGTAAGAATGCCTCCCTTCCAGACATGTAATCACACAAGCACGGGGTATAACATCCTCCCATCCAACCACATATCTTTCACACTCATCACTCTGGCATAGGGTATAACTGCCTCCCATTCAGACTCACAATCATCACCCGGTGGCGTCAGCATGTGCGCACTCACATTACCACCATGTTTACATTATACTACTTATGGCATTACCTAATAAGCATTCAAAAGTCATATCACAATCACAGACAATCATATAACCCATATCCACGTAAATAGTTATAATCATGTCCATACAAATATACCTAAGGAAAACCAAATCAAGTATCATTATCACATTTATACATAAGGCCACTACTCTTAAGCATCCATTCCAAAAAAAATAACATCATCATCACATTTATATAAGGTACATGAGGCAACCTGCTCATGTACGGTATTGGCTAACCCCAAATTCATTCTTCATTCCACTTATATCATTTCAAAGACATATAGGGATTTACAAAGCATAAAGAGGTGTTTTGGACTACCCCTCCTTGGTAAGTCCCATTCACTAGATCCATTTCATTAACATAAGCTGTGCTTATTCCATTATTCTAAGGCATTGTCTCACCATCCTAATTCATTTCATTCATGTTTAACTGTTTCATCAAAATAGCACAACTGTCATGCTTTAACCATTTTGTACGATTCAGAGGAAACATGACATCATCAATTATCACCAATTAATAACAATAATTTAGTAGGAAAGCATAAGAATCTGCATCCTACTTTTATCTTGAAGACAGCACACCTCTGATTGAGGGGTTTTGTTATTAAATCATTAGTTTAGGGACCAAGCAACCATTTTAATCTTGTCCCTGTAATTCAAACTCTTTACACAAAAGAATTTAATTGAAACTAAAATTGCATAATTAACATACTAAAGCAGTACAGAAATAATTCATTAACACTTCACTTTAAATTAAAGGCAAGGAGAGGGATCCTACCTCAAGGTGGACCCATCCGTGCACTCCGGCTCTTGAAGCTTTCTAACTAAGAGCCGCTGCTTCTCCCCCATGAGGAAAATGTGATTTCACATTTGTATAAGGACACATAGCCTCTCGGAATCAAACCATAAGACTGAAGAAACCTCAATCCACCTTTCCTTGGGCGGCGGATGTCATATGCACACGAACAGGGTCTCAGGGAACCTTCTGCACAACCCTGGAATAAGCGAAACAAGAAAAAAACCGAAATAAACCAAACCCTAAACCTAGGGGTGCTTGGCCGAACAAAATTAGTGCAATGAGGAGCACTAAAATCGGCCAAGAATGGAGGAGGAAGGAGCTTACCATGTAGTTTATAGGATGAATCGCCAAGGAAAACGGAGGAGAGGTGGTCTAGCTGAAAGAGGGCTCACGCGAGGCCGAGGCGCTATGGGAGGAGGGGGTTCGTGTGGGTATGGCCAAGAGGAGAGGGGAGAGTCCTCATTTATGTTTAGGTTTTATTTTTTATTTCTTTTTATATTAAATTCATTTTAAATATTTCAAAAACCCAAAACAGGGCAGAACGCATGGCTTGGGCTGCACATTTTGGAAAACTGTGTGCCAAACGTGCGTCCCCCATTGGACATCTAATGCACCCCACATGGGCTGGCCTCATGGTTTGGGGAAACAGTGTGCAGGCTGTGCGGACTCCTCCGTCCCCTTGATTTAAGCCACACGGTTTGGGCTGCACAATTTGAGAAACCATGCGCCCATCTTGCACCTTCTATTGAACTTTAAGAACCAGTTGCCTTTGGGTTCGACACTCCCAGAACCCCTCAAGACACTCGGGAAACTTAAGGGGAATTCTCCCATGTCCAAAAACATTAGAAAAAAGAGTCCAAACCTTCGAAATCTCATTTCAAAACCGATCATAAATTTGAATGGTTCAGTAATTGAAAAAGTTCAATTTCCCCCACTTTTAAACCTGGTTCAAAACATGGGTCATTACAACCTTCCCACCTTAGAACATATCATCCCTGAGAAGCGATCAGGAAAAACACACACCTCACTCGACCTACAAGGGTCGTGATGCTTCATTCAAATGATCACATTACATTTCCAAACATCCCACGCACTAACAAACATCCACTTAAGCACACAACGCTTAAGACGTCAACACCCGAGCCAATTCTCGTTTTCCAACTGAAACACAAAGGCGGATATCACTCAAGTCTGTCAACTAAAAGACACGATCACATCATCATCTCATCAAGAAACCAATCAAAGGTACTTACCACCTTATATTTTTAACGTTAAGCGATCAAAACTCAAACCACAGCTCCACCACCTTTCAAAAGAACATTCAAAAACACACTCCAAGCATTCCAAAGACGCACCTAGCATGATTTTGAAAAGATCTAAAAGTAAATTTCCCCATCGACCTCATAGCCCAAAGTGAGAGGAATCAAGCCACTCCTGATGACTATTCAAGAAGAC
This sequence comes from Viscum album, assembly GCA_963277665.1. Classification (NCBI taxonomy): domain Eukaryota; kingdom Viridiplantae; phylum Streptophyta; class Magnoliopsida; order Santalales; family Viscaceae; genus Viscum; species Viscum album. The sequence goes on from OY728135.1 coordinate 1,474,431,150, forward strand.
GCCCGACTTAAATGACCGACACCTTATAAGTTGAACAATGATGCCTCCTCCCAAGGCATCTCAAACTCACTATGAGAACGTTCACTGAAGCTCGCACCCGACTCCCGATGACGTCTCTAAGATCAAACCACGAGGGAAACCATGCATCCTACATGCCAAGATGAAAGAGAACAACCAAACAAACTCAACAACTTTCAAAAGCATTAGCACGACATAAGACCGATGCTCTCTTAGCGCACCCTGGGGGAAAACAAGATAGGGGAAATTCTCGTCACATAACAGAGTACACTAAGAGGATTTTTAAAGGATTCCAGTTAGTCATACCAAAAAACGATAAAGGATAATAGTCAAACCACCCCTGGTCGACTCTAAATGAGAAACTTGGCATCACCTGCTGACACACAGAGATCTCAAACTGATCACAATTCCTTTTTACAACACAAGGAATTCTGTGATCTTTCACGACTTACCACCAAAGTCCTCCATGACCAACAATGTTTCTTAAAAGGGGTGGAATACACCACCAACCATATCAAGTCATGTTGTCGAGCAAGCATCGACGCATAATGACACATGCATGCCTCAATGGCATTCAACCAAACCCGACCATTCCCAAATGGTCTTTCTTGATGTGTTCCTTCTACCCAAAAGAACACACTTCACTAAACCGACATGACGCTTCCTACCTTAGAAGCATCAGTGTCCACAAAAGAAGAAAAGACCAGCTTCCCTTAAGAGAACTAGTCCAGAAGGATTAAACGGACGTGTGTCTCTCCTCCGAGCCATGATCACCATGTCGAAATTCCCAAGAAATCCAAAGAAACAAGTCCGGCATGTCAACCACCCGAGTCTTCCGAACATCATCCTATGCATTAGGATAACTTCAGTCTCAAACGATCAAGTCACTCTACCACGGAGATGACCCAAGACCGTACACAGCAGTATAAGAGATTTAACCGAACGTCGTATCACCTTATACGACCGTTCACATGGATGATGACTTACCAATCATCCATTACGTAAGGAGTAAAACACCCAACAAGCAACCAACCATGAAAAAGGCATGTCTAACCAACCAATAAAAAGTATTAACCAAATATCACACCCACAACAAGGTCAAGAGTAACATGGCCACCCGACTAGAAAAGGGATTCATTGGAACTAAAAGTCCTACAAGGTAAAACAGCACCCGAATGATACCAAACGTATGAAATATCACGGCACAAGCAAGGCACTGAAACAGTAAGGGTTCTACCTACCACAGGATAGCCCCTCATGAAAAACAAGCATCGACCCAAGCACTTGGTCATGGCCAACAAAAGCCATTGGGCTCAAGCCTAACATTCAATTAATTTTCCGAAAAAAATCAACCGCCCATTGAAAACACCTACTGCTCCATCTCAAGGCACTCACAAGAAATACTTAACATACCCACACACGAGGTTTCAATAGTGGACACCACTACAAGTTCCTTTTCAAATACCTTTATATCTAATAACATTTAATCTTTTAATCCATTTAAAATATTCAATTAAAAACTTCATGTAACCCTTCAAAACCAAAAATCACTAGGCACTTGATCATTTTTTTAACAAACAGCTCAAAGAAAAGAAGGAAAGTCTCAAAAAACTCTCTATTAACCATTAAACACTTATCAGGAATCCCATCTTATTTCGGCAATATATCATAATAAATTCATTTTATATAACTCAGATGACCTATGAGGGTCCCAACAATCCAATTCACATCAGATCAAAACCTGACATCGTTTACACATCTAAGCATTTTGCAAAGCATTCTGCCATTACATTCATTATGGGTTTCCATTTTCCAACTCATGAAGTGCCCATACACTCCATGGGTTGAAATTTGGCTTCCATTAGGTGAAATAAAATTACATTCCAGAATCAAACTTGTTCGAAACAATGATCCAGTCATACGGGTGGCCACCTACCAATCTGTAAAGTGCCTATACACTTTACAGTTTGGCATTTGGCTCCCTTTAATGAAAACCAATATCATTTTACACTTTAAACTTTAGTATCCCTTTTTCAGAAATATGATTACATGGGTTACCCTTTCCTAGCCATAAGGTGCCCATATACCTTACAACTGAAAATTGGATTTCGTTGTAATTACAATCATTTAATTTTGGTCAAATCAAACAATTCCATATTAACTGAACCTAGGATTTTATCGAAAGTTGTAACACAAAAACATGCTATATCACAGAAGCATGGAATAACTACCACAACACGTATCACAACATTAGGCATCAACTAATTCATCTTAGATGGCATGACATAATGCATGGTATGAGATTTCTTACAAGGTCCCTATATGATGCATGAAATGGAATACCCTCGTATCATCGGGTTGAAACAGAAATGGAACCCTCAATTGCATCAACAATATCAACAGAAATCATGTGTGTCACCCAACGGTGAAAAAAAATGAACTGTAATAATCAAAATCATTTAAATGACAATTTCATTCGAGGCAATTTGGATTTTCCCTATGCATGGGGTGACCAATCCTAGACATAGCTTATTACCAAATTCCTATTTCTTCCTATCCCTTTCTATCATCGCCAAATAGTAAAGCAAACTAGAAAAAAGAAACTACTCTGATACCACTTTGTAACATCTCGTCCCAGCTCACCATCAACCCGGTGGCCGAACCGGTCGCCACTTGGCCTCAAGAGTCTCCCCGTATGCCAGAGGCTGCCGATTAGCATAGAGGGTCTCAGGAGGTGATAGTGGGGAGACTATGCCCACATATCAGAGTAACACAACAGTATTATCAGAGTAAATAATATTAAATAGTGAAAGTAGTAAACAATTAAATGGCAGAAGAAAAATATAGGTAAGAATCGGTTTATAAAAGGTGGCCAAAGCCAGTTTACACGATATAGGGATGATAAATAATACAATGTAAAAAAAGGAAACAATGCAGCATGATTACAATAAAATATAAAAGAAATGAAGAAAATACAATAAGGTCCGACAGGCGGCCTTCTGAGCATCCCGAGCTCTCGCTCGGTCCTTTTCTCCTATCTCCAAGTACAAGCAAAACAACAACCAACCTAGTTCCTGCAACAATAAAAGTATAATCAGGTACCCCAGTGCAATGGCGGCCAGAGTAGGGTGTGAGACATAAATCTCAGTAGGCCGGAACCTCCGGTGTCTAACCCAAACCCAACAGTGTAATATTAATTAAATCAGTAATCAGTTATAATAGGATTCAATAAGTAGAACAACATAGATAAAAAACACCCGTCCAGGTCTCCCAAAAGAAACCCGATAGCTATAACAGCTTCGGATCGCTGCCGGGATATTAGTCTGATCAAGCCACAATAGTTACATATGTAAATATTTATAAAAGATGGTGTGGGGTAAGCACGCCTCCCACCCATCAGCTGAGGATAGAGGGCACAAGGTAAGAATGCTTCCCGTCCCAATTGGTCAACTGGAATGTGGTATAAATGCATCTCTTCCATCACATTCATTCAACCAGCATGGGGTATAACTGATTCCCATCTGTCACATTCGTAATACTGGCATGGGGTATAACTGCTTCCCATCCAGACATGTAATCATCAACATAAGTCAACTGAAAAGGGGTATGAATGCCTCCCTTCTAGACATGTAATAACACTAGCATGGGGTATAACTACCTCCCATCTAACCACATATTTGTCACACTCATCACTCTGTAATGGGATATAACTTCCTCCCATCCAGACATGAAATCATCACCAGGTGGAATCAGCATGTGTGCACTCACATTACAACCATGTTTATATTATACTACCTATGGCATTACCTCATAAGCATTCAAAAGTCATATCACAATCACAAACAATCATAAAACCCATATCCATGTAAATGGTTATAATAACGTTCATACAAATATACCTAAGGCAAACCATCTCAAGTATCATTATCACATTTATACATAAGGCCACTCCTCTTATGAATCCATTCCAATACAACAACACAATCATCACATTTATATAGGGTACATAAGGCAACCATCTTGTGTACGGTATTGGGTAACCCCCAATTAATTCTTCATTCCTCTTATATCATTTTAAATAAATATAGGGATTTACAAAGCATAAATATGTGCTATGGACTACCCCTCTTTAGGGTCCTAAAAAATCCGAAAAGGAAAATGATAATCCACTTTAATCTAAGGGAGATTCTACCCAATTTCCCCCCAAAGAATTGGGGAAAAGTGTGGAGAATACTCAAAGGATGGCACAAGACAAACCGGTCCGCAGACCGGTCCAATGATAATGGTACGCGGGCGGTTCCGTGAAGCACCCCCCTCTGTGGACCGTTGTCATTCGCGGAACAGAGGTGGGGATCCTCCACGGGCGCGAAGCAAGATAGGCACCAACCCGGTCCACTATCATGAACCGCCCCCGCTGTGAACCGCGTCAACTGGCCTGGGTTGTATCCACTGTCATTCGCAGAATTGAGGCAGAACCCTATGCGGCCGAGAAGCACTCCCCGAGCTAGTATGGTTCACGAGGGAGGTGCGTTCAATGCCCCCCGTGAGTTGCAGATTGACCAAATCATCCATAAACCAGGTTTCCAGTCATTGGCCTCCGAAAAAGTATCCACATTACCACAGATAAATCTGTTTCCCCACTCTATAAAAGGAGATCGAGGGGGAAGAGGACAAGGGAGATCGATCAGATTCATGTGGAAGGATTTAGAAGGAAGGAGCTTATGATTTCGCAAGAAGCGAAGTTCTGATTCACGAACCAGAATATGTATGAAGGTGGAAACAAATTAATAAGGAACCGAAAATGCATAACAACTTGGTGAACCGCAAAATTAAAATAACAATGAAAAGGATACCGTGAACCATGGCCCCTCTATGGATGCACTCCCCGTAGACCATGGATTTTATGTCCTCTTCTCTGATCCGTCGCACTGCGTAACACCCTCTTACGACGGCAAAGCCCCGACCGACGAACCTCCGACTGGTGTCGCCCTCAGCCACCACTACTTGTGTGGACCCCTCCGCGTACCAACCTGGTACATGGGCCAAACACGAAGTCACGAACCACCCCGGTTCGTGGGATTCACAGCAGTCCGCGGACCACCATGGTTCTTGGACGACCTCTCCATCCACGTAACACCTCCCTAAGTGAAGGGAGCCACCCCTCATACACCTGTGTGGTCCACCAAATTGTTCAGAGTTCCCATTCCCTGATCCAGATTGTGTCTTTCCAATCCGTATTGATCTTTCGCAACCCCCTCATTGGCCCATTCATCGGCCCCGAGCCAGCCTTATCCTTCGCAACCCCCTCAGTGGCCCATTCATCAGCCCCAAGCCGAGGCCTCCACCAAATCCAACAAATCCGTGTGATGTAAACTTCAGGCGCATCAGCGTGCCATTTTGAGTTCACATACCCACGGTAGGTGAGGGCGAAGGGGTTTCCCTGGCTCTTGAGCAGGATCCCGAGTCACTCCTAGGTCCACATACTGACGGTAGTGTATAGTCCAAGCTCGGGAGTCCCCTTTCTGCCCCTCCACTTGTTAGGACTGGGGATCTTCTCCCCTCCATAGGGAGTGGCAGACTACCCATCAGAAGAAAGCACCCATGCACCTCTGTACTTCCCCAGGGCCATGGCCAAGGAAGGGCATAGTGGGGAAGGGTGCTGCTCTGTTCTTATTCGGAGCCATGTACCTTTCCCGCTGGGCATTATCACCATGGGCATCCATCTTGGAGTAAGCCCTAACTTTTTCTGGGCCTCCCCCACCCATAAGCCTCATCTCACTTCCCACGGACACACCATTCACGATGTGATCATCTGGTCCCTGCTGCCTCTTGTTTCTCACACTGAGCATGACTCCCATGGGCTTAGAGTAAGCATCGACCATGACATCCTCTCCTGGGCTGCCTCAGAGCGTAATCCCCATGCCAATTCGAACAACGTGGACTTTGATTCCCCACCACAGGGATATGTAGGAAGTCTCTAAGAGGTTCATGCACGATCACCAGTGGACCCCCGGGTCCACATTCACGCCGGCTCTCTGACACCCCTATTTGAACTACGTAGACTTTGACTCCCCACCACAGGTAAACTTAGGAAGCCTCCAAGATGTTCAAGCCCGATCACCATCAGACCCCTGGGTCCACATTCATGCCAGTTCTTCGAAACACCTATTCGAACTACGTGGACTTTGATCCCCATATCCTAGGTAGCGTACGTAGGAATCCTCCCTGAGGTTCAATCCCTACAATCTGTCATTCCGACCCCCCTTTACATCGGTTTACCCACACATTAGGCCGCCTCAGAGTGTAAGCCCCATCCAAATCTGAACATCGTGGAATTTGATCCCCGTCTCTTAGGCAGGGTACGTAGGAAGCCTCTCTGAGGTTGAATCCCAACACTCGGTCGATCTGATCATCTTCACGTCCATTCACCACACCAACCCTGGGTATCCTAGAGAGTAAGCCCCATAGCAAACCAAACTACATGAATTAGGATTCCTCTCATAGGGATACGTAGGAGGCCCATACCACAGGTTCGATTCAAATGATCAAGTCATTATATGTCCCCCCTGGATGACAATAAACTACAGAGTGCCTGGTTATGAGGCTTTAAACCAGTGTCGTCTCATTGAGTCCAGACTCCTCGGGGTCATTAATCCAATAAGGGATGGTAAACCTGGGGCATAAATGACTATGAACCCCTATGTCCAGCTGACTATTGCCAACCAGGAGTAATCTGTGGATACTATGATTGGGTATAAACCAAAGATTCGCGAACATATGAATACGTCTTAAATATATAATAGATTCCCAGAACAGGCAATAATTTCCCCCCAGAAGGGTGTGATGAGCCCGACTTCCCATCCTCTCAACCAATGTGAGTTCTTAAGCATTGATGGCCAAATCATCCAGCGAACGCCTGCATTTGGAAATCAGGTCCATGTATTGCTGGATATGGAAATATTGCACATTTCGAGGTGAAATTGGTGCACCTGATATGAGTGATTAAGAAGATCCCAATCTTCTCTAATCAACTGTGAGGTAGTGCACGTTTCTCCCCCACGATCCCTTCATGCGCCGCGAGACAAAAAATGGTGAACCTGATGTGAATAATTAACCAAGAATAATGGATTTAACCTAATCCCACCTTGTACCCCCTTTATACTCACATGGAGCGCCAATAAAGTTCATTAATTATGCATGGGGTAATGAGATGCTGCTTTGACGGATTTTCTATTTGTATTTGTTAAAATATTTTACAGGTACCACCCAGAACTCCCTTCGATCCAATGGCGTCACAAAGGAAATCGTAGGTGCGTGCTTCAAGGTATGCAATGACTGGACTTCCTCACCAATGAAAGACCCCATCACTGACTCAGCGTCTTCAACGATGGGTCTCGGATGCGCTGATCTGAGATTACCAAGTGAAAGGTACTCTCCCAACGGTGGAGGCGGCCATACATGCCCTCTAATCCGCCAAGACTCACTGGTCCCCAACCAGCAGCGATCGCGAATGACGATCCAGATGACTCTTATTCCTGCCTCAAACCATTTCGAGAGTCTATCCTCGGAATGGGACAATGCGTACCTCCCTTATCTTAGGGAGGTGGATGAGGTCGACACTGAGGACTTCATCCCAACTGAACGAGGGTTCCGATTTAAGGCCCCCGTCGGGAGATGTCATTACGGCTACGTCACGACTCAGTATCCTCACACTAAGGAGGATGTAGCCTCGAGGATCCAGGCCCATGTTCCCAGAGCTCCAGCCCCTCGGACCTCCTAATGAGGGTGGAAAACATACAACTCAGGACCAACCATCACCCTTGTCCCTGAGGAGGAGCTCCACTGCCCAGTCAGGGAGACGTATTGTTATCAGGCACATGCACCTAACCGCTCCTCCAAAGTCCACCATCTAGACATAGCGGCATCAAATGATCAGGCACGCATCCCCGCCGAGCTCTGTCAAGCCCATCACTCACACAGGACGACACCTAACTGGCAGGCACATTTCCCTACCTAGGGTCATGAAGCCCACCAACCATACATGGTGGCGACCCAACGCCTACAGGACCAGATCCTAGCAGATTCTCTTGACGCCTACTATCCCGGTATGGTAGTGATCAACAAATCCCACCATCCAGATGTGGCGGCAATTAATAGGCAGGCACGTCTTCCTGCCAACAAAGGCCACCGACTCGATACGGTGGGGAACCAACATATGTAGGGCCAGATCCCTGTGGATGCAAGTAATGTCCGCCATCCCAATGTGGTGGAAAACAGAGAGATAAACCGGAATATCCCTGCCCAAGGACTGATTCATTCACCTGCCCCGACATAGGAAAATTGTCAGTACCCACTAATCACCGAAGGACCAGAGTAGGATATTCCTACTCCAATACTGGAAGGGGCCTTCATATCCATTCCAACCAAAGATGTCTCTCTGCATATCCTGGAAATGATGGAGGAGTAGGTATTGATCCCAGATCATATCTTGCATACTTTCCAGAATATAATTGTGTCAGTGGCAACAACAAGTACTCGATCCCGTGATCCCATCTTCCTAATTTAGGCAACTCATCTAAGAGACGAGATAGCTGCCTCGGAGCAGATCTGCATCCATGCTTCCTCCCCGGAGGGTTGTCGGCTATATTCCACGATACAAGGGCAACAGGATCGAGCAGCTTCACTCGTTCCAACTGGGGGACACCCATCAATCATGGTGGATGCTCCTGAGCAGGAATATATTCCTGCTAAAAGTCAAGATGTTCGTCAGTGTATCCCAAAAACATCACGGGACCCAACTAGATAGGTACCCAAAGGTGAAGGCTGTTGTCAACAGAATACGATCCCCGCTTCCCGCAAGAAATCTCCCCGAACGGAAAGAAGGTATTTGGAAAATAAAGAGCGGGTCCATGACTCCGATCTTCTGGAAGCTAGAATTCCCGATGCCGCTAAGCACATGCCAAAGGCTCAGAATCCTAACCACCCATTACCATATTATGGGAGTGGCAGTAGAAGTTATGAAGTTCCTCCCCGCAATGTCGCTACCAGCAGCTCTGAATGTCCTCCCCAGAGCACCTGTAGGGGCCTCCCCCATGGGCATATAATTATCGATCACAAGATCTTATCTTTTGATGTGAGTCGCGGCAGCCCTCCGCATGACCACAAGATCGAGCAGCAAGAAGGCCCTCCACTTGATACGGTCCACCCTGAAGGTCCACCATGGGGTATACACTGCAAGCACTCTCCATGCAGTGGGACCACAGATTATGATAGTAGTTATCACTATCATGGTCACAACTACGGAGGCCCTCCCCGTAGTGATGTCTCATCACGACAGGAAGGACCTCACCTTGTCATGGCCTGCCTTGAAGGTCCTACCCAGGGGTTACGATGCAACGACACTCCGTGCAGCCGGGCATCAGATCATGGTGGTAGTCCTTTCCACCTTGATAATGGAGGTCCTCCCCATAGAAACGTCGAGTAATTAAAAGGCCCTCCCCTCATTGCGGTACATTCTGAAGGCCCTCCCCAGGGTGTACCCCATAGATTTTCTCCCTATGGAAGCTGTAATGGTAGTCCTCCCCATTGCAGTAGCTATGATGGTAGTCCTCGCCACCACAACCACCATTGCGAAGGTCCTCCCCATAGTGGCCCCAAGAAACAAGAAAGTCCTCCCCTTGTCGCAGTGTGTCTTGAAGGTCCTCCCCAGGACGCACATCGAACATCAAACCATGATGGTCATCCTCACCATGATGGCAGTTGTTGCGAAGGACCTCCCCATAACAATGCTACGTAGCCTAAAGATCCTCCCCTTTCTACGACACGCCTTGGAGGTCCTCCCCAAGGTATGCACTGCAAAAGTACTCTATGCAGTGAGGCATCAATCAGTAATGGTAGTCCTTGCCATTGTGGCTGCCATTGCGAAGGTCCTCCCCACAATGACATATCATATCGACAGGAAGGTCCAAACCCTCTCGAATCAAGCACAGAAAATCCCTCGTATGCTGAGGCACTCAGAAGGACAGGATAAAGCATGTCAGATTCCCAACTAGTCTCCAACGACACCCTTATTCAATTGGGAAACATTCTGGGGCCACATTTATCTTCTGAACCACCTCGGAATCGCCCACATGATAATTCGATACCTACCAGTCCCACTGACTCTGAGGAAACAATCAGTGAGCATCTCAGTTGGGCTGACCAGGTAGAGGAATCACTAGTGGAGGAGTATGCCGACATGTTGCACATGAGGAAACGACTGGACATGGATGATATACTAGTTATGTTTTGGCCCACGACCACCTCTCAATTCAGCATACCTAGAAGATTGTAGGAAGAATGCGTGCAAAACATCAGCTACAATATATGGACAACCCTCCATCGGCTGAAATCAAGCTTCCTACCCTACGACGGGTATGTAGACCATGTCAAGACAATAGGAGACCTCCTGCGTCACATAGACCTAGAAGCTCTTCCTTCGGTGCGGCAACAGCGACCTGAGAGGCGTAAAGGAAACATGGAGATAACTTTCCTCTATGTGATGTACCAGCTACACCGCCTCATTGGTGACGCTCCTATGGGAGTCCATATCAGAGGATGGGGAGAACATGGAGCTCTGAATTTAACTCCACTCCCCGCCGAGAGGAACCTGTTCGGCGTAATATCTTGCAATTCCATCACGTCAAGATAGAAATCGAGTGGTATCCCTATTCGTGAAAGTTGACACACCCAACAAAGAAGGGCCTTGAGTAAGTCCCGAGAATGTCAAGCCCGACGGGAACAGGCCATTCACGAAGTCCTAAATCAGGCCATCGAAAGCATACAACAGGCCTCTCACCTAAGAGAGGTCGATCAACGGTCATTTCTCGCCTCCCCAGAAGGTATTGATTCACAGAATAACTCGGCACCAAACCCAGTTCACCCCCGAATGGGGGCACGCAAGATCAGGCAGTTAGCAATATCAGTAGCAACTGCCGCAATACAGGGTCAACCCTAGCCTGTAGGGGTAGGGGCGTTTTTAATGGAAAATACCCCCGTAAGACCAATAAAAATGGGAAGAGACTCAATGTCCAAGGAATGGAGCCAACCCCAACCCTAAGGGATGGGGGCATTTTTACCTCATCAAGAACAACCTCCCCCACGAGAATTAGTATTCTCTTGTCTAGGGAAGATATTCAGAAGAGGAGGTTCCTACCCTATCCCATCATTTGAATCATCATCCCCTACGTAAGGTAGGTGTACCGTAAGTTCGCATCAAATAACTCTCCATGACACCCTTCATCAAGGAGTTCAAAAGTGATCCCCAGACATGAAAGAGAAGAACAGAAAAAAACGCAGGCGGTCCTCTTCCTATTTGAATGATGACATCATATCCACCCCATGATATGCATCCATCGACATCATAGAGGTTAACCACATAGGTAACACCAAAGATGGTGAAAATCTGGATGGATCGGGAGATGATGGTTCTGGTCAGGCTGTGACTCACAACGAACCACCAGGCGTGCACACTCGGAACCAGAGGGCCACTCAAAATATGGACACTCCTTCGGCTAAACATCCTCTACTCACCCTGCAAGCTCCCAATAAGGATAATTACAAAGGATCCGTTACCCTTAACCCGCCCCCTTCTCTCGATAAACAAATGATCCACTTACGCTCGAAGAGAGGTTTGCTCGACAGGAAGAGGAAATGAAAGAATTGAGGAGGCTTAACGCCGAGCTATTCCATAGGAACCATCTTATTGAAAGCGCTTCCCAAGAAGGACTATACCTCGCTCTCCCAGTAAGTGCACCTCAAAGACCAATGTTTTCCCCAGAAAACAAAGCACGGTCAGGGCTCCCACCCAATGAGGCGCCTGACTCATCCAACTGCCTAAATTTGGATCAAGATGAATACCAAGACTTCCCTCCACTCAGGAAGAAACCGGAGCGAGTACGTCTGAACCCTCCGAAGGTGTCACAAATGGCACATGCACCCCTTGTGCCAACCGAGATGGATCCTCAAGCAATGCCTCGGGCTACACCTGCCCAGGACCGGGCCCAACAGGATGTAAACCAGGGTCTCTCCAACACCATCGAGGCACTAACAGCTCGATTTGAAGCAATGTAAGGTTGACGCGCTCCGATATAGCCAGAGCAAAAGCCCTACCTGGATTGGGTGAGCAACACACCACCTCCACCCAATTTTGGGAGCCATGTATTCCCTATTTTAAATGGATTGGGTGATCCATAACAACATTTGATGCATGACGCGTCTTATTGCGACCCAATGATGGGAACTCCAAAACAACAAGAAGCAGTGAAACTTACATGCTTCTTACAGACCTTGCAAGGATATACCTTCTTCTGGTATACGAGTCTTCCAGCCTAGTCAATAAAATGACGAAAAGACCTTCGGCAGTAGTTCTTGTTCCACTTCAGATCAACATTGCCTAAAACAACAGTCAGCGACCTCATAGATTCGAGAGGGATAATGAGAGGGTCTCAGACTTCATCAACAGATGGAAGGGTTTGACCTACTCTCTGAACAGGCCAATGCCTCAAGATGAGATGATTGTCATATTCTTCAATAATATTTGAGATGAGCTGTGAATGTTTCTCATACCAGTGGAGTGCACCACTGGCTTCCGCCATCTCTCGGACATTGCCTAGAGAATTGAGGACTCCCTGTAGCGGACTAATCTGAAGTACAAAATATCCTAACAGGATCTTGAAAAATTGGTAGCTAGAGCTGAAGTGTCCACTGTCATGCTCAAGCCAGCCTCTGCGCCTGCTCCACTGCTCAGGCCTCCACCCAGTCATCAAGGTCCCCATGTATATCAGTGGTCTCCCCCGCCTAAGCAGGACAAACAGAAAAAATCTAAGCAGAACAAGTTTGAGGAACAAAGACACAAGGTATACTCATTCCGGGAGGACCAAGTCCACGACTATTTCATCACCTCCATGAATTTCAATTTTCTCCACCTCTAGGAGCCAAGGAAGCCCAAAGAAGTCGGTCGCGATGATAGGCCAGATTACTGTCCCTACAATCAGATGTAGGGGCACGATATTCGGGAAAGATTCGTCTTCAAGGACCTCCTACAAATGATGGTAGACTCTGGGAAAGTTGAGCTGGGACCACCCCCAGAACATGTGACATATATTTCTACCGTCGACTCCGACAAAGGGGAGGGGTGGCAGGAAGTCACCAGCAAAAAGGGGCAGAAATTTGATAACTGGATGACTTGGAAGATTGTCAACCAAGCCCATGGAATACTCTGAGCTCAACTACATCATCCAGTGTTTCCACCAATAGCCCCTAATGCCGCAAAGCCAAAAATATCGGCCTCACAACCCTCCACAAGCCGTTCATACAGGCGTTATCGAAAAGGGAGAGAACAAGCGCAGGAGGATCAGTCTACAACAAGGCTTAAGTTGGCCCTGAAACTGGCGGATTCTATGCCCTCAAACTCAGCGTCACAGGCACTGACCCAACAAATGGTACTATCAAGGACAACCGACTGGTTTGACTTGTCAGAGGATGAGGAGCCAATATTTGGTTCCATCAACGTCATCCATCTCATGGAATCATTCCTTGACGAAGAGTATGGTTATGAACCCGAGTTCCTGACACAAGGAGCCAGGACGAGGAATCGCAGAGGCAGGGGATACCAGGGGAGGTGCAGTCATGGCTGAAATCAACCCTACGGTGGGACCTCAGCCCAAAATGTCAATATCATGGAAACCTGTGGGAGATCCCTTCAACGGACTCAACATGAGAAAGAATGTCCCTCTACCTCCACAAGCATGTTGTGGAATCACCGGGAGACAGAACGACAGAAAAACGAGAAAACGAATGAAAGAAAAGCAAAAATGAACACGACGATTTACGTGGTTCGGGAAAAATCCCTACGTCCACGGGAGAGGCAGAATTTCACTATGATTCGGGAGCACAAAAATTAAAAAGGATTTCTAACATAAAACCCTAGCCCAAAAAATGGGCTACATATGAAGAAGACGGTCTACTGTTCTGAATAGTAGTCCGCGTTGCAACAGTGATCGGCGGCTCACTTTGTCAAAAGTGCTACAGTGTCTGCCGGCTGGAAGTCAAAAGCGCTACAGTACTATTGACCCCGAAGTCCGCACCGCTACAGTACATGTCGGTGTCGGTCGGTCAGCTCCGCGATAGTTGCGGGCCACAAGCATTCGGCCCAACCGGATCGGGCAACACCAATCCAACAAAGCAGCCACCCTAGCCCCATTATTCTACGGTACCCATCAATGGAGGAACAAGTATCTCGCAGCCTAGTGCGCATAAACAGACCGGCCAGGCTGAGTCCCTAAAACGTAGGAACACTGTTGACATCCGACCCCATGGTTGGTCCCTCCTTGTCACATACTCCAACTCCCAAAGTGCCTGCTAAGACTCTCCCACCAATGGAGAAGCGTCGGCCGCTAGAGCAGAAATATGATATCCTGAAATAGCTGGCGTTCTTACCAGCCAAAATGTCAATCCTGGATGCCCTGAGTTTGTCAGCAGACCTCAGGGAGGCACTTATAGAAGCCTTTCTTATCCCCTAGGAGTTTCGAGCCAAGTTAGCTGCCGCCGAGATTTACCGGATAGAGACGGGCCCAGCTGAATACAATTCGGTGATCTCCTTCACCGATCACGAGGAAGATTTAATCATGCAAGGACACATCAAACCACTTTATCTGTCTGGTACGCTAGATGATGTCGAGATCCGGAAAGTCTTTATTGAAAATGGATCTGGGGTTAACCTCCTTCCCATATGGACACTCCGTAAGTTGGGCTACAGTGAGGGTGATTTAATACCCTTGACCACATCTCCGCTAGGTTACAAAAAGAGTGAACAGAAGCCAATGGGACAAATTAATCTAATGACCCATTTTGGAAACCTTGTGGCCTACTCGGGATTTCTGGTGGTCCGGCAGAACACAACATTCAATTCCCTGCTGGGAAGTTCATGGCTCCATAAGCTCATGGATGTTCCTTTATCCTACCACCAGTGTATTAAGTACTACGTCAATGGGAAAAGTGGGACATTGCACGCCGACAAGGCCCCATTAGAGATCTCTGAGTCACACTACATTGATTCCAGGTTCTATGAGAAAAAGAAGAATAATCCTTTGGTCGATGGTTTCGAATGGATCCCCGCTCCAATTGGTCGAGAAATGGTTCCTGACGACCCCCTTAGACAGCTCAGCAGAGACTACGTACTTCCCATCAACCATGTTGAGAGCAGGGGTTCAAGTTCAGACACACAATCAGCTTTCCTCATGACTTCATCCAAAACGGACGAGTGTGACAATGCAGGACCGTTCTCCAACCCTCAATTTGGGGGAGAATACTTGAGTGAGGACACCCAAAATGCCTCACCTCTGGACCCCCAAGAAACTGTGATGGTATCTCTCCCCCCGTTAGATCAAGAAGATGAGTATTTGGGAGAATAAGAGGAGGAGGGATTCACCTCCCACATTTGAGGAAGGCATCTTTACCATGGTGGACAAGCTCAGGGAAATAAACTTGGGTACCGAGGAAGACCCAAGGCCCACTATGGTTAGTGCAGCCATGTCCCCCGAGGATCACGATGTGTATACCACATTCCTGAAGCAACACTGGTATGTCATTTCCAGTAATTACACGGAATTGTTGGGACTCGATCCCAAAGTGGTGACGCATCACCTAGGTCTGCCAGAAGACTACCGGGGCTATAAATAGGCCGCTAGAAGGACACACCCCTCACATGATGCCAAAATAGCAGCTGAAGTCAGTAAGATCATTAAAGAAAGCTTCATTAGGGAGGTCCAGTACCCCATATGGTTGGCCAACATCATCCCTGTCAAGAAAAAGAATGGAGAAATCTGGGTTTGCATTGATTTCAGATATCTCAATCAACATTGTCCGAAATATGATTTCCCAGTCCCGATCACCGAGTTATTAATCAACGCAACAACCGGGTATGAGGATCTTTCCTTCATGGACAATTATTCTAGGTATAGTAAAATCTGAATGGCTTGAGAAAACAAAGAGGCCACTACCATCAGAGCCCCTCAAGGAATATTCTGTTACAGGGTTATGGCCTTTGGTGTCAAGAACGCTGGCGCCACATATCAGTGTGCCATGCATCGTATCTTTAAACCATTTCTAGGGAGATTCGTTGAATTCTATGTAGATGACTTTCTGGTTAAATTAAGACAGTGCTTAGATCACCTGTCAGACCTCGAAGTCATCTTCAACATACTACGACAACATAGCCTGAAGATGAATCCCTTGAAACGTGCCTTCAGGGTTACCTCATGGAAATTTCTTGGCTTCGTCGTATGCCATAGTGGCATCGAATTCGACCCTGAAAAGAAAAAGTCTATCCTCAACCTGCCACGTCCCCGTAATCTCACCGAGTTTAGGGAATTCCAAGGACACATGGCCTATATCATACAGTTCATAGCCAACCTCGTAGGAAAATGTTTTTCCTTTACCAGGTTAATGAAGAAGGGAGTCATGTACCAATGGACAGATGACTGCAAAGAGGCGTTCGACAGACTAAAGAAGTAACTCTTAAGCCCAGCAGTTCTCATGCCCCTAGTTGAAGGAAGACCTCTCATCCTAAACGTGACGACCCTAGAGTGGTCACTGGGAGCCTTACTCACACAAAAGAATGACACCGACAGTGAAAACGGTCTCTATTACCTCAGCAGAACCATGATTGGTGCTGAGACTCAATACTCAAACATCGAGAAGAGTTGTTTGGAATTGGTATTCATAGTTCAAAAGTTGCGACCTTATCTGCAGCATCATGAATTCCATTTTCTCTCATGTATTAACCCGCTCAAGTACATCCTTAGCCACCAAATACTGACCGGGAACCTGTCCCAATGGGCAGTCATCCTGCAATAGTTTTACATCCGGTTTGTGCCTCTGAAATCCATCAAGGGAAAAGCATTATCAGATTTTCTGGAAGAGCACTTTTCAACGGGGACCACCTCACCAGACGTCGAGCTACCAGATGAAGAAATCTTCTCAGTTCAAGGGGAGTTTCTAGCATGGGAAATGTACTTCGATGACGCATCCCAAAGCCCAACCAGGAAGAGGATGGAAGATACCAAATTTAACAAGGTGGGCTTGGGGATAATACTCATTTTCCTAAGAAAGGTAGTCTTTCCATATTCTTTCCTCCTATCAGAAGGATGTACGAACAATTAAGTGGAGTACCAAGCCCTCATTACAGGCCTGGAGCTGGCACTACAGGCACAAGTAAAACACCTTAAGGTAAAAGGTGACTCAGAACAGGTCTTCAAGAAAGTCAATGGTGACTATGTTATTAAAAAGGAGGAGATAATTCACCTATTTGACCATTTCCAAGGGTTAATGGAGGAATTCTCCACATAACCAATATTAAATTATATTTGCCGGTCTCATAATGTCCAGGCCGATGCATTATATAATATGGCCACAGCTCTAGCCGACCCAGAATGGGATGAAACAATTATCAGTATTTATCACCGTCGAATGGTCTTTCTGTTTGTTAAAACTAAGACGGAAGAAATCCATGAAGTCATTCTTATCCCTGATCCATATGCTTCTGCCACAGACTAGATGACCCCCATTGCAAACTACATTCAATGGGGAGAACTTCCACTATACAGGACTGAATGAGAGTAAATATGGAGAAGGGCAACCAACATTGTCCAATATGGTGGTGTGGGACTGCAAGACGTCCTCTAAAAATGTGGCCTCGATGGAATCCTCCTCATATGCATTGATGGAGAATAAATCGTTGCCGTCATGACTGAAGTACAAGCATGGGTATGTGGAGTACACCATACAGGGTCTAAGCTTTCCCATCATGTTCGAAGACTTGGGTACTATTGGCCCATAGTGGCACGAGATTGTGAGCACTTTACTGCAAAATTTCACTCATCCCAAATTCATGCCAACTTCATACCCCCCCCCCAGAGTTACTTCATCAGGCCAAGTACTCCTGACCATTCATCATCTGGGGAATGGACGTCGTGGGACCATACCCTCCCACCACAGCCAAATAGCTGAAGTATATCCTCACAGCAACTGACTTCTTTTCCAAATGGGAAGAAGCTTTACCCATTAAAGAAATCAGGGCATGAATCATTGTTAGCTTTGTGAAAACAAATATCCTCACCAGATTTGGTGTTCCTCATCCATACTGACGGATAATGGCACCAACTTCTACTATACTGAATTGGAGAAATTAGACCTAGAATATGGTATCAAGGCTAACCACTCATCCATCTAACACGCAGCAGCCAATGGACAGATAAAGCCTTTCAACAAGACTCAGTCCAATATTCATTAGAAAATGGTGGACAAAGACAATAAGTCATGGCCAGATAAACTCCTCCATGCATTGTGGGCTTATCGAACCACGATCTGCACCGCTACTCTGGCTACTCCGTACTCATTAGTATACAAAACAGAAGAGGTCATGCCCATTGAGCTTCAATTTACCTCGCTCTGTGTTGCCGTTTGTGATCAATTATCCATCGATGGGCAATCAGAAAAGCGGCTAGGTTAATTGGAGCAGCTAGATGAGAAGCGTTTGTACACATTGCACCATCTTTAAGTATATCAGAACCGGATCTCACAAGCCTTCAATGAAAAGGTTTGTCTTCGGTCATTCTTGGAAGGAGAATTGGTATTGGTCCTACGGACCCCAGTGATACCCGGAAAGAAACCACCAAAACTGGAGCCCAAGTATGAGGGACCATATGTTATACACAAGGTCTACTCCAATGAAGCATATTCCCTAATCTCCATGGATGGGAAGTTCACTAACGCTCCCACAAATACGAGATTCCTAAAGATTTATTTCGCATAGTAACTAAGAGCAGTTGTCGTCCAAGCTACAAGATGTTAAACTACCAAGAACCCAACGGTCCAAACTCTATGACCCTAAAATAATGGTATTTCATCCTCACCGCACGATGTTAAACTACACAGATTTTAGGTAACTACGTACGGCTTGATTCTTTCCCTCATAGGATAGGTAGCGACGCAGGGATCCCCTATCATTGCCCAGCCACTCCCGAATGGAATAAAATTAAAAAAAATCTCCCCTTCCCTTGTGTATGGAAAATCCCTATACGGGGTGTACTTATTTCAGAGAACTACATACGGCTTGATTCCTACCATCGCAGGATACGTAGCGACACTAGGGTTTCCCATCCTGGCCCTGAAACCCCTAAAAAAAAGTTAAATATTCCCTCTCCCCCAGTGTACGGACCAACCATGCATGGGGTGAATTCCTCGTCCTTACCACATGAAGTTAAACTACATGGATAAGGATAAAAAAATGCCTCTTCTCCTCCGTGTATGGAATAAAACTGCACAGGGTGTATAGTCTTTCAAAAAACTAAGTGAGGCTTTATTCCTGCCCTCTCAGGATACGTAGTGATTCCAAAATTCCACACCCTGGCCCAGCCACCTCAAATGAAGCCAAAAATACACCCTTCCCCCATACGGACGAGACCCGCACGAGGTGTATTTCTCAAAATAACTACGTGAGGATTGATTCCTGTCCTCGCAGGATATGTAGTGATTCCAGGGTTCCCCATCCCGGCCCAACCATTTAAAAAAATGATCTCCCCCCCCCCCTTGTATGGACTAGACCTGCACGGGGTGTATTCTTCATCCTCACTGCACGACGTTAAACTACACGGATTTCAAAGAACTACGTGAGGCTTGATTACTGCCCTTGTAGGATATGTAGTGATTCCAGGGTCCCTCTCCCTAGCCTAGACATCCCCAAATGAAAGTCAAAAATTCCCTTTTCCCCCATGTATGGAATAACCCTATGCGTGGTGTACCTCCTTAAGGGAACTATGTGTGGCTTGATTCCTGCCCTCGTAGGATGCGTAGTGACATCATGGTTTCCCATCCTAGCCCAGCCATTCCTGAGTGAAGATTTAAAAAAAATTACCTCTTCCCTCGTGTACGGACCAGATCTGCATGAGGTGTATTCTTCACCCTCGCCTCACAACGTTAAAACTGCAAAGACTTCGTCCTCACCACACAACGTTAAAACTGCACGGACTTCGTCCTCACCACACGATGTTAAAACTGCACAGACTTCTTCCTTGCCGCATGACGTTAAAACTACATGGACTTTGTCCTCACTGCACGACACTAAAACTGGACGAACTTTGTCCTCACCGCACGATGTTAAAACTGCACAGACTTCGTCCTCACTGCATGACGTTAAAACTCCACGAACTTCATCCTCACCACACGACGTTAAAACTGTACGGACTTCATCCACACCGCATGACGTTAAAAACACATGGAATTCGTTGCGACCCACCCAAGATATATGGAGAAACGATACAGAAATACTCCTTGCGCATTTGGATGCATCCTCTCCATACATCAGACTCCATGACCCGGATAATTATGGATCTTCATAACCATTGACGGCCATCGGAAGTGTAAAGTAATCGACCCAGGGACACCTTTGCATGACTATGCATAACATGCCCTCAGCGGCTCTGCATATTGATATCCCTTGGCCTGTCTACCAAAGGCAATATTTTCTCAGGCGATACTCTTCCTATCTCCATACGCTTACCGGCCTCAGAGCCCCCATAACATATCTCCCGATCCAGAAATTTATGGTCCAGTTGTTTACAAGTTCGTCATCCTTTTTACATCTAAATGTTGCTAGGGTATCCCTACCCGGTTAGCCTATGTATCCGCCCGTGGTTCACATGACGATATAAATCTACGAACATCAAGTCAGGGCTAGGATGATTTGACTCAAAGGACAATTACAGTGAAGATGTTTCTTGTATGCTTGGACACCATTATCCCCGCATGTCGAACTCTGTACTATGAGCATTATAGGATTTTCATAATCATTCATGGATATCATAAGTGGACATTCATCGACCCGGGGACACCATTGCATGACTAAACATACCATGCCCTCAGCGGCTCTGCATATTGATAGCCCCTGGACTGTCTACCAAAGGTAATATTTCCTCGGGTAGTACTTTTCCTAGATCTGTACGCTTACCAGCCCTAGAGCCCCCACACCACATCTACTAATCTGGGAAGCCTTAGAGTTACAGTTTACAACCTCCATCCCCCAACCTCTTAAGAGTATATCAGAGTATGGTAACTCAGTTATCCTTCAAGTGACTGCAGTAATAGTCACCCAATGGTCCAAGATCTATGAAAACTAAACTAGGAGTACTACATCCTTAACGCACGACATTAAACTGCATGGAGTGAAGATACATACCCACGTGCAAGATAAATCAGTGCAGGGAGCTCTCTAATCTTTAACAGCAACCAGGGCAGAATATGCCCGACATGTCCAGATATTTTCTTACCAAATGATAGTCTTCGTGGACTGAACAATCATGAATCCTCAAAACCATTCACGACCATCGGAAGTTTAAAGTTATAGACCCGTGGACACCTTTGCATGACTATGCATACCATGCCCTCAATGGCTCTGCATATTGATATCCCCTAGCCCGTCTACCAAAGGCAAGATTTCCTTAGGCGATACTATTCTTAACTCCGTACGCTTACCAGATTCACATCCCCCATGTCATCTCTCATTATTCAAGAAGCCCCAAAACCACGATTTACATCATCAACCCCTTTCCATGCTTTGGACATGCCGAGATATTCATGCCCGATTGCATTCTAATCGAGAGAAGCCTTTGTAACTACATCCTCACCGCATGATGTTAAACTGCATGGGACATCTTAGAAGCTTGGAATAAAGCTTCAAAGACCAAGTATTAAACATATAGGGAAATTTAACCCACTACAAGCATTTTCACTGGTTAAAAAATGCCCCCCCGTCCTCACTACATGATGTTAAATAGCACAAAATCCTTTAATAATGCTCCTCATCTTTACCATATAATGTTAAACTGTACGGAAACCGTCCTTGCCACATGATGTTAAACCATATAGTCAAACCTTTCATGGGTTTAGTAAGGAATAGAGGATTTTATCTATCCCTCAGTGCACGGGTTAGACCTGTACAAACCACCATCTCACACCAGCGTGAGAAGGGATGACTTCACCTATTCTTGGAAAATTTAGCCTAGATGTTCCACCTGTATTCAGGCACCCTCTCCTAATAAAGCATACTCTGTACTCAAAAAAATCCGAACTCTCATAATCCACCCCTAGTGGTCTCGAATCTCAACTTCCCTGAAGTTGCTCGGCTATCAAGAGAATGAAATCATTGACCCAAGGACCCCATTGCATGACAATGTAAACCATGCCCTTAACAGATTTGTATATTGATCTCCCTTGGCCCGTCTACCAAAGGCAAGATTTCCTTAGGCAATGCTTCTCTCCATACAACTCTTGGCCCCTGAGCCCCCATGTCCATCTCGAGATTTGGAAACCCTATGAGATACAGTTTACCAGCCTCTTTCATGAACCTTCTTGAATATGTCGGAACGTCTCTGACGAGATTACCAAAAACCAGGAGAAGCCATTCCATTTTAAATGATGTCCCACCTGCATGACTTTAAATTGCACCAAGCTCTAACCATCCTTTATGCTAGATAAATGTGTAGGTCAGGGACCTTACTCCCACACTCCTGATTGATACAGATGTTGTCAAACCCTTTCAAACGTCACACACCTTTTCAGAGACACCCCTAGTGGTTTTCAGAATTCCCCAAGCCACCCATGGTGGTTTCTATAAGCCAAACTTCCATGAAGCCCTCAGGCCATCAGAAATGGAGAGTCATTGACTTAAGGACACCCCTACACAACTATGCGTACCATGCCCTCAGAGGCTCTGCATATTGATCGCCCCTCACCCATCTACCAAAGGCAAGATTTCCTTTGGAAATGCTCTTCCTACCTATGCACGCTGATACAGCTCCCATGCCTTCAGACATGCCCTGCAAGTCGTTCAAATCTAAACATGATCCCCCCACATGCGTCTGAAGGATATCGAGACATATTTTTATCAACCCAACCTCATTGGGGCCCTCTCCCAACCATATCTGTTCAAAGTAGTTTGACCTTAAATATCAGTAACAATAGTCTTGTTGGCAGGACTTTAAACCGCTCACAAAAAGAGGCACAAAGCCTGTTAGGCCAAAAACCCTAAAAGGGAAACCTAAGAAAAAGTCGGTCCATACCCGTTGGGTCCACACCAAATGGGAACATGAAAATTAGTGTGTTAACAGAAAAGAGAAAAAAAAACGTTTGTGGGGTTTTTCTAAAAAACCCTAGAAATAGTCAAACTATGCTCACAGGATCCCATGGTCCAAGAAAAAGTAAGAGTTTGTTTTTTTATTTTCCTAAATTATGATTAATTCTAATTCAGTGAGTTGTTATTTAGGCAAAAAAATTTCCAGTAACAATCAAATTTTACAGCAATGAAATCTTAACATAGATTGTATTCCATTTTAAAAAAGGTGGGGTGTCCACAAGCTAGGGCCTCTCCCTTGCAAAAATGAAAAAAAAGAGAAAGTGGGTAAGAAAAACAGATTTTAAAGGAATGGCTCTGACCGTCAAAAAGAATCAGGGCTTACTCTCTCTATCAGATCAGCAACCGTGCGGCGGAGGTTGCTGCGAGTCTGATCCAGCATGGCCTTTTCCCTGGCCTCAACCTCGACCACCGAACAAGTATGCCCCACTGTTGTTTGGAGATCATTTATCCCTTTCCTGGTGGATTCATGGTTACCATTCAGAGTTGAAAACTGATCCCTCAGCATCGCTGCTCGTACATCACATTCATGCAACATGATTTATAGGACGACCATCTAATCTCAAGATCTCACCTCCTATGCTATCAGCTGATGGAGCTTTATCACAACTTCCTCCAAGGCTCGGGTCCCGTAATGAGATGAAGCGAGGTGATAAAGTTTGTGTTCATTAGTGGAAACATCCTCACGGTCCATGACAACCTGGAAAGTGAGGAAATGAAACTTCCGATAGTCAAATCCACCTGACCCCAAACCCAGTAAGAGTTTTCATAGATCTTCAGTTTTAGTTTCCATCTCATCCATAGGAGTTTCGACAACAATCTCACAAATCTGGGGCCCGGACCACCTACGCACTACTCGGTGGTCTGGCATGACATGAGGATCTTTGGTATCCTTGCTAGATAGTAAGGGAATGAAGTCTGTCATTGCGATCAGCGCAGACATTTGCACACTAGAAGATGGTTCCAAAGCTGTAAGGTCTGAAGCTTCTAACCCTTTTTCGGTCTTGGGAGTCAAGTTTCTAAGTCCAATATCGGCTGAAAAATCATCAGGAGTCATCTCGCTGGGACCAGAATCCACAGGGTCATCCTCACCCACATTCAGGAAGGTTTGGTCCATCTGAACTTCAGTCGCAGAGGGGCTGGGAGAGGTAAATCCCATGAGTCTCTTTGACCGACGAGCCATCAGTCTGTCCTCCCTCAGAGCCGACGAGGAAGGTGAGGTAGGCACATCAGCCACAATGACTCCTGATTTGGAAACCTTCTAGACAGCCTTCCCTAGGATCCCTTCGAGATAATGTTTTACCCACATTCTTGCATACTCCAAAGATAGGCTGGCAGCTGCTCCTATTCCTGTAAGAGAATTCTTGTGTTAGATCCCTCCTGCATCAGCATCAACCACCATTGATAGAGAATGTCCAGGTGAAGTCCTCGAGCCTGAGGAGGGGGAAGGGAAACTTGGAGTTTCATACACCCAAACTGGCGGGAAAAACGATGCGGGCATACAACTCGCACAGAGAAACCTCGTCAATCCGCGCGAAAAAAAACCATCCCATAGTGAAATCACGTAAGAAATCTCCTCCAGGATCCCCCTACGGTTTCAACCACGACGCCGGAAGGGGTGGGGTAGGGAGTTAAAGAAAACTAGGAGAAGTCACTCAGAAGCTTGATGAATTCATCAGAACTGAGGGACTTCAAGAGAACCCCAACTATATCGAGCAGGGTAGGCTAAACGGTAGGAAGCATGATGACTGTGTTATGACAATACTCATAACAGTGGAAATGATTCGCTATCTAGCCGTATAAGAATTGAAATGGCCTGCTCAGACGGTAGGGTGACCCGCCCTCCTATATGTGACTCAGTAGTTTGTAAATATGAGCCAATGTGGGCACGACCAAATTCACTGGGCGACCCTCTTCCAACCCAACTGCCATCTTCAAGGTGCAAGCCCAGACGCTTGGGTTGATATCTCGAGAAGGGAATAAACACCTACTCAAAAACATAGAAAACAGACCTACCATCCTGAGCATAGGTGTCACACCGGGGCACACCTCGTAACCCCATGAAAGGTAGTCGCCCACCTCCAGAACTGCCCAATAGGAACCTGGGATGGTTCGTGATTGTTGAGAAGGATGAGTCCTGGTGCGCTTGATCTTCAGCACAGGACTAGTGGTGTTCTGAAATAACCCTTTCCAAGTGTTATAGGGAATAAGAGAGTGGGAACGCAAGGCCAGACCCGGTGAACGCTTCGTCATAACTAGCAGATCCCTCACCAACGAAGGCACTTGTTTGACGTTGTCCCATGCGTCAAGAGTGGGTAGAAACTCATCATACATCTCACCAATGATCAGAAGACCTCCCAATTGGTAGATGTCTCATAAACTATTTCCAAATTCACCATGGGCAAGGTGGAAAGTATTAGTGCTTGAACACCAGTGACTGAGTAGGTCAGGCGGGATCAAAGATGCTGGGTAAATAGCAAAGTAGGAGGCCCACACTACGGAATACAGATTGACTGCTTCCAGTGACTCAAAAGATTCTTGGCAATGATGATGGACTCAGAAGGCCCAGGCCCAGTCATTTGTGAAAATCCCAACAGACTGAAGATCCCACCTAGATATCCACCCTGTGTCAGGATCCACTTGATAAAGGTTGATAATAGAGGGGTAATTCTTGAAGACAACTTCTTGAGAGAAGCCTTGAGTGCACTGATCACTTTGGGTCTAAATAGAGCCTCTCAAAATGAAAGTGTCTTTCGGATTAGAATCTGAGATCATCTCCCCCAATGAGGCAATTTTCACCTGAATGCAGTTTTGTGATGCTTCCAAGAAAGGAGACAGAAGACCTAAGAAAGTAGGGGGGATAGGGACTTCGTGTTGAAGACTGAAGCTATAAATCGGAAGTCGATTTGATAGTGGATATCCCAAGAGATCCAGAGAGATCATGTCCTTAAAATCAGCATCGTCGAGAATGATGGATCGACTAGGGTCCTCTATAATGCTATCTTCTCTATGAATCATAGCTAGACGTCTTTCTAATCCAATCAGAAGAGGCTCGGTAGCAAGCCTGGGTGCAGGGCGAGGGGGAACCATGTTTTCTCCCTACATTATAAAAACTAGGAAAATAGTTATTCTAGAATAATAAAATCTTGACAAAAGTTCCAAGAATGTGGCAAATGAGTCCAGGAGCCTTCATGATGAGGTCCGCAAGTAGGCATAAAAATGTGGTTCGCGACAGCTGTATCCCGTGAACCAACCCTACGTGGAAGAGGTCTGCGGCATTCTAGACCGCGGAGTATTGGCTAGAAAACCGCAAACCAAGTTTCTCTGCAGAATCTTAATCCTGGATTTAAATAGTTCGGTTTAGAAGACTTCAGAAATTTTCAAAGTCTGGAAGACTTCAGTCTGCGGACCATCAAAACCACGGAGCAAGTTCCTACAAATCCCGTTGTGACTTAATTTTAAATTAATTAAAAGTGTTAGTTCACGGCTGGGAGATTGGTCCACGAATGAAGGCCGGCGCGAACAAATAATGGTTCGCAGAAATGGAGAATGGTTTGCGAACAAGGAATTTCACAAAGGAGCACGCACGTTCAGAGAGATCTGGTTTCACAAAGAATTAAGTAAACGACAAAAGAAGGGCCCCTGTATTTATAGTTGTGGTCCCCTACCATGTCCACTCCCCTACTACAAACCATCCAAGTTTCAGGACCAATCTACATCGTAATGGCCTCCTCATCATTCTGATCGGACTCCATTCCGATGGGGGGAATTTGTAGGGTCCTGAAAAATCTGCAAAGGAGAATGGGAATCCCATTTAATACAAGGGAGATTCTACCCAATTTCCCCCCAAATAATTGTGGAAAAGTGTAGAGAATACTCAAAGGATGGCACAAGACAAACCGGTCCGCCCCCGTATTTGTAGGACGGGTGCCAACCCGGTCCACTATCACGAACCACCCCCACTGTGAACCACATCAACTGGCCCGGGCCGTATCCACTGTCATTCGTGGAATGGAGGCAAAACCCTACACGGCTGCGAAGCACTCCCCGAGATAGTTTGGATCGCATGGGAGGTGAGTTCAATGCCCCCCATGAGTTTTGGATTGACCAAGTCATCCGTAAACCAGGTTTCCAGTCATGGGCCTCCGCAAAAGGTTCTGCATGACCACAGATACATATCTTTACCCACTCTATAAAATTAGTTGGAGGGGGAAGAGGGGAATGGAGATCTATCATATTTGGGTGGAAGGATTTCAAAGAAAGGAGCTTAGGATTTCGCAAGCAGCAAAGTTCTGGTTCGCGAACCAGAACAGGTATGAAGGTGGAAACGAATTAATAAGGAACCGAAAATGCATAACCACTTGGTGAATCATGATCATAAAATAACAAAGAAAAGGAGACCATGAACCATGGCCCCTCCGCGGATGCAATCCCTGCAGACCAGGGAGTTTATGACCCCTTTTTATGATCCATCGCACCGTGTAGCACCCTCCTATGAGGGAGAAGCTCCGACTGAAGAACCTCCGACCGGCGTTGCCCTCAGCCACTACTCCTCACATGGACCCCTCCATGTACCAGCCTGGTACGCGGGCCGAACCCGAAGCCACAAACCACCCTGGATTGTGGGATGCCCATCAGTCCGCGGACCACCTTGGTTTGTGGACGACCTGTCCAACCGCGTAGCACCTCCCTACGCGAAGGGCTCCACCCCTCATACACCCGTGTGGTCCGCCAAATACTCCAGAGTTCCCATTCCCCAAGCCATATAAAATCTTT
Organism: Viscum album; assembly: GCA_963277665.1. Lineage (NCBI taxonomy): Eukaryota > Viridiplantae > Streptophyta > Magnoliopsida > Santalales > Viscaceae > Viscum > Viscum album. Next base: position 1,474,459,171 of record OY728135.1, read on the forward strand.
CTAATCCAACCTGATCCTCCACAACCCCCTCATTAGCCCATTCATTGGCCCCAAGCCGTCCCGATCCTTCATAACCCCCCCCCCATTGGCCCATTCATCGGCCCCGAGCCGACCTGATCCTTCGAAACCCCCTCATTGGCCCATTCATCAGCCCCGAGATGAGGCCTCCACCAGAGCCACCAGACCCGTGTGTTGTAACATTCAGGTGCATCAGCGCGCCGTTTTGAGTTCACATACCCATGGTAGTTGAGGGCGAAGGGTTTGCCCCGACCCTTGAGCGGGTTCCCGAGTCACTCCTGGTTCCACATACCCATGGTAGTGAAGAGTCCAGGACTGGGAGTCCCCTTTCTACCCCTCCACTTGTTAGGACTAGGGAAATTCTCCCCTCCATATGGAGTGGCAGACTACCCATCATAAGGAAGCACCCATGCATGTCCTTACTTCCCCACGGCCATGGACAAGGAAGGGCGTAGTGGTGAAGGGTGCTGCCCCGTTCTTCTTCAGAGTGAAGTCCCTTTTCTGATAGGCTTTATCACCATGGGAATCCATCTCGGAGTAAGCCCTGAATTTTTCTGGGCCGCCCCCATGTGTAAGCCCCATCGAACTTCCCATGAACGCACCTTTCACGACATGATCATCTGGTCCCTACTGCCTCTTGTTTCTTACACCGAGCATGAATTACGTGGGCTTAGAGTATGCATCAACCATGACATCCTCTCTTGGTCTGCCTTAGAGCATAAGCCCCATGATAATTCTAACTGCATGGAATTTGATTCCCCACCACAGGTATGCATAGGAAGCCTCCAGGAGGTTCAAGCCGATCACCATCGGACCCCCGATTCCACATTCACATCGGTTCTCTGACACCCCTATTCGAACTATGTGGGATTTGATTCCCCACCATAGGGATATGTAGGAAGCCCCCAAGAGGTTCAAGACCGATCACCATCGGACCACCAGGTCCACATTCACATCGGTTCTCCAACACCCCTATTCGAACTACGTGGACTTTGATCCCTGTCTCCTTGGAAGGGTACGTAGGAAGCCTCCCCGAGGTTCAATCCCAAGAATCGGTCATTCTGACCCCCCTTTACGTTGGTTTACCCACACCTTAGGCCACCTCAGAGTGTAAGCCCCATCCCAATCTGAACTATGTGGACTTTGATCCTTGTCTCCTAGGCATGGAACGTTGGAAGCCTTCCCGAGGTTCAAGACCAACACCCAGTCGATCCGACCATCTTCACGTCGGTTCAATGCACCAACCCTGGGAATCCTAGAGTGTAAGACCCATACCAAACCGAACTACGGGAATTCTTATTACTCTAACAAGGATACGAAGGAGGCCCGTACCATAGGTTTGATTAAAATGCTCAAGTCATTATCTATCCCCCCTGGATGACAATAAACTCCAGACTTCCTGGTTACGAAGCTTTAAAACAGTTCTGTCTCAATGAGTCCAGACTCTTCGGGGTCATCAATCCAATGGGGTATGGTAAACCTCAGCCATAAATGACACTGAACCACTGCGTCCAGTTGACCATTTCCAACCAGGAGTAATCTATGGATACTATGCTTGGGTATAAACCAAAGATTCACGAACATATGAATACATTTTAAATCTATAAGAGGGTCTCAGAAAAGACAATAATTTCCCCCAAAAGGGTGCGATGATATCGAATTCCCATCCTCTTTACCAATGTGAGTTCTTAAGCATCACTGGCCAAATCACCCAGCGAACGCCTGCCTTGGGAAAGCAGGTCCACGTATTGTTGGATATGGAACTGTTGGGTGTATCGAGGTGAAAAAAGTGAACCTGATTTAAGTGATTAAGCAGAACCCAATCTTCTTTAATCAACCGTCGGGTAGTGCACGTTTCTCCCCCACGATTCCGTCGTGTGTCGCAAGACACCCTCGTAGGTATGTCCCATTCACTAGATCCATCACATTAACATAATATGTGCTTATTCCATTATTCTAAGGCATGGTCTCACCATCCTAATCCATTTCATTCAAGTTTAACCATTTCTTAAAAAGAGCACAACTGTCATGACTTAACCATTTGTAACAATTTAGAGGAAACATGACATCATCAATTATCACCAAAGCATAATAAGAATTTAGCAGGAAAGCATAAGAATCTACTTCCTACTTTTATCTTGAAGACAGTGCACCACTGATCAAGGGGTTTTGTAATTAAATCGTTAGTTTAGGGACCAAGCAACCATTTTAATCTTGTCCCTGCAATTCACACTCTTTGCCAAAAAGAATTTAATTAAATCTAAACGTGCATAATTAACATACTAAAGCAGTACACAAATAACTCATTAACACTTCACTTTAAATTAAATGCAAGGAGAGGGATCCTACCTCAAGGTGGATCCATCCGTCCACTCAGGATCTTGATGCTTTCTAACTAAGAGTCGCTGCTGCTCCCCCATGAGGCATATGTGATTTCACATGCGTATAAGGACACTAAGCCTCTCAGAATCAATTTGGAGGACCGAAACAACCGAAATCCGCCTCGTCTTAGACGATGGATGTCGTATGCACACCAAAAATATACCGGGGAAACATCCACACAACCCTGGAATAAGTGGAACAAGAAAGAAACCAAAATCAACCAAACCCTAAAGCTAGGGGTGCTTGGCCAAACGAAATTAGGGCAAGGAGGAGCCCTAAAATGGCCAAGAATGGAGGAGGAAGGAGGGAGGAGCTTACCATAGAGATTATAGGAGGAATCACCAAGGAAAACAGAGGAGAGGAGGTCTAGGCAAGGGAGGGCTCACGCGAGGCCGAGGCGCCATGGGAGGAGGAGGTTCGTGTGAGTTTGGCCGAGAGGAGAGGGGAGAGTCCTCATTTAAGTGTAGGTTTTGTTTTTTATTTTTTTATTTTAAATTCATTTTAAATATTTTGAAAACTCAAAAAAGGGCATGGTGCACGGCTTGGGACACACAGTTTGGCAAACCGTGCACCAACTATGTGTCCCCCACTGGGCACCCAATGCACCCCGCATGGGCTGGCCACACAGTTTGGGGAAACCGTGCACAGGCCATGCAGACTCCTATGTCTCCCTGATTTAAGCTGCACGGTTTGGGCCACACAGTTTGAGAAACTGTGCGTCCACCATGCACCTTATGCTGACCTTTAAGAACCAACTTTCTTTGGGTCCGACACTCCCAGAACCCCTCAAGACACTCGAGAAACTTAACGGGCATTCACCCATGTACAAAAACATTAAAAAGATGAGTCCAAACCTTCGAAATCTCATTCCAAATCCCAATAATAAATTCATCCGGTTCAGTAATTGAAAATGTTCAATTTCCCCCACTTTTTAACCTGGTTCAAAACTCGGGTCATTACATGTTTGATATTTGTTAAATTAAAAAAACAAACAACTTTAAAAATGAATAAGACATTAATATGTTTTCAATTATTACATTTTATTCATTTTCTATAAATTTATATTTAATATATATTATTATTACTATTTATAATTAATATATATATATACATTTTACTTAATTCTTTTTATAAATATTTTTTTCATTAATATATTTTTAAATATTTTTTTAATTTATTCATATTTTTTTATTTAATTATTAAAATTTATTCATTTTTTATTGTTAAAATTTATTCATTTTATATATCAATATTTAATATATACTATTTGTTAATATTTATAATCTCTATATATGTATATAAAATTTATATGTTTTTATCAATAGTTATTTAATTAATAAAATGTTTAATATTATTCTTAATTTGAACATTTTTTAATTTTTATATGTTTATTTCATTTTATTCATTTTACATATCTACATATTTAATATAATCTAATTATTAATTTCTATAATCTATATATATGTATATTCAATTTACTCATTTTTATCAATAAACATTTAATTATTAAAAGTACAAATATATTTTTTTAAAAATTTATTTGTTTAATTATTTCATTTTATTCTAGACCTTAATCAATACTAAAAAAATCTGATAAAGCCTACCACATATCAGTGCTAAAAAAACACTGATAAAAGGTACCCTTTAACAGTGATAAAAATAAAGTGCTGATAAAGAGTACCTTTTATCAGTGCTTCATCAAAGAGTTGATAAAAGCTACCCTTTATCAGCGCTAAAAAAGTGATGACAAATGATTTAGTTTATTAGCACAGTGTTTGAGAACTGATAAAAGGTAACCTTTAAGAGTGCCCATATTAGCGCTGATAAAGGCAACCTTTATCAATTCTTATCAAGGCCACCACTTTTAAAGGTATGTTTTATTGTACTATATCCCCGAACAGACTAGGGCGTGAGTTCATTATCTAATAATTGGAACCCCCTAACAGACTGGGTTATGGGTCCTCTATCTATTATGTTGTATCCCCCTAATGGACTAGGTCATGGGTCCTCAATCTATTGAGTGGTACCCCCTGACATACTAGGGAGTGCGTCCTCTATCTACTGAGTGGTACCCCTTACAGACTAGGGTGAAACTCTTCCATACGATGAGTAGAATCCCACTATCACACTAGGGCATGGATCCTGCACCAACTGAGTGGAACCCCATGACACACTAGAGAGTGGTTACTATACTTGGGGATTTTTCCCCCACGAATGTGCAACATAGTGGAATTGTGTGGTTCCTCCATAGAGTTACTTCTATGGATAGTCATGCGAGGTGCATGGCATCATTTATGTGGCTCATAGAACTATTGGAATACTATTTTGTGGGATAGGGTGTGAGATTGAGATCCAATTTCTCTCCCATATGGTCTTTTTTATGATCACACACACACACACATATATATATCTATGTTTTTTATTTCTCTCATTTATTATTATGGGTTGAGTTGTTAATTTTTAGAGGGTCTCTTATTCCTCCCCTCCAATTTTCCGGGTATCATACTGGGTATATATATACTCACCCTTTCATGGGATTATCGCTCACATGTCATGTATTATATATATAATAGAGAGTTTGGTGATGGTTTTGGAGGATCTTAGGGATACCCCAGTGCATTTGACCATATACGGTGTTCATAGCATAGGGGTTTAGAGATGTGATATCTCAGTACATAATTTTCAAGTTACTATCACGTTGGGACGCCATTCTTAGTTGGGAATGTATTTCCCCTTTACTTTAAATTTTATGTTGTTGTACTCTTTTTTATCCCCTAGAGGTTGTTACATGCATGATTATTACTCTACATGTTACTATATTTTATTATTATTCTTCTATAGTATTTTATGAAGAATATTGGGTGCATGAATATAGGTACCTTAGTGAAAGGCCTCCCAATTTAGTTATATATCTTGGTTCTGGTCTCCAACCCCTAGTCTATGGATGTGGGATTGGGGTAGTTTCAGCCCGGTCTTCCATTGGTTTGGAGAGCCCTAATGGATTGAGTCATGATAGATTGATATGAGAGGTTGTTCAACCTCAGGACAGTGTTTGTAGTTTTTTCCCTATACGGGGTTTGGTTGTGAATTTAGGGAAGTGGTTTCAAAGTGCCTCGAGTGCATCTCTTAGGCTAGGGAGTCCAGTGTTGATGTCATAATTGATGTATCAATTCACTAGGATTTTGACTAACTTCTTGTCAACTAGACATATTGATACATTGGTTGAAGGGAACTTTGGTACATGTATCATATAGTACTGATTCTTTTGACTTTCCTTCCTCAGTCAGCTCCCCCATATCTCTATAGGATTATATCACCATGGTATGTTGTGATAATTTTTTTTGTTTCCTTCAAAAAGATATCCATTTAGGTTACCAAATTAGGATTATGATTATTATTTAATGAGTGACAAGGCCTCTGTTTAGGGGACATCACCCAAGATCATTAATCTATGTGTAAAGGTTGTTTCACCACCACCTGTTGAGCAATATATTTACTTGTAGAGTAGGTTTATCATGTGCACATGATTAGAAACTTTGTGAGTTAAAATACTAGGGGCCACTGAGGTTCCATAGTGTGCATGTTCTCCATGTAGCAGAGGATTTGATTAAATTAGTGATCTATGTTTTCATGATTTTGCATAACCTGACTGATCTGATGGTCTAACTGGAAGCCAACCTTTTCTAAAGACTATCTAGGAACTGGTGGTGTCTATTTATATATATTCATGATGAGTTGGAACTCTCATGGTTAGAATTCCATCATATGTTTCACGAGGAGTACATCCCCTCAATCTTGTTCTAAGTACATATTCTAGATATTTTAGAGATTTAGTAGAGAGGGATGAAAGTTTTGAGTACGTTGTTTCATTCACTGACCATACACGACACTCAATCAATAAGATTTGGGATATTTACTTTTAGGAATGGAAGTTAAAGTAGGGACCCTGAAGATATTTTCATGATAGTGTGGTACACATATGAATTCCCACATATGTTGGAGTGCTATAGTGCTAATTGGGGATAGAGGGATTCAGATATGTGGGATTCTAGGAAACTAGAGCTGGGGTTGGGTGGCAGAGGGATGAGCCTTCTGCAAAAGCTAGTAGGTGCAAGTCGGCTAGGTCTTGGCATGTGAGACCTCCTCATGACTAAACATAGGCACATGGTCATGCAGATCGAGTAACATACAAAGGACCAGGGTATCCTAGATAGGGGTGATGTTAGGCATGTGATGGGTGAGGTCACATGGAATGTGATTTCCCGAACCAATGTGATGAGGATGGTAGAAATATCGTGGATGGACCTCCATTGAAGAGGTAGTACCATGATTCAGGATCTCCCATGTGAGGACACGTAATCCCCAAGGGAGGTGGAGCTATTAGAGGAGAAGGTGGATCTCCTAGAACATGAGATTCTAGTGGTGTATGATATTATGATATCCTTCCACCACCACCACTAGGAGGACCACTTCAGGATTAAGAGGATGGTGGTTGGGGCCATAGGCAGTTGCTAGTGATGGATGATTATTAACCGACAACCCATGAGATGATTAGAGTTATGATATGTTTTTATTATATTATTGTTTTAGTACTCTTATACATAGATGTGAGTCATTACTTAATCTCCATACTCCCTGTGAGAGGGTTTGGGATCTTAGTAGAGGCTTTAAATGATTTTTTTTTCATGAGGTTCTTACAGGGAAAACTTCTTTGATATCATTTTTCTATTGAATGTGTGAGCTATTTCTTTGTGTAGAGAAGTTCTCATGAGGCCTTTTGGTCATCACGATGAGAACTCATGACATTTTCTTGGGTATATATTGGTTTTCCATGCTCTGAGGATAGATCAATTGTCATTATATATGATCTATATCCCATTTTATTGAGGGGATGGGATTATATTTTATGACCCACAATAAACTCATGGTAGAGAAAGTTCGCAAGTAGGAAGATGTAACCCATTACCCATCAGTTGGTGAGTCCATATTTTAGGAAAATAATCTCTTAATGTATATGTATTCCTTCATTCATGGAGGATTATATGGATGTATTCACTGAGGATGTTTCAGTACTGGATCTGAGGTGGGATATGGAGTTTTGAATGAAATTTCACCATCAGAAAACTCATATATCATTATAGGTATATTGGATGGCCCCTACCATGATCCAAGAGTTGATGTTGTAGTTGGAGGACCTTTGAGATAAGGGATTTATCAAACCCAGTGTGTGTCCTAGGTAAGATTCATTTTTTTCATGAAAAAGGTGGATGGGAGCTTCTGACTTTGTGTTGATTATCATAGTTAGAACTATGACATAATAATGAACAAGTAACCCTTGATGAGGATTGACGGTCTCTTTCTTGAGTAGTGAGTCATGAGATAGTCCTCAAAGATAGATCTCATGTATGACTACCAGCAGTTAATGGTTCGTGTGGTTGATATTATGATGCAATCAATCTAATGTCTCTATGAAAACTATGAGTTCGTGGTGATACCTTTTGGTATGAGTAATCTCGTAACAATGTTTATGGTTTTTATAAAATAGATATTCTAGCCATACTTGGACTGATTTTTAGTTGTCTTCAAGGATAACATACTCCTCTACTCCACATCCAAGGAAGAGAATATAGAGCACTTGAGGATAGTCCTATACCTACTTCAAGAGCACTAATATGATGGTAAGATTTCAAAGTTATTGTTCTAGTTCCACAAGGATACCTTTAAAGTGTATGTAATTTATGATAATAGATTATCTATAGACCTGATGAAGATTTATGTGGGGATATCTTGGGGTATACCCAAGAGAGTGTTGTAGGTGAAAAGTTTTCTATTATTGGTAGGGAAGTATAGGAGGATCATGGTAGAATTCTCTAGGATTGAAGTTCATTTGACTACCTTGACACAGAAAGAGTAGTCATTTATCTAGATTGAACAGTGTTATAGATCCTTCTAGGCATCGAGGCTAAGGTAGATTAGTGATCCTATTTTGAGACTACTAGGGAGGGTGTGAAGTACATAGTGTATTGTGATACCTTTGGAGCTGGGTTCATTTGTGTGTTGATACAAAGGCTGGAAGTTATTGTGAATGGGTTGAGGTAATTGAGACCACATGAGAATAACTACATAAATCACAACCTTAAGTTAGAGGCAGTAGTCTTCACTTCAAGAATGTAGAGGCATTATCTTCCGGGATATTAATTTTTTGTTTACTAAGACTATCATAGACTCGCGTATGTCTTCACACAGAGATACTTGAACCTGAGAAAAAGTATATTGTCGAAGTTTCTACAATATAATGACTTTGGGATGCTCTATACTCATGGTAAGGTAAACGTGGCGGTAGATACCCTTAGTAGGATATCAAAGGATTTCTTTGTGGAGGAGGAATATGATCATTTAGCTTCATTGTATATAACCCTATTAGGGGAGGAGGGTGAAACTTTTCTTCAGTTGATGGTGTTGAATCATTAATTTCACCATCTTATGAGGGTGAATCAAGTGGGAGACATGATATATTATGTACTACATGTCTAGATAGCCTCAGGATATTCACCATATGGATTTTATGAATGAGGGAATCACATCATCCTATTCTAGGGAAAACCAGTTTTCAATTTCATGATGTGAGAGGAGGTTCTGAGGGAGTTTTACACTTCTTATTTGGTTGTACATCATTGTGTAAAGAATATGAATGGGTCCTTCAATGGTAGTTTTGGTGGGATGGTATGAGGAAAAGTTTTTTTTTTGAGTTTATATCTCAGTATATCACTTTTTAGAAGGTGAAGGTTGATCACAAGGTTCCAAGAAGTTTATTGTGGCCTCTTGAGACCCTGAAGTAGAAATGTGATGGAATATGAATGGAATTTTTATAGGAATTATTTAGGTAGTGAGAGGACATGATTCCATCATGGTGATAGTTGACCAAATTAAAAAGTCATTTAAGTTCCTTAATATGAGGGATTAGAGTCATATTAGGAGTTGGGAATGTTGTACATGAGATAGACTGTTCACATTTATGGGGTGTTCCTGTCTTGGACCATGATATGTGGTTCACATCAACGTTGTGGATAGCCCTGTCGGGGGAAATTAGGACCCAGATGAGGCTAAGTATCGTTTAACTCCATATAGATGTGTAGGCTATGTGAACTATACAAAACTAGAGGATATGCTGAGGTATTTCATGTTATACTTTATCCAAAGATGTAAGGATCACCAACCTTTGGTAGATTTTTCTTATAATAATAACTATCACTCTAATTTTTTAATGACACATTTTGAGGACATGTAAAAGACTCCCTAAAGTTCACCCTTATGCGTGATTGAGATTAGTGTGGCATCTCTTTTCGGTTCAGATATGGTGCATGTGATGATGGAGAAAGTCCTTGTGATCTGTGACGGGATGAGGATAGCTCTTAGGAGGCATAAATCTTATGTATATCGATGTTGTAGGATCTTTTATTTTGATTAGGGAGAATGTGTTTTTCTAAGAGTCTCCCCATGATGAGGATTGTTGAGATTTTTCAAGGGAGGAAATATATCATTGAGGTTTATTGGAATGTTAGAGATCATAAAGAGGGTTAGTGAGATTTCTTATTTCATTGCCTTACCACCACAGTCAAAGTAAGTGCATGATGTCTTCCACATTTCATAGTTGAGAAGATACATGCATGAACATAAAAAAGTTATTAACTAGGGTAATATAGACATCAAAGATGTACCATATTCACAGAGTACCCTGTGAAAATCGAGGATTTGTATGAGAGGATCCAACATGAATGGACCATTACCTAGGTTCGTGTGTAGTGGTAGCATGAGAGCAAGAATGATGGATCATAGGAGTGGGAAATCTAGATACAATTCCATCATCCCCAACTTTTTAATTAGTTTTTTATTTTTGAGTATGAAAATATTGAATGATGGAATAATTTAGAGTCCCCATTTTTTCCTTGTAAGAGTTTGAAATATATTATAAAATATTTTCAGAGCCATGAACTAAGAGGACATGTTATTTTGAGGCCCTATGATCCCAAAATTAATTTAATAAAATTATTAAATATATATTATATCATGCATGCATAGTTTTTTAGAAATAATGGAATATCTCCTAAATATATTCTCTGATCAGAAACATTAGACCATGGTTGAATATAGAACAATAAGTTTTCCCTAGGTGTTACCTAATTTTCATCGGTGTGAGATTTTCATTAGAGGAAACCATTGATGGGTATATTTAATTAAATAAATAATTAAATTGTTTATTTTAAATTGAATGAACTAAACTATTTAAACCTCTATAAATATTATATTATCTAAAATCTAAAGGGTTATCTGCATAACCCTAAGATTTTTTGGAGGATATTCCATCAAACTTCATCGGTGGTTTGAGATCAGACACTGACCAAAATCCGGATCAAGGTGAATTGAGTTATAGAAGATGTAACATGTAACACCCCGACTCCTCTTTACTGGAGCCAGTTCCTGACTTGTTACATTGGTATGGTTAGAAGGAATTAAATCCAAAAGGAATGATCAGTTTAGTAGTCTTGAAGAAACTAGGTACATAGATGTAACTCAAATTACATTGGAAAAGGTTACAAAGTACAATACATAACTAAAAATAAAAACTACATCCAAAGAAACTCAATAAATGATCTCATATTCATAACCTTTTGAAGTTAAATATATGAAATGGGTGAGATAAAATTCTTAATAAGGGCTAAAAATAGCAGAATCATGAATCAATAATAACAGAATCATAAACAAACATGGAATTGTGAATAAATAAAGAACACACACCATTAATAAACTGAGAAAGAGCCTGCATCCATAGATTTCATCATAGTGAAAACCTCATGTATCGTAATAACTAAAAATGAATAAAGAGAATGATTATTAGTTGGAATTCATGTATCTGGAACACAATACCATAATACCATTAAATGATTTAGTTCTGTGGGTAGAAACCTATCTGATTTTTGGAAACAAAATTGAAGGGTTTGTCACCAACTGATTTGTCTCATGAGACCTATCAATGAATCGAGGGACTATAGAGGGACCCACCCACAACTAAAATTCTAAATAATTCTTTATAAATTGATTTAATACAAGAAAAATATTCCTTTTCAATATCCTTATAGAGTAGAGGATACATATTAATCAATATTTCCACAATTAAAACAACATTCAAAATAAACAATGTATGTTAAATGGTATACGACTTAGAAAATAATCATGTCCATGAAATGGGAATATTAATATTTAATAAAAATATATTTTCAAATTAATATTTATCTCATATGGGCAATAGGTACACCACATAATAATTATTAGGTGCATAATACAAAGTAAGTCAAAATGAAAGGGAAAATTGAGACAAAGACTCTTACCAAAATTTAATCAATCGAGTCATATGAACAAAAAATATTAACCACAAAATGAATAAAAAAATACCATAAATATTTATATAATCAGGATAATATATATCAAAAGTCAGTAAACAATACACCACACACAATAAATAAGTGGCGAACAATGGAAATCTCACGGAAATGAAAGTGAGATGAGAAACCCCTTACCTTAAGTCCGAATGTGTTCCCCTCTATAACATAAGGTCCTGGAATATGAAATTATACTTATTAATAAATTAATTAAGAATATATCAGACATTTATTTAGTTTATCATAATTCTGATTAGTTCATTTATGTCTTTACTGATAAGTTATAATATCGAATTTTGTTGTTCTAGAGTGTTCATTTTCTTGATTTTCATAATCGATTCACTTGTTTTTAAGTAATGGAGTTCATGTGGAATGGTTGAGAATCTCCAATAATTGAAATTAAATATTATTTACGAAAATCCCAAATTTTTAATGGTCATTTATATCATTTGGTTACATGTAATGAGAATGAATCATTATATGATAACCACTTCGATTATTCGGCAGTATTTGGATTATTATGAACTAGTTTTGTCATAAAAATTAATAATATGTACATATACTTGTTCATGAATATTAATTTGGTTATAATAAATATATTATAGTCTGGTTCAACAATCAAAATGTTTTTATGACCAGTAATGAAGGATAAAATGAAGAAAAAAACTTCTTCATCAATGAAAGTTATAAATTGGAACCACATGGATGTTGATTTCATTTATAAGAACAAAAGGGAGGGAGTATGAATATTGATGATGGTTCTTCCATTAACATGATATAATTCTAGTATATAGATGATACTTTAGTTATAGTAGTCATTTCGATAGAGAAGGTTGGGAGAGAAAAAGAAAAGGGATGAAATTGAAAATAGAAAAAAAGTTGAGAGATCCCTTATGAAAATTTGGCAACATAGCGACATCGCTTAAAATTTCATAAAATGAATTGATGAGAGAAAAAGGGTATCTCATCATATGTAAATCAAAAGGAACTTAATTGGAATACATAATATCAAAACCCAACATATGATAAGGGAAATTCAAAGAGATAACATAAAAGAAGTGTTGTCTAAAAGAGGAGGGAGAAGGGTTCTCTTACCTTGTAGAGTAACTCCTAGAACATGAAGGTTGCGAACATGGGGGATTAATGGCACCTTGGGAGGACTAATATGGAGGTAGAAACAATATATCTTCTAGGATGGTGGATTCAGAATGAATGAAAATGAATGGATGAGTGGGTATTTATAGTAAAAGAGAGAGAATTTTTTATTAATTTAAAAAGACACCTTATTAGCGATTTTTGTAAAACCATGGGCTTTCCCATTGAATTTTCCCATGATATTAGCCACATGGAAAACATAATGTCATATGTTACTATACACAAGTCGACTGGCCTCTTATATTAATTATTATATCATTATGATGCCATTAAACTACCGAAAACTCAAAACAGTATTTTTACTATTCACGAAAAATTCCAGTATTTTAGAAAAATCCCAAAAATTCACCCTAACCATTTTTAGATGTATAGAATTTAAAAATGAACTCCATTTTTTGAAAATAATTTTCTATATATTATTAATTTAATTTTTAAATAAAATCACTGTTAATTTGAAAAAGAAAAATTTTAAAGTTATAATTAGTTTTATATCAAATTGAAAAATTAATTAAGATCTTATTATCTTATTAACTTAATAAAATAAAATATTATCATTATTTACTATTCATTAGAGTCATATTACTATTCATAAGGGTATGTTACTATTCATCAAAAATCATTTTGGTTCTATCAGACTCCAAATGACCTACTGGTCACAACTCTAGATAACCGTTTTTTGAAATTCAAAACATTGAAGTGGAAAATTTATGTTTAATAGATATGTTATGACTATCTCCAAAATAACGAAGTGTTTTTTAAAGGAACACAGTGATTTATAAAATATAGGCTATGAATAGAATATATTTAATAGAATCATACCATAAAATGTTCAGGGTTTTATATTATTCCCTCCTTCAGAAATTTCATCCCCAAAATTTTATATACAAAGCCCACCAAAAGGATTTGGGTGGTTCTTCTTCATAACATTCTTAGTTTCCCATGTTGCATCCTCCATATTCTCTTTTATCTAAAGAACCTTTAATAGATGAGTTTTCCAATTTCTCAAAACCTTCTCCCTTATGTCATGAATCCCTATAGGCTCTTAACAATATAACAAATCATGTTCTAGTTCTATTTCTTCATGGGTGAGTACATGCATGGGGTCTGGCATGTATTTATTCAACAATGACACATGGAACACATCATTAACTTTGGAGAGACTTTACAGTATTGCTAAATGGTAATCTATATCTCTTATTCTTTCCAAAATTTTAAATGGTCCGATGTACCTAGGGCTTAGTTTCCCTTTCTTACTAAACCTTAAGACACCCATCCATGTAGATACATTAAGAAAGACATGATATCCCACTTGGAATTCCAAATCCTTTCTTCGGTTTTCAACATAAATCTTATACCTACTTTGGGATTCTTTAATATGTGCTTTGATTTTCATCACCTTGGTTATGGTCTCTTCAATAAGTTCTATTCCTATAAGTTTCCCCTCACCAGCTTCATCCCAAAAACTTGGAGTTTGACATCTATTTCCATATAATGCTTCATATGGAGTCATTTGAATACTAGAATTGAAACTATTGTTGTAAGAAAATTCCGCCAAAGGAAATTGTTGATCCCAAATACAATGAAAGTCAAGAGGGAATGATCTGAGTATTTCTTCTAGTATTTTAATAGTCCTTTCAGACTGTCCATCGGTTTGAGGGTGATAATCAGTACTCATACATAGCAGAGTATTCAAATCCATCTGGAGACATTTCAATAATTTTGATGTAAAATGGGGATCACGATCAAAATTAATTTACAAGGGTACACCATGAATTCTTACAACTTAATTAATATATAGACTTTTTAAATGATAAAGTGGTAAATCTTCTCTTATAGAAAGAGAATGTACTAATTTTGTAAAACGATCAACAATGACCCATATTGCATCATTCCTTCTTAGAGACTTTGGTAGCCCCATGAAAAAGTCCCTTGTAATATCAGCCCATTTACATATAGGTATAGGAAAAGGGTTTCATGGATCCTCGAGGATGTTGTCTTCCAATATTCACCTCTTGAAAAACCAAGCATCTCGACACATAATCAGCAATCTACCTCTTCATGTTATCCCAACAAAAATGGTCCTTTGGATCTCTATAAATCTTTGTGCTACTAAGGTGTATAGAGAAATCAGATCTATGAGCATCATCCAATAGTTCCCTCTTTAGATCATGAATATAAGGAACACAAAGTCTCTTTCCAAATTTCAAAATTCCACCTTCATATAAAAATTAAATCAACTTTCCATCATTTACAACTTTAATTTTCTTCTGAAACTCCTCATCATAATTTTGGGAACTTTTTACCCTTTCCAGTAGAGAAGGTTTGGAAACCATTTAATAAATTAGTGATTTGTTACCTTCCATGATAATTCCCATATCCATATTTACTAGATCTATGAACATAGGATCCCTTTCAACTCTTATCTCGTTCAGGATTCCATGGTCTTTTCTACCTAAGGAATATGCCACCATATTTAACTTTCAAGGGTGGTAGTCTATTGAAAAATAATAATCTTTGAGTAACTCGAGCCATCTCCTTTTCCTCATATTGAGTTCATTTTGTGTAAAAATGTATTTCAAACACTTATAATCCATGTATATCTCACATTTTTTCCTTAAAGAAATGTCTTGATATTTTCAAAGTAAATATTATGACTGTTAACTCAAGATCATGAGTTTTGAAATTTTAATCATGAGTCTTCAAATGCCTTGATTGATAATCAATAACTTTATCATTTTTCATAAAGACACAACCCAGGCCATTCTTTGATGCATCACTATATAACACAAATCCATCATTTCCTGATGGAAGAGTCAAAATTAGAGCATTAACCAGTCTTATTTTCAATTATTGAAAGCATTCTATACATTATTTTCCCATACAATATTAACCCCTTTACATGTGAGCTTGGATAGTGGGTTCACCAGTCGGGTGAAATTCTGAACGAAATGTCGATATTAACTTGCTAAGCCAATACAACAGTGTACCTCAGTTATGTTTGTTGGCATGGGAGAATCTTGGATTACCTTTTTCTTCACAGAATCAACTAGGATTCCATCCTTAAAATAATATGACCTAGAAAAGAAATTGATTGAAGCTAGAATTCACAATTGGTAAACATCCCATATAATTCATTTCTTATAAGAGTTTTTAGAATAATTTTCAAGTGATTATCATGGTCTTCATAGATTTTGGAGCATACCAGGATATCATCAATGAATACCAAAAAAAAAATATCAATATATTCCTTGAAAAATATATTCATTAAATATTTGAAAATAGATGGTGCATTCGTCAGTCCAAAAGTCATCACTGTAAACTCATAATGCCTATACCTGGTTCGAAACACTGTCTTTGGAATATCTTCCTTCCTCACACACAACTGATGATATCCAGATCGAAGGCCAATATTTGAAAATTATTGTGATCCTTGAAATTGATCCAAATAATCATAAATTATTGGTATATGATACTTATTCATTATTTTAATATCATCAATTACCCTATAATCAATGCAAACCCTCATGGATATATCTTTCTTGTTGACAAAGAGGACAGAGGGTCCCCATGGAGAAATACTAGGTTGAATAAATACCTTTTCACTCAATTCCTAATTTTTTTTTCTTTAGCTCTACTAATTACACAATGTCCATTCTATTGGTAGAATTTGATATAGGTCTTTCATTAGGAATTAAATCAACATAGAACTTAACTTCCCACTCCGGAGGATGTCCAGGTAAATCTTCTGGAAATACATTATTGTATTCTTGCACTCTATGCACATCTTAAATTCGAAAATTTCCTTCATTTCCTATAGATATTCGTTTATAATCCTTTTTAGGTATTGAATTAAGTATAGATACTGGGTGTGGATCTAGATAAGAATCAGGTGGTGAGGTTTCTGCTCTAAAGATTTGGGATTCTACACCATTTTGAAAAATTGTAACTTCTTTATTCTTACAACAGATCTTCACATCATAATTTTATATCCAATTCATACTGATAATTATATAAAATTAAATCATTGGTATGATGATAAGTTTAGAAAATAAAGCATGTTTATGTGTCATGAGGGGGTCTAATCGACATGCTTTTATTGTAATGATACATCCCTAAGGATTTTTTACTAACAACTCTATTATTAAATCAAATTGGACATGTCTAATTTTCTTGGAAAACTGGGAAGATATAAATAAATGCGATGTTCTAGAATCAAATAAAACAATGGATAATTTTGAGGAAACAATTAAAGTACCTGCCACAACTTCATTAGGAACTTAAACCTCCATCGTTGTAATCGTATAAGCTCTCCCTTGCTCTGTTGGCCTTTTCCGAGGCATGATTCCTGGGCTCTTAGGACACTCATTTTCATAGTGTCCCATCTCTATACAATTGTGTCATTTAACATCATCAAAATGTTTCTTCCCTTTGAATTCATTAGATCGATAACCCTTTTATCCACACTTATAGTAGACTCCCATGACTTTCAATCATTTCCCTAGATGATTCTTTCCACATTTCTCGCATAATGGGAATTTCTTCGTAGCATTGGTAATCTTTGATGCTTCACCTTTTTCTTGGTTATTAGAGTACTGCTTCATATCTTATTTTCCCTTGAACAAAATTTTTCTAGAGAAATCATTCTCTGTTTTGATGGAAATTGATACAATTTCATCATATGATGAAAATGTTTGAGAAGATAGTTCCCATTAAAGACTTGGCTTAATACCTTGAAATAAATAATCAATTTTTTCTGCTGATTCACGTATGTAATCTATGGAATAACTGGCTAGACTTATGAATATGACCACATACTCCGAAATAATATCTTCCTCCATTGGCTTTAAGCCACGGAATTTCCTCTTCATTTTAGTTTTTTTCTCATGAGGGAAATATTTTTCAAATAATATTACCTTAAAAGTCCTCAATTCCATATATTCTATTTTCTCTTCCTCCTTACAACCAGAGTAAGTTGTCTCAATATGGTCATGATTTGATCTGCTCCAATATTGAATATGTTGACTTGCTCAGTGGGGAAATCCCTACATTACCCATGAGTATTTATTCCCCTTCATCCATTAGGTACCATTTCTAAATAATGTCATACACTATATTAGGTTATGAATCTCAAATATAAAAGCACTTGACATAGATTGAAATTCTATGCATAACTAATCTCATAAAAATGTTTTCTCTGATGAAAAATTTACGTTAAAATATTTCATAAAGTCTTGTAAAGAAAATGTGAATTATTCCAAGAATATACCCCAGGAGTTTCAACACAAAGAGTGCAGCAAGGCACTTTTTAGTGTACTAGGATACCCCAAGTCAAGTCTGGAACTCCTTGTTAGAGTTTTCACTCCTTGGTACATCTGTTCCAAAGCCACATCTACCTATTTGTATCTTAATAAGGATGTATTTTCTAGAAAGATTCAAATAATCTATTCTTTACCAAAATTCTAGGATTCTCTTGTGTGTTTATCCTCAAATAAAACTGTAGTGATTTGTTTCCTAATATACAATTTCTAATCAAGTTTCTAAGTTTTCTTCCAAACATCCACTGATACCAACTATAACACCCCGACTCCTCTAGACCAAAGCCCATGAATTAGTTGTTACATTTTCATGGTTAGAAGTAATGAAATACAGATGGAGTGATCAGTTTAATAGTTTTTAAGAAACTAGATACATATATGTAACTCAAATTACATTGTAAAAGGTTACAAAATAAAATACATAACAAAAACTAAAAATTGCATCCACAAAAACTCAATAAATGATATCCTCTCCATAACATGTTGAAGGTAAAAAATGAAATGGGTGAGCAAAAATTATAAGTAAGGGTTACAAATAGTGTAATCATGAATCACTAATAATTTAATCATAAACCAATATGGAATGGTGAATAAATGAAGAACACGCTCCATTAATAAACTGAGAAAGAGCCCACATCCATAGATTTTTTCATAGTGAAAACCTCATGGAAAGTAATAACTAAAAATGAATAAAGAGAATTCTTATTAATTAGAGGTCATGTATCTAGCACATGATACCATAATACCATTAAATGGTTTAGTTCTATGGGTAAAAACCCATCTGATTTTTAGAAACAAACTCGAAGGGTTTGTCGCCAACTTATTTATCTCATGAGACTCGTTGTTGTATAGAGTGGATATAGTGGGACCCAAACACCATTTAAAGTCAAAATAATTATTTATACATTTATTTAATACAATATCAATATGGATTTTCAATATCTGTATATATTACAGGATACAGATTCATCAATATTTCCACAGATAAAACAACATTCAAAATAAACATCGTTTGTAAAATGGTATACGACTTAGAAAATAATCATATCCTTGATATGAGAATATGGATATTTAAAAAATATATAATTTAAAATGAAAATTAATCTCAAATTGGATGTCGGTACACCACATTATAATTATTTGGTGCACAATACAATGTAAGTCACAATGAAAGGGAAAATTGAGACAAAGTCTCTTACCACAATGTAATCAATAGAGTCATATGACCAAAAACTAATAACCACAAAATGAATCAAAAAATA
Source organism: Viscum album (assembly GCA_963277665.1). Taxonomy (NCBI): domain Eukaryota; kingdom Viridiplantae; phylum Streptophyta; class Magnoliopsida; order Santalales; family Viscaceae; genus Viscum; species Viscum album. The sequence goes on from OY728135.1 coordinate 1,474,478,740, forward strand.
CCATGAATATATATATAATCATGATAATATATATCAAAAGGTTGTACACAATACACCACATACAATAAATAAGTGGCAAACAATGGAAATCTCATAGAAATGAAAGTGAGATGAGAAACCCCATACCTTAAGTATGAATGTGTTTCCCTATTGAAATTAAAGTACTGGAATATGAAATTATAATAATTAATAACTTAATTAATAATCTATTATATATGAATTTAGTTTATCATAATTCTTATTAGTTCATTTATTTCCTTTTTGATAAGTTATAAAATCGAGTTTCGTCATTCCGGAGTGTTTGTTTTCATGATTTTCATAATCGGATCACATGTTTTTAAGTAATGGAGTTCATGTGAAATGGTTTTGAATCTCCAGAATTGAAATTATATATTATTTATGAACATACATAATTTTTAATGGTCTTTTCTATCATTTTTTACATGTAATGAGGATAAATCATTAGATGACAACAACTTCAATCTTTTGCCTGTATTTGGATTATTATGAACTAGTTTTGTACTAAAAATTAATAATATGTACATATAATGGTTCATAAATATTAAATAGGTTATAATACATATATTATAGTCTAGTTAAACCATAAAAATGGTTTCATGACTAGTAATGGAGGAGAAATTGAAGAACTAATCTTCGTTGTCCACGAAGGTTATAAATTGGAACCTCATGGACATTGGTTTCGTTTATAAGAATAAAAGGGAGGGAGTAAGAATATTGATGATGGTTCTTATATTAAAATTATATATTTTTAGTATATAGATGATAATGGAGTTATCATGTTCATTTGTATAGAGGAGTATATTAGAGAAAAGGAAAAGTGATGAACTTGAAAATAGAAGAAAGTTGAGAGATCCATTATAAAAATTCGATAGCCTAAGGGCGTCGCTTAAAATTTCATAAAATTAATTTATGAGATAAAAAATGGTATCTCATAATATATAAATAAAAATTACTTTAATAGTAATGCATAATTTCAATCCCCATCATATGAGAATGTAAATTCAAAGAGATAACATAAAAGAAGTGTTTACTAAAAGAGGAGGGTGAAAGGTTCCCTTACCTTGTAGAGTAACTCATAGAACTTGAAGTTTGGGTCCTTGGTGGATTAAGGACACCTTGGGAGGAATACTATGGAGGTATAACCAATATATATTTGAGTTTTATGGATTTTTAATGAAATAAAACGAATAGATGAGTGTGTATTTATAGTATAAGAGAGAGAATTTGTGATTAATTTAAAAAGACACCTCATTAGTGTTTTTTGTAAACCAATGGGCTTAACCATGGTATTTTCCCATGGAATTAGAAACTTGAGAAATATAATTTCATATTTTACTATACCCATGTCATAGAACATTTTATATTAATTATTAGATCATTATGATGTTATTAAACTACCGAAAACGCAAAACTGTATTTTTACTATTCACGAAAAATTCAAGTACTTTACTAAAATTCACTCAAACTATTTTTTCCAGGTAGAATTCAAATATGAAATCCATTTTTTGAAAATAATTTTCTATGTATTTTTAATTTAATTTTTAAATAAAATCATAGATAATTCAAAAAATAACAATTTTAAAGGTATAATTAGTTTTATATCACATTGAAAAATTAATTAAGATCTTATTATCTTATTACCTTATGAAAATAAAATATTATCATTATTTAATATTCAAAAGGGTCATATTAATATTCATAAGTGTATGTTGTTATTCATCAAAAATCAAGTTGGTTCTATCAAAATCCAAATGACTTACTCGTCACAACTCTAGATGACTATTTTTCAAAATTCAAAACATCGATGTGGAAAATTTATGTTTAATGGATACGTTATGACTATCTCTTAAATAAAAAAGTGTTGTTTTAAATTAACATAGTTCTTTATGAAATATAGGCTATGAATAGAATATATTTAAGAGAAGCATGCCATAAAATTTTTGGGGTGTTATACAACATGTCTTATATATAATGGGAAACTACATTATTCACCCAAGAACAATAAAACATCAATGTAATTCTTGTCAATTGTGGTTTCTTCCCCTTTTTATTATAATATCAAGCATTATCAAAAAAAATTCATGGTGTGAATTTAAATAAATCCTTTTCATGAGCCCACGTATTGAATAATTTTTTTAATTTAAATTGTTATTCTTGTTATTGTTGGTTTCACCCCAGTTATTCCCAATAAATATTAGTTTTTCCAAGAACGATTGACCGATGATTGTTTCACCTTTGTTTTTATTAATTTCTCTCATATTTTATCACATTCTTCACCATTTTCCAAGGAATCTATAGTCTGACTTCTCTGAGTGGCTTTAATCATGATTGAATCCCTAGATTCACATCCTATTCATGTGAGATTAATTGATTGGTGATTTGAGTAAAGATAAGGATGAATTTCAGGATATGAGTGATGATTACCCTAGATTTTGGGTCCATGATCTATTGTCTAATGTTAAAATGTGTTTGAGATAATCTATGGCATTATATAGGCATTTGGATTACCTATTTCAGGACACTAGAGCCCAAAAATCAATGGAAAGAGAAGTATTGGGTACATTTGACTCTAGATCTTAGTCTTATGGTGTAGGTCATGGCAGAAATTGTGGTGGAAGAGGTGTTATGATAACCTATTAAATAAAATGAACATTGTATGAAAATCATGACTGCACGCTATGTACTAGGATTAACACATGCTACGTAGACCCTTGGCTATAGATTCTAGGGTTTTTGTGTATGTTAAATACCACACACCATTTGGGAACCCCACATTCCATGTGAATCGGTGTTGGAAGCTCGAGTTGTACTCCAGGAGTACACAGATTGGGACATTTCCCAACATACAGTGTGTAATGGTACATGACCAAGTACAAAACATCTTGATGAACATGGATTGGAGAGCACGAGTATGCCCCGCGTTTCTAAGGCACGTCATGTTGTACACTTAAATGATGTGTAGTACTACATGTATAGTGATACACATATTGGTGAGGACTCATCCCGGAAGAAGATTGGGGACACATACCTTGTGGCTCCCCTTACATGTCGTGTACTTCCATTTTGGGAAACCATCTACCTCTCATATCTCTTTTATTTGGGCTCATATTTTGGCCAACTAGTAGCCTATATGGAGTGTATCTATTACATAGAACATGATGGTGGACTTCATAGTGTATTTTGAGATATGATATGAAATATTCCAAGCATGAATATTCTTTATGAAGTGATTGACGATGGTAGTGATTAGGGTAGATCATTTGAGAGTGGTATCTCCATGATAGGATAGGGTCCGGGTCCCCTATCTACTGAGCAGAACCCCCTATCAGAATAGGTCACAAGTTCTCTATCTATTGAGTGGTACCGCCAACAAGAATAAGGAATATGGAATCAATCTACTGAGTGGTACCCCCACAAAAGACTAGGGCATGAGTGCTCTACCTACTAAGTGTACCCCTTTGATTGACTAAGGAAAAACTATTATATCTACTCAAAGGTACCCCTAAGGGACTATAGTGTGGGTCCTTTATCAGCTGAGTGATACCCCTAGATAGACTAAGGCGAGGGTCCTCTATACAATGAGTAGAAATAAACATTGTACTAGGGTGAAGATCCTTTACCCACTGAGTGGAACCTTTCAGCCACACCAGGTTGGTGGTCCCATACTTGAAGATTGAAACCCCTCAAATTTGTGACATAGTGGAAAAGTGTTGGTCCTCCATGTGGTTACTTCTATGCACCTACACATGAGGTGATGGGTATCATTTATGGGCCTCTTATAACTATTGTAAAACTCTTTCCTATGCGGGGATGTGAGTTAGAGATAGAAATTATCTCTTGTATGAGATTCTATTATTTGTATATATTTATATTTATATCTATGTATTGTATTTATTTCCACTCTTTCTATGGAATGAGTTGTCTTTTTCTAGGGTGTCTCATATTTCTCCTCTTCCAGTTTTTAGAGAATCCTTTTGGTTATATACATATACTCACCCTCGTATGAGCTCCACTCCCACACATGTTATGTCTTATACATATGATAGATAGGTTGTCAATGATTTCAAAGGAGCTTAGGGATAAATAGGTTCATTTGACCATGTTTGATGTTCTGGGATTAGAGATTTGGAGCTGGTCACTGATAGAATTTATTTTCCAGTTATTCATAAGTTGGGAAATCTTTTATAGTTGGGTGTGTATTTTACCCTATACTTTTGATATTACACTATCGTACTCTTTTTTATCCCCTAGAGTTTGTTACATGAAATATTATAACAACATATGTTACTATATTATATTATTATTCCTCTGCACTTCTGCATGGATATAGTTGGGTCTGTACATACCTGTACTTTAGGAAAATCCCTCCCATTTTAGTTATTCCTTTTGGCTATAGTCACCATCCCTAGGCCTATGGAAGTGATCTTGGGGTAGTTGCGTCTTGGTATTATTATGGCCCAAGAGATCCTAGTGGATTAGGACATGGTATACTATATACCCCTAGTACACACTATGTACACCCTCTGAGATAGCTTGGAGACCTTTATTTACTCAGTATAGACCAAGTTCAATTGATTTTCATTACCTATTCTACCCCTATGAGGGAAAAATGCAATATTAAATCCTCTATATAGGGTTTAATCCCCTATTTGGGTTCTATTTTAGATAGAGTTCATGTAATCCTTCCAAGAGAGATAGGGTGGGATCTACTGTCATATCCTTCCTAAGAGGGGTTTGTGGTATCAACATCACCACTGTACACATGAAATCAATCCCCAGTCTATCAGATTGATCTTGCAGTGTTGGTGGCTCCCCCCAAAATTCATGGTCGTGAACCCCTATTTGGACAACAAGATCTTTGGTGATCGGATGAATACATTTTGGAAAGGGTAGATGAACAGGACATCTCCGATGAGTGTCACTAGTGATAGGATGGATCATATAGTGAGCAATACTATAAGATATTTTCTTTGAATTCACTAGAGTAATCTTATAGTTAGCATTGATTGTTGAGGCCATTGATTCTTGGAGTCTATTATGAGAAAATGTAGGTTTATTTTGATTATATTTATATCTCATATATTGATTGAAAAAATGGTGTCCTGATCAGATGAAAATAATTGATGCTTTATACTTGGTTATTTTTGGATTTTTCTATTGGGTATTATTATAATCACCCATTCATGGGATATATTAGTACATGTCATGTCTTTTTTATATGAAATTCCATTTTATGGATTCTTAGGAGGAATTAGAGCAGGTGGAGCTTTGTATTAGTCAAAAAGACTGAGGTCCTTACCAATGATACATTTGACAACAACTCCCACCATCTAAGAAGGTTGGACTTTATTTTCATTTTATGGTGGTCTTGTATTTGGTATCTACTACTTTTAGTACTTGTGTTGATACTTTGATGGTGGGATTTATATGTCTAAATTCATTGGTATTATAATTTTTTTCCTTAATTTTATATTTTTATGGGCTTGGATATGTGTGTGTGCATACTAGTACCTCAGAATAATGAATCTCATATGTGGGATATGCTTACTCAGCACTAGTTTCCATCATCTAGCTTATTTGATATGGGCTTAGGGTTGTCACAAATGAATTATCATAGGCCTAGTGGTACCCAGTGAGTTGGTTCGTGAAAATATCAAATATTTATCATTCTTTGAGGAGTCAGTTTTTGTGTCTAGGGATGAATAAAATAGTGGATGAGATTTTATCTTGGTGTTTTGTATTCTTGTCAAGAACCATCCTGAGTCGACTGTAAACCAGTCACAAGGTCCATCCTGTGACAAGTCCCAAGAGGCATTCTCGATCCTCCCGAGATGGAAAAAATAACCAAGGGAATCAATAGAGTACACAAGGGAATGATTTCTCCAATATACAAACAATCAAACAAATAGTGAAAAGAAATGGAAAGCCCAAAATACATTTATATAAAAATTGAACTGAACATTATTTATATGAGAAATTGAAAGTACAATGAAAACAACAACTCAACTGATCAAACCATATTACCAAATAAATCCCAGTGACCCTGCTGGCCACTCTCCAACATAATGATCGCATGTCTCCCAAGGCGATCGAACTCAAGCTGAAACCTACACAAGGGCTAAAAACTGAAGAAGACCATAGGCATGAGTATTAAAACTCAGTAGGTTAGGCCAATATTTTGACCCCAATGAACATCATTTAAAATAAAATAAACCTAAATTTCATTTTTTAAATAAAAATATTATGGTATGTTTTCCAAACGAGGTCCCATGTTATAAGAATATTACTAGACAAAAACTTTCATGTTTTATAAACAAGAATGCTAGTAATAATTTTAAAAGAGGTGCAACTTCAAAATGAAACTAGTTTTCAAGAGGGATTCTTTAAATAATGTACAATATTAAATAAATCACACACAATTCTGAATTTACCAACCAAAAAAACTGTATTCCAATGTTGAGTACAAAATAGCCAATGAGCACAAGTCAAGGGAACACCCCTAGGCACTAGTTAGTTGTGAGCCCTAGGTACCTCGTATCTTGGTGAAAGTAACCATAATAAATATCCATTCTCATGAAAACAAGACACTAGTAGGGAGAATACCCATAACATAGTGGTTCCCTAATATCATCATCATCATATTTTAGTTAGTGTTGTCATCGTCAAACTTGCTATGTGAAACAGGGGCCAAACCCCATGGGATCAATAGCATACTAGTACACGTCGTCCCACCTCGATACCCGAGATTACCTTTAGTGCTAAATCAAGTTACACATATTATAAAACAAATTTTTCTCATAAAAATTAAATTACCAAACCATAAACATACAAACATCCCAAAAACATGCTTCATGATTCTTTCACGAATCAATAAACCACTAAAATGTTTCGTATAATAATTTCAAGGAGTATAATGAGGACTTGCACATAAAATCCACTCAAAAATGAACTTTTAAAGAAAGAAACCCATTAATAACATAAAAATATATATTTTTAAACCCCAAAACCAATTAATAATTCAGTTTCATTGACCATAAAATTTCCCCAAAAGATTGAACATGAACTACAGATGGAAACCATTTTTACAAAAAAAAACACACGGGCCTTTAAGGCATTCACAAAACTAACATTAGACCAAGGTATGAATTTAAATTTTATTAAGGAGGTGTATACACACCATTTATAGCAGAAAAAAAAATTCTTAAATCTATTAAAACACTCAGGTTACATATTCAAAACACAACCATTTTCCTAAGGATGTGAAACGGGCCATTTTCCTACAATTCGGGCAAAAACATGTTGTAAACTAAAACCCATTTGTTTGTAAAACCAAAAATAAATTGGAAAGACATATAAGGACCCAGAAATACCATTTAAAATTATTCCAATTCATTTATAAATCCAAACAAATAATATTTAAATCACACATCGCACATAAAATACAACCGTGCAATTTAATGAACACATGACATGCCCTTTTTAAACAAAACAATTTATTTTAAGAACATTACAGGGAATAAAACACCATTTTCATGAAATATTTTTTTTATAAATGATATAAAATGTTAAAAATACCATAAAACAGGTTTTAAACCTCACAAAAATAGTTGTGAAAGATATCATAACATTTAAACAATCACTTGGTGTTCACTTTTATGACAAAAAACTCTACCTTTCACAAAACAAGGATTAAAGAACCATTTTTCACACCAATAAAGTTATCCAAAGGACAAAAAATAATAATAATCCTAAATATAAGATGTTAAATATAATAAAAGGGTGAAACTTAAATGATAAAGGCATGGTCAATGGATATCCTTCCTCAAAAACATGGCGTAATGAAAACGCACACCGAATATCACCATTCGAGGGTTTATAAACCCTAAACCTATGAATACCATCCCCAAAAAAACAAAACCATCATAAAAATTTGTGACATAGTGGAATAGTGTTGGTCCTCCATGTGGTTACTTCTATGCACCGACACACGAGGTGTTGGGTATCATTTATGGGCCTCTTGGAACTATTGTAAAACTCTTTCCTATGCGGGGATGTGAGTTGGAGATAGAAATTATCTCTTTTATGAGATTCTATTATTTGTATATATTTATATTTATATCTTTGTATTTTATTTCTTTCCACTCTTTCTATGGAATGAGTTGTCTTTTTCTAGGGTGTCTCATATTTCTCCTCTTCCAGTTTTCAGAGAATCCTTTTGGTTATATACATATACTCACACTCGTATGAGCTCCACTCCCACACTTTTTATGTCTTATACATATGATAGATAGGTTGTCGATGATTTCAAAGGATATTAGGGATAAATAGGTTCATTTGACTGTGTTTTTTGTTCTGGGATTAGAGATTTGGAGCTGGTCACTGATAGAATTTATTTTCCAGTTATTTATAAGTTGGGAAATCTTTTATAGTTGGGTGTGTATTTTACCCTATACTTTTGATATTACACTATCGTACTCTTTTTTATCCCCTAGAGTTTGTTACATGAAATATTATTACAACATATGTTACTATATTATATTATTATTCCTCTGCAATTCTGCATGGATATAGTTGGGTCTATGCATACCTGTACTTTAGGAAAATCCCTCCCATTTTAGTTATTCCTTTTTGCTCTAGTCACCAGCCCTAGGCCTATGGAAGTGATCTTGGGGTAGTTGCGTCTTGGTCTTATTATGGCCCAAGAGATCCTAGTGGATTAGGACATGGTATACTATATACCCCTAGTACACACTATGTACACCCTCTGAGATAGCTTGGAGACCTTTATTTACTCAGTATAGACCAAGTTCAATTGATTGTCATTCCCTATTCTACCCCTATGAGGGAACAATGCAATATTAAATCCTCTATATAGGATTTGATCCCCTATTTGGGTTCTATTTTAGATATAGTTCATGTAATTCCTCCCAGAGAGCTAGGGTGGGATCTACTATCATATCCTTCCTAAGAGGGGTTTTTGGTATCAATATCACCACTGTACACATGAAATCAATCCCCAGTCTATCATATTGATCTTGCAGGGTTGGTGGATCCCCCCAAAATTCATGGTCGTGAACCCCTATTTGGACAACAAGATCTTTGGTGATCGGATGAATACTTTTTGGAAAGGCTATATGAACAGGACATCTCTGATGAGTGTCACTAGTGATAGGATGGATCATATAGTGAGCATTACTATAAGATATTTTCTTTGAATCCACTAGAGTAATATTATAGTTAGCATTGATGGTTGAGGCCATTGATTCTTGGAGTCTATTATGAGTAAATGTAGGTTTATTTTGATTATATTTATATATCATATATTGATTGAAAAAATGGTGTCCTGATCAGATGAAAATAATTGATGCTTTATACTTGGTTATTTTTGGAGTTTCCTATTGGGTATTATTATAATAACTCCGTCATGGGATATATTAGCACATGTCATGTCTTTTTTATATGAAATTCCACTTTTTGGATTCTTGGGAGGAATTTGAGCAGGTGGAGCTTTGTATTAGTCAAAAAGACTGGGGTCCTTACCAATGATACATTTGAAAACAACACCCACCTTCTAAGAAGGTTGGACTTTATTTTCAGTTTATGGTGGTCTTGTATTTGGTATCTACTACTTTTAGTACTTGTGTTCATACTTTGATGGTGGGATTTAGATGTCTAAATTCATTGGTATTATAATAGTTTTCATTAATTTTATATTTTTATGGGCTTGGATATGTGTGTGTGCATACTAGTACCTCAGGATAATGAATCTCATATGTGGGATATGCTTACTCAGCACTAGTTTCCATCATCTATCTTATTTGATATGGGCTTAGGGTTGTCACAAATGAATTATCATAGGCCTATTGGTCCACAATGAGTTGGTTCGTGAAAATATCAAATATTTATCATTCTTTAAGGAGTCAGTTTTTGTGGCTAGGGATGAATAAAATGGTGGATGAGATTTTATCTTGGTGTTTTGTATTCTTGTCAAGAACCATCCTGAGTCGACCCTAAACCAGTCACAAGGGCCAGCCTGTCACAAGTCCCAAGAGGCATTCTCGATCCTCCTGAGATGGAAAAAATAACCAAGGGAATCAATAGAGTACACAAGGGAATGATTTCTCCCATATACAAACAATCAAACAAATAGTGAAAAGAAATGGACAGCCCAAAATACATTTATATAAAAATTGAACTGAACATTATTTATATGAGAAATTGAAAGTACAATGAAAACAAAAACTCAACTGATCAAACCATATAACCAAATAAATCCCAGTGACCCTGCTGGCCACTCTCCAACATAATGATCGCATGTCTCCCAAGGTGATCGAACTCAAGCTGAAACCTACACAAGGGCTAAAAACTGAAGAAGACTATAGGCATGAGTATTAAAACTCAGTAGGTTAGGCCGATATTTGGACCCCAATGAACATCGTTTAAAATAAAATAAACCTAAATTTCATGTTTTAAATACAAATATTATGGTATGTTTTCCAAACGAGGTCCCATTCTATAAGAATATTACTAGACAAAAACTTTCATGTTTTATAAACAAGAATGCTAGTAATAATTTTCAAAGAGGTGCAACTTCAAAATGAAACTAGTTTTCAAGAGGGATTCTTTAAAGAATGTACAATATTAAATAAATCACACACAATTCTGAATTTACCAACCAAAAAAACTGTATTCCAATGTTGAGTACAAAATAGCCAATGAGCACAAGTCAAGGGAACACCCCTAGGCCCTAGTTAGTTGTGAGCCCTAGGTACCTCATATCTTGGTGAAAGTAACCATAATAAATATCCATTATCATGAAAACAAGACTCTAGTATGGAGAATGCCCATAAAATAGTGGTTCCCCAATATCATCATCATCATATTTTAGTTAGTGTTGTCATCGTCAAACTTGCTATGTGAAACAGGGGCCAAACCCCATGGGATCAATAGCATACTAGTACAATTCTTCCCACCTCGATACCCGAGATTCCCTTTAATGCTAAATAAAGTTACACATATTATCAAATAAATGTTTCTCATCAAAATTAAATTACCAAACCATATACATACAAACATCCCACAAACATGCTTCACGATTCTTTCACAAATCAATAAACCACTAAAATGTTTCGTATAATAATTTCAAGGAGTATAATGAGGACTTGCACATAAAATCCACTCAAAAATGAACTTTTAAGAAAAGAAACCCATTACTAACATAAAAAAATATATTTTTAAACCCCAAAACCAATTAATAATTCAGTTTCATTGACCATAAAATTGCCCCAAAAGATTGAACATGAACTACATATGGAAACTATTTTTACAAAAAAACCACACGGGCCTTTAAGGCTTTCACAAAACTAACATTAGACCAAGGTATGAATTTAAATTTTATTAAGGAGGTGTATACACACCATTTACATCAGAAAAAAATTCCTAAATCCATTAAAACACTCAGGTTACATATTCAAAACACAACCATTTTCATAAGGATGTGAAACGGTCCATTTTCCTACAATTCAGGAAAAAACATGTTGTAAACTAAAACCCATTTGTTTGTAAAACCAAAAATAAATTGGAAAGACATATAAGGACATAGAAATACCATTTAAAATTATTCCAATTCATTTATAAATCCAAAAAATAATATTTAAATCACACATCACACATAAAATCCAACCGTGCAATTTACCGAACACATGACATGCCCCTTTTAAACAAAACAATTTATTTTAAGAACATTACAAAGAATAAAACACAATTTTCATGAAATATTTTATTATAAATGATATAAAATGTTAAAAATACCATAAAACAGGTTTTAAGCCTCACAAAAATAGTTGTGAAAGATATCATAACATTTAAACAATCAATTGGTGTTCACTTTTATGACAAAAAAACTCTACCTTTCACAAAACAAGGCTTAAACAACCATTTTTCACACCAATAAAGTTATCCAAATGACAAAAAATAATAATAATAATAAATATAAGATTTTAAAAATAATAAAATGTTGAAACTTAAATTATAAAGGCATGGTCAGGGGATATCGTACCTCAAATCCTTGGCGTAATAAAAACGCACACTGAATATCACCATTCGAGGGTTTATAAACCCTAAACCTATGAATACCATCCCCAAACAAACAAAAACATCATAAAAATCACTGTATAATAGAACCATAGGTCTAACATGTCTATGGGAGAATATAAAACCAAGAAATAATGAAAGGAGGAGGAAGAGGAAGGAGAAAGGAGAAGGTATCTCACGTTTCCACCTAGAAAACTCTAGGTATTCTATTAGATATGCAACCTTAGAGAAACAGTAATGTCTTGTAACTTCTTGTAGAGTCTCTTAAGATCTATCAAAACCAGGGAAGGGATATTTTTGGGAAAAATAGTATGAATTGAATGACTTATGTAGGAAACATTTTATCTTCTCAATTCTAGACGTTTTGAGGAAACCCGAGAACTTTCTCCATAATAAAAGATTCAAATGAGCTCTAAATAGGTAAAATAGATATTTTGAGTAGGGATAGGTATGTTGGATTCGAATTGGAGGTTTAATCAAAGAAAATATTAAAAAATAAAAATGTTATAAAAGAAACAAATTATTTTTTTAAAACTAGAAATGAACCCACAGGCTGGCCTAATAACTAAATAAGTAACCCAAATTCACCATGCTTATGTATTTATAAGGGGGTAAAAAAGGATATGGTAGTTTTAATATTCTAGTGGATAGAGTTTATGAAGTGGAATGGGTGGAAAATATTAAAAAATAAAGGATTTATAAAAGAGAAAATTCTGGTTTTCAAAACTAGAAATGGGCTCACAGTTCGCCCAAATCATGAAGTATCCACCATCTCTCCAAAAACACCTAAACATGAAATAGGGAACTCAAATTATGGTGATTATACATAGATGAAACATAAAAAATGAAAATTCAACTCACCCAATACCCAATGAAATGCATCGGGATTTCCAATGAACCAGATCAAAACAAAGCCATGAAAAACCATGTGTTACTATTCTCCCCACCATTAATCCTTTCCTCCCCCAAATAGACATACCTCATTCCAGCTTAAAGATCATAAACTAATAATGGATTATAAATATTTTCTAGACTCTAAATCCAATGAAACACCAACAATAATTAATGGAACTTTATCATCTTACCTCTACCAAAACACCAACTCTCAGCAACTTCCTCATAATCAACTAAAAGATTGAGTCACTACCTCCACAACCAAACCAAAATCCCAGTTGTTGGGCCTTCTACCAATGAACCCAACAATCACCCGAAACAAATAGAAATCATGAAAAACAAATATTCTAGTAGATTATAATATGTACTCCCCACCATTAAGAAAAAACATTCACTAGATAAGTTCTTAGGAAGAAAAATCAACGAGACTCGTGGTGGGTCTGCCCACCATTAGAACCAAAAATACAAAGACCAAACAAGAATTAAACATTAACAAGAATTGGACATCACTTGTTCAAGTACACCAAAAATATACCAAAACAACCTATCAACCTAAGTTAATAGGGTTATAACATGAACATTTAAACCACCCACTCTCGAACAGAGGGTACAAGAACTGGGCCAATACTTATGGCACAGATCAACACCACCAACACTTGAGGAAGGGAGGGAAGGGGACCCAATTAGTGGGAAAAAAACCAAAAAATAAATATATGAACTACCCAACACCCTCCATATATGAACAAGTAATAGCAATACCACACCTGATTTACATAACCGGTCCACACAGGGACATTGATCAGAATCCCACATCATTGAAGGAATAACCATTGACACTGTGTGAGGGGTAAGTCCAAAATGCCTTTTTTGACAAGAGGAAATTCACATTTATGAGGAACCACAATAGAGTATAAAATAACTTACCAAAATGGTGGATTCAGGAGCCTTGTCGAGCACTCCACACCTCTATCAATTTCTTGACTATGTGGAAAGTTTCACTCTGAGGCCTATGGATAGAGCACCGATTCTTAAAGAAAATGTTGCACCACATTCAGGTTATAAGGAACACACCACACAAATAAACTCACTTTATCAATAAAAAACCTTTATCTAAATAGTAACTCATATATAGATATCAAAATTCACTTTCACTCCAAACAAGGATCAGAATGGACACAGAATACGGCGAAACACATCTGCTAAACCAACAAGATATCATCTCAAGGCACAAAAAGAGTCTGACTTATAAATCACAAGTAAGAATAATGAAAAAAACTCTTTTAATATATAGAAACAACTAGAAAAATAACCATCAGTTTATAAACAAATTTGATAATTTTCCATCTCAAAACACTTTTGAAAAACAAACTAACTTAGTGGGTTTCCACATTCACCATTTGTGTTTCATCGAGTCTCACCCACATGAACATTTCCATACCACCCAAGGGACCCAACCACCATGAAATATAGGTCATCCTACCAGATATCAATAAAACCATGCATGTGAGCACCCATGAAAAAAATAAATGCTAAAACAAAACAACATCATTCCAAAACTCATGTACCTTCAAAAGGAACAATAACCACCAAGTCAAAACCCTTTTCATATTTCAAAAAACAAAACACACTTCATCAAGAACCATTTCCATAAAAACATACCCCTATTCATTTTTAACAACTTTAAAAACAACCAAGCTACTCAAAACAACCACTTCCAATTTTCTAAAATTCACCAAGGTATATGTTTTTATAATCTGATGGACATTGAGACCAATACCCTTTCTAAAAAACACCATCAGCTCAAACCAAATTTCCAAAACCAATTTATCAGATTCAAAAACTTTTCAACATCCCAAAACACCCCATTTAAAAAAAAGATTCAGAATCACCTTAAAAGTATTCACAATTTCAAAACATTTTATTTCAATAAACCACATGTTTTTATTAGGGAAAATCCAATCCCGTTAAATCATTTCCACTTCCTCCCCAAAATTTATTTAAAAAAACACAACCTTCCAAAACCATTCTTATATTTAATTTTTGAAAACAAAATTTTCCCTTTTCAAAATCTAATCCTTCCTTTAAAACCCATTTCCATAATTCTCACATATGTATTTTCAAAACAAAAAATCATAATTCAATAAAGGTCTAAGCAACCAACAAAAGGGAACTAGTGTTGGTGGGTGACTTGACCATATGGTCATATGTCAAACACAACACCAACACAGAGAGAATTATTAGGACCATGCCCTGACTCCACATGGATTTCCATACCCTACGAGCACACAAATTCTATTAGTCAGACTCCCCTTGTCATATCCTAACAACAAACAATCAACAATAACAAAGGAAACTAATAAAACTAGACATCTCGTGGACACTTGAGGATCAGAATAAGCAGGAGTTCACGATGCTCTAATCACACATACCCCTCAAGTCCCAAAAATCATAATACATCTAACTTGACATCCCCCAAATAACAAGGGAGCTCTAAAAAAAGGTCTACTAAGAGCTGACCTTCGCTGATACCATTTTTTCACGAACCCGCCCGAGTCGACCCTGAACCAATCACAAGGGCCAGCCCATGACAAGTCCTGAGAGGCATTCCCAATCATCTAAGGATAGAGAAAAGCACCAAGGGCATCAATAGAGTACACAAGAGAATGATTTTGACCATATATAAACAATTAAACAAACAACAAAAGGATTTGGACAGCCCAAAAAACATTTATATAAAAACCGAACTGAACATTAATTGTACAAGAAAAGGAAAGTACAACTAAAAAAACTCAACTAACCAAACCCGATAACAAAATAACTCCATGTGACCCTTCCGGTAACTCTCCAACATAATGATCACACATCACCCAAGGAGATCAAACTCAAGATGAAACATGCATGAGGGCTAAAAACGGAAGAAGACTATAGGCCTAAGTATTAAAACTCAGTAGGCTAGCCTGATATTCTATTCCAAATGAACATACTTTAAAATAAAAGAAACATAAATTTAAATTTTTAAATACAAATATAAAGGTATGTTTTCCAAATGAGGTCCCATTCTTTAAAAAAATCACCAAACAAAAACTTTCTTGTTTTATAAACAAGAATGCTAGTAACAATTTTCAAAGAGGTGCAACTTCAAAATGAAACTAGTTTTCAAGAGGGCTTCATTAAGTAATTTAAAAATTTAAATAAACAACACAAACTTCTGAATTTACCAACCAAACACACTGTATTCCGATGGCGAGTACAAAATAGCCAAGGAGCACAAGTCACGGGAACACCCCTAGGCACCAGTTGGATGTGAGCCCTAGGTACCTCGTATCTTGGTGAAAGTGACCATAATATATATATGTTATCATGCACATGAGACACCAATAGGGAGAATACCCATATAAAAGTGGTCCCCATACACCATCATCATCATAGTGTAGTTAGTTTTGTCATCTTTAAACTTGCTACGTGAAACAGGTGCCAAACCCCACGGGATCACTCGCATACTAGTACACGTCTTCCCACCTAGATACCCAAGATTTCCTTTAGTGATCAATAAAGATAAAAATATTATCAAATACACTTTTCACATTAAAAATTATATTACCAAACCATAAACACACAAACCACCCGCAAACATGCTTCACATTTATTTCATGAATCAATAAAACACTAAAATGGTTCGTAAAACAATTTCAAGGAGTATAACGGGGCCTTGCACATAAAATCCATTAAAAATTGATATTTTAAGGAATGAAACCCATAAATAAAATAACAAAAAATAATTGTATACCCAAAAACCAATCAATTAACCACTTTCATGGATCATAAAATGGACCCCAAAGATTGAACATGAAATACAGATAGAAACCATTTTTACAAAAAAAATGCCAAAGGGGCCTTTAAGCCTTTCTCAAAACATTCATTTCACCAAGGTATGCATTTAAATTTTATTAAGGATGTTTATAAACACAATTTAAAGTAGAAAAACACATTATTAAATCCCTAAACTCACTCAGGTTTCATATTCAAAACACAACCATTTTCATAATGATGTGAAACGGTCCATTTTCCAACAACTTGGGCTAAAAAAATTTTTAAACCAAAACCCATTTGTTTGTAAAACCAATTAAAAATTGTGAAGCCATATAAGGACCCAAAAATACCATTTATTATTCTTCCAATTAATTTATAAATCCAAAAAAATAATTTTTAAATGAAAAATCACACATAAAATCAAACCGGGCAATTTATTGGACACATGACAAGCCCTTTTTAAACAAAATAGTTTATTTTAAGAACTTGACAAAGAATAAAACACCAATTTCATTCCATACATTATTATAGATACTAAAACATGTTCAAAATACCATA
Organism: Viscum album; assembly: GCA_963277665.1. Lineage (NCBI taxonomy): Eukaryota > Viridiplantae > Streptophyta > Magnoliopsida > Santalales > Viscaceae > Viscum > Viscum album. The sequence continues at coordinate 1,474,496,116 of OY728135.1, forward strand.
AAATTGGTTTTGAACCACACAATACAGTTTTTAAAGATAACGGAACATTAAAACAAACACTTAGTGCGCACTTTTAAGACAAAACAACTCTACCTTTCACAAAACAAGGAATAAAAAACCATTTTTCACACCAATAAAATTTTCCAAAAGAAAAAAAACTATAATAAACAAATAAATAAGATGTTAAAAATATTAAAATGATTAAACTTAAATGATTAAGGCATGTGCAAGGGATATCCTACCTCAAATCCTTGGCGTAATGAAAACACACACCCAATATCACCATTTGAGGGTTTATAAACACTAAACATGTGATGAAAAGACCCAAATAAACACAATACCCATAAAAAATCATGGTATAATAGAAACATAGGAATAAAATGTCTATGGGAGAATATAAAACCAATAAATAATGAATGGAGGGGGAAGAGGAAGGAGAAAGGAGAAGGAATCTCACCTTGCCACCTAGAAAACTCTTCATCTTCCATTAGATCTGCACCCTTAGAGAAAATGTAATGGTTCGGAACATCTTATAGAAGCTAATAGGATCTGGAAGAACCCTGGAAATAAGATTTTTGGGAAAAATAGTAAAACATTAATGACTTATTGATGAAACAATTTACCTTCTTAGTTCTGGACATTTTGGGGAAACCAGAGAACTTTCACCCTAATAAGCAATTTAGATGAGCTCCAAATAGGTAAAATAGATATTGGGGGTGGGGATATGTATGTTTTATTAGAATGTGAGGTTTAATCGCCAAATCATATTAAAAAATGAAAATGATATAAAAGGAACATATTATTGTTTTAAAATTGGGAATGGGCCAACGGGCTGGCCCAATACCTAAATAAGTAACCCAAATTCACCATGCTTATGAAATTATATGGGGAGTAAAAAAGGATATGGTAGTTTTAATATGTCATTCGAGGAATTTTATGAAATGGAATGTGTGATTTTTTTTAAAAAAAATAGAGTTATAAAAGAAACAAATTTGGTTTTTAAAATTGGAAATGGGCTCACGGTTCGCCCAAATAATGAAGTAAACACCATCACTCCAAAAAAACCCAAATAAGAAATAGGGAACCAAAATTATGGTTCTTATACATAGATTAAAATTAAAATGTCAACATTAATATCACCCTTTACCTAATAAAAAGGACTGGGATTTCTAATGAACCAGATCAAAACAAAGCTAGGAAAAAACCAGGTGTGATAGTTCAAATAGGTGAATACGAAGAAACATATTCCAACTAGTTTCTTACAACCATTAAAGGCCCCTTTATGGAAATGGGAGGATTTTTTTATAGATTTCAATAATTTTATTCCTTTATTGTCAAGATGATGTGATGATAAATTCATGATTGTGGATTAGTTAAAAAATTAATCCCATTACTAGAGATTAAGAAGAATATTATATTATATTCATTGGTAAAGATGTATGTGAATGAGGCTATTGGGATTAGATAGGTTATTTGAATGATCATCACGGATCATGATCCTCATTTATCGTAAAGGGTATAGAATTTTTTTCAACAAGGTTTTTTCTCTCAACTATGAAAAAATTTATTTATTATCCCTAGATGGATATTCAGACCAATAATACAATTGATACACTTGGGAATATATATTTTATGTATATATTCTAGAATTTTTAGGTTTATGGGTGATTCATTTACCATTGATTGAGTTTTTAGTTAATGATACATATCATTATTCTATTTATATGAATCTATTAGATGCATTTTATGGTCGGCCCTTAATACCCCCATTATGCTTGACTAAGTTTGGAGAGTAAGTGATTCATGGATCATATTTAGTGTATGGAATGATAGAAAAGGTGCTAGTTATTGATGAGTAGATGAAAGCTTAAAAATAATGTTTTAAATGTTAAACTGATTATAGGATAAGGAATTATATTTTTTATCTTGGAAACCATCTGTTCCTAAAGGTTTCTCTTTTCATTGTCAATAGTGTTTAGTCCATGTGAGTAAGATTTGAACTTTTTTATTTAACATTTTGAGGTGTTGGAGTTTTTTATTGAAGATGAATATACCTCAACTCTTCTTCCAAAGACTCATTATATTCATTATATTTTCATTGTGTTACAACTATAATTGTATCATCATAATGAATCCCATGAAAATGATTAGAAAGAGTTGTATATTAATGATTATGAAACATTTATGATGTGACCAATTTTATTTTAGGGTAATTAAAAGAAAGTTTTCTAATGGTACATCATTAATTTGGTTAAAATCTGATATAGGTGCATTTTCTTGGAGGATTAAAGTAGTATTGAGTTCCCCAAATGCATTCTTAGTAAATTGAGTAATTTTTAATATCAATATGTGGAAATTTTATACTGAATTTAAACAAATATTATAATTATTATTTTTAATTTTGTGTTTTTTTGTGATTTGGTAGTGGTAAGACTAATTTTTGAGAGGTATATCCTTTATTATTTGGGATTTGAGATTGTTTTTTTCCTTAGAGGTTTGGATATTATTCTCAAGGATGATAATATTTGTGAGGTATTCATTAGAGAAGACAAAATTTCATTTGGTCTTATAATTTTTGTTTTCAGGGTGTTATGGGTTTTAAGGATGTGCTTATTGAATGATGGAGGTAATGGAGGAGTCTTTTAGTAGAAATTTTGTCTAGAAACATAGATTGTGTTGTGACCTTTTTTGTTTCAACATTATATGTTGTTTTATAAGAATAATATTCATATCCTTTGTTGGTTATTCCATTGTTTGTGGTATTATGTTGTTAATATTATTATTGTGTTGTGAAGTGTAGGAAATTATGTTTTTTTATTCCATTGGATAGATGGGTTTCTCATATTATTCTATGATTTATGGGATTTTAGCATTGATATTTATATTATTTCATGAATTCCTCAAACATTTTGTTTTAGTGTAGTTTTCTTATAGTGGTTGCACCTTGAATTTATTCATTACATTGTAGTATTTGTTTAGAAGATATTAGATTCAAGTGGTGTAGGTTGAGGATTACACTTTGATATTTAGGTGGTAAATCATTATAGCTTAATTATAGGTGTACAATATGATATTCCTGATTGGTATCTTTTAAAAATGGTTTTGAACCCTAAAAATTCAAGGATATTACTTTGTGGTTTCTAGTGGGTTAGTTTACCTACCACTATTGTGGCGTGATAATGGTTATCACATTATGATCTCAATGCCCCCAAATTTTAAATTTAATAATGGTAATTCTCTAAAATACTTTTCATTTCCTTATGTTTTCTTTTAATCCTTTTCATCATGATGCTAATTTTTTATGGTCTCTGGTAATATTTTGGTAGATCTTAATCCTTGGCCTTTTCTGATTCACCTATCTGATTGAAGGTACCTATATATACAAGTTTTTTCAATATCATATTATTTATTCTTGTTGATGATACTTCTTTTAGATATAAAATCATTTTTAGTTGAGAAATTTATGGGTTTTTTTCCAAGAATATGTTTTATGTAGATTTTATGATATTTTTGGAGGCATTTAATAAACATCATATTTTATTTTCCAAGCTATTATTTGTAATGGATTACTTGAGGTATAGAATTTAAGAAATGTTATTTTAATTACTATGTAAATATAGAATTATCATGAATTGGTTTTCAATGGGTATATAGTGAAAAATTACCAAATAAAGTTAATAATTCAGACATTAATAAAAGGTGGGAGTAATGTATTTCAACATGATTTACATGATATTCAATTTTATTACCATTTCTGATTGATCTTTCTTATTTTTCATTGAATATTATTTATATATGATTATGTTTTTATTAATTTTTTAAATCATTATGGGAATGTTTTAAAAAATGTAAATACTGTAATATGATAAACATAGTGGTAGATGTAATTTTTTGGATTCATTGATTAATTTAGTGCATACTTTTTTTGTGTTATTTCGACCTGGTAAATAAGATATGAGGAATTGGGATATTTATTTTCAATGTATGTATTCTACTAGGATGATATTGAGTTTCAATATTATTTGAATCATTTTTCTAATGTAAGTTGTATACTTTTATAGCTATCTTGGTGTGGTAAAGGAGGATGAGATGGTTGTGTGGTTATTATTACAATGATTTAGAGTCCTTAGTATATCTATGGATGGTAGTTTACTAGGATTATGTTATTATTCTAAACATAATAAAATGAACACTAGAATGGGCTGTGAAGATGAGAATGATTAGTTGAATTAATAAGTGAATATGTAGAAAATTGATATGTGATGAATGCAAATTTTAACATGGAAGTAAAATTGGTTATATTAACTTTTAGTGGTTAGAACTAAAATATGGTTAATGAATATAATCATTGTTGTTAAATTATTAAAATAAAAATGATAATAACATATAAAATTCGTTGTTATGATGTTTTGCTGTGATTTTGTAATGATCCATGAATTTATAGGTTATTGCTTTTAGTGGAAAATTATATTTCTTAAGCTACAAATCATGCATCGTTTTAAGAATATGGATTTTTATCATGAACTAAATTAATTAAAAATATCATGGAGTGATTTTTAAAATTGTTCTATATAGTATTTAGGAATAAAAAAAAGTCATATAATAAAATGACCAATGATTTGATTTCATTAAATCTAATAATTATACAATTATAACATGCTGAAAAACGACATGTCTCATTATAATTAGAAAATAAACATGTTGAAAGAATACTAAAACCAAGATATATTTTTTCACAATAAAATTAAAATTAATTTAATAATAATAAATATTCTATCGTCTTTTGTTTACTTCTATAAATAAATTGTTTTTTTGTTCAAATCATCATTTGAGTTTTACCATCATTTCGCTTTCAGGATCCAATATAGAACCCCTCCAGTAGTCATCCATACATGCTCCTTTATCTCATAATTTCTCTATTAGATCTTTGAGATCTAGTGTGGAGGTACCAATTGAATTTCATTGGTTATGTTTATCACAACTCAAGACTATAGGCATGAGGATTTTTCACTCTTTATATATTTATCATGGGAGGTAAGAGGAGGTGAAAGAATATCTCGATCTAGAGACAAGATATAATAGAGAATTATTCACTATTGAGATATCATTATGGAGATATTAGTTATCTATAGTAAATGATTCAATAAACCAAGAAAAATATGTAAGAGATGAATACATAAATCAGAATATTAATATTAATGATTGTGTAGAAGGCCCTTATCAAATATTAAACTCCATAGATTCATTATACTACTACTAATAATAATAATAATAATTCATGGTGGGTATTAACTCATGAACTGTAAAATATCATTTAATTAATTAAATAAATTAATATTTATTTAATGATATATGATTCTTATAACATTCCTATCACCAGAACATTATTTTCTAGAAAACACCCCACGATATTTACTGAACATTTTAAAATTTATTAATAGACATTTTTTTGTTGGATAAGTAAATAAATAATATATTCACATTATTGAGAATAAATTTCTACAATATTATTCCTTTGATAAAAAATAATTAGTATATTAATGAGCTTATGAATAAATATTTATTTTACTATCCATCTAAAAATAAAAATAAAAAATATTCATCACTTTGATAATAAAAAAAAGAGATATATAAATATTACATTCGACTATCATGTGAATAAATATTTATTTAATATTTAATTCACATATATAATGATATGAATATAACTATTGAATGAATATTTTTGATCAAAATAATATTTAATAAATATAATTCCATAGTAATGAGAATATTATTTACAGCAACTATTAAAATCAGGTATAAATTAAATAAGATCAATTGAAACACTACGTGTGTGACCCTTTAAGCCTCTTCCTCATTGGAATTATGTGGGATCACCTAAATTCTTTGTAACGACCCGAAATTTTGAATAAATCTTGTTTCCTAATTTCATGTGTTATTTTTTATACTAAAAAAAAATGTTTTATTTGATAAACATGATTATAAATAAAATGAGACCATTGATTTTTGAGTGTTATATGACCATCGGTCAATATGACCACCGTGAACAAAATGTTTTCATTATTGTCTCTATATTTAAGTAATCTTGGTTAATTATTATAGAAAGAAGATTTGATGGCCTCACCTAGTAGCCTTGGGCCGATCGAAGCCCATCTAACAGATATTGGGACGGAGGTAGCACCATTGGGCTTTGCTCTGGACCAAATCCAAGCCGAACTTCATCATGTGAAGCTAGAACGGAATCACCTTCGCGAGAAGTTCAAACTGATAGAAAATACTACTCGGGCAATGTTGACTGAGCCGCCCCAAAATTCTATCACCCTAGCACACCTTACTCTTAGGTCCTATGCTGGTATTATAAGGGGTTATGTAACGAGACCGTAATTGCCTTGTGTAATCTTTTTTTTAAATAAAAATTTGGATTTCTTCTTATGATGATGTTTATGAATTTTCAAATGACCGGATAAATATTGTATGCATATTTTTGATGAATTTTAGAAAAAGGATATTTTAAAAATGGTTGTGTAAACCTTAAATAATTAAAAATGTGTAATGATTTTCGAAAAATGGTCTTCTACAATTATGTTCAGTACGAAATTTAGAGTCTAATAAGATCAACTTGATTTTTGATGAATAGTAAATTATGAATAGTGATTTTATGATTAGGATTAGTAATATGACCAAATGGATTAGTAATCTCACTTAAAGAAAGTTTTAAAATAATCTAGGCACCTTGATTAAGTAATGTTATTCAATAAAATAGTTAAATAACGGTTTCATTAATTATTATTCAAGTATTAGTTTTTTCAGGTGAATAGTGTTTTTTAATTAAAAATTTAATTAAAAATAATTATAAAATTATTTTTATAAAAATGACTTTATTTTTGAACTCAGAGCATCGATATTATGTTATGGTAATTTTTGGGGTTTTTTCTGAAAAAAATGAATTTTCGATGAATAGTGTTTTTATTTAAAAATTAAATTAAAAATATTTAGAAAATTATTTTTATAAAATGGAGTTCATATTTGTAATCAGAGCGTTGATATTTGGTTAAGGTGAAATTTTGGGATTATTCTGAGAAAGTTGAATTTTTGATGAATAGTGAAAATACAGTTTTTAAGTTACGGGTGTTTAATGACATCATTAAATGATGTATTAAGTTTGTAATCAATATTTTCGAATTATGAATAGTGAGATAAGGTATGAGGTGTCCCAAGTGGCCAATACCATGGGCAAATACCATGGGCAAGCCCATGGTTTTGCCAAAACCACTAATGAGGTGTCCCTTTGCCATTAATGCCTTGTCCCCTCACTTTCCCTATAAATACCAAGTCATCCTCTCATCCATTCGACTCCCCACTCTTCCCCAACGAAGTTCTGGTCTCATTACCTCCCAAGGAGTCCTCCCAAGGTTCCCCCAAGCCCTCAAGGTCCCAACCATTGAGGTTTAAGAGTTACATTTTAAGGTAAGGGATCCGACCCCTCTCTTTCTTTTCAAGTGATCTCTTTTATGTCATTCCTTTTATGATCCATGTTCTTATTTTGGAGGATGTTCTTTTATACTCCTCTTACTTCCCTTTTTATGTTCATATGATGAAAGACCCCCTCTTACTCTCATCATTTCGTTTTAAGAATGTTTAAGTGGCGCCGTTAGGCTGCCGAATTTTCAAGGGATTCATTCACCTTTCTCTTTTTGAAAGTTCTACTTTCATGTCAATTCTTTCAAGTTCCTTTCTATTATGTTGGGGTATGATCTCTATATATATCATACTGGACTCTTAGGTTCATATGATGAGAGACCCCATTTGATCTCTTCAATTCAGTATTTTGAAGTTTTAAGTGGCGCCGTTAGGCTGCCAAATTTTTAAGTGGTTCTTCACCCTTCTCGTTTTGAGGTTCTACTTTCATGTCAATTATTTCAAGTTCCTTTCTATTATGTTGGGGTATGATCTCTATATCTATCATACTGGACTCTTATGTTCATATGATGAGAGACCCTATTTGACCTTGTCAATTCAATTTTGTTGAAGTTTAAGTGACGCCGTTAGGCTGCCGAATTTTCACAAGAGAAATCTTGTTTTTTTTCTTCTTCCTTTCATGTTCTTCATTTCATATGGTATATTTTCAAATTTCAGTACCATGTTCTTAAATCCCTTATATTGTTTCCCTCTACTATTTTATGGTTCATTTATGAATTTTTGACCCATGTCCCCTCTCTTCTCAATGTTTTCTAAAACCTTGTAACATAGTCGTTATGCTGCAGAATTTTCGTCGCAAAGTGTCTCTCTCTCTTTTCTAAAAATTATTTTATGTTATAAAGTGAATACTCAAAGCTCTTATTTCTACAGGGGTATTCACATATATATCAAAATGTTCTATTTTAAATTCTGGGATTTACATACATGAAACCCTCTTTCCCTTTCCGTGGGTTTAAAGTGACGTAAAGGTCACGTATTTAATGCAGTTTTTAAAACGTTGTGATTATGAAATGAAACCCATTATTTTATGCTATGTGGGTTATTTATGAAATGTTTGATGATGATATATGTGGCTCACATGATAATAAAGGCAAATTTAAGGGTGCGCCCTGATAGCGCTCCAATGCATTGGGTAATGATGTAACCACTAGAGATTACAATTTTCACGATACCTTGGTGAATAACCTTGGTAATTTTCAAATGACACATTGGGGATGGACCTTGGTGATATGTTCATGATTGTCTATGTTAAATGATGTAGCCACATATTCAAGTTATGAAAAATGTTGTTTTTATTATGAAATGCCTCACGATTTCTTTCTCATGCCTTAAAGTTCTTTTCATGTCATTATTGAAGTATATCAAGCTCACATGTAAAATGTTCCTCTTGTTTCCCTTACTGGGCCTTCTGCTCACCCTTTATTTTGATGTGTGTTCCCAGGTTATGAGATGCAGTAATGAACCTAGGATGAACTTGAGGAGAAGCCTTTCAAGTGTTTAAGAAGAATGTTTTTTTTCTTTCATTTATTATGTTCCTGGTTTCCAAGACACTAAACCTTAAAGATCCTCGGTTTTGTAAAATGTAATGAAAGTTTATGTGATGAAAAGGTGGGATGTTATAGTTGGTATCAAAGGATGGTTTAGTTATTTGTGGAAATTAGGATATAAAAACTTTAGGAAGAACCCTATAGAAGAGTTTAAATATAGGAAATCTTCCTGGTATTTTGGTGAGTATTGAGTAAGGGGTTTCCAGGCAAATACATCCCTGTCTGGATACGAGCAGGTAGAGGTGGCTCTGGCACAGATGTACATAGGGGTAAAACCCGAAAACACCGCTTTGAGATAGACTCAAACGGGAACTGGTACACGACAACGGGCCTTGCTGCACTCTTGGTTACGACACTCCCGGGGGATATGCTTTGGTAAATTCATAAGCTTAGTATGAACCATTATTAAAGGAACAAAGATAAAATAAAATAAAGATTCACATAAGAATATATGATCATGGATAACCTAGATGGGAACCTAGGGGATCACAAGTTAGGGTATACTTTTCTTCTACAAGTTATCCTTATATGCTTTAAGTTCCTTTTCATGATTATTGGTTAAGTATTTAAGCCTCTAATTATACTTTATCTTCTTAGTTAATGGTGGGAAATGGAATAACGTGTCCCAACAACCAATGTGATAGGAAATGTGACAATTTCCGTATTAATATGTTAGAGTTGATTAGGGGATTAAAAGATGATTATTATTTTGGAAGGCGTTCACTATTTTGGGGACCCTATATGATCGAGGTAAATAGATTACTATAGTATTTTCATTGAGGAGTAAGGTTGACTTATATTTTGAAGAATTGATGAATTTAAGGTGGACTTATAGTAATTTAGGTTACTTTTGGGAATGATTAACCTATCTTGGGTAAAATATGTTTAGGTTAGCTACTTTTGTTATAAGATGTTAGGAGTGGTTGATGTTGTCTGGAGATTAACAATGAAGTTGTTTTGGAAGACTATGTTATCAAATCCTTCTTGTATTTGGGTTTCAATCTTAGTTTGGTTTTTTTTTTTTGAGGAATTTTAAGGACCGTTATTTATGGAGTGGTCTATGATGAATGTTGGGTAGTACCATGGAACTTTGAAGATTTAAAAGTAGGTTCTATTCCTATGGGATTCTTTCTTTTTGAAGAGTTGTTTTACCTTAACCTTTCTGTTTTTGGGATAATGTTTAAAGATAGAAGAAATAGATAGTTAATCTTTTGTAGATTATATGATTCTATAGAAGATGATTATTGTGCTTTTATGAGACCAAGTGATTTTGAATTCTCATCATTTGGCGAAAAGATTAGTGTTGGTAGGGACTTGTTAAAGGATGAAACTCTACTTGAAGGTAGGTATATTTTCTTATGTTTTTGTTCTATGTAGTAAATGAAATCCTCAAAATTATGAAAAGAAATGTAAAACAAAAATGTTGTTGGTTTACGTTTCCTACTAGGTAATCAAAGACCGTTTACACACATCATAAGTTTGGGATTTTCTCATGGTTAACTTTCTCCTAATCATGTTCTCTATCACTCTCTCTCAGAACTGACCCTTTGTTTTTTCCTCCATGTCCATGTTTTCCTACATGGAACCCGAGTGTGGGTTAACTCGGGTGGCCTTTGTACTTACTTTTCTTTCTTTTAAAGTAATGGTGTTACTGACTCTTTTTCCGATGTGGGACTTTCAATGAAATTTCAAAACCCAATTTAAAAAAATTGCGAGGACGCAATTTCTTAAGGGGGGAAGATTGTAACGACCCGAAATTTTGAATAAATCTTGTTTCCTAATTTCATGTGTTATTTTTTATACTCAAAAAAAAATGTTTTATTTGATAAACATGATTATAAATAAAATGAGACCATTGGTTTTTGAGTGTTATATGACCATCGGTCAATATGACCACCGTGAACAAAATGTTTTGATTATTGTCTCTATATTTAAGTAATCTTGGTTAATTATTATAGAAAGAAGATTTGATGGCCTCACCCAGTAGCCTTGGGCCGATCGAAGCCCATCTAACAGAGATTGGGACGGAGGTAGCACCATTGGGCTTTGCTCTGGACCAAATCCAAGCCGAACTTCATCATGTGAAGCTAGAACGGAATCGCCTTCGCGAGAAGTTCAAACTGATAGAAAATACTACTCGGGCAATGTTGACTGAGCCGCCCCAAAATTCTATCACCCTAGCACACCTTACTCTTAGGTCCTATGCTGGTATTATAAGGGGTTATGTAACGAGACCGTAATTGCCTTGTGTAATCTTTTTTTTAAATAAAAATTTGGATTTCTTCTTATGATGATGTTTATGAATTTTCAAATGACCGGATAAATATTGTATGCATATTTTTGATGAATTTTAGAAAAAGGATATTTTAAAAATGGTTGTGTAAACCTTAAATAATTAAAAATGTGTAATGATTTTCGAAAAATGGTCTTCTACAATTATGTTCAGTACGAAATTTAGAGTCTAATAAGATCAACTTGATTTTTGATGAATAGTAAATTATGAATAGTGATTTTATGATTAGGATTAGTAATATGACCAAATGGATTAGTAATCTCACTTAAAGAAAGTTTTAAAATAATCTAGGCACCTTGATTAAGTAATGTTATTCAATAAAATAGTTAAATAACGGTTTCATTAATTATTATTCAAGTATTAGTTTTTTCGGGTGAATAGTGTTTTTTAATTAAAAATTTAATTAAAAATAATTATAAAATTATTTTTATAAAAATGACTTTATTTTTGAACTCAGAGCATCGATATTATGTTATGGTAATTTTTGGGGTTTTTTCTGAAAAAAATGAATTTTCGATGAATAGTGTTTTTATTTAAAAATTAAATTAAAAATATTTAGAAAATTATTTTTATAAAATGGAGTTCATATATGTAATCAGAGCGTTGATATTTGGTTAAGGTGAAATTTTGGGATTATTCTGAGAAAGTTGAATTTTTGATGAATAGTGAAAATACAGTTTTTAAGTTACGGGTGTTTAATGACATCATTAAATGATGTATTAAGTTTGTAATCAATATGTTCGAATTATGAATAGTGAGATAAGGTATTAGGTGTACCAAGTGGCCAATACCATGGGCAAATACCATGGGCAAGCCCATGGTTTTTCCAAAACCACTAATGAGGTGTCCCTTTGCCATTAATGCCTTGTCCCCTCACTTTCCCTATAAATACCAAGTCATCCTCTCATCCATTCGACTCCCCACTCTTCCCCAACTAAGTTCTGGTCTCATTACCTCCCAAGGAGTCCTCCCAAGGTTCCCCCAAGCCCTCAAGGTCCCAACCATTGAGGTTTAAGAGTTACATTTTAAGGTAAGGGATCCGACCCCTCTCTTTCTTTTCAAGTGATCTCTTTTATGTCATTCCTTTTATGATCCATGTTCTTATTTTGGAGGATGTTCTTTTATACTCCTCTTACTTCCCTTTTTATGTTCATATGATGAAAGACCCCCTCTTACTCTCATCATTTCGTTTTAAGAATGTTTAAGTGGCGCCGTTAGGCTGCCGAATTTTTAAGGGATTCATTCACCTTTCTCTTTTTGAAAGTTCTACTTTCATGTCAATTCTTTCAAGTTCCTTTCTATTATGTTGGGGTATGATCTCTATATATATCATACTGGACTCTTATGTTCATATGATGAGAGACCCCATTTGATCTCTTCAATTCAGTATTTTGAAGTTTTAAGTGGCGCCATTAGGCTGCCAAATTTTTAAGTGGTTCTTCACCCTTCTCGTTTTGAAGTTCTACTTTCATGTCAATTATTTCAAGTTCCTTTCTATTATGTTGGGGTATGATCTCTATATCTATCATACTGGACTCTTATTTTCATATGATGATAGACCCTATTTGACCTTGTCAATTCAATTTTGTTGAAGTTTAAGTGACGCCGTTAGGCTGCCGAATTTTCACAAGAGAAATCTTGTTTTTTTTCTTCTTCCTTTCATGTTCTTCATTTCATATGGTATATTTTCAAATTTCAGTACCATGTTCTTAAATCCCTTATATTTTTTCCCTCTACTGTTTTATGGGTCATTTATGAATGTTTGACCCATGTCCCCTCTCTTCTCAATGTTTTCTAAAACCTTGTAACATAGTCGTTATGCTGCAGAATTTTCGTCGCAAAGTGTCTCTCTCTCTTTTCTAAAAATTATTTTATGTTATAAAGTGAATACTCAAAGCTCTTATTTCTACAGGGGTATTCACATATATATCAAAATGTTCTATTTTAAATTCTGGGATTTACATACATGAAACCCTCTTTCCCTTTCCGTGGGTTTAAAGTGACGTAAAGGTCACGTATTTAATGCAGTTTTTAAAACGTTGTGATTATGAAATGAAACCCATTATTTTATGCTATGTGGGTTATTTATGAAATGTTTGATGATGATATATGTGGCTCACATGATAATAAAGGCAAATTTAAGGGTGCGCCCTGATAGCGCTCCAATGCATTGGGTAATGATGTAACCACTAGAGATTACAATTTTCACGATACCTTGGTGAATAACCTTGGTAATTTTCAAATGACACATTGGGGATGGACCTTGGTGATATGTTCATGATTGTCTATGTTAAATGATGTAGCCACATATTCAAGTTATGAAAAATGTTGTTTTTATTATGAAATGCCTCATGATTTCTTTCTCATGCCTTAAAGTTCTTTTCATGTCATTATTGAAGTATATCAAGCTCACATGTAAAATGTTCCTCTTGTTTCCCTTACTGGGCCTTCTGCTCACCCTTTATTTTGATGTGTGTTCCCAGGATATGAGATGCAGTAATGAACCTAGGATGAACTTGAGGAGAAGCCTTTCAAGTGTTTAAGAAGAATGTTTTTTTTTCTTTCATTTATTATGTTCCTGGTTTCCAAGACACTAAACCTTAAAGATCCTCGGTTTTGTAAAATGTAATGAAAGTTTATGTGATGAAAAGGTGGGATGTTATATTCTTATATCATCATATTACAATAATTAAAGGCACCCATATATTTTAAAGACAATACCATAAATAATACCACCACATATGAACACTTATTATGTTATATAACTTTGTTTTCTTGATATATCATCAATAAGGTGGAATACCCTTGACATCGACCTATATGTTTGATATGTCATTATTTGAATTTAAAAAGTGAACTATTAAATACATCATGGACATGTATTTTACTTTCAAATTCAAATTTCAATCAACTGGATTAAGTATCATGTATTGGTATTAGAGGGGAGAAACCCATTATTGAGTTATTCATTAATATCATATGACTAAGGATTCTCCCAATGTACACTGCTTACCAGTGAACATATAGCATCACAATGTTAGTCAATAAATAAAATTACACAAATAAATATATGATTTAATAATAATATGACGTATAATAATTATTTAAAAAAATATTAAGGTAGGAATATCCATTGAATGGTAACATTTAAAATTTCTACAAGTTGGTTTGTTATCATAACCTTATATCTTGAAGGTTGAAAAGTGTGGCATAAATGATTTGTAGTATCATCCCATTATGATTTCTAAAGCTTTAAATTATATGTTATATGTGTCCAATAATTGAATTTTATCCTAGTCATAGAATATAAGATTAAAAATATCATCAAATCACGTTAGTATTCTCATAATAGAAGGAAACATTAAAGACATTTTTTATGTGAAAAACACTCCAGTGAAATTTTCCTAATGATATTATAATGAAGAAAATTTATATTGTAATATGATATTTAATTAATATTCTTTTCTTAGAATATATTTCTAATAGAAATTAAAAAGTATTTGGATCTAGGTATCTTACTCTAATAGACACCCACTTGCACTAGAGAAAATTGTTAACCATCATGTTTGTTCTCATATTCTAAACAATGTTCTACTAAGAATTTATATAAGTGTTGGACCTACCACATTATTTGGTGGCTCGGGTTCGTCTTACTACATGTATTTATTGAAAAATATCTTACTACAACCTCACTAACTTGAGAATATCTATCAAGTACTAACATCCTAGAGTATTTACCTTTTTGTTACATAGTCAAAAAACATACATTTTGGTTAATATCATTGTAAAATACTATCATAACAATGGTAATACTTTTACTATTGATATATCTAAAATATTTAATTTTTCATTTACAAACAACATACTTCGATGCATAAAAATATTGAATTATTAATTTATTATTAATATAGTAACTATATTTTGTTATAAGTTTTCCTCACATATTACATTGGCATTTATTATGATCATAGATAAAATTATCTTATAGAGTAATAGTATTATATCCTTTTAACCACATGTATTACTATTTAACATTTTACTTGTTACTCATATAATTTTAATTTATCAATTAATTTTGGATAGTTCTAACAACAAGTTTATGCACTTAATATAGTTTTGTTTGATATCTTCCTATTATGATATATTCATAATAAATATCAAACAAACATGAATATTATGGCATAAGAGATTGATTCATACAACTTAATCTTGTAATATTCTACTTATAATATCCTCTAATTCCCACTCACATTATTCGGGTGATTTTTCATTCCATGTTACAAGGGAGAAAATTTTATTAATAATTGTTCCATTTAGTATTTCATTAATACTTTTTCAACCTACATACTATAAATAGATATAGTAAACCATATATTTATGACAATAGGTCTTGTTCCTCGGAAATTTCATTTCTAATTTAATGCAGTCATAGATAAATACATTAATTGTTCTTAGTAATAGGTAATACTAAGTGGCCATATTCATATGTTATTAATATATCTATCTTGTAAAATTTTATCACTCACACAATTCTTATTTAGACACTTGGAACTTCATCATAAAATAAAAATATTTTATGATCACTATGCATGTTTTATCCATAAATGGATTTATTTAAATTTTATTTATTATTGGATTTTATTAGTGTCACTAATCCTTTTGGTTGTTCGATATTCACTACTACCATAGGATCTCTGTAAAGGAAACTGGCATTGAATTATAATTTCTAGTTATTATGAACATGAAAATTTTCAATGACATGTAGAATACAAATGGATTTAGGATAATGATTAGAATTAGGATTTTTTTGACATAATGTGTCTAAACATCATTTAAATATTTTAATAATTAATCATAATTTGTTGGTAAAACCTTGACCATCCATGTCTTGTTTTATTCTTGAATACCCACTAATGGTATCAAATTATGAAGAACAAAAAAATGAAAATCCATGAATTTTATTCCATGAAATCCACTATTTAATTACAAGAAATCTTTTCAATTTAAATTGATTTTCGATACAATATCATTATAGGATTCATTAATCTTAGGAATAATATATCACTCATCCCAATGAATATCAAAACATTAGTTTTGATTTTAAATCTTCTATATAGAATGTTTCTCTAAAAGAACTCCTCCCACTAAGCTTAGTGGATTCTAGTGTCCCTATGGGAACTCTTTTTCATCCTAATCAATTATTTTATTTAATTAAATCATTTCTCCCTATATGTTTTGGATATGTGACACCTCTAAGGAAAAGTGAGTTTTATATTATCCTTTATTGTTTTATCTAATGGGTTTTATAGGTTATACATAGTTTTTAATGGTATCCTATAAGGATACACTTAGAGACTTTGGGTTCTAGTCGGTTTCTATTGATAGCCTTAATAAAAGACTCATATAGCCATACTTTTATATATAAGACCACAAATACATATTTCCATACTAAATTTTATATTAATCACTATTCTTCACTTTAGATGGCCTATTTTTCATATTTTTCATGGATATTTATGAAAACATGCCTTGGAAGGAATCAAGGAACATTTTTAATGAGATTAATACTTTCCTTCTATTCCCTTTTATTACCATAAATATGTTAATGTATAAGGTAACATATCTTTGGAAATAAATTCACAAAAAATAAATTATTATTGAATACTTGGTTATGATATACTGTGACAAGTCCACTTCTAAGAACCTATATCCTATAAAAAGTACATTCATTACTCTACTATAAATAAATAAAATTTATTAAAGGAATTTATTGAAGTATATATATTTATATATAGATAAAAATTTAGATAGATGACGTGGTATTCATAGTCTAATTTAATAATATCTATGAAATACCAGTATTTATAATGGTTCCTACATCTAATACATGATAATAGAGTTTTTCAGTATTCATAGAATATTAGCTAAAAGGGAGACCAAAACATCCTTATGGATATAAAAATGGAAACTAGTATTATATTTATTCATCAAATAATTATCTTACCACAATATATTACTCTTATTATTATTTTTAAACTCATCATTAAATGTCTACATTGGATGTGTGTGAATCAAGAGTTATAGTAATATTATTTAATTATTAAATACTATCAAAAAATTAATTTAAAATATGAAATAATTTATTAGAGTTTCCAAAATATGAACTAAGATAAACGTTTTGGATTTATAAAATATAAAATAATTGTTTTACTTGAATCCATTTGGAAATAATGTAGTCATAAAATCCTCTATACTAATCTTGGAATCACATTTCTTTAGATTCATAGAGAATAAATCTTACTTGATATAATATTTTTATATTTATTGGTCATTATATTTCAATAAATATATGAGGATTTTTATATTATATTTTAATACCCATAATGCATTAGAGAAATATAATAGTGAATATACTTTAAGTATATGCAAAATTTTTATTCCTCTTTAATTCATTATAATTATTTTTTTGATTTTCAATATTGTGACAGGAGAATAAAATAAAATCCTTTTCATTTATCTACCATAGAATCATATGTCTCTTTGAAGGAAATTTCATGGACTCCATTAGATATAGATTTCCCATGATATTTTCAACATTATCTTTAATTATATTCACCCTAAGGGGAGAGGAACCATTTCCCCACCAACCCTTATCCCCTTTTTTATGTATAGTCAAATGATTCTTGATAGACTTATCCTTACCACTCATCCTGTAATTCTAAACTAAAATGGATTAAATTATTTTTATGAATGATAATATGATATTAATGGATAATTTCATATCAAAATGGATTTATAACATTTCTAATTGATCAATGTACTCTTGAATTCTGATGGAATGTCCACTAATTATGAATACCTCTTATGTTTTATAGAGGTATAGTATAGTGAAAATATCACTTACCTTTAACAATTATTTATCCTTATAAAGTGATTAGATGTGAGATATCATGATGTAATTATCTATATACTTATTTTGTATCATGATATCTCCAGACATAGGTGATATCATGATGTAAAAATCATTCAATCTATATAATTAGAATATATAGAATTATTACTTTTAAAATTTAGTAGCTAAGTGAGGTTAAAGAATAGGAATATGGGATCCTATAACAAAATATAAAAATTCTAGTTTAAATTGAATTTAAAGATGATTATTTAACTATTGGAAGTTCATAATGGTGAAGATATATCCTTTTTCCAGTAATGATCAGAGATATATCATGGTCGATGAGATTACTATTTTTTAATAATAGATTAATGTGTATTATTAATACTTCATCTTGATTAAATAATTTTGTGAGACATAATAATTTTAATCAACTAATACATCTCCAAGTATTTTATCTTGTCTTAATAGCCCTCATAATTGGAATTGAAATGTCTTTTCATAGGTAAGTTCTTGTGGAAATGATCCAAATTCTCCTTATCATATCCCATATTTGGGTTTGGTCAATTACATGAACTTTTTTTAATTGGTTATCATTCAAAAATACCATTTTTAACTCCATGATACACTTTTTGGACTCCTAGATTATGAAATATTGATTCATATTTCCTTAACACTTTCCTCCAAGATAAAACAATCTACAAATAAATACTCCACTTGATGTCAAATTGATAAATTCAATGGAAAAACTACCATTATATCTATTAATTAAAATTATGTGTACTCACAAGGGATAACCCAACACTTATTTCTAAGTTTCCATTCTAAATTAATCAATTGAAAAAATTTATGATGTAATATATACTTGAAGGTTTTTTTATTATGCATAAATTTATTTAGTTTTTTATTTATATGTATTGTTTATATTACATGAATTTTAAAATATTTATTAACAATTTTTTAGATAAAATAATTTACACATAATCCATTTATTTTACATAATTTTTCATATATAGTTATCTTATTTAGATTATGTAATAATGTTTAACATTATATAAACACAGATTAACTGAACTAGATTACCATGAACTTAGAAAAAATAAAATAAATAAACTGACCTTATCATTTGATTTATATTGGTTGATTTATTGAGTGGAAAAAAATCAACCTATGACCCCAGGGAAAATAATACTTGAGATGGTCTTAGATTGAGATGTGCACTCCCCCATTAACCCATCTATATTCTTGTTGGTTTCACCTTGTTGAGGTTTTTAAACCACCAATAATCCTTCAAATCTATACCATTTATATTTATTTAATCAATCATGGGTGAGGGGAACAAGGGGATTGGGGTTACATAAATAAACCATTGAAACACAAGTCCTATATAATAGAGGTGTGAGGAATGAAATTCATTCTATCAAATTTAATTTAATGAAATAATATTAAATTAAATTGAAACCCAAAATATAAATTAGTTAATCTAATCTCATGAGTATTCAAATATATATAAGGACATCATATGTAAATAATCTAGATTTTATTCAAAATCCATATATTAATTATGAATAATTTATATTGAATTAATATTTAATGGTCGTTTTAATTAATTAATCCTTTATCATAACTAGTAATCAATGAAATCCTTGATCTATAGGATATTCTATCCACTTTTAAATAAATTATTTTATTTAAAATTACTAAATTATACAATCTATACTATAGAGAATGTGACTTGTATCCACCTAAATAATGAAGTTGTGTTTAGTGGCCATGTATAATATAATAGCATTACATGTAACGTACATGGATTGAAACGTATTTACATGGAATATAAACACACATTTGACCCACATGATGTTAACCACTTTTAGTGAATGTGTAACAATAATGGTGTGTATGGCCGCTAGATGATGTGTAGCTCTAAAATTTATTAATGACAAATTAAAGATGTAATATTGTATAAAATATTATCGTATGACATGTACACCATCTATATTCCATGCTCTCCTATTTTATTTCCTTGATTAGTTTCACTCTATGTAAATTATTTTACATGTTGTACAATTTGGATTGGAATATAGTTCACACAAATGAGGACATATTACAATATATATACACTGGCTACACACTACGTAACTCTATAAATCTAATCCCACCTACAGGCCAAGTGAATTGATGTGTAATATGCATGGAAGAATAATAAATTTCATGGAATGTATGCTCACAAAATTTTGTGTAATAAAACTATCCATTTATTATTCGATTGGTATTCAACACAAGGTTTGTGTATTAATTTTGTTCCATTCCAATTGACCATACTACCACCATGATGTGTGGTGATACATGGAATGTATGTATTTTACACACCATGTAAGAATTTAGACCTTGTGTTTTCTTAAAAACCTATATGCAGTGTAACAAATGTGTATATACACACTGTGTATATAACATCCATTTGGAATAAAATGATTGGAACAAATGTTGACACACATGTTGTTGGATGAGATTCATGGTTTCTAATATATTTACATATCATGTAATAGTTTCATGCATCCAGTTTCTCTTATACCTCTAGATGGCATCTCTATTAATTCTTGACTTGTTCTTGGAATTATCATAGTCATATGATAGTGAAAAAACAAGTTATATCATCATTTTATTTATATGGTAGGACAAATCCCCTTTTTATTATACATAGGAAATGTAACACCCGAGACTTTTATGTTATATAAATCATCAAAGGAATCTTTTTCTACACAACACTTGCTTGGCTTGCTTTATACGCAATCGCGACCTTCCTCGATAGCTTGCGTCGTACGCAATACCAAATTTCACTAAACAACAATATGCTATTAAAACTAGCCGTTATGAATAGTAATAACCACTTTTTGAAATTTTATAAATTTTATTTTTCAAAATGGACTTCATTTTTTGACTCAGAATATCGAAATTAGCCTAGGGAGAAATTTTGGTATTTTTCTGAAAACTTTCAATTTTTGATGAATAGTGAAACCACTAAGTGGTAGGTTAAAAACTGAATTTTGCATAAAACTTAATTTTACCGCTTCTGTGAATGGAATTTCGAAAATCCGACAGACACGGTTGATATCAGTAAGTAAAATGTGGTTCAATGAGATAAAAATAATTTTTTGGTGAATAGTAACTTTTTACTTTTTTTTACCGCGGTTAATAGTAAATAGGGTAACTAAGGGTAAATATGATATTACTATTACCCTAACAAATGTCCTAATTCTATTGGACAAGTGTAATTCGACCAAAAACAAACTTAGGAATAAAATAGGACCATTTAGGCCCACTTGGATTAGATTAGGACATTTATTATTAATTTATTTAAAGAAGGGTTAAAATAGTTAAAATCAATGTTTAATAAGTAAATCATTTTTAATATGGGGTTATACATAAGATAAATTCGACTATAAATATTCATTAGAAGGATAAAAAGATTTACTACATGATGGTATTTTATTTGTAATTTTTATACATAAAATAATTTAATTTATTTATGACACAAAGATGATGCAGTAATTATCTTATTAATGAAATATTGACATAATTGATAATATAAATACCAAAATAAATGTAATTTAAGACTTTTTATGAATTCCACTAATTTTATAGGTTACTATGATATATTAGTGTTGATTTAATCAACTTGGTTCGAACATATAAATCTGTTATGACATTCACAAAAATCATATATCAAATAGTGTCAAAATTGACACAAAATAGTTTTTAAATCAAATATTATATTATTAATTATTATTTTATTCCTAAAAATCTAAGTTTCGGCAAAATGACTTAGATAAAGATATATATATTAATAATAAACAATTTGGGGTTCGTTTGGCATGTTATAGTAAGTGTATTAACCATATAGTGAAAGAAAACAAAAAGACATGGTAAAAGTTAAATTATTTAACTTAGAGTTAAATCTAATTGATAAGGTTAAAATAATACCCTAAACTTGTCTAAATCCTATTGGTTGATAGGATTTCGACCCATCCCCACCTTATCTTCGAAATAAGACCCTTTGGAACCATTATAAACCGATTTTGACTTTAATATAAAATAATATTTTGAGATATTCCTAAGGTGCACCTCTCCTCCCTTATAAAAGGGAACCTCCTCCCCCTCCTCCTCACACCAAATTGAGCACTCAAGCTCAGAAAACCCCTGCCAAAATCCCTTCTCCACTTCCCTAGAATAATCCTAGAGGTCCTGGTATTCTTCAAAGACCAATCTTAGTTCCCTAAGTGGAGGATTAAAAGAGGCGTTTCAAAGAAGAGGTAATAACCATTACCGATCTTTTCAATTTCATTCATCTTCAACTTCTTCTTCTTTAGTTGTTTCATGAAAAAGTAATAAAATAAGTATTACTTACATACTTATATGTTATTATAAATATTAAAAAACTCTAATTAACCTTCTATCCATCCTACGGAAAAAGGAAGTCACCGTGCCTGCGTACGTACGGAATACCGTCTCCACGCCGAGGTGTAATCTATTTTCCACCATCACTTTACAAGGATGGGTATAATGGTGTAATGAGTAACTATTTATGATTATTATAAATTAATATTGATACTGAAATAATATATATACACTCCAATACAATTCCACGATCATAGGAACGATATCATCACTCGTGCGTACGTACGGAATACCGTCTCCAAGATGTGATGCGACTCGTTCTACATGATCATCGTTACATAGTAATTATATAAATGAATTGAATGAATAAATATGATATATGTTACACTAATACCATTCTGGATATAAGGTATCTATAACCTTAAAAGAATAATAAGAATGTATTCGGCAAAACACGCATAAGAACAAAAGGCAATAAAGACCCGAGTAACAAGTAACAATGAAATATTACTAACATGAAGTTAAGAATATGACCATATATGATATCATATCAATATGTATGATTCTGGAATAAGTCAATAACATTATTTAAACCATTATAAAGGAGCTTCATACACGTACAAAGCAAATCGGACCTAAGGTAAGGGAAATATCACAATCTCATTTTTATCCGAGATTGTTTATTCGTAAGTATTTACTAGGGTGTATTTTATCATCCACATCCATGTTTCATCAATATGTAATATTATTTCCATCCACCTAAAATTGTTTAAATCCATTTTTACTCTTCGGTGAGTTTTTAGTAATATGTATGAAAGGAATCTTTTGTCGTTTTTCGTACGAGGTACTTTTTGACTTTTCCGAAAAAAGTACGAAGAATGTTTTTTTAACTTATACGACATGAATGGATTTTTAAAACATTATTTCCAAGAAGCTTCCTTTACAAGTTTCCAAGTTTATTTTTAATCAACTTCTTTTATTTTAAAGTTTTATGACATGTTATGAAAGGAAAAATGTTTTTGAAGAAGAAAGGATATTTTCCTCAAGAATGGAGTTCAAGTGTTTTGTCAAAATTATTTTCCATCTAAGATAATAAAGGGTTCTGTTTTTATCCCTATTATTACATGGATTTGATTATGTTGTGATGGAAACATTTTTATGAATTCCTTTATCTTATATGAATTGTTTTATGATGTCATGTTGTTTAAGAATCCCATTTTTTATTACATGGGTTATGCGATGATGTATGATTTATGATTATGTGGCACACATAAGAAAGGATTCATTATAAGATGGGTGGGACCTATATCTACCTCCAATGCATTGGGTAAAGATTTTATATCTCATGAGATAGACATGGCTGGAACGGAAGGTTATTTCGGTTCAGTGATACAGGACTGAAACGAGGAGTGAACTCGGTTCAGAAAGGGACTTTGTCCACTAAGATAGTCTTGGCAATGAGTCATGACTAACAAGAAATGATTTTCCATGATTATGTGTGCATGCCACAAAGTTTCAAGTTTTATGTTATGATTATGGGGATCTCATTTTCACTTCTATGATTTATTCCATGTTAAGATATTATGATCTCTTTTGCAGGTTTTGATTTTCAAAAAGATATGATATGATTTTTATTTCCTTTATTTGCCCTTGCTGAGCATTTGAGCTCACCCTTTTATGTTTTCTTTTCCCCAGGTCAGGAAGATGGATATTAAGTAGAATATGCTAAAAGGGACCCTAGATATGATGAAATAAATGGGAGACACTGTAGAAGATTTATGAACCAGTTGTTTATGTTTCCCAGTTTCTAAAGACACTATACCTATACGGTCCTTTGTGGTTTTGTCATATGTTGTAATAAGTGTGCTTCAATTTTGAAGTATTAACAATGTATGTAAAGTATGGGTCATTATAGGAAAGAAATGTATCACTATAATATCTAGTATAACAAGGTGAAAGAATCTCAAAACTAATAAGGAGAATCATTCAAATTAAATTTTTATTTAATTTAATAATAAGAAATATACCTCAATGTTGATATTCTTTCTTGAAAGAAGATATTGATCATTCAAATCACCATTCAAGTTATATGATTTTCCACAATGGGGGTCCAACATATAACCCCTCTATTAGTAATCCAAACAAGTTCGTTAATCTAAAAATTCTACTAACATATTTCTAGGTGTTAGCACAACTATTCTGATTCCTTTCAATGTTCATGTTCTAAAAAAATAAGTGGTATTGGGTGTCTTTGTAATTTTCATATCGTAGTATTGATTGGAAGGAGGAGTTTAAAGAATCTCTCAAGAATGTGAATATAAAACCTATTAAAGTTTTCATTCTTTATAGGGTTTTATAGGAGAATCATTTTTAAATTGATTGATTTGGTCAACCGTAGAAAATATAATAAGATATGAATATATAGATTTAGGGTTAAATGTTGAAAATTAGGAATAAATGTCTTAAAAAAAATAAACACCACATGTTACTTGTGCTAATATTAATAATAAATATAATATTTCATGGTGATAATTAACTCATATTTCACTAAATATTATTTTTTAAAATAAATAAATAAATATTCATTTATTGATATAAAACATTTATATCATTCTCATCACTAGACCCTTCTTGGACTTATAATCCTCCTAATCATTTGTAGAACTATTTTATATTAATAAATAGATATTATTTATGTTATTAGTAAATAAATACTATATTAGTGGTCTTGCAAATAATTTTTTTTTTTAATTTGATAAAAAAATAAATAATATTTTCCCATTATTGGGAATAATTTTTTATTTTATCATTGATTAAATAAATAAAAATTTATTGAACAAATAAATAAATTTTATTTATCACCTTATGAATAAAATGATAGAGAAATAAATATTCAATTAAAAGGTCTTGTGAATAAATATTGATTTAATATTCATTTTACATGTATATTTTAATATTGGTATAAAATGTGACTATTTATTTGTGATATAAAAAATCATGAATAAATATTATTAAGTTTTCTCTAAAATATTTTTTCTTTAATTATTAAGCTCAAATATAATTTATCTATGATCAATGAAAACACTATGTGTGTAACCCACTAGGGCTCTTCCTTAATGGTATTTGTTAGGCTTATATAATGTCCAATATCACTGTCTAACAACACGTAAAATCACCCATAGAGGATGACGTTAATGTTATAATGATGAAATCCATATATGAATTCTTAATGTGTAATAAAATATCCTTGTCTCAATATCTCACCAACTATGTTAAATACTCATGTAGTAAACCTATGTGCCCGATATGTCATTCTTTGTCTTTTCAAAATAAACTAATTAATATGACTTGGCCAGGGATCTTTATTCGACCGTTTAATTTTAGTCAGAGGGATGATATTTATTTTTCCATTATTGAAAGGGGTAAATCATTTTTTGACTAAATTATTAATTTCATATCCCTCATGATGTACCTAGCATGACCTCCTTCATCGAGATCACATAACATCACAGTTTTTTTCAATTAATCAAAGAAAATTCCCCTTGATATAAATTAATAATAATCTCAATATCCAAGATCATTACATAGATACTTATATAGGAATATCTGATTATTTTTAACATGTGGGATTCCAATATCTGGGTATCTTCTCAAAACCTAATAACTGAGACATTATCAAGTACAAAATTTATGAGATGAAGACCTAACTACTTATGAGTATTCACACCTAAAAGTCATCATACTACATATTCAATCATATAATGTTATCCTAACAATATAATATAAGTTAATGAAAATTTTCTTATCACTTCATGGTTCTAATCATGGTGGGGGAACTATTTGGACTATTTGATGTAAAAAAATTCTAATGATATTATCACATTGATGTTATACATAAGAAAACATTTCATGGCCATAAGATACTCAATTAAGGATTTGTTTTTATAATATACATGTAATTAAAAGTAATAATAAGGTTTTTCTATGGAATAAACTCAAACAATCTATGGTTCGATGATACATGGGGGTCTGAAGTGGATCTTAGATGAGTTTTTCCTAGTATAGGGAAGAATGTTTTTTGTAAAACATGGATTATGACTTAACTAGGGGGATTGTGTCATGGTATAATCAATGTGTAATTTAAAAAAAATAGGGTGGAGAGGGTTTTCCATGGATGAAAAGGATCACCCCATGAAATTCATTATAACAACTATTACATAACCATACCAAAAACTACATGATTTATGGAATATACTTTATCACATATATACAAAATAACTATTTATGTGTAGAGTTTTTGAGAATTAGGAAATATTTTACATTAAACAATTGATATTTCCACACATTTTCTATTTTCACCAAAAAAATATTATTTATTAAGACACACATGATTCAATAAAGGTAACTCCTATAACTAAAAATTTTCCATTATTAACATTCCCAGTCATCCTCAATCCTTATGAATAAAATTTTAAAAACAATGGATGAGAAAAAATATCAGTAAGGGTACTAAAATAAAATAAACCCATTAGACTATTTGTAAACCATAAAAATACATAATAGTGATTTCCTATTTCTTGATAATGTTTTCGGCTCAAATATCCATTTACTTTTCTATGGGGTAAACCTAATTTCTAAATATAAATAATGAAAATTTCATATTAAATCATAAAGGAAAATCATAAAAATTAAGGTTTATTATAAAACCTGAAAACTCATGAATACCATTCTATGAAAAAAACCTTTAACCCTATTTAAAAGCTCATAAACCCTGATAAAAAACACAATATCATTTTCTTATCATATAAATTAAAATATTTCCTTTAAAAAAACTAAAATCATATCATTTTGGTACCTTCAAACATTATACTTTCATTCACCATTATAATAAATATTACAGAGGAATCCCCAAGTTAGATAATTTCCACATCTTTTAGGTGTAACCTATCATTTAAAAACATTGTCTATTTACCTAATGAATTGGATAAATATATTTCACTTGTCCATTATTAGATAAATATAGAACTAAACTTTAATTCCTATTTAATTTAAATGATCCTTAGAATTAACAAAACATATATATCATTATCATTAACTATAAAATTCATATGTGTTCGAATTCAATCCCATAAGTGGTAAAAACATTAGAAATCATATATAAATTAGAAGACATTTAAATTTACTAAGAATTTTTTTATCAGAAAAATATAGAAAATTAATAATGATATTTTATTTGAAAATAACTATAGAGTATTTTAGAGTATATATAAAATAATACAATGGTAATGATGGAGGTAAAACTATTCATTTTTTAATCGGGAAACCAAATATTCTTTTCAAAATTTTATATAGAAAGTAAAAAAAATGACTCATATGGAAACCATTGAAATGATTCAATATTAATAAATTGTAAATAAAGTCAAAATAGTCTAAAATTGCCTTTATAATTATTTTAATAAATAATAACATTCATGAAAACATTTAATATAACTATGATATATAATATATAGATTTGTAATTAAAACATGACAATAACATTTTAAATAAAATTCTCCTTACCTCGTATATCGATTCATTTCTTCTATTTATATACCCTCATAATTAATAAAATTATATTAATTTTCTACTTGGTTAATAACCCTTTTTAGGTTTATTCTATTATCATTATCCAATTTATTTCTTTTTTACCATGTTTTTCTAGTTATTTAAATTGTTATGTTTACATTGGATGTTTTTAGGAACTTTGGTTTATAAGTCAAAAATGAATTTGGTAGGTTCACATAGGTCAACTGGATCATTAATCCATAATCTCTATAATCTTAATCATGATTTTTTTATACATTAACATAATTTTTTTAACTAGACATGGATAGTGTTCATGTAAAATAAAATATACAATACTATGCATGAGCTAGTCTCGGAAACTACATTAGGGACGTTTCAATTTTTTTACTAGATGGATAAGAAATAAGGTGTCAAATATTTCAATACTCATAAATAATAATTAGGTTATAAATTTCAAAATCATTTATTAGTTCCATCCTTATTACAAATAATGTGTAATAGTATTGAGAAAAAAATCACATCACTACATGGAGGTGTAATTCCACACATATACATAAGCGATGTTATAATTTTCCAAAAAATTGAATGGGAAAGGAGGAAAGTAATGTATTATATTTTCAGAATAATAATAATTTTCTAAAAATATGATTTATTCATTAACTAAATCTCTATTACCATCCATGTTAGGTGGTTATGGAAAATAAAACACATCACTTCATGGATGCGGTAGACCAAATTTACGAACAAGTGATGTATTTATTTCTCATCTGATGGAAAAGGAAATGTAGATGGCTTTTTTCAAAAATATAATATAATTTATGTATTTTAAGGTAATTAGGTTTTATTATAATCATGTATATATAAAATTTTAATGACTTTGAAAAATAAAAAACATGAAAACACTCAATTAAGCTTTATACCTATTGTTTGTGAAACCTCATTTGGTATACACCTTAAGCTTTCTAGGTTGGTCTTTTAGTGAGATTAAACCTATAGTAAATGTTGATAAATTTGTGTAAGGTACTATGGTGTGGATTAGTTGAGATAAATAGATAAATAGTTGTGAGGGAGAGTGGGGATGAGGTACCGTTTTATAAGTGAGGGGGGGGGGGGTTACAATCTTGTAATATTTTAAAATTTTAAATATAGTAATTGTATTTATCATGGTAAAGTGGAAAAATCCATATTTATAATAAAATATATGTTAATGTTTCAATACACTCATATAACAATATTAACCCATTTTTATAGATATTTTAATACTTATATCTTAGTTTAACACCCTCTTTAACACTTTTATCCTTTACCAGGTGATAATGTTTAATTATGGTAGCTATTCATTATGACCATAAATGAAATTCAAAAAGATACCAAATTTGAAACCGAAAATTTAAAATATAAAACAAATTTATCAAAAATTAAATTTGTGTAAGTGTTATAAAATAATTTCCGTATATGTTTAAAAAACATAATCAAAATAGTTCTTAATAAATTTCAATTTTAATCATAAAAATGATTTTATACAAAAAAAATATAATATTGATTAATATGGGATTATTTTGATTATGTTTAATAAATAAATACCTATGTAACATGAAAACCAATCTAATAGAAAAAGAGATGTTTTTAAATACTTGAAAAAATTATAGTTTTCTAAATGATCATATTTTATATTATTCCCTCAAAAGTAATATTTTTAGGAATATTAAAAATTCACCTTAAACTATTTTCAATATGAAGATTCTAAAATTTATACCATTATAACAATTTTAATTCCAAAAATTGTAAAATGTAATTTTTATGTAAAACCAAATATTTCATTGAATACATTTTATGTGAAATTTAACAATTTTTTCCAAGTAAAGAATCATATAAAAATTCAGACTATAAATGAATCAATATAATATATTTCTAAACATTAATTAGACACAATATTGATTTATTATTAACACTACATGGTTTGTAACATTCTTTTGGGGTTTTAGAAATATCATCCTCGCTATTTTATTCATTATATAAACTTCTGAAATTATGTATTTTTCATATCTTTTTCTGATTCACATATTTATTCTTCATTAATATGGTTTATCCATAAAACAATTTCTAATTAAATCCTATTTGTCCTCAAAAAAATTTCTTTATGATCTAGAATATAAATAGGCCATTTAATAGAAGAGATATTATCTTTTAAATTTACCACTCCCGGACTCAAAACATGAGTTACATTAGGTATATATTAACATAGAAATAAAACTTGAAACACAAGATGTACCAATTATAAAATCAAATGTAATGATACCTAGTCAAAATATGATCTCACTTTTTCATGAATTTTAAAGATTCTAATTAAAAATGTGATTAACATTAGTTTTTTATTAAAACATAGTACACCTTTCCCAAAATATATATTAATAATGAAATAGACACCTTCCTAAAATGAAAGGTATTTCCTCTAGTTATCAGCATAACTATTTATCCTAATCTGTATTGACCTCATTTGGTGATGAATCATCTTTGTGTATTTAACCATAAATTATACCATTTATGATCTCAATAATTTCCTCTCATTGACGGCATCTTAACAATTTGTTGTCTAACACTACTTTTCTATATAATTCCGCATAAGTCTTCATCTCAATACTGGAATGAGAACTGTTATAATATGAAATTTAACTAAATAAAAATGTTAATCCCAAATTCCTTAATAAACTAATAAGAATTCTAAATAAATAATTTATAATGTTTGAATTATACACAAAATATTTCTATCAAATTAAGTCTAAAAAGATATATTGAAACTTAATTGGGTACCTATTAACTTCTTAAGACCTTTCCAAAAACATGATGTAAATATAGGATCACAATTAGATTCTATAGGTATAATAACTGTATGTAACTTCATTATATCTATTTGATGGAGTCTAGAAATATGATTCAAATATATAGTATCTCATGTATGAAGAAAATGAATATATTCAGTCAAATGATCAATGATAGCTCAAAACACCTTATTATCTCTAGCTGTATTATGTAATGTCACCATGAAATCCATGGATATGTTCTCCAATTTCAATTCTAGAACTGTAAAGTGTTGAATAATACCATTTGGTAGCTATAATTTAGCCATATC
This sequence comes from Viscum album, assembly GCA_963277665.1. Lineage (NCBI taxonomy): Eukaryota > Viridiplantae > Streptophyta > Magnoliopsida > Santalales > Viscaceae > Viscum > Viscum album. The sequence continues at coordinate 1,474,527,420 of OY728135.1, forward strand.
CTACTAAAATGTATTACCGTTCAGGTTTAAAAAGTTTATTTCATTTTTCTTGCCATCACTAAAAAACTTCCTCATGGTCTTTATATGTCATATTGCTTCTTTGATAAATAGAAAATAATGAGATTTCAGTTTTAACAAATTCTTCATCAACATTAATATCATAAGACATTCCTTTTTTGACTAAATCTAATTTTTTATATAAAATATAATCTTAATTATGATCCTCCTTAATTATTTGTAAAAATAGGACTGCATGGATACCTAAATCAAAAAGTAAAGAGTTTCTGAATATATAATTTATAGGCCAGCAATTATTAAATCCTTTACTAAATATTGTGTACCCAATGTAGGTTAGTAAGTGATCAATTTTCTTTTTGACTCAAGTAATGATCTACCTTATTTTATTAACATAAATGATAGTGAATAATAAAATTAAAATCCTAAATAAGTTCTATCCATATTCACTTCCTTGTGTTCTACAGTATTTAGAGTATATATACTTTAAACATTTATGATTGGTATATATTTCACATTTCTACACATATAGATGACGCCTCCAGATTTATAAATGAATGTTTTATTTAGATAAATCAATGTCATGTGTTGTATAATTTTTATCATGGTAATTCAATTGATGAGATCTATACAAGAAACCCAATAATTCTCTATCAAGAAACACTCAATCCCTTTTAAGGAAGTGTCATAGTAAATAAAAAAATCACCCTTTATAGATTGCAAGGCTGACATATGAAAATCAAAAAATCCATTTTTTTAATTACTATGAACATTCATTATAACAAACTAACATGGGATACCCTCCAAAAACTTATACATGAACCAATCATCTACTAGATTGAATGGAATTCTTGATTCCCATGGGCTGACAACTAGTACCCAAAAATCAAACACAAACGATAGAGAATAATTTCACCCAAAAACTAAATCAGATACATGTAATATATATATATATATATGAAAAGTAATAAGTGTAATAAGATTAAAATAAGTATATTCCATGAACAAAAAAGAAGAAAAATGTAGAGATACAACTCTAAGGAAGCTAGAAAAATCTCTATTGTATAATTACAACTAACAAAAAAATAAAAATAAACCACTACTCCATGTTATATGTGGGTAGCGTCCCACTATATCACCACTAGGTACCCATTCCTAGTTGACATTAACCTTTGAATCTAATTATGGAGCCTTTCCTTTTAATGTATCAAATGAAAATACAAGGTATATTCACCACTGAAGTGGTGTATAGGGTGTAAGCTAACATGATTAGTTGGATCCCACTAAGGTGTATTATATCAAGTCTCTATACAAAATACAAGTTTCACCAATTTAAAACAAGACAAGGAATTATAATAAGTTGAAGTTTTATTTTAAATTAATGGTAAATAGTTACCCTTTTCTCATAGTTCCAAAAGAATCTAGGTTAAATAGTTCTAAAAAGATTTTTTTACAATCATTTCAAAATTTTCAAAAATAGTAATATCAAAGAAAAAATAGTACAAGACAATAACATGTAACATAATTGAATGATAAATCATAGTCAGTTTAACTAGGTTACTTCTATATCAATATTGATATTACACAGTACATGTCTCTAGAACCCATGCATCAAGTTCTTGGGAATAGAGTAAAACCCTATAATGTGAACCCTCCTTCCTTGTTAAACATGTCCTAGGGCCAAATTCACCTCAATCTAGGAATGCAAGAACACCCCATAATGTCACTCCCTTACATTATCAAAAAATAATTCCTACTACTACACCTTCCACCTATGTAAACAAGGCTCCAATTTTCTATATCTCAAATCATATAAAAGGGATTATAAATTTCAAAATACAATTTCAAAAACCCTTTTCACATAAAAATGTTTTTGAAAACCCATTTCACAATCCATTTCTTAATGTGAAAGCAATCAAAATTATTTTACCAAAATAATGCGAGAACCATCATTTCTCAAAAAATAATTTAAACAAATCAATCAATCATTCCAATTTATTTATATAACCATTTAACAATTTAATATAATTCAAGTTTCAACCAATATAATAATAGAGATTATGCAGTTGGGAGTTATGATTCCAGGACATAATTGTTATACACTTTGGTGTCTTGCTACCATGATTTATATGTTATAAAATTTATAGTTTTTTATCTATGACTTATATGAACCCATAATGAAATTATTAAAAATATTTCTATAGAAAACTATCATTTTTTGTGGATGTGATACACACTACATCCATTGTGATCATGGAATAAGATAAATTGGAGAAACCCTTATGTATGGAATAAGTTCATTCCCACATAAGCTCTAGCTTCGATGACTTCATTCCCATTATCATTAATGTTATTGTATATATCACCAGTTATCCTTGGAGAAATGATTGGAGGAAAACCTTCTTGTTGAATGCTCATGTGACTTAGTTAAATTAGATTTCAATTTTATATAGTGTTTATAACATTTTATCATCACAATTCTTAGACAAATAAATCCAAAATAAAGATTGATCATCTATGGATAACTTATTATTGATGGAAATATGGAGTTTTGGAAACTTTTCCTCGATGTAAAACACTATATATTATCCATATACAAGAAAATATGGGGTCACCACTGTTGCAGTATGGTTTGTGGGGAGATAATCTGATAAACCATGAAGGATTAATCAATAAATGACTTATAGTCATTTTCCAACATCTTCTGAAGGATATTATATTATGTCTTATTAAAAGCCTCTATTTAGTAATTTCCCACTTCATTTTAATTATATGAGTGTTTGGGATGAATTTTTTATTGTTGATATAGAATTTTAAACATAGAGGAAAAAAATTACATGTCATTCTTTATAAATATTATGTGAGGGACACTAAATTTTGTAATAATATTAGTCTTCATGAAGATGATGATATTATTTTTAGAAACTTTTTTGAGAGATAACAACTCATCCAACATAGAAAATAATTAACTAGCATTAAGAATTTACCTTAACTTCCTGAATTCAGATAGAGTCTATGGCCCCATGACATCGATTATCTATAAAAAATAACTAAAATTACATGGTGGTGGGTAATTTCTATGGAGGTTGATGGATGAAATCATTTGTATATGATAGGAATGACACTTATGTGTGAACTCCATGCAGCCTTAAATAATTTTTTTGAATTATCTAATATTATTCATTTGATAGAAGAGCTTGGATCCTAACTAGTCAGCACTGTAGGCACCAACATGAACTTTCTACATTATGGTTAGGGTGTCACCTCATTTAATGAATCTAAAAAGGATTCCCTTAAAGGTTCATTTATTGTAGATATCTAATAATATAGGTCTTCATAAATGATGAAATTTAATACTTGATGACATATGTATTAATTAATGGATAGATCTAATGGAATAAATCGAGTATTGAGGTAGTCTACTATGGGGGACGTACATCTAATTTCTATATATATTTGTAAAGATATCAACTCTATTTGATCTGGAGTGGTTTTGGTCTCATTGATTTCCCTTATATTATCACTAATGAATGGGTATAACATTATATAGTGATTGATATAGATAAATGGGTTTTCCTTTTCTAGATATACCAATTTTATTGTTGAATTAGCCAATACATAAACATGGGAATTCTATAAATACTGTTTGTGAGATAGAGTCATCTCATAGGAGAATTATGTTATTAATCGTCATATATAATAAAATAAAAGGATTAAATCCTCAATATTAATGGTCTATTCACCATTAATGTTCTTGATCGCTAAATTTGAGTCACTCATGAAATTAAAATGGGAAACTGAAATCTATAGAGACATATTCAAGCCTATAACAAGATTCTAATATCCTGTCATGTTATTAAAACATCTTTCAGATAGAATTAATTAGTAGGAAATAACATCTTGGGTTGGGGTGATGAGTACAATCCCAAAACCAACCTTATTATCCATTTAATTTTATAACCTTATTTCTTTTGAGTTTATAGAATCACCATCAATGTATATCTCCCATATATTTGGAGTTTTATTAATGGAGAAAAACACTTCCTCAGGGATCTCTTTATTCAAAAGTGACATTTATGGGATAGAAATTCTTGTGATGAATTTGGCCAATTCCTACCCTTTGGTCACCTTTTGAGATAATAATTAGATGTAAAACTACTAAATAATGATCTCCCACCATGATAGGAATATTTTTAACATTGGGAGATAGATATATTTGATCCGGTCCATATGTGAAATAAGATGGACCTTATGATATTAAATTTAATGAATCAAAATTTTCACTATGAAAATTAATCCTATACATTCTTTATCAATATTTAAGTATCAATTCTTAATATTCATCCTATTTATACTAAGATAATAAAGGTTATTCCCATTTCATACACCATTCTTCTAAGTAATGAGGGTATTGAGAAATTGATCTGGGGTTTCCACATAAAAGATTATAGGATTCTATTTGATAGTAGTGTCAATATAGATAGGCATATAAGGTAATACTTAGGATTACTTAAGGCTTATTGACTATCTTCATCCAATTTATGTAAAAATTACTTCTTCATCAACTTTGTGAATGGAAACCATTTTCTAGAGATATTGGAAATCAATCTTCTAGAATTGGAATGATTCCCCTAGAGACACCTTAGTAAATTGAGATTATAAGGTGGTGGTATATCAAGAATTCACCTAGTAATATTTGTATGGAATTTAATATCATGATGGAATATAATGAAGAAAATAAATTTTCCTAATGTTTCTGTTAAGTAAAATTTAAAGGGGTTGATTTTCAATTTATGATCCTATAGTTTATTGAAAACTATATATTGATTGTAAAATGATCACAGTTTTATTGATACATGACAACTAAATCATAAACATATAATTCCACAATTTTCCATGGTAGGGGATTAAAGATATGGTTCATAGTGAAATTTAATTTGGAACTATTATTTTTAATATAAAGGGCCTTACTTGATAGCAATATACTCCTTGGGGTTCCTTGAAAATAGTGGTCTATTTTTCCTCAGGGGCTATCTAGATCTTGATATAACCTAAATACCCATTCATGAAAGAAAGACAAAGAAAACTAGTGGTCACATAGACCAATAATTCCATGATTGTAAATTATAATTCATCCTTTGGGAAGTGTCAGTTGAGATCCTTGAAGTAGATTTAAAATTCTATTATCTCATTCATTTTATTAATGGGGATAGTATTAGTATTCCATTTTAGGTATATTGAACTTCATAAATGAAGTTGTCTTTAATGATATTTTCAACTATATATTTTACCATTATATAATGGGTTGAATGCATACTCATGGGTGTCTATTTAAATCCACAGTGATTTATTGGTAGAACCAAATGATGGGTATCCACATCATGATCCAAAAATACCATTTCTACATAGTTATAATAAAATAAATCTAAGTATGAATTGATAAAGGATAAATATATATCTTTCTATTAAGGGTAAATGGTGGAACATATCAATGTTGGTCATGAATCCTCCTCTGAACCAAAATTCACCTATTTGAGTTCATTGACAATGATGAAGATGCCTTCCTGAAACACTAATGGTAATATTTGAGATTTTCATTCTCTCCTTACACTTCTTCAAAATCATAAAATGTGGGAGATGAAGTTAAAATTTTGGGTCTAGGAGAAAATATGTGTTTATTTTAACCTTTTCTAAATAACTATAAGGAATCTCTATATCCTAAAGATGATACAGTGTAATTTTACATATTTTCTATTTACTCTTAGTTATCATTAGGAGTGGATGATGTGATAATATCTTAATATTCATGGGATGATATAGGGGAATTATCTACTCCTTTTTATGATTAATAAACACATTTAAAACATTAATGTTATTATGTGGGGTCATCTTTGGTTCATGAGTAAAATAAGTAATTTTTTTATCTAAGGTTTCACTATCTTTACCAAGATAATATTCTTCTCCGACACAAATAGGTTTGGATGACACAAACAAAATCGCAATTATGGGGGGAAATGTGCCTATGATTTGAGATTTCATTCTACCCCATGTATTAATATCCACTTTGTTTAAGATCTCTAACTACATTAAATGAGACTAAATAAAAATTGAAACTGTAAGAAAGTAAACACACTCTTGATCCAGGTTGATATGTATGGATTGTGAAGTAATAGTTTCATACCTTAGAGATGATTGTTCAATAAGGTAATTCACTTGACCAATGTAGGAGAGGAAAATGTTTCATGATTTATCTTATTATTAGATAGAGCTATATAGACTCAATGAATCTCCAAATTGGTAGTGGTTTTCTCAATTTAGTTAATAAGAAACAAGTATTATTTGTTGAGTTGACTCTATAGTCAAGTAAAGCCAACATCCAAACTATAATTAGAACCTATAATGATAATAGTCGCTATCATATGTTTCTTCCTCTATCTCACCATAATTATATAGATTGTGAGTTACAAGACTCACATGGGGAATTATCACCATTCAATAGTTTGAAATTTCCATAAACAATGTATTTGAAGCATTGATAGTATGAAAATGCTACTACCACATTCTTGTGGATCCTTTTCCATACCAACAATATTTTTATGTTTGTTTCTTACTGAACCACTATAAATTAAAATCCAGATAATATATTATTGATCTTCAATTTGATCTTGATCATCCTGAGTATTTTCGCATATGATGAGTATTTTTTGATGGGGTGGTACTCATTATCCCATTTTGTGGGATAGTTCCTGTTATCCTAATGATATAGGTAAGAATTAGAAATGATTTTATACCATATTAGGTACTATAAAATATTCCTCCTCATGTGTATTACATTACCAACAATTATAGCACCAACTTTTAAAACAATAAGATGATTAATGTGTTATTTTTAATGTTGAAGTGGGATTTGGGGTCATAGCTAGCTGGTTAATTTATTACCTAGGTATGGAATGTTACCAGTTGACTAAATTCATGTTCATCCATCAATTGATATTTTGAAAACTTGTTTTATTATTTTCTTCCACTCTTCTTCTTCTTCTACAGGAGTAGTAAGAATAAGTGTCACTTGTACTTGGGGTTTTCCAAAATTGAAAAGACTGATATAAACCATATTTATGAGTATATACTTAAACATGAAACAATATTATATGTAATGAATAATTATATGATGGAAGGGGTAGTAATAATGGTTTCATTTTGAATGAATCCATTAGGTTTATAAACCTATGAAATCTTGATCAATTTGTCCTCCATGGTTGTGATAAAGTACCTATGGACTTTTTATATCAAAAAGGAATAAAATTTATTCTTCAAATCCTCAAATAAAAAGTGCCTATGATAATTCTACCCCTCTTGATGAGTATTTTTTCTATTATATTTCATGTGTAGGTACTAACTAATATTTCATGGGAATGTCTACCTAAGCGTGTATTGGAACTAGTTTGATTTTGATGGTTGTGGCATATACTATACTAGGTTTCTTCCATTATAATTTTATCTTTGGTTGAGACTTGGATTTTGATCATTAGATAGTATCCTAAAATTAATGACTAACTATTGTAAACTCCAAAAATATACTATGGGGATTTAGTTAAATATTTGGCGTCTTTAGTTTCTCATGATGAATCTATATGTAGATCTCTATCATCAGATCCAGAGGATGTTGTATACTGATAGATTTATTCCATTAAATATAGTGATAAAATTTATGACCCACTTGTTTTTGTATTTATTTCAATTATAATGGTCAAAAGTAATCATATTGTTTATCTTTGAGATAAAATAGTAATGGAAAAGCGTCTATAAATTTTCCTAATTCGTCATAGTCCCTACTACATGATTATTATACCAAAAAAATATGGGTCCTTCCAAAGTTTTGAAAAAACATATGGTCCTTTGTACTTTCTATTTCTTCAAATTTACATTCACGGTTCCATATCAATACACTACATGTGTCAAATGATACTTTGAGTCTCCCATATCATTTAAGAAATGGAATTTGGGGTTTCTAAAATTATGCTATGTAGGAGTCAAATCCACCAAGTTATGATATAAAATTATCTTCAGTTGAAATAGTATATTCCATCCTTCCATCATTTTCATTTGAGAAAAAACTAACTTGATGGAGTCAATGAGCTCAGGTGGTAGTGTTTATTAGATAGATTCCATAGTTTGAATCATTAGGAAACAAAATATAGTTATATCACTAGTGTCTATTTTCAATATCTAGTAAGATCTAAAATGTGGTATCATAATTAAAATGGAAGTACTTTCAACCCCAGTGGAGAAAATTCTTAATACCCTTCATTCACTAATTTTATATTAACTGATGTTCTGGATCTAAACTTGGGTGGGTGGTTGTGTGATAGCTTGAACATACTCATTCCATAATTTCACGAATTAAAGAAAATATTTCATTGCACACATCCCCAAAACCATTTAGGTTTATATTTATAGAGAATTTGAACAAAATTTTAACTAATAAAGCACATCACATTATCAATTAATACATATTTGAATCACCACATTAGTAATATATTTTTTCAAACATAGACTTCAACATATCAAAAAAAATTATACACACATGATACGCTTATAGAAATATCATGTTTAATACTTTTCTTGAGAACCTAGGGAAAAACATAAGAATGGTGTGATAAAATTATCAATAAGGAAAAATATATATCAGACTCTATCATATATTTAATAATATGTAATCAATAAATAAGAGTCGAATAATATTATAAAACTAAACACAAGATCTTGAAATAAATCCATTGATGAAAAAATTAGGTAAAATATTTATTGGATAACAATAATAGAATTCATGATAATTGAATGCATAATTGTATAAATCTTGAAATTTATCATTAAGGCCTCAAAAACATCATTATTTTTTCCATAAATGAAGTATAAAAGACATCATTCTTTTCATCAATGTTTCAACCAATACAGAATGCATGCATGAGGTAGGTATACACCAAATAGTTGAACATTTTGTCTCTTGATAAAAAAACTATGCATAAGGGTCTATATAACATCTATCCCCTCCAAAAAATTCTTTAGGTACAATGAATTCAACAGAAAAATGTTATTAATAATAATATAATGCATAATCAATATTCCTTAGTCATATATAAACATCTTATTTATATATAAACATACAGAGTTTCAAAACATTCACTGTAAAACAATTAACATATTTCACACAGAGAAAAAATGTTGGTGGTTAAAAAATAAATAATAAAATTTCTGAAGTAGTCAATAAACATATGAATTAGAATAAAAACTATTCATGCTGTCAACATTTCCCCAATCAATAAGTACAAAATCTTTCTATATAACAATCCTCAAACTAACACCATATAAAGTAATGGTATATGAGTAAGCCAATAATTTTACAAAATTTATTAATTCATGGGAATCTTGGTGAATTATCTTTAGATAAATTAGGGGAAAACAGGATATCCATAATCAAAGGGAATTGGAAGAAATATCACTCCTACAACAGAGGATGATTTGGAATGAAAAAGGTAGAGACACACAATTTCTCTTATAGATATTTAAATAAAATATTTTTAAACAAGTAAAAACTAGTAAGAAATTACTAAAATCAATTATTTAGTTATATATAAGGACATTTTTAAAATCATCCAAAGAATATGTCATGGAAGAGTAGTATTCCTAACAAAAAATAAGAGCTAGGGACGGTTTCCTTACAGTGGGTATATAATGATTTCAAGGAAAATAAATACTAAGAAGACATATAAAACCCAAAAATAACTATACAAGATTAAAATTATAGGGATTTTGGAAATAAATACCATTTAAATTCCCTATATGGATTATTTTTTAAAGTAAATCCCCATTTTTAAATTGAGATGGGTAATGAAACAATTACCACATTGTGAATATTTTAATAAAACCCCCTCTAAGAGAGAGAGAATGAAATTGAACATCAAATATTATGAATGAATGATAAATTCAGATATAATATAATCAACATTTACTATTCAAAATATTTAAATAAAATTATCTTCATAAGAAAAAACCTGTCTCAAATAAATGAATTTTAGACAAACAGAGTCTTATTGAAATGGTAATGTAAGAATCAAGAGAACATAAGCTGGTTGAAATGAAATGGACATTAAAAATATCATAAAATGAAATATATATTCATTATATTTGATGGAAATTATGTAAGTGAATACACCATATAAAATAAATTTTGGTGCATAATATCCAACAAGTCTCATGTAATTGACAATATTGAAAAATAAACTTTAACAAAATTCTTTAATAGTTAAATTATGATCTAATATTATATATAATAAAAATAACTATATTAATAAATATTTAATATATTTATTCATATGTATTTTCTTTTATAAACATATTTTATTATCATTTGTAATAAATATATATGTTTTTTACAGTTTAAATTCATCATCAAGTGATAGAAACATTGATTACTAATTTTGTATTAGTTTTTTAACAGTGTGGATGATTATTTTTATGAAAAAGTAATTTATAATTACTATATTATCCTATATACTATAACCATTTGGGTTTCAATTATTGTTCATATCTCTTTTTTATTTAGTGTATGATAATGTTATGGTTTGTGAAAACAGAAAATTGTGAAGAACATGTTTTAGTGTGTTTAATTTTCAAAAAGTGATAATATTAATAAATATATTTAATATCAAAAAAAATCTCCTCACCCATTAAAAAATAATTAATACATTAATAATAATTTATATTATTATTAAAGAATATTCTATAATCATTTTTAATATAAAAACTAATCATCATTCATGTAGGTCATAATGTCATACGAAACAGAAGTGTGCTATAATAATTTCTTTTGTAAGGAATTAGGTTCATGTAATGACTATATAAAATTTAAATAAATTTAAAAGTGGAATAAATAACTTATTTTTCCCTTAATTTCATTCTTATAACCATTCATTTAGGGTTTTGATGAAAATTTAAATTCATCCTTCAGAGAGGTGGTACTCCACATGTATAAGAGATTAACATTTCCATTTCCCAACAAATGAGATTGAAAATAGATATATAATAAATTATTATTTAAGAATTATGAATATTACATAAATAAATATTCATTCATTATTTCTATCCATATTATCCACTCTAATAGGTGCTGATGAAAAATGAACCACATCACTTTGTGGAGGCTGTGGTTTGTATATAAGCATGATCGATGGTGTTTTGTTTTTATTAGTGGATAAAAGGGATTGAATGATGGTTTATCTACTAATATAATAAATTTTCAATATATTAATAATATTTATTACATTATATTATACTTTTTATAAAAAAATCAAGAGGATAATTAAGAATAAAAGGATAAGGAGTGGGAAATACTCATGTTCATAACTTGAGATTTCTCTTGGGTATCTCTTATATAAATGGAGGGATTAGTCAAAGACAATTGATAAAATAGTATTATGAATGAATAAGGGTATTATTAGAGGAGAAAATTTTAAAGGTTTCATATCTAAATTTTATGTAATAGGTGTATCATGAAGTGCTAGAATTATTTCCCTTTTAATATCATGGTTATGAATATGAAACACATATTTTACCTTCATCGTGATAAATGATTATTTCATATTTACATTTAGAATTTCTTTTTATACCTTTATTTTTTAAACATAAATAATATTTTAGTTACTTTGAGATATTTCCCTTAGTGATTCTTACCACATTTTTGAAATGAAGAAAAATAAATCATTAAACCTTCATCATCTTCTTCACCTGAACTTCCTTGAGAATCCATCCTTCTCATATTTTTTGTGTTTGTAAATTTGACTAAGTTCATGTTTCTAAATATAATTAATGATTCTTGATTAGTAATAACAAAAATACTTATCACTCTAGATTATATCCCATTAGTTTTCTCATTGGGATAACCTCTGCATTGTCTATGGAATTCATTTTCATCTTCATTCCTTTAAGATTCATACCTTACTAAAACTAAAAGGATTTTACCATTAGTGATATAAAAGTAACACCATAAGAGAATTATCTTATAAAAAATCAACCTCAAAATTTCTTAATCATTCAACTATTAAATTATATTTCAGTTCAACTTATATCACTCTTATTTAATCTAGGTTAGGTTAGGTTATGTTCTCTCATATTCCTTACCCGAATAAAAAATTCTTAATGGATTGTAAAAATAATTTGATTAATAAAATAATATTCTTGACGAGGGTCTATATTGATTTAAAAATTTAGCCTCACTCCTCATGCATCAAGTAATGATCAATTTGATACTCAATAATCCTTTTTAAAGGAGGTTATCCATAGATGTATCTATTCCACCACTGCATCCACTTTCTATTATCTAGGAAAGGATTTAATTTCTTTGAAACCATAAAATATCTATATTACAATAACATATAGATGTAATCTTATACCTAGGAATATCCCTATGGTTACCAGAAAGGTTTACTTATCTTAATCCCTAAACCACAATTTTTTTTAATATTACCTCAATAAACCTAATGGGTTATCCATAACTTTTAAATTATGATCAATATAAGTTTATCAATACTTTATGATATTTATATCACTTAAATAATCTTCAAAAGATAGAATCCTAATCTCTTAATTTATCTAAAACCTGCACAAATTACATCTAGGATATATTAGACATAATCATTCCAAAATTAAATGACTTAAAAGAAATAATGCATTATATATATTCCCATAACTTTTTAGGTAATGATTTTTAGATAATTAAGAAAAAAAATATAATTAATAAATCCCATGTGTTTCTTGACTGATGAATATTTTTTCCACCACATTATGAATTTCTTATTTAAAATGAAGTGTCAATAATCTCCCATAAAATTATCCACACATGTTTCTATTATATAAATTTATTAACCTTATTGTTGTTTGAGATGTATTTTTTCCAATGAAGAATAAAATATACATGATGTCACTATTTGATATAGGGTAACAACTTTAGGGGAAATTATTGACCCCAAGCATGTTGAGAAGTAACATAGAGTTCCTAAGTCGAATGGTTCTTAGTAAAGAATATTAATATAAATTCATGGGACTTGGAATTATTGTGTTCATATATGGTGGTATGGAAAATATTGTATTAAGGATGGTTGTATAAATAATGATGGTTATGGTACTAGAATTATATTATTAAGGTTCCAATCACTTGATGGAAAAGAAATAATCTAATTTTTTCATTGAGTATTTGGTTGGAAATATTCTATATAGTATCTTTTTAATTTGAAAATTGATTTTATAATCATAATAGAGATATAACGGGTTTTTTGGAGTTGATATAATTTTCAATAAATGATTAAAATGGGTATTAATTTCTACTACTATGAACGGATTCAAAATCTTTTAGTTATTTCCTTGAAAACTATACCGACTAGAAGATATATGTGTTAAAGAATCAGAGTATCCATCTAGGGAATAATGAGCTTGAAAAACACTATAAATATTATTTGGATTATGTTTTGAGTTTTTTGTGAATTGCAATAATCACATTCAAGAAGATTTGAATTTATTAGACAAAATTTTTTAAGTGTTTTGATAAATATAGAAAAAATAAGAAAAGAATTTCTCTTTAGGTGAGTTCCACCTATGATGTTTTGGTGTGTGTATGATAATATATCTATGAGAGTAAAAATGAAAAAGTAATTTATCATACAATGACCCTTGTATACTTTTTTGGATCCATTTTTAATAATTTGTCAACACATACCAAGGGAAGGAGTTTGAAATTTAAAAAATTAACTTATCAAATATATATAATATATTTTAGAAAACATAAGATATTTTGTGAGTCTATAATATAGTTTATAATACCTATTAAATATATGGAATTTCCTATATTATATTTGAATTATGAAAATATTTTTTATGGTGATTCAGTGACATGGAGGGTGTATGATGATATACTTTTTCAAATTCATAAAACTCATTATTGATACCTATATACAATAAAATTAAATAATATATATTTAGACTTGAAAATTCTAAAAAATCATATTTAAATCTGATGAAGCAAGTGCAGTGTTCTTCATGGATCATAAATCACGATCAAACTCATGGTCATAACCCAAGCTAAGATAAAAAGGGTGGAACCGAGCAATGGAGAAGCCATTAGTGTTGAGACGAAATCTAAACACTGCATAATATAGCTCCACATCCTAGAATATGGTACCATGTCAAAAGATATTTCCATGCCACATACTACATGATCCACATCATTGTTCATATGTGTAAATATAATGTGAACTAAAAGGTGAAAATATTTTGGAGAAATGGAATTTATAGAAAAAAATGATGATTAAAATATCACGCCAAGGAAAGAACCATGTCATGAGCTAAAATTTTAGGATGAATTTGAATAATTATTTGACTCTAAGATCTTGAGAATTTATTTTCAATATTTGATGGAGTTATAACATGATAAATATTCTATTATTCTATAAATATTATGTATATATATAGTTGAAATAAGATTAAAAAATGAGACTCTAAACTAAGAAAAAATTGAATATATACTACATGTTAAAAGATTGAGTGAGTGAGTGAGTTAGAGAGAGAGTGAGGGGTTCATCATTACACAAACCTATTAATATATTGTAAGTTTAAATACGAAGAGTGAGATAAGAAATTGAATTTAGGTACACTAAAAATTATTTTAAGTAGATAAAAGAAGGAGTTTTAGTGTTGTAGTAATTATTTCACACTGAACAGAAAGCATAATATTGAGAAATACACCTTATAACCTTAATTAATTATATAATATTTAATAAGAGTGATTTTAGATGTGTTGTTGTTGATCACATTCCAAGAAATTTGTTTGAGAGAGATAGATTATAGAATAATATTTAAGATGTATGAAGAACATTAAGTCATCCCATCTGATTATAGAAAGATATGAAAAGGATTATACATATAGACTAAGATGGAATCAATCTATCATATTTTATGTATCTTTAAAGTAAGTATAATCTCATTATCTAGTATGAAGGGAAATTAATCCATATCATGCATTGTTCCTTTTCAGTTACATGATTACATGTTCAAGTCCATACCGTTTACTGGATCCTTTTGATAATAGTAATGAATTCATGCATGATGGATAATAACCAAGATACACTATGAATGTAACCATTTGAAATGAGGAATTCCTTGTTAATAATATATAGTGTTATACTAAACTGGTTTATTTTTCTATATATTTATATTTTCTAAAGGATATATAAATAAAGATAAGACCATTCACTGAATAATTATAGTGGTAATTAGGGGATAAAATTTAAATAAGATTAGAATAAACACCACATAGATTCACACCCATCCCCCCTCTATGGGGGAATATGAAAAATTGATCCTAACATTCGGTATCAAATCCTAGGTTACATCTCTAATAGTTTCTAATATTTTATGTTCTATTTGAATGATATATCTTTTATTTTAAAAAGGATATAAAAATTGGATATTTTATGAATCTTTGGAAACCCATCTCAAATAAATTATAGAAGATAAGTCTTCTAAGATAATGAAGAATAATAAGTGTTAAGAAAGGAATAATCAAAGAATGACTCCCCGCTATTTTAATGTAATCATTGAATATTTAATTTCATTACCTATATTATTGATCCTACTTATAAATATAAATAAATAATTATTATAAAATATATCCTATATAACTTCCCCAAATAAATTTTATCATATATCTATGTCATTTTTATAAGTATATAGGAAGATATCACCCACTATGAAGATGAAAATTAATGAATAGACAATTCTAGGAAACAAAGGATATAAATCAATTATAAGATCTCTAAACAAGTTGGTTTCATAAGTATAATGGTTAGGGATACTGAGAAAATATGCTCTAGATTTTAATATTAGTAGCTCAAGAAAACACATGAAAGGGAATATTCCCATAAAGGGATTGAGGAGAAGAACCATACATTAAAATAACTAACTATTGTCAAATATTCACTACTATAGATTAAATCAAACATGATTAAAGATATTGAACATATATTAAAAATAAATAAAAATATACATGAGGATTATGATTAAAAAATGAGGAATTAATGTGACAAAAAAATGGAAGCATTTGAGAATGAGAAATGTATCATTAATAGTAAGTGATTGGAGATTGAAATTAAATTTAAGAATCTAGAAATAGAAAAAGATATATCATTACAATAATTTTAATGAATATATTTTTCAACACAAACAATATTAGAGAATTATTATGATTAAATACTTATATATGGTGGTAATAATATTATAAAACCATATAATGATAAGTATAAAGTAGCTACAGAAGGAAAGGTGTCGTCAACTTCTAAATATAGTATATGTATTAAACATGTTATTGAAAAGTGTGAAGACTTCAATTCATACTTGATATAATTTTTTATAAAGAAAATTACATCAAATAATACTATCATGTCATGGATGGATAAAAGAAGTTGTTTGAGATATGATTCCTTGGATGAGACCCAATTAACTACTTCCAAATATAAAAAATAATTATTTTTTTGTAAAATCAATATATCATGAAATTATGAATAATAAACCAATGTTTTTTGTTTTTATTTATTTATATAACATATATGAGAATATGGATTTGGACTATTGGTATAATATGAATTTATATTTAGGTAAAGGATAACCCATAGTAAGGGATTGAAAACCTAAAAATCTACAAGATTTGTAGTCTATGAGGAATTTTTTTATAATAAATATACTGAAAAATACTTGAAAATATTTATGGTATTTTATGTGGTAATATTTACATTGAATAATAATGTGAATATAACTAATTCATACTTGAATATTGAACAAATGAGAAGAGAATGGCATATAAGATGAAGAATGGAGACATGACTATCTTGAGAAAGAATAATGAGAAAAATGATAAAAAGAATATTCCCAATATGTATGTGAAGAAGGAAATTTATTTATCCTTGGTATTAAGAAAAGATAAAATAGATAATTTCACAATAATCAAAATAATAAAAATATAGAATATGCCCCAAAAAGGAGATGTTGTTTCTTTTACCAAAAAATAAGTTATATCATGGAAAAACATAATCACACTGTGATTTTGAGATTTTAAGGGAACATGATTGGATAGAATATAATAAAAATACAAAGGGGAAAAGAAAGTTCTAATTTTATGAAGAGAATATCTAAAAGTCCATGCGGAATTTCAAAATTGTTGATCATCTTTTTTAGGTTCTAGAAATTTGGATAGATGATTTGGAAAAACTAATTAAATTAGAATCCCTAGAAAAGTTTAAATCCAAAAGTTATGAAACGATTATATATAAATAATAAATTGAAGTCCAAGAACGGTTTTCAAAATAGGGTAACCCGAAATCAATTAGTGATATGTGTGGATGGTAAAGAAGTTTCGACACAGTGAAAACAATTTTGTAAATTTTTTATATCCCAAATGGAAGCCTTCAAGTGTATGAAACTAGACCAAGGGATTGATGTTCCTTGATGAATAATGTTATAAGAAATACCCCATGTAAGGATATAGGAAAACAACCCTTTTTTACCAAATCCAAATAGGAGTTCAAAAATTATTATGTTATAACAAAGTGTATATCAATACATGGTGCTAAATTGAAAAGGGTTAGCTGGTTGAGAAAATATTCTCAATATGACATCCCGTATTAAGGAACATGAAGGTTCCAACTTATTACCATACTATTTTTTTTAATTTTATACTAACCATATTGTGAATTTAATGTGATACTAGTTCTCAAAATGAGAAATAATTAAATGAAGTAAGATTTAATAAATATTTTTGATTTAAAAAAGACTCTATTTTGGTATGAAATTTGAAATGGTAACCTAAATAACATCTAGAGAAAATACCAACCTTGATGTAAGATAATAGGATGTCAAAATGAAACAAGAATAATGATTAACGTACCCATATTTAGGAGAATTAAGTGCAAGATATCCTAATGTGTATTCCAAGAAGTGAATGGTCCCTGATAAAGAAATAATCAATGCTTCCATCTTGGTGTTATTTCAACGACTAGAATCCAGAAGGTTTCTTAATTATTTTAACACTCTTGATTATGTGAATATGGAGTGAATTATTTGATGGAGATCTAATTGAGATGTGATCAAGATCATTAAATTAATAAAAAAATATGGAATTTAGAGAAGGTTATTGGAAAACAATCCTTGAAAAGGTTTGAATTTTTATACTTTAATCCCTGTTACAATAATAATTTCAACTGAAATTAAGTGGAGAAATTACTTTAATCCATGATTACATGTTGATAAAACCTAAAGTGATACAATTTTCTTAAAAATAAAAAAATCTACCAGAAGAATAAGTGATATCACCTTCACTCATATTAGTTGAATTTTTTTTAATAAGGGGAAGTGAAAAGAAAATAGATGTGGGTATTGGTGAAGAAAATAGAGTGATTAAATGATATCACATATTGAAATTCCATTTTCTAGCAGTGGTATTAACAATAAATATGAAGGGATAAATTGATGAACTCAATTATAATTTTAGTTTTATTTTCTATCAATTAAGAAAAATATATGCTTGATGTCAATACAAAATGGTGGCAAAAGAAAGGATAAAAAGTGTTTAACCCAATCATATTAAGATGTAACATGGAGTTTCCAAACCATTTTATACTTGGTGATTAAGATTAATAGAATACCTTAAAAATTGGATTGGTAGTGACCACCCCAAGTGGTATGGTAAATAAGATATCAAGGATTGTTTAAAAATGATGATGATGATGATGATGTTGATGATGATGATGATTCTTTCATTGTGTAATTAAAGTTGAAATCCCTTGATGGAAATAGAATGAGTTGTAGTTTTCCTAGAAGATCTGGTCGGATAGCTTCTGTGCAGTAACCTTTAAGTGTCATGTTTGATGTGCTGATCATAATGAAGATATGATGGGTGATAAGGATTTCAGAGAACTGATTATAATTGTTTATAATGAGTTAAATGGGAAGATACTATGTAACACCCCGACCCTAGTTACCCAGAGTCGGTGCATTATTTTAATACATTGGCATGATTACAAGGAATCAAGTCCCAAAGGTCCGATTAGTTTAGAAGTCTTGGAAAAATAGATCATATACATGAATGTTACATTTTCACTTTAAGACGTACAAAATAACAAAAATAATCTTTATGAACGCCATTATTCCCTTATCTTAACCCTGCATATCAATCACATTACACTTCTTGTAATCCTGGGAAAAATAAAACATAGAAAGGGGTGAGCTCAAATGCTCAGTAAGGGTATGAAATACAGCGGAAACTTTCAAAAATAAGCATAATCATTTAAGGCAATGTATAAAACTAAAACAAAAGCCTTTTAAAATTGAACTTTAGCATAATATGGCAGAAATAAAATGAAATAATTCCATTTACTTATTCACATGGATATTCTACTAATAGAATAATCACATGAAATATCACTAACCACTTTCATAATGATGGCATTCATGATGTAGAACTTTAATTTCTGTTTCAAGGCCCCGTGCCAAGACCTAAGGGATAACTGTATCCAGAACCCAACCCGGAGAGCCTCTATAACCGGACTCCATCCCGGAGTGCCTCTAATAACCGGACACCAACTCGGAGTGCCTCTAATAACCGGACACCAACCCGGAGTGCCTCTAATAACCGGACACCAACCTGGAGGGATTACTTTTACCTATCCCAACCCGGAACATACTAGTCCAACACATTCATCTTAAGAAGAGGATGAAATATAACATAAACATTCGTATTAAAACTAACATAAAAATTGTCAAAACATTAATCATAAACCATTAATGGAATAAAAGTAACTCATCCATAGTCAAAAATATCACAAAACCTTAAATAGAATATGGATGATTTGTATCATAATAAATCAACTTGGAAAAAGTTTAAAATTTTATCAATGGATGTTGACATAGATTAAATCAATACTATCTGAGAGAAATATCTCTTTTTTTAATCATTTAAAAGTCGTATAATTATAGAGAAAACCTATATTTTGAAAATATCTTGATAAGAATGTGAAGGAAGCTTCAAAGGTGTAATAACGGCGGACAATAACCGCACTCGCCGTATAAGATAAAAAAAGACATTCTTACCTTAATTTTGTCAAAAGGTTAAAAAGGACCTTGTTTGGAAAACGACGGAAAGATTCCTTTATAAACCTCTTATAAAAATTCAAACAAGGGTATAAATGTCTTTAACCCATATTCTTGTAAATAGTAAAAAAAATTTGAAATACATTTTTAAGAAACATGGATTTGGATGATAAAGAGATCCCAATAGATTATTACGTATATACAACCTCGGATAATGAAGAGATTGCAAAATAAACCCTTACCAATTTGGTATCTTAAGAAACGTACAACTCATGAAAGAGGTATCATACAATGAATATGTAAATACACATAAATTAAAGTGTATTACACAAAGAATATAATTATGGGCAGTACATACACCACACAAAAGGTAATGGTGGCAATATGGCATGAATCTCACAGGAAAATGAGTGAGATGAAAACCCCTTACCTTGCACTTTCCTTTAGTCGAGGGTACGTTTAACATCCTGTACGAAGATCATAGTATGTTATTAAATTATACCAGAACTATATTAATATTTATAATATCATATATGATTCATTTATGAATTTATATTACCCATTTAATAATAATTTCCATGTTAAGTAAACATTTCGGGTAATAATAACTTTCTTTATCGTACGTGTTTTAACTTGTCACTCTTGGTTGTATCACATAGATCATGATTTAAATAATTCATGAATATAAAACATGATAAATATATCATATATATTTAGAATATAAATATGTATAATAGACATATATATGAAATTGAAAACACCGTTTATGGAGACGGTAGTCTGTCCGTACGCATAAACGCTGTTTCTGTTTTCATATAGTATTGAACGGAAGTAGGTGAATAAGATATATGTAAGTACATAAATCCTTATATATATATATATATATATATATATATATATATATATATCTCCAGTATCATTATTATGTCATATCTTATATACTTATTAGTAATATATATTTTTATAATCGTCGATGAATGGTGAACTTGGAAATGAATCTCATCGCGTCGTGGAGACGGTAATCCGTATGTACGCACGAGCGAAAATATCATTCTTTTGATATTAAAATAATATATGATTGGATGATATATCATATATACAGAATCATTATAATGTTATATTTATTATTCACATGAATTACAAATCATTATTATACCCATGCAAATAATAATATATTGAATAACAATTACACCACGACGTGGAGACGGTAAGCCGTACGTACGCACGTATGGTGACATGTCATTCAAAGGATGGATAGAATACTGAATATGGTTGTAACATTTTTATAATAATATTACATTATATAGGGGATACTGGATTCATTATTTTATAATGGTAATAAAAAAGAAATAAGAATTAGAAGAAGAAAGGAACTTGAAAAAGGGTGGTGAAATCATTACCTCTTCTTCGGGTTCTCCCTTTTGATTTGATCAAAAGGGATCCTTAGGATGGATTTTGGACTAAAGTAAGGACTCTATGATAATGTGAGGGAATTTTAGAGAGTATGTTTCCAGGTTTTGGATGAACCAAAAGGCTTTGAATGTGTGAATTAATGATAAGAGGGAGTGTCCTTTTATAAGAGGGGTGAGGGGCTATTTAGGAAAAACTTAAAGTATTAATTTATAATAAATTAATATTCATTTTCTAATGGCTCCAAAGTGGATTATTTAAAGTTTAAGGTGGTTATGGGTCTAAAACCACTCAACCAATATAATTTAGATAGGTTTCGGTTATTATATTAACCTTATATTTAAGTATTAACTCTTTTAATTTGTTTCATTTTTGCAATGTCTCTTTGTAATTTTATATTATATAGTTAATAAACTTACTATATACATCCAAGAGACCCCAAAGTGGTCCATTAATGATATACCCATCATTATATAAGCCTCTTGGACGAACCATATATTTTTATGAATTTAATATCAATTAATAATATAATATTTTTTTTAAAAACTCTTTTATGTCAATTTTGACACTATTCAATAATTCATTTTTGTAAAACTCATAACAGAATTATTACTTCGAAAAAAGTTAATTAAATCAATCCTAATATTTTATATTATTCTAGAAAATTATTTTAATTCAATTAAAATCTGAAATTATATTTATTTGCGTATTTATAATATAAATTATTTTAATTTTTCACTATTATGGTAATTACTACATCACCATTGTGTCATAAATAAATTAAAATATTTAATGTCTATGAATTATAAATAAAATACCATTATCTATAACATCGTTTTATATTTCTAATGAATATTTATAGTCAAAAATTCAACATATATAACCCTATGTAAAAAATTGTTTTTCTAAAAGATATATGCTTGTGTCATTTTTGTATTCATTTTAACTTAATTAAAATAAAGTGTCCCTATCACTTACAAGTAGAACCATGGGGTCCCAAAATCGACCCCAAGATGCCCATGGTCGGACATGTATCCACCAATAAGGTTACGACACGTTTTAGGGTAATTTAGTATTATTATAATATTATTTTTTAACCCTTATTTACCAGATTTACCCTTTAACTATGGTAAATAAAATATTTACCGAAGTAATTATTCAAAATGTCTAAAAATAAATGTTACCTATTTACATAATTTGGACATCCTGATTCCAAATATGGAATCCATTTTCCCAAATTCAAAACAGAGAAGTGGAAAAAATTAATTTAAAAAAAATTCTCACTGTCAAAACAAAAAGCGTGTTTTTAAGATATAATAACTATCAAAAGATTGATACTTGTTTATGTTCGGTTTAATTGTGAAATTATGTCCAATGACCAACATTGTATTTAATGGTAAAAATATATTCTAAATATACTTTAAAACCACTCAAATTATTAATTTATCAATACTAATTATTTTGATTAAAAAAGTTGTTTTTAATTAAATTTTTGTAATTTTTACTATTCATCAAAATATTAAAGTTATCCGAAAAGTACCAAAATTTCACCTTAGGCTAAATTCGATACTCCGAATCCAAAAATGAAGTCCATTTTGAGAGATAAAATTTTTAAAATTTCAAAAAGTGGGTATTACTATTCATAACGGCTAGTTTGATTGGTTGTGGTGTGTTAGAACTTGAATTTGCGTACAACACACGCTACTGTATTTTTCAAAGAGAAGCGTACCATGGAAGATCGGGGTGTTACATTCTCCCATCCTTAAACAAATTTCATCCTTGCAATTTGATACTGTTATTTGAAAATAAAAGTTGAAAATAGAAAATATCTTTGTGGAAAAAAACCCACATCGAAAATTTGGTTAATAAAGTTTAGTCTTGACAAGATGAAAAGAGAAATGAAAGTCTCACCACAAAATTATGATCTCGATTAGGAGGACATTGGTGGAAATTATAGACATGTAACTAGAGGAAAAATGTAAATATTTATAGGTAGTGATTGAGGTCATCAATCACAAACAAGTTTAAAATTGAGGTCCTTGAATTCATCAATCTATGATGATTTAAAATATCATCAGTTCAACAAAACATAAGGTATTAGGATAACACATTTTTTACATTTCAAAATATCTT
Organism: Viscum album; assembly: GCA_963277665.1. NCBI lineage: Eukaryota > Viridiplantae > Streptophyta > Magnoliopsida > Santalales > Viscaceae > Viscum > Viscum album. The sequence continues at coordinate 1,474,551,165 of OY728135.1, forward strand.
AGTTGAAATCCCACATCGAAGAATGAATTAATGAGGCCTCTATTTAAAATAAAGAGTGGAAAATATGAAGATTACCGAAAATAACACATACTAGGGTTCCATGTAGGAAAATATGGATATGGAAGAGAAACCTAACCATCAATTATCTGATGGAGAGTGGTAGAGAACATGGCTATGAAAAGGCCAACAATCCCAAAGCCATAAATTAGTGATGATCTAAGTTACCATCTAGGACAACTTTTTTGTTCTAAGTTCTTTTTCTTAATGTTGAGGAATTTATTTATGAGATTGGCTAAGATCATAAAGAGATATACTTACTTTATATTAGAGTTTTATCCATTAATAACTTTCTACCACAAACTAATCTTTCACCCCAAAACATAATACAACTCAAAAATACTCTATTTATCCTAATCGTATAGGGTTCCAAATATAATGAATTTATATTTCACATATCAGACCCTTTATGTAAATAAACTACATTATACCGTCCAGGAACTTCATATAGCACAATGGTAGGAGATAAATCCCAATTGCACTATGGTTGTGGGTTCGATTCCCATAGCTTTGTCTGACACGACGGGTCGTCACACAGTCTGTGTGTTGTCCTTTTATAAAAATCCAAAAAACTAACCTTTCAAACTTAATCCATTCCAAACATTAGACTTATCCACAATAATATTATCCAAATTCACAGTCCGAAATTTACAAGGAAGTTAAACATAATGAGGATCCTTTTTTCCAGGTAATAACATGTGAACGCCTTCCTCATATATTCTTTTAAAACACTGCAACATCCTGAATTTCCAAAATCAACCATCTCTTATTCCAAAACCACTACCTCAATATTAAGACCATATTAAGGTTTATCTTTCCTTCAACCATGTAAATTCCAAAAAAAATTAACTCGTTGTAGAGTCACTTTTCTTAGTACCATAAAATCTCAAATCCTTAATTAAATAGTACTACAGTACAATCCTTATTTATTTCCAGAACATCATTGATACAATACTTAAATGAAATAATTCTAAAATAAAAATATAAGAAAACTAGTCATTATTCTTCATCTATGGTAGTATCATAACTTGATTATTATCCAATAGCATCATTTGTGGCATAGTCTGATGACTGGGACATTGGTTCGTGTAGTGTCCAAACTCCTTGCAAATAAAGCATTGTATATTTGAAACCATTTTATTACCCTTGCAGTCACGTACTTTGTGCCCCTTTTCCTCCACACTTATAATAAACTCTCATTCCTTTCAGGCAAGTTCCAGGATGTTTCTTCCCACAGTTATCACATATGGGAAAATTCTTATTTTCCCTCTTCCATTTATCCATCTTTCTCTCTTCCATACTTTTCTTCTCTTGCTTCCCTTCAAAGCCATAGGACTCCGAGAATTCTTTACTCATCTTATCAACACATGATACTATTTCTTCTTATGATGATAATATGTGGGAAACTATTTCCCTACTAAATTATGGCTTAGGACCACAAAAGATATGATCCTTCTTACTCTTTGGATCATACGTATTACGGGAGTTCACATTCCTTCTACTGGGCACCATTTCTATACAATAACATAAACTAGTTCAGTTTATGAATTACAATGAATAATTACCAAACTTGTAAAATACCTAACACAAATTGAACAGCTTATGGATATAATCCATAATCATAAAAATGTTTTCTTTGACTAAGTATATACTCATAATCCCTTCATAATGGTTTGTAAATAATATTAGAATTATCCTAAGAATATCCCCTGGGAGTGTCGTAACCAATTGTGCAGCAAGGCCCATTGTCGTGCACCAGTTCTCATTCGAGTCTAGCTCAAATCCGTGTTTTCGGGTTTTACCCCTAGCTAAATCTATGTCAGATCCGCCTCTACCCGCTCGTATCCAGACAGGGATGTATTGCTCGGAAAACTCACAAAATCTCTACAATACCAAAATTTTAGGAATTCTTTTATACTGATCCTCAAAGTCTATCTTAGAGCTATGTTCTCTAATCAGAGTTTATCTAAATCTAGTTTCCAAGGTTATTGCTAAACATCCTCTGATACCACCTGTAACACCCCGACCCTAGTTACCTAGGTTCAGTGCATTATTTTAATACATTGGCATGATTACGAGGAATCAAGTCCCAAAAAAACCGATGAGTTTAGCAGTCTTGAAAAAATAGATCACATACATGAATGTTACATTTGCACTTTATGACGTACAAAAAAACATAAATAATCATTATGAACACCATTATTCCCTTTTCTTAACCCTTCATATCAATCACATTACACTTCTTGGAATCCTGGGAAAAATAAAACATAGAAAGGGGTGAGCTCAAATGCTTAGTAAGGGTAAGCAATATTGCAGAAACATTCAAAAATAAGCATAAACATTTAAGGAAATGTATAAAACTAAAACAAAATCCTTTTAAACTTGTACTTCAGCATAATATGGTAGAAATAAAATGAAATAATTCCATTTAATTATTCACATGGATATTCTACTAATCGAATAATCACATGCAATATCACTAACAACTTTTATAATGATGGAATTCTTGATGTTGAACTTTAATTTCTGTTTCAAGGCCCTGTGCCAAGACCTTAGGGACAACTGTAACCGGAACCCAACCCGGAGAGCCTCTATAACCAGACTCCATCCCGGAGTGCCTCTAATAACCGGACACCAACCCGGAGTGCCTCTAATAACCGGACACCAACCCGAAGTGCCTCTAATAACCGGACACCAATCCGGAGTGCCTCTAATAACCGGACACCAACCCGGAGGGATTACTTTTAGCGGTCCCCAACCCGGAACATACTAGTCCAACACATTCATATTAATAAGAGGATGAAATATAACATAAACATTTGTATTAAAACTAACATAAAAATTGTCAAAACTTTAATCATAAACCATTAATGGCATAAAAATAACTTATCCATGGTCAAAAATATCACAAAACCTTAAATACAATATGGATGATTTGTATCATAATAAATCAACTTGAAACAAGTTTAAATTTTTATCAAAGGATGCTGATATAGAATAAATCAATACTATTTGAGAGAAATATCTCTTTTTTTGAAATCATTTAAAAGTCGTATAATTATAGAGAAACCATTTATTTTGAAAATATCTTTATAAGATTGTGAAAGAAGATTGAAATGTGTAATAACGGTGGAGAATAACCGAACCCTCCGTATAAGTTAAAAAAAGACATTCTTACCTTAATTTTTTCAAAAGGTTAAAAATGACCTTGTTTGGAAAACGACGGAAATATTACTTTATAAAACTCTTATAAAAAGTCAAACAAGGGTATAAAGTTCTTTAACCCATATTAATGTAAATAGTAAAAATGTTTTGAAATACATTTTTAAGAAACATGGATATGGATGATAAAGAGATCCCAATAGATTATTACGTATATACAACCTCGGATAATGAAGAGATTGCGAAATAAACCCTTACCAATTTGGTAACTTACGAAACGTACAACCCATGAAAGAGGTATCATACAATGAATATGTAAATACACATAAATTAAAGTGTATTACACAAAGAATATAATTATGGGCATTACATACAACACACAAAAGGTAATGGTGGAAATATGGCATGTACCTCAATGGAATAAGGAGTGAGATGAAAACCCCTTACCTTGCACTTTCCTTTAGTCGAGGGTACCTTTAACCTCCTGTACAAAGATCGTTGTATGTTATTAAATTATACGAGAACCATATTAATATTTATGATATCATACCTGATTCATTTATGACTTTATATTACCCATTTAATAATAATTTCCATGTTAAGTTAGCATTTCGGGTAATAATCACTTTCTTTATCGTACGTGTTTTAACTTGTCACTCTTGGTTGTATCACATAGATCATGATTTAAATACTTCCAGAATATAAAACATGATAAATATATAATATATATTTAGAATATAAATATGTATAATAGACATATATATGAAATGGAAAACACCGTTTATGGAGACGGTAGTCCGTACGTACGCATAAACGCTGTTTCTGTTTTCATAAAGTATTGAACAGAAGTAGGTGAATAAGATATATGTAAGTACATAAATCCTTATATATATATATATATATATATATCTAGTAGCATTATTATGTAATATATTACATACTTATTAGTAATATATATTTTTATAATCATCGATGAATGGTGAACTTGGAAATGAATCTCATCGCGTCGTGGAGACGGTAATCTGTACGTACGCACGAGCGAAAATATCATTCTTTTGATATTAAAATAATATATAATTGGATGTTATATCATATATAAAAAATAATTATTAGGATATATTTATTATTTACATGAATTAAAAATCATTATTATACCCATCCAAATAATAATATATTGAATAACAATTACACCATGACGTGGAGATGGTAAGCCGTACGTACGCACGTATGGTGACATGTCATTCAAAGGATGGATAGAATACTGAATATGGTTGTACAATTTTTATAATAATATTACAGTATATATGAGATAATGTATTAATTATTTTAGAATGGTAATAACAACGAAATAAGAAGTGGAAGAAGAAAGGAACTTGAAAAAGGGTGGTGAAATCATTACCTCTTCTTCGGGTTCTTCCTTTTGATTTGATCAAAAGGGATCTTTAGGATGGATTTCTGACTAAAGTAAGGACTCTATGATGAATTTAGGGATGTTAAGAGAGTATTTTGGCAGGTTTTGGCCGAACCAATAGGTTTTTAATGTGTTAATTAATGAAAAGAGGGAGTGTCCTTTTATAAGAGGGGTGAGGGGCTATTTAGGAAAAACTTAAAGTATTAATTTATAATAAATTCATATTCAGTTCCTAATGCCTCCAAAGCGTATTATTTAAAGTTTAAGGTGGGGATGTGTCGAAAACCACTCAACCAATATAATTTAGACAGGTTTGAGTTATTATATTAACCATATCTTTAAGTATTAACTCTTTATTAATTAGTTTCACTTTTACAATGTCTCTTTGTATTTTTATATTATATGGTTAATAAACTTACTATATACATCCATGAGACCCCCCAAGTGATCCATTAATGATATACCCATCATGATATAAGTCTCTTGGATGAACCTTAGATTTTTATCAATTTAATATCAATTAATAATATAATATTTTTTTTAAAAAGTCTTTTATGTCAATTTTGACACTATTCAATAATTGATTTTTTTTAAATTCATAAAAGAATTATTACTTCTAAAAAAGGTAATTAAATCAATTATAATATGTCATATTATCCTTGAAAATTATTTTAATTCATTTAAAGTCTCAAATTATATTTATTTGGGTATTTATAATATCAATTATTTTAATTTTTCACTATTAAGGTAATTACTACATCACCATTGTGTCATAAATAAATTAAATTATTTAATGTCTAAAAATTATAAATAAAATACCATTATCTAGGAAATCGTTTTAGATTTCTAATGAATATTTATAGTCGAAATTCCATCATATATAAACCTATGTAAAAATTGTTTTTCAAAAAGATATATGCTTGTGTCATTTTTGTATTCATTTTAACTTAATTAAAATAAAGTGTCCCTGTCACTTAAAAGTGGCATCATGGAGTCAAAAAATCGACCCAAAGATGCCCATGGTTGGACATGTATCCAAAAATAATGTTAGGACACGTTTTATGGTAATTTAGTATTATTATAATATTATTTTTTAACCCTTATTTACCAGATATACCCTTTAACCATGGTAAATAAAATATTTACCGAAGTAATTATTCAAAATGTATAAAAATACAAGTTACCTATTTACACAATTTGTACATCCTGATTCCAAATATGGAATCCATTTTTCCAAATTCAAAACATAGAAGTGGCAGAAATTAATTTAAAATTAATTCCCGCTGTCAAAACAAAAAGCGTGTTTTTAAGATATAATAACTATCAAAAGATTGATACTTGTTTATGTTCGGTTTAATTGTGAAATTATGTCCAATGACCAACATTGTATTAAATGGTAAAAATATATTCTAAATATACTTTAAAACCACTCAAACTCATAATTTATCACTATTAAATATTTTGATTAAAAAAGTTGTTTTTAATTAAAATTTAGTAATTTTTACAATTCATCAAAATATTAAAGTTATCCGAAAAGTACCAAAATTTCACCATAGGCTAAATTCGATACTCAGAATCCAAAAATGAAGTCCATTTTGAGTGATAAAATTTTTAAAATTTCAAAAAGTATGTATTACTATTCATAACGGCTAGTTTGATTGGCTGTGGTGTGTTAGAACTCGAAGTTGCGTACAACACACGCTACTGTATTTTTCAAAGAAAAGCGTACCATGGAAGCTCAGGGTGTTAAATACTATGGAAACAATTGGGTATGATTGGTTATATCATTGAAAGATAGACCGAATAGAAGATAGATGTGATGAATCATTTGAATATCCATCCAAGGAATGTGGAGGTTGAATACCATTATTAGTATTCTTTATATTGTATATTGAATTTTTTTATAGTGTTAGATATTGAATTAAAGATGATTTGAGTTGAATTGAATTAATTCTGTAAGTGTTGTGTGGAATCTAAATAAACAATAAAGAAATTTATCTTATGTTGAGGGTTGCATATCATATTCTAGTGATGTTTATGGTAATTTACCTACATGAGTAAAAAATAAAAAAGGACATTATCATAATGTGACCCACAATCAATTTTTTGGATCCATGTATAATAATTTATCTATGCATACCTATAAAATGAGTATAAAATTTAATAAAGGAATCTATATTAACTATATAAGATATTTTTGTATTAATTAATATATTTTTTGAAGCCCGTAATATAGTTTATCTTAGATGATAAATACTTGAGAAGGGTCGTAAGATATTTTAGTCTATTTACACTCTGAATTGTGTCCCACACACTTTACTGTAGAAATGAATATGTGAACCTCACATAGACTCTAAATGATAAGTTTGAGTAAAATATTACTTTATGGAGGAAGAAGGAGCATATTGGATTTCTATGTTTCATGTCCCAAAAAGGCATCGACTGGGCTTGAAAATTTCCTAGTGTGACCCTTTATTTTTCATGGAGGTCAGTGATGGTAGTGAAGGGATGAACCCCAAGGGTCGAGACCATATCACGATAGTGATCCTAACTAGCGGTGTGGGGGAATATCCTCTTGTGGTATGGAGAAGTAGGTTTTTAAAGGTGGTTCCACTAGGTGGACCTGCATGCTTAGAGCTTGTGCAAACCACCTACACGACCCGGAAGTCACAACCCCCCTATGTAGAACACCTACACTGTGAACCTACGCCTAATAATTGTATGGAGAAGTAGTTTTTTCCACCCCTACATGAGACACTAGTCCCAGGGACTTGTGTGGAAAACCACCTTCAACTAGGGTTCCCTCTTTTCCTATAAATATAACCATTGGGATCCTCATTTTCACAACTGTAAAATTGGAAGAATCCCTGGAGATCTCATTGCACAAAAACAATGCTCAGGTCCCCAGAATTTTCTCAGGTATCTCTCTAAAGTATTAGATAAGATAGAATTAAAAGGGATAAGAAAGATAAAAATCCCTTTAGGGTTTAAAATGAAAAACATCATTTTTAGGACCCTTATTTCATAATAAGAAGTCACTTGAATGAGGACCTTTATCAAAGAAATGGCCTACATGGAACTATTCAATGGACACTAGTCGAGACCCAGAGTGCATAAGTTATATCCTTACCCATGTTTTGAACCCCATTAGTCCATTATCCACAGCATATCCATCCCTCTTAGCCCTTGTTCCCTTATGCGAATCCCTTTCAGTTACTCCTAGGACCTATATGGTACCCCAACGTGGCACAACTATGTTGGGAACCTTCACCTAGGACCTACATGAGCCACACTTTAATCCCTCTTCAAATCCACCCATGTAAGGGAATATCCTTACTTGAATCCCTTTTCAGGAAGGGACAAAGTGGAAAACTCCACCAAGACCTCATGATTTACAAAATCATATCGAAAGGCACATCTATGTATCTCCCATTTGGATTATTATTTCTACAGTAAGAGGTTTCCCACACTTTTCCCCACAGATATTACATATCCTCAAGGTATTGTTAGATTTAGATATCTACAGTCACATGGGCCCTTACCCCAGGTACAGTGTTGTGGGGTTCCCAGTGTCAAATTCCAGGTATAAGACTCTGTCCATCCATTCTTGTCTCTAAGACTTTGATCCTATGGTCTATAACAGAGAATATAAGAATTACTATAAGGACACAACCTTAAACATTAATTAATATTAAGTTAATTCAATAATTTGAATTTTATTCACATTTTGGATATTTTTAAGATTATATATTTTAAGAATTAGTCCTTAACTCATACATGAAAACTCAGAAATTACATAGTATACACCTCTACTGACAAACTATTTTTTTCATATAAATTTTTTTTAAATTAAACATGGTTTCATTTCATGTTTAAACTTTATAACTTTTACTTTATCCCATACTTGAATCTGTTATTATTTAAATCACATGGAAAACATTTCAAAACATTTGATGAGAATAGAAATATCAATAAGGACTATAAAAATAAGGTAAATCATTAGCTCTGTGAAAACATGTATACCATGAATACTTTATCATACATTAATATTTTTTACCTTTAAGTAGTTGTAAATACTCTTCACTAAAAATAAGGTCATTTATTACCATTTTTGTAATCAAAATATTACTATGAAACCCATAGAAATAACATATAATAAATAATGTTAACTTGGGACATAATCATAATTAAATGGAATAACCATAGGTTGAATTGCACACATATCACTGTTTCCCTCGGAATATGGGGATGACCTCCTTGATTGAAGGTTCAAACATTCCAATCGGTTTCTAACGGGTTTGTTCGTAGAACTAGAAACATCTAATTATTCGACATCCATTTGGACCTACTTTTCAAAGGTAGGGGCTCATTAGTTTGTGGACTGATGAGGCTTAGGAATTTTCATTGGTTGAGAGGATGGGAGGTCAGACTCATCACACCTTTTTGAGGGAAATTATTGTCTAATCTGGGACTCTCTTTATAGATTTATGTTATGTTCGTGAATCCTTATTACATTACCAAGTATAAAATGAGCTTTCCTTTAGATCTGACAATCAATGATCAATATGTAGGAAATTTAGAGAATCTTTTATATGTATTCTAGGTTCTTCATTGATAGAGAATCATCTGTATTTTTTAGAGATTATTACTCAATGGTATCCTTTGATACGTAAAAGTCTCTTGGTCATTATGATGACCATACTGGTTTTAAAGCCACTCAGTGGGGCACTTGATGTTTATTATCATTTAGAAGTACATGGATTATTTTATAGTTGGGATCGAACCCGCAGATGGGCTACCTACGTATCCTTTTTTTAGAAAAGGAATCATAACCCACGTAGTTCGAGTAAGGGAGTATGATGTTTATGATTGATGGCTCAAAGAAAAATTTCATAATTACTTTTACACTCTAAGCTCACGTGAGTGATGCTCAGTGTGAGAAACAAGAGTTATTGGTAAAAATCAGACAATTGTTCCATGAAATATGCAATCATAAGAAATAAGGTGGGGCTTATGTATGTATGACTGCCCAGATAAATGAAGATTTGGATTTACTTTAGGGAAGAAATCCAGGAACAGGGTCCGTAAAGGTATATGTGCTTCATGGATATTGGAATACTCTAACTTGGGGATTACTCCTGAAAAGGAGGCCCAAATTAGGAGAGGACTTATGATTGGGTTTTACTCCTGAGAAGGAATCCCAGATCAATGGTAAATTAGGACAGGTTAAGAGAAATTATGATTGGGGGTTATTCCTGAAAAGGAGGACTAGGTTAATGAGGACTCGGGGCTTACATCTGAGGAGGATGCCCAAATTTGACACTAGGGCTTACTTTTGAAAAGGAGGCCCAGGTTAAGAGAATTATGGTTCGGGCTTACTCCTAAGGAGGATTCCCAAATTAGGGGACTGGGGCTTACTTCGGAAAAGGAGGCCCAGGTTAAGGGACTTGAAAAATTAAGGGACTGGGGCTTATTCCAAAGGGGTATGCCCATATTTGAGAATTATGACTAGGGCTTATTCCTGAAAAGGAGGCCCAGGTTAATGAGGACATGGGTCTTACTCCTAAGGAGGATGCCCAGATTTGAGAATTATGACTGGGGCTTATTCCTAAAAAGGAGGCCCAGGTTAATGAGGACTTGGGGCTTACTCCTAAAGAGGATGCCCAAATTTGAAAATTATGAGTAGGGCTTAATCCTGAAAAGGAGTCCCAGGTTAATCAGGACATGGGGCTTACTCCTAATAAGGATTCCCAGATTTGAGAATTATGACTGGGGCTTATTCCTAAAAATGAGTCTTAGGTTAATGAGTACTCTCATCTTAAAGGATGAGGCTGAATGAATAAAATCTCAATCTTTAGTGACATAAAGATGTGTAAATCACTAGGTTTTGAGAGATATTCCACAAATTTCCTTTCACATAAGGAATTAAAATCAAGAAATCATGCCATAAATGGCATTGAAGAGTTTTTTGAAGACTGAATCATTAATCGGAGTGGTGGAATGGCTTAAGAGGGGTAAAATGGGCAAGAAGGGTACCAAAAAGGTAGGGGAGTGCAAGTCCTGGCAGGCACGCAGGTATTGCGTGGGCGTGCAAGTCCTGGTCGCTCAAGTATACCTACGCGACACATGGGTACTTGCGCGATGGTTAACTAGCAGGATAATACTTGAGTGACTCTTGGTTACAGCCTTTAGAATCATCTTGAGGTTCTTCCAGAAGAGTGGGGCGCAAGTTCTATTGAAGGAGTTAGGTGGCGCGCAAGTGTGACCATTTCCCTTAAGGGCTGGTCACACAGGCGCGCAAGTGTTGATGAGTTTCAACACTTAGGCCTTCCTCCCCCTCCTTAGATCTTCTATTCTAGGTAAGAAATTACCTTAGAAGTGTTTCAGAAGATTTGAGAAGAGACTAGGGCGCTAGGAGCTTAAATCTGAGTTTCTGGAAAAATTCCTCCTGAAATGGGGGGCCCACAGGGTCTATTTATAGGCTGTAGATGACCCCGGGCGGTTATCACTTAGGGCGTGCAAGTGTACTTGTGCGACCATTGTCGTGCACAAGTCTACTGGCGCGACCATTGTAGAACTTGCGCGACCCTTGCGCAATGTTCTTATTCTTCCTTCCTCTGTCAATTTTTGATATTTGTTCAAAGGATGAATCTTCTTTGTTCAAGGTATTTCCCTTTTCATTCATTTAGACTCTGTGATGTAAAGGAGCATAAAAAAAATTCCCCCCTCAGAGTTGCATCTGGAGAGAAAAGAGGATTTGACTCTGAGGTGAGAAGAAATAAGAAATCTGGCAGTTTAATGTCATGCATGTCGGACTAAAAAGGTTAATGTTTAAGGTCGAAATAGCTTTGACCGAAATGGATTAAAATTGACTCAATTCCTTGAAAATTTATCTGAAAACATATTACCATACTCAAGTATGAGGGAAAATATGTAAACTATAACTTAAGAATATTTGAACCTGAGGAATGATATGAAAAATAGATAAAAGGCATTAGAAGAAGTAGTTTCCAAGAATGAAGTTTCTATTATTTGACAAACCCGTTATGGGGTTGAATTATGCAGGGAAACCTAAGGGAAATGGATGCATAGTCAAATAAATAGAATCTTTTGGATAACAAGTCTGTTATGTAGACTGTTTATGCAAGGCCGCCTAAGGGCACGTGCTGCATAGTCAGGAAAAAGAACTCTCAAAAATTTACCTTTCTACGGCTAAACGAAAGTGAAAGTTTATGGAGATTAAAAATTTCCAAATTATAGAGTTTGTTGTATAGAAATAAGTACTTGAATGTGGAGAAGGTATTTTCAAACAAGATTATCAAAGAACTGGATGGATATTACTCCTCTGAAGGTCTGACCCAAACATAGGGAAGGAGAATATAAACCATAGACTTGAATACATTCAGATCATGAAAAAGGATATAGGACAAATATGTTAAGGATGGTTATTTTTATGGATTCCTACATACTGTCATTAAGACAAATAAAGAAAAAAGAGGCTTTCCCCCCAAGAATGAAGTTACCACTATTTAACAAACTCGTTAGGGGGTTGAATTATGCAGGGACACCTAAGGGCATTGGCTGCATTTTCAAATAATAGTATCTTTTGGCTAATAGGTCCGTTATGTAGACTATTTATACAAGGCCGCCTAAGGGCACGTACTGCATAGTCAGGCAAAAGAACTCTCAGATGTTTGACATTTTTGTGACTAGAAGTCATGAAAGGGGTTATGAATATCTGAAAATATTTAAGGTTAGGAGTACGACACATAAAGATGGGTATTGTCCAATGTATACAAAGATACACAGATCAATGCTAACCATAATCATGTTGTGGCTGGATCCTTAATGGAAATGTTGGACTTCACTACGTATCCCATATGGATGGGAATCAAGACATACGTAGTTCTTAAACTACAGTTTAACGTCTTGCGGGACAAAAGTATTAGAGATCTTAGTTTAGGGTAATAGATCTTGGACCATTGTAAGAAATACACAGTGTGTGTTTTCATGGGGACTTTTCAGCCAATGGACTGGAATTGGAATTTGGGTTTAGGCCCAAAGACTTAGGGATGGATTCGAGGTACACTCGAACATTCCTACATATCCCAAAAGGATGGGAATCAAGCCCACGTAGTTCTAGAAATACCCTTTGTACAAATTTGGTTCGTACATGTGAAGGGTGAAAGGGGACTTTAGTACAATGATGGTTTAACCCAAGATAAAAGGTTTGGGCATTATCATGTATGCACGTAGTCTTTGAAATGAAACATGATTGAAAAATCAATGTAAATAATGGTTCCATATTAGGTGAGGGTATCGAAGAATATTATAGTTTATTATCATACTGGAAAAAAGTGTTGCATAGTTTACCATCTTATAAAAGGATGAAAGTGAACCAATGTAAATATATTGATTCTAGGGGTGGTTTCACAAATTAACATCGTATGAGATGGTGGGGAACTGATGTGAAGAGATTGGTTTTGGGCATGAACCTTGGGAGGTTGCCTACGTACCCAGCCTAGAAGGCAAGGATCAAAGTCCGCGTAGTTAAATTATAGAATGAATTAACAATCAAGTTGTTCATGGGGACAACGACCTAAAAATGATGTTGTTGCGACTTACACATGGTTAGTAGCCCAGAGAGAGTGTTGTGGTTGAGTTTTTCTGTAAGATCACATGAGTCATACTCGGTGTGAGAAACAAGAGGTAACAACAACCTTAACGATTCATAGTTTAATGTCATGTAGGACATATAAAGGGACTATGCAGTTTAAAGTCTTGCAGTTAGGATTATTGGTGTTTCATAGTTTAGTGTCATATAGCAGGGACAAAGTACAGTTTAATGTCATGTAGGAGGTATCAAGGACTTTCTGTACAGTTTAGCGTCATGTAGTTAGGATGATGGGGAAAATATAGTTTAACATCATGTTGGATGAAAGGGGGACTGTGCAGTTTAATGTCATGCAATGAGGACAAAATAGTACACCATTTAACATCATGTTGGACGCATTGGGGACTTTTTTAACAGTTTAACGTCATGTTGGATGAAAAAGGGATGATACAGTTTAGCGTCATGTTGGACGAAAGTGCGAATAGTTTAAGGTCATATGCATGGACTATGGATGGTGCAGTTTAATGTCATGCAAGATGGTGGTGTAGTTTAAGGTCATACAGGACCTTTGATGATTATGTAGTTTAACGTCTTTCCAGACATAAGGGAATTTTATACAGTTTAGCGTCATGTAGTTAGGATGTCACAGTTTAACGTCTTGCTGGACGTAAGGGACTTGCAAATAGTTTAGGGTCATATGCACGGACCGTTGATGATGCAGTTTAAGGTCATACTAGACCATTGATGTAGTTTAAGGTCATACAGGACCTAGTTGATTTAGTTTAAGGTCATACAGGACCTAGTTGCAGTTTAAGGTCATACTGGACCATTTAGGGAAATTTTTCACATTTTAACATCGTGTGGGATGAAAGTAAAAATAGTTTAAGGTCATATGTATCGACCATTGATGATATATTTTGTTTTTATACAAACTACTTCTTCAAAAATCTGGCATTGGTTAGAGTAGTGATGAGTTCTCCATCCATAGAGATTAATGAATAAGCTCCATTGGAGTAGACCCTATGTATTGAGTAAGGTCCTTCCCATTTTGGATCAAGCTTGGATGGTTTCTTTCCTGGTATCATTGGAGTTCTGAGAACTAATACCAATTCTCCCTGAGTGAATGAAAGAAGACGAACGTTTTTGTTAAAAGCTCATGCTATTCGATTCTGATAGACTTCCAAGTGGTGCAAAGTGAAAAATCTTTTCTCATCTAACCGTTCCAATTCATTCAATCGCTTTTGAGATTGTTCATCTGTATATGACTGATCACAAATGGCTACTTTGAGTAAAGGAAATTGAACTTCAATGGGCAAGACGACTTCTGTTCCATATACCAGTGAATATGGAGTTGACCGAGTTGCAGTGCGGGTGGTAGTCCGATAAGCCCATAAAGCATGAAAGAGATTATCAAGCCATGACCTCTTATCTTTATCCACTATCTTTTGCAGTATATTTGAAAGATACTTGTTAAAGGATTCTATCTGGTTGTTGGCCGCTGCATGATACTGAGATGAATTGTTGGATTTGATGTTGTATTCTTGATACACCTTCTTTACCTCAGATGAACATAAATTGGTGCCATTGTCCGTCAATATGGTATAAGGGACACCAAATCTGGTAATGATGTTAGTCTTGATGAAGCTAACAACACATTTTGAACTAACTTCCTTGAGAGGTATTGCCTCTACCCATTTGGAAAAGAAGTTAGTAGCAGTAAGAATTTACTTAAAATGCTTGGCCGTAGCCGAAGGGTAAGTTCCCACCACATCCATTCCCCATGTGTAAAATGGCCATGAGTATTTAGTTGTATGAAGAAACTCTGGAGGTTGATGGATGAATTTGGCATGTACTTGGCATGAATGACACTTCTTTGTGAAATAAACAAAATCTTGTATCATTGAAGGCCAAAAGTATCCAAGCCTTCAAATCTTATCTAATAGTCTATGTCCAGACTGGTGGGCACCACAGACTTCTGCATGCTCTTCTTTCATGACAGCCATTGTCACTTCACTATCAATGCATCTAAAGAGAACTCCATAAAAACCACGTTTGTAGAGAATTTTCTCTAGTTGATCTGGGCTATCATAAAGAGTAAAATTGACCACATGTCGCTGGATTTGTTCTTTCTTGGCTCTATCAGGTGGAAGTGTTCCATTTTGAAGGTATTCCCTGATAGGTGACATCCATCCTATAGTATGACCATACGGTTCAGGAATGGGACTAATTTCATTAATTTCCTCTGTTCTGATTCGAATATAAGATGAAATTGCATGACGGTGGGCAATACTGATGGTTTTCTCGTCCCGATTTGGATCTGCCAAAGTTGTGGCTATATTAGCCAGTGCATCAGCTTTAGAATTTTGTGATCTTGGGTCATTAGAAAATTTTGGTTCCGAAGGGAATTCCGCCATTAACTCTCTGAAATAATCATACAAAGGGATTAGTTCTTCTTTTCTGATGGCATAATCCCCAATGTCTTGTTTGACTACCAATTCTGAATCACCTTTCACCTTTATGTGATTCACTTGTGCTTAAAGTGATAATTCCAAGCCTACTATGAGAGCTCGGTATTTTGCTTCATTAATGGTACCACCTTCCCACAACAAGAAGGAATAAGGTAACACTGCCTTTCCTGGAGAAATGAGCACAATTCCTAAGCCAACTTTGTTGAATTTAGGATTTTCCATTTTCCTCCCTATTGTACTTCTATAAGCACCATCATAATACCACTAGTGCAAAAACACTTTTTAGCGTTATTTTTTTTAATTTTTGACGTCGGTTATAAACCGACGTCTTTATAGGTGACGTTAAAAATATAGTTTTTGCGTCGGTTCTTTAGAAACCGACGCGAAACATAATTCGCTTATGAGTTTTGGCGTTGGTTTTATATAAAACCGACGCCGAAACTACATTTAGACATGATTTTCGGCGTCGGTCTTTTAAAAAACTGACCCTGAAAACTAAGTCGACTAGGTTTTCGGCGTCGGTTTTATAGAAAACCGACGCTTAAAATGCGATTTTCCGCATCGTTTTTCAGGAAAACCGATTCCGAAACTACATTTAGACAGGATTTTTGGCGTCGGTTATTTATAAAACCGACGCCATCGAAAACATTCAGAGTCGGTTATTTGAAAAATCGATGCTGTAAATAATTTATTTTAAAATATGCGGCGTCGGTTTTTAAAATAACCGATGATGTAAATTAAATTTTTTTTATAAAATATTTATAATTTCTCCTCCAAAATAATCGGGTCCCTGAAAAAAAAAGTATACAAAAACAATAAAACAGTTTTTGCAGAGGCACTTGAGAAAACTCAAAGTAAAGAAGAATTAAAATAC
This sequence comes from Viscum album, assembly GCA_963277665.1. Lineage (NCBI taxonomy): Eukaryota > Viridiplantae > Streptophyta > Magnoliopsida > Santalales > Viscaceae > Viscum > Viscum album. The sequence goes on from OY728135.1 coordinate 1,474,567,751, forward strand.
ACGTACCTAAAATATACGACATGCACATTGTTGGTTATTAGGTATGAAATCACTTGAACTGATTGGCATGCACTATTACTAAATAACAGTAATCCAGACGTCCTGTTTCAATTAAAAGCAGTAATAAAGATTTGTAATAATGGAATATATTATTCATAATTGATAGTAGTGGGTAGAAAATCCATAATAGTTCGTGCCAGAACCGACAAACTAATTCTATTTCATCTTTAAACAATAATTTTCTAGTATGAATAATTTCTAGGAATCTATTACTCCAATGAATCCCTTAATTTCAAAATAAAAAAAACCTAGAAATATTAATCATACATTTGTAGAGTTCAAGTTCAGTTTCTTAGTATATCACATCTCCCTCAGCACATAGTAATTTTGTTGAAAGATTCTAATCAAATAACCAAGCGGGTAACTTTGGATGCTGGAATGATGGTAGTATTTACCGAGCACAACTAAACATACCTGCATGGTTCATTTTCTTGATCTAACCATACTCAGTATCAATCATTGTGAGTTTCCTCCCATAGGTAACACCAATTCTGTCAAAACAGTAATGAAACTAACCAAGGAGATGTGCGTGAAAAAATCAATCCAAGATATTACTGCAATGAATAAACATTAAATGAAAATGTGTAATTTATTTGAATAATTCATTTTTTCACAATGTAAATTACCAAAATGATATGTTACGACCCCTGATCAAAATTCTAGGAACACTCATCCAATGCAACCTCTTTCTCACCTCCCCCACTGAAGATGTTGGGGGTGTCTCTTCACGGTAGGATCCCCACCACCCCCAACCTCAGGTTTTTATATTTGATCTATATAGACATGCAATATCCATTCACTATTGTTATTTGTTTAAGTTATGGAATAACAGAGAAATAAGTTTGAGTGAAAAAAATAGGTGAGAAGATTGAAATCAAATGTATATTGAAGAGACATAAATAAACATACCTTAAAAATTGACGCCTTCTATTTTATCTTTGTGCAAACCCACTAAGCGCTGTTTCAGGGATTATGTGATATGCTTCTCGGCAATCATTTTCCGATATTTATTTTCATAAAAATTAAAAAGGCCTAGAAGATATTGATGTGCATGCAAGGGAGACAATTTTTAGTGTTTGTGAATGTTATTTCGCTATACGAATATCTATGTTTATGATCCAAGTACCACCCTCCAGATCTGTCGCTGTACAGACAAATGATTTTAAGAAATAATAATGAAAAGAAATATAATAACGAATTCTGAATTAAAATACACATACCTGAAATATACGACATGATCATTGTTGGTTATTGTTGAAGTATTCATTTGATTATTAGTAGGTTCAATAAAACATTTTTTGCAGAGGCACTTGAGAAAAATCAAAGTAAAGCAGAATTAAAATACACGTACCTGAAATATACGACATGCTCATTGTTGGTTATTGTTGAGGAATTCATTTGATTATTAGTAGGTTCGAACACCTAATATATCATAAGAGTTAGTTTTTTAAACCCATATGTATTATTATTTAAAAATATTAGTATATACATACCTCAAATCTTAATCAGACTTAACAAAAAGTCCACAAAAGTAGATTGAATATGGATCATATCAGATTGGGAATAAGACTGTAAATCATTGAATACCTACAATAATATTGAATGATATGAAATTAATAAATAGAAGAAAGTGGAAGATAATATATAAAAAAATTAATACAACTAACCTTATGAAAATCAGTAGTTTCCCCAATTGTGATTATCTCGTACATAAATCGTAGAATATAATAAACACATTCAACATGTCCATTTTGACGATGACACTGCAGTTATAAAACATTTAGCTAATAATAAAAACCAATATATAACAAAAATATAAAAACTAATTACCTGTACTTCCACATATTTGATTTCCATTGGTTTCTTTTCCTTTGTAAAATGTTTCCATGAACTGCATTTTTTTATATAAGAACTAATAAAACTTGTGTAAACAATTAAAATTAAACATAACAAACTTATAAAAATAAAAAAACAACTTACATGTTTAATAGGTTGGAAAATGGTTTACGCACTTTTCCTAATAAAGAGAAAAACCAATATAAGGTGCATTCATTTGGGAAAAATATGCCTAACATCCAATGCCCCCTATAATACAAAAAGTTCATAATTAATGAAATTATAATGATCATGAGATCAAAATTATGTTGATGTTCTTACTTATCATGAAATGGAAAAAACCAGCACTGAATCTCTGTTTGTGATAATCTCTCAAATATATATTGAACTCTTTCATCATTCTTCACATGTTTGACTTCCAAGAAAATGTACTCTGGATCTATAAAGCTGTAAATTCTTGTAGTTTCATTTTGTAAATGAATCCTGTGTAGATACCTAATTTAAAAAGAAAATATAGTTAGTCAATGACATAACAATATTTTATTAAAGAAATAGCAATTCAAACGTCAATTTACTTACATGGAAAACAACTGCACCACATTCAGCCCGATCTCTTCAAAATTAACTAAATTCATGATATCTTCTTTCAATATTCTCAATTTATAATTTCTTCCACATATATCGAGCGTCATCTGAAACTCATAGATAAAATTCAAGGAAGAAGAGGACTCAGATAATATTTTCAACCCATAAGAAATATCAGAAGTATCTACAGCCGACTGTTTCTGAACATTTTGTTGCATTTGTACAGTTTCTTTTGCTTTCAGATAATCCTATATAAGTTAAATGTCAGAAAACATTTTAAGTAATATGGATTCATTTGTAATTAATATTTTAAAAAATTCATACCTCATGTGAAATATAACGAAGAAGTTCACTTGGCCAAAGTAAAAAATGGCTCATACATTCCCCAACACTGGTGATCTCTACAGAAGGAAATGGTAGTAGAGTAGTAGGATCTATAATAACAAGTACTGATACTCTAACCAGACCCATCTGCATAGGCTGATGATGTACCGAGTCCCCCAAAAAATACACCTGTCCTAACGCAACAATATGTACATGAGGATCTCCCGCAAACAACTCACAATATAAGGCTTGATCCGAGGGAGGAGGTGGAGGCTCAATGTTAGTAGGTGGGATAGGGTAGTCAGGGTGAATAGGCTGAGAAGTCAGAAAAATGAAAAGGGTATATTAGTGTTTAAAATTTATATCATAGAAAAATTGATTAAAAATTAAATAAAATAATATACCTCGGAAGGCTGCCCAGACGGGGAAGGGTAAGCAGATGGGGCAGGGTAGTCCGGGTGAGTAGGCTGAGAATGTTGAAAAATGAAAAATTTATATCAGTGTTTATAATTTATAAAATAGAAAAATTGATGACATGTATATAATATATCTTAGAAGGTTGCCCAGACGGTGCTGGGTAAGCATATGAGGCAGGGTAGTCCGAGTGAGTAGGCTGAGAATATTGAAAAATGAAAAATTTATATCAGTGTTTATAATTTATAGAAAAGAAAAATTGATAACAAGTAAATAATATACCTCGGAAGGATGAGAAGATTGCGACTCTCTTTCCAAGTGTTCTAATAAAGCCTTCTGTACTGCTGCTTCAATTTGATCACCCATAGACCATTTCATATCCTGCAGCTCTACTTTTAAGGATTCGATTTCTGGGTCTCTTTATTGCTTACTCTTACAAAAAACCTTCTGAATACTAACACCCACCTGATATCCTCTAACACGACCGGGATGTTCGGCCTTTCCCAAAGTAGTGTCTAGGATATCCATCCTACCCTCGGGGATAAAAGAGCCATGTGTCTCTTTCTCCTGAAGTTCATACTGAAATGAAAAATAAAAAATTTATATTAGTTTTTATAAATTATAAAAAAGGAAAATTGTTAACAAAGAAATAATATTTACTTACAATTCTATCAGCCACTTGATGAGCTTCGTCTATAAGATATTGTTCATTTTTTCTTCTTCTTGCTCGTTTCCATTTATCATGGCGAGTGGGAGGAGATGGAGGACCATACTGGACCTCTTCTGAACCACTACTTGATCGAGCTCTTAATGCTTCGAATTTTTCTTCAATCATTTTCTGCTCCAAATATGAGTACCCTCGATGTGATAAAGTATGAGGGTATATGTTTTTCAACTGGATCTCTTGATGAGATCTCCTGGAGGCATGTTACATAAAAATAAACTATTTAGTAATTTGGAAAATATAGCATAAATTTTAAAATATAAAACAATTACAATACCTGAAATTTCTCTTCCTGACGACTGTCAACAAATCGCTTCCATGTTTCTTCATCTATATATGGATACTTAAGACATTGGCTTTCAATCCTTCTCTTTCCAAAAACATAATTTTTCTTCAGTTTGTTTTTAAAATCTCTCCTTCGAACTGCCGCTAAAGAGAGATGTCTTTTCCTAATTTCTTTGGTTTCCTCAAAATTGAATGTCATCTGTAATTGAAAAAATTAAATATGTCATTTAAACTATATAATATTAAAAAAAAATAGATAAAATAAATAAATAAAGATATTTTACCGTCACGGCCTCCCAAAGTTGTTGCTTCACTATCTTTTCCACTGACTTCCAATCAGGATATAAAATACTAATCCTGCAACGGCTCTGCATCGCTATATAACTGACAAACTGAACTGCATTTGGGTCAACTGCATTATTATTATCATCAAAACGGATGTGTGCTTTGTTATCATCACGATCAAGTGATAGTTTTGGTAAATGTGTAATACCACATTTACCAACTAGAGAACTTGATTTTTGAGTAGTAGCTGGAGAAGTCTCCTCCACTGAGGACGCATCAGTAGTCCTGCAATTTTTTTTGTAAATTAATAGTTTTATTTCATTAAATAAGTATATTACTGAATATTTAATAATATTTCAAAATAGATATACCTCGGTAACCGCTCCTCTATATCTGTATCTGACATTGCTACTAAAAAGTGTAATGAAATTTTTTGTACCTGCATATCATTAGAAAACTGAATAATTAGAAACAAGGAAGACAAAAATAAATATGTAAAAATAGAGGCATGCATTTGTAAGTTTTAAAAATAGACACAAAATATAAATATTTACCAGCAAAATTAGGAGAGTAATTTAGTGTTTTTCCACATCCCTTCATCATGATCGGTACGTACTGCATGCACTATGTCTGTCTTATATTCATTGTAATCATCTGAAAATTGCGTACTAGATGAATAAGGCTCATGTAAATCACTAGCATCATCAGAATCATCCTCATCACCCAAATGGTATCTTTTCCCTTTAAAAACAACAAACCACTGATCATTCGACGGATCAATGACATAAAATACTTTTTTTCATGTGTCGCCAAGATAAATGGTTCCTCATTGTGATTAAATATTTTCAAATCAACCAGTTTAAACCCATATTCATCATGTTTCACGCCACTATTACTATCAACCCAATTGCACTTAAAAAGGGTGACTCGAAATATAATATAATCAATTTCCCATATGTCTTCAATAACTCCAAAATATGACGTTGATGCAGAAATTGGGTTTTTATCTTTGGCACTCGAAAAATGCACTGCTTCAGCGAATACCATCACACCACTATTCTTAACGGTACTCTTGTCATCCAGGTTTTTTGTGTAAAATGTGTAGCCATTCATATCAAAACTAGACAAAGTGATCACATTAATAGATGGTCCCCCTGCTAACCAATTCAATGTTTCTGATACAGATATATCTGGGGTGACTTTCTCTTTAAACCATGAAACAAATGTCTTCTTATGATCAATCATCAACCACTTTTCATTTCTTTTCTGATATCGTAACTTTAATTCAGCAATATGTGAGGATATATATGGTTGAACCTCATCTTTGTTGTTCAAAATGTATAAATGTGCATGCATCACTTCATCACGTGGAATGAACTTTACCTTTAAGCTTCGAACCCCTCTACCTTCTCTATCAACTGTCATATGTCAAGATACCGGGAGACCAATATGCTCCACCTCATTCAAATAATCAGTACAGAACTCAATCACCTCTTCTGATACATATTTTTGAACAATAGAGGCCTCTGGTCGATAAGGATTTTTAACATATCCTTTCAAAATTTTCATATATCTTTCAAAAGGATACATCCATCTTAAATAAACAGGCCCACATATTCTTATCTCACGCACCAAATGAATCAATAGATGAACCATTATATCAAAAAATGTGGGTGGGAAATACATTTCTAGTTGACAAAGAATAAGAGTTTCTTCATTCTCCAACACATATATCAAATTTGGATCAACGACTTTGCTACAAATGGATTTAAAGAAATTACATAACCTGATGATTGTCTCTCTAATAGCTTTCGGTAATATACCACACACTGCTACTGGTAGAATTTATTTCATCAACACATGGAAATCATGTGATTTCATACCTATTAATTTACATTCCTTCAATGACACAAAATTATTCACATTTGAAGAAAAACAGTTGGGTACTTTAATACCATTAAGACACTGAAAAAAATTCATCTTTTCAATCTTGCTTAATGTGTGACAAGACGAAGGTAAATATGTTTTGTTTCCTTTCACAGCGGGAGCTAACTCTAAACGTATTCGCATTAATATCAAGTCCAATATAGCATGTAATCCATATTTTGTCTTTACTTTTATGTCTAACAAAGTTCCAATCAAACTATCACATATGTTTTTTCAACATGCATAACATCAATGTTATGTTTTATCTCTTAAAATCTCTAATAAGGTAGTTCGAAAAAAAATAGACTGCTTCTTCCAGATATATTTTTGTAAACCAGAACTTTTTCTCTTTCCAAATGTCGAATCAATATCTTTCACTCTGTGATAATATTCTTCAGCTGACAATGGTTTAGGGAGGAGGTTGTATTCTTGTAAACCGTTAAATGTTTTTTTCAATCTATGATAAGTATGATCAATTCGCAAAAATCTTTGATGTCCCATGTACACTTTCTTTCTTCCATTCTGCAATTGATAATATGAAGTTTGTAAAGACCCGTAAAATTCAAGGGAAATTTTTTTCTTAATTTTCTTTGGAATTTTACAAGAGCGCGGTTTCTGACGGCACCGGATTCTGAGGCCTGGTGTGCCCGGAATCAATTTCCGAAGTTTGGCTCGGGTACGTTCAGTGAACGAACGAGTGGGAATTTCTAACTTTTGAACCGGTGCCCGAAATCGAATTCCGAGGGCACCGATGGAACCGTAGCGCCGGTAAATGCTTAGGAACTCCTGTTCTGGAGTTGCGTTCCTACGAGTGTTGATAATAAAAATTGTGGATGTTTACTTTGTAATTACACTACAATTTTAATTATTTTACTCTAAGTGTTATCTCTTGTTGGAAGTTGGGTAACCACCCAACCTCCCTTGGGAGGTTATGAGGGTGGTGGGGCCCACACGAACCCCACCTCTTCATATCCTCTAAAACCCCTCAACTCCCACATAAGTTATGATATCTTAAGTTATAACTTTAGACTTAAATAAGGTGAGTTGTGTGTGTGTTTTGAATTTCAAACTCTTGAAATTCTAGTGTGTTGTTGTGTTAATAAAATAAGATAGAGTCTTATTTTATTTTGGGGAATAGTTTTGTCTCCTTGAGAGAGTTGGGAAGGTTCTTCTTGTTTCTTCATCTTCATCAACCTCGACGAAGAACACGAAGAACGCCGTTCTTCAACGAAGAACTTCTTCGCCGAAGAAAACGGTTCTTCCGCGACGCCATATCCGCGACGTGATATTCTTCTTCCGCATCATCTCTTCCGCGACGGTTTTCCGAGACGAACGCCATCGAAAACGACTCTTCCTCCGACGTCAAAGGAATCGATACTGATATTCCACGACTACGTCAACGTGCGACTATCGAGGTAGGGGTTCTTGAGTTCGTTGTTTACTTTTTATTTGACATTCCTCAAGTATTTCTAAGCCAATTGATAACAAACTAACGGGAGGAGGCCGGACCGCACAAACACGGCCGATCCTCCTCCCATCGTGGTTTAGTTTTATTGTGGTTTGAAGCAGGGTAACGCGGTACCATTGCACCGCGTGAAAAGAATTATTTAAGGCCGGTTTGGGTCACGACAAAGAACCGCGAGGCTATAATGTCGCGCCTTTGAGATCGGATGAGACCGCGGCCGGAGTTGGGCCGCAGCGGTGGGGCGCGACGTCATTACCCTGCGCAAATCTTACAAGGGACGAGCAAGAAGGGGCGGCCGGAAAACCGGCCACCGGCGGTAAAAGAAGAACCGCGGCCGGACGGCCACGGCGGAGCATCAAGAGGCGGCCGGCCTCGCCGGCCGCCGGATATCAGAACAGCCGCGGCCCTATGGCCGCGGCGGAGGAGCTAGGAGCAGCCGGCCTCGCCGGCCGCCGGGAATCAGGTAGGCCGCGGCAGAGCAGCCAGAAGGCGGCCGGCCTCGCCGGCCGCCGGAGAACGGAGGAGCCGCGGCACTTCGGCCGCGGCGGAGAAAACAGGGCCGGCCGGCTTCGCCGGCCGCCGGCGACCAGGAGAGCCGCGGCCTTCAGGCCGCGGCATAGGAATGGAAGGCGGCCGGCCGTGCCGGCCGCCGGCTTCAAAGGAAGCGGGACCCGCAGGTCCCGCGTGTAATGAAACGGCCAGCTTAAAGCCGGTCGTGATCCTTTTAATCCGGGGGTTTGAAACCCCCAGTACCCCCCCCCCCTTTTGAGTCAGCCCCCACGTGCGGTGGGGGGCGTTTAAAAAAATAAGGGCGCGACATATTGCCACGCCGCCCCTCCCTTTTCACACGCTCGGCCGGACGGCCGAGCTTCCTCCGGCCACGCGGCCAGGCAGGCCGCCGGGCCGGGCCGGGTCACGCCTACCGGGCCGGGTCGCGCCGGGCCGGGTCGACCCGGTTCGGGCCGACCCAGGGGGGGTCGGGCCGGGTCGGTCCGGACCCGGACCCCCCGTTTCGGATCGTTTCAGTCTTTTGGCCACAACTTGAGCCACGGACCTCCGATCGACAAACCGTCTGCGGCAACGCGATCCTTGAATCGAGACGGTCGTTTCTGTATATCTCACTCAAGGTTTTGAATTACTTTGAGTTCGGCCGGGTTGGTTCGTTCACGAAACCAACCGGGCCTTCGGAGCGGAAACGCTCATATATTGAGCTACGAACGTCCGATTGACGTGCCGTCAGCTGTGTTGTGTTCCTCTTAGTGAGACGGATCTTTTGGCATACTCCGCCTGAGGTTTGGACACAGGTGGAGTACGGTCGGGTTGGTTTTGCCTTAAAAATCAACCGGGCCCCGGGGACGAAAATTCCAATAACTCTCAGACCGGGCGTCCGATCGACGCGTCGTCTGTTGCGTTGAGTTCCTGTTAACGATACGGAACTTTTGGATACATCAACTCTGGTCTTTGTGACAGTTGATGTATCAGCCTCTCGGCTCGTTGAGTGGACCCTCCGAACGAGCTTGCTGTGTGCGGGAACCCTAGTACTGGCTGCGAATGTTACTGTGACTACTACTGCTACTACTGCTATTGTGACTGCGACGACGACAGTACAGAGATCCTGTGTGGATTCGACGACGACGACTACAGCACTCAGCGACCCTACGTGGATCAGTGCTACAGATCCTGTGTGGGCCCGATCCTGTGTGGATTCGACGACGACGACTACAGCACTCAGCGATCCTATGTGGATCAGTGCTACAGGTCCTGTGTGGGCCCGATCCTGTGTGGGTCCGATCCTGTGTGGGTCTTTGCGCTCAGCGGTCCTGTGTGAACCAGCGCCTACAGGTCCTGTGTGGGCCCGATCCTGTGTGGGTCTTTTGCGGGGGTTAGTTACCTATCGATCCTTCGTGGGTCCGACGACTTAGATGGATCAGATATCATCTTTATCGTCCTTTGAAGAAGTATACCTGTGTGAGCTGAAACCCTTTTTCTTTCCTGTGTGGATTGTGTTGTGCGATCCTGTGTGGATTACGTTTTGCTTTCCTGTGTGGATTGTGTTGTGCAACCCTGTGTGGATTACGTTTTGCTTTCCTGTGTGGAATACGTTTACTTTCCTGTGTGGACTGAGTTGTACTTGGGCTCGGAGGTTGGAGCGTATTTGAAATTGGTGACTTAGGTATATGTATGGGCATATACCTAAGCAGTGTCGGTTGTTACTTCGTGATTGTACCTTTCTTTGTGGTTTATCCTTTGTGGATTTTGGGAGACCTTCAAGGGTCTCGGGGTCCCTACTGAGTAGCTTATACTCACCCCTGCACGGGCTTTGCCCGCACTACGTTGTGTTGGTTGCAGACGACGGACAACGTTGACCTTAGCTGAGGCTTGCAGAGCGGGACGGTACCCGGAGGTGGACCACTGGGCGGGACGTGCTCGGAGCGGACGACGGGACCCGTGGAGCAGAGGAGCTATCTGTACCCACCCTTCAGGTGGGATTTCCAGTGGACAGCTCGGTGTAGCGGCTTTTACCTTTCAGTTGCTGTTTTTCCCTTTCGAGTTGTACTTTACTTTCAGTTTGGGTTTGTATACTGGCCCATTTACCTTTATGCACTTTCAGTTGTACTCTGCTTTTTCTTAGAGTTTACTTTCTGCTTGCTTTCTCTGTGGTGTTTGTTTTCTTTACAAAGGCAATGCCTTCCCTTTTTACCGGGATATACGCCTTGGTGCTAGTCGCCAGCCCTGGCCTATGGAAGGCGGGCTTGGGGTAGTCACGGCACGGACCCCGAGGGAGGGTCGTGACAAATTGGTATCAGAGGAGTTCGGTTCTACCGCGAACTCTGATCTTTTCTATGTGAAGCAATAATGTTTAGCGTATTGAGTGTGGTTATCAGTCCAGGGAGTCCAGTGTTGGTGCGGCGGCCGACGTATCCATACACCAGGACCCTGACTTCTGATTTCCGACTTAATGCACGAAAACATTGATTGCGTGTGTGTTTCAAAGTTTTCTTTGTGATTTCTTTGTGTCAGCTCACCAGGTTTACTGTTGACCGTGGCGCACCTGTTTCCTTTCAGGATGGCCCCACGACGGCAGCCAGCTAGGGTTCCGAGAGTCGAGCGTGACGACAGCCCACCGAGCGACGAGGCCTCGGTGCATGGCCCTTTGTCAGCAGTGGCACCGGCGGTAGCTCTACCCGTCGAGCCCCCGATGCTTCCAGCACCAGCCGCTGACGATGCACGACGCATCAGCGCACTACATGAGTTTCAGTGCCAGCGACTACCAGGGTTTCGCGGGGAGACGGAACCCCAGGCAGCTGAGGACTGGCTGGAGGCAGTGGTACATGTGTTTAGGCTAGTGAGGACACCAGCGGACCTCATGGTGATCCTCGCTGCGAGCCTACTACACGCAGCAGCAGGACGATGGTGGATCTTGATGCTCCAGGTGCACGATGAGGCATCTCTTCTTTGGACGGACTTTGAGAGCCTCTTCCGCTCGGAGTTCGTCCCAACCACCCTCCGTGCAGTGCGCATCCAGGAGCTTCTTCAGCTGCGGTAGGGCAGCATGACGGTCGCTCAGTACTCGGCGAGATTTACCGATCTCTCGCGCTACTCGACCGACATGGTACGGGACCCATTCTTCCGGGCCCGGACCTTCGAGCAGGGATTGAGACACGAGATCAGGGCATCGCTGATCTCCCTCAGCATACCGACTCAGACAGGAGTACTGGAGAGGGCCCTTCTGATCGAGAGCTTCCTTGCTGAGTCTACACCAGTGCCGAGACCCTCCACAGGGCAGCACGTGTCTGATTCATCTGCAGCAGGCAGTCGACGGATGACTCAGGGGTCCAGACAGACCAGACCTTCAGGCAGACGACCTCAGGACACTAACTCAGCAGTGCGGGGCACACAGCGCAGAGCCAGTCTTTCAAGTGGAAGACAGTGCTACGCATGCGGCGGGCAAGGCCACATGGCTCGTGACTGCCCGACCCGCCATGCAGAGGAGCAGCAGACAGTTGAGGAACCACCTAGGCAGAGGCAGAGGTTCGACCGTGGCGGTCCGCAGGGAGGAGGCGGACGAGGCAGAGGAGCTGGACGAGCAGCCGGTGGTGGGCGACGCTTTGAGGATCTTCCACCACCACCACCAGGAGGTCCACCTCGACCATAGGGAGTAGGTGAAGATGCGAGAGCTCAACTTCAGGCAACCGAGGCCTTTGATCATGGAGCTCTGGGAGCCGATGGACAGGAGCAGAACTAGTGGATACATCCTTTGTACTTCTGGTTCCTTGTTGCTTTTGTGTAGCGTCTTGTATTATGAGCTGCAATAATAAAAGACGCATACCATTGTGATATTTCGTTCCTGTCCTCTTTCGTGATGTTACTAAGAGGTTCCAGTTTTGGCTGTTGACTTGACCCTCACTTGTGAGACATCTAATGGAGGAGACCCAGTTACCACACACTGATGCCGACAGTGTGACTCAACCCTTGGAGGCGAGAGTAACGGTTGGATCTCTTAGAAGTAGCGTCGAGGCCTTACGATGTCATCCTTGGTATGGATTAGTATCATCCATGTCAGGATTGACTGTATTAGGCGAAGAATGTGGTTCATCCAGGGGATGAGACCAGATTTCTCTTATCGGCAAAGAAGAAATCTTGCAGCTCTTGAGGGACCTGAGATGGTCCAGGTCATCCAGGGGCGGATGAGTACAGCTCAGAGCCAGCAGAAGCCTTATGCTGACAGGAGGCGGAGGCCACTGGAGTTCGAGGGTGGTGACCACGTCTTCTTGCGGGTCTCACCTCGACGTGGTATTCGGAGATTTGGCCAAGGCGGCAAGTTATCTCCGCGCTTCATTGGACCCTTCCAGGTCCTCAGCAGGATTGGCGAGGTGGCTTATCGCCTGGCTCTGCCACCTCAGTTGCACCGGGTGCATGACGTTTTCCACGTATCTCAGCTGAGGAGATACGTGCACGACCCGACGCACATCATTGACCATGGGGAGCTTGACGTTGACGATGGGGCGACTTTTACAGAGGTCCCGGTGGAGATAGAGGATCGACAAGAGCGGGTCCTGCGTGGGAGACCGATTCCTCTTGTGCGCATCAGATGGCAGCACGGGAATCTCCAGGAGAGCACATGGGAGCGGAAGGCTCAGATGCCTGCTCAGTACCCTCATTTGTTTTCCTAGTTTTTTGATGTATCTTTACGGGGACGTAAAGCCCTGAGGTGGGAGTAATGTAAAGACCCATAAAATTCAAAGGAAATTTTTTCTTAATTTTCATTGGAATTTTACAAGAGCGCGGTTTCTGACGGCACCTGATTCCGAGGCCTGGTGTGCCCGGAATCAATTTTCGAAGTTTGGCTCGGGTACGTTCAGTGAACGAACGAGCGGGAATTTTTAACTTTTGAACCGGTGCCCGGAATCGAATTCCGAGGGCACCGATGGAACCGTAGCGCCGGTAAATGCTTAGGAACTCCTGTTCTGGAGTTGCGTTCCTACGAGTGTTGATAATAAAAATTGTGGATGTTTACTTTGTAATTACACTACAATTTTAATTATTTTACTCTAAGTGTTATCTCTTGTTGGAAGTTGGGTAACCACCCAACCTCCCTTGGTAGGTTATGAGGGTGGTGGGGCCCACACGAACCCCACCTCTTCATATCGTCTAAAACCCCTCAACTCCCACATAAGTTATGATATCTGAAGTTATAACTTTAGACTTAAATAAGGTGAGTTGTGTGTGTGTTTTGAATTTCAAACTCTTGAAATTCTAGTGTGTTGTTGTGTTAATAAAATAAGATAGAGTCTTATTTTATTTTGGGGAATAGTTTTGTCTCCTTGAGAGAGTTGGGAAGGTTCTTCTTGTTTCTTCATCTTCTTCAACCTCGACGAAGAACACGAAGAACGCCGTTCTTCAACGAAGAACTTCTTCACCGAAGAACACGGTTCTTCCGCGACGCCATATCCGTGACGTGATATTCTTCTTCCGCATCATCTCTTCCGCGACGGTTTTCCGCGACGAATGCCATCGACAACGACTCTTCCTCCGACGTCAAAGGAATCGATACCGATATTCCACGACTACGTCAACGTGCGACTATCGAGGTAGGGGTTCTTGAGTTCGTTGTTTACTTTTTATTTGACATTCCTCAAGTATTTCTAAGCCAATTGATAACAAACTAACGGGAGGAGTCCGGACCGCACAAACACGGCCGATCCTCCTCCCATCGTGGTTTAGTTTTATGGTGGTTTGAAGCAGGGTAACGCGGTACCATTGCACCGCGCGAAAAGAATTATTTAAGGCCGGTTTGGGTCACGACGAAGAACCGCGAGGCTATAATGCTGCGCCTTTGAGATCGGATGAGACCGCGGCCGGAGTTGGGCCGCGGCGGTGGGGCGCGACGTCGTTACGCTGCGCAAATCTTACAAGGGCCGAGCAAGAAGGGGCGGCCGGAAAACCGGCCACCGGCGGTAAAAGAAGAACCGAGGCCGGACGGCCACGACGAAGCACCAAGAGGCGGCCGGCCTCGCCGGCCGCCGGAGATCAGAACAGCCGCGGCCCTATGGCCGCGGCGGAGGAGCTAGGAGCAGCCGGCCTCGCCGGCCGCCGGAGAACGGAGGAGCCGCGGCACTTCGGCCGCGGCGGAGAAAACAGGGGCGGCCGGCTTCGCCGGCCGTGGCATAGGAATGGAAGGCGGCCGGCCATGCCGGCCGCCGGCTTCAAAGGAAGCGGGACCCGCAGGTCCCGCGTGTAATGAAACGGTCGGCTTAAAGCCGGCCGTGATCCTTTTAATCCGGGGGTTTGAAACCCCCGATACCCCCCCTTTTGAGTCAGCCCCCACGTGCGGTGGGGGCCGTTTAAAAAAAATAAGGGCGCGGCATATTGCCGCGCCGCCCCTCCCTTTTCACACGCTCGGCCGGACGACCGAGCTTCCTCCGGCCACGCGGCCAGGCAGGCCGCCGGGCCGGGCCGGGTCGCGCCTGCCGGGCCGGGTCGCGCCGGGCCGCGTCGACCCGGAACCGGGTCGGGTCGACCCGGTTCGGGCCGACCCATGGGGGGTCGGGCCGGGTCGGTCCGGACCCGGACCCCCCGTTTCGGATCGTTTCGGTCTTTTGGCCACAACTTGAGCCACAGACCTCCGATCGACAAACCGTCTGCTGCAACGCGATCCTTGAATCGAGACGGTCGTTTCGGTATATCGCACTCAAGGTTTCGAATTACTTTGAGTTCGGCCGGGTTGGTTCGTTCACGAAACCAACCGGGCCTTCGGAGCGGAAACGCTCATATCTTGAGCTACGGACGCCCGATTGACGTGTCGTCAGCTGTGTTGTGTTCCTCTTAGTGAGACGGATCTTTTGGCATACTCCGACCAAGGTTTGGATGCAGGTGGAGTACGGTCGGGTTGGTTTTGCCTTAAAAACCAACCGGGCCCCGGGGACGAAAATGCCAATAACTCTCAGACCGGGCGTCCGATCGACGCGCCGTCTGTTGCGTTGAGTTCCTGTTAACGATACGGAACTTTTGGATACATCAACTCTGGTCTTTGTGACAGTTGATGTATCAGCCTCTCGGCTCGTTGAGCGGACCCTCCGAACGAGCTTGCTGTGTGCGGGAACCCTAGTACTGGCTGCGAATGTTACTGTGACTACTACTGCTACTACTGCTACTGTGACTGCGACGGCGACAGTACAGAGATCCTGTGTGGATTCGACGACGACGACTACAGCACTCAGCGAACCTACGTGGATCAGTGCTACAGGTCCTGTGTGGGCCCGATCCTGTGTGGATTCGACGACGACGACTACAGCACTCAACGATCCTACGTGGATCACTGCTACAGGTCCTGTGTGGGCCCGATCCTGTTTGGGTCCGATCCTGTGTGGGTCTTTGCGCTTAACGGTCCTGTGTGAACCAGCGCCTACAGGTCCTGTGTGGGCCCGATCCTGTGTGGGTCTTTTGCGGGGGTTAGTTACCTATCGATCCTTCGTGGGTCCGACGACTTAGATGGATCAGAGATCATCTTTATCGTCCTTTGAAGAAGTATACCTGTGTGAGCTGAAACCCTTTTTCTTTCCTGTGTGGATTGTGTTGTGCGATCCTGTGTGGATTACATTTTTCTTTCCTGTGTGGATTGTGTTGTGCAACCCTGTGTGGATTACGTTTTGCTTTCCTGTGTGGAATACATTTACTTTCCTGTGTGGACTGAGTTGTACTTGGGCTCGGAGGTTGGAGCGTATTTGAAATTGGTGACTTAGGTATATGTATGGGCATATACCTAAGCAGTGTCGGTTGTTACTTCATGATTGTACCTTTCTTTGTGGTTTATTCTTTGTGGATTTTGGGAGACCTTCAGGGGTCTCGGGGTCCCTACTGAGTAGATTATACTCACCCCTGCACGGGCTTTGCCCGCACTACGTTGTGTTGGTTGCAGACGACGGACAGCGTTGACCTTAGCTGAGGCTTGCAGAGCGGGACGGTACCCGGAGGTGGACCACTGGGCGGGACATGCTCGGAGCGGAGGGCGGGACCCGTGGAGTAGAGGAGCTATCTGTACCCACCCTTCAGGTGGGATTTCCAGTGGACAGCTCGGTGTAGCGGCTTTTACCTTTCAGTTGTTGTTTTTCCCTTTCGAGTTGTACTTTACTTTCAGTTTGGGTTTGTATACTGGCCCATTTACCTTTCCGCACTTTCAGTTGTACTCTTCTTTTGATTAGAGTTTACTTTCCGCTTGCTTTCTCTGTGGTGTTTGTTTTCTTTACAAAGGCAATGCCTTCCCTTTTTACCGGGATATACGCCTTGGTGCTAGTCGCCAGCCCCTGGCCTATGGAAGGCGGGCTTGGGGTAGTCACGGCACGGACCCCGAGGGCGGGTCGTGACAAAGTTTTTTCTTCACAAATTAGACATTCTTTATGTACCTTAACACTATATCCAGATAATTTTCCATATACAGGAAAGTCGTTTATAGTGATCATTATCATAGCACGCAAAAGAAAATACTCTTTCTTGTATGCATTGAAAACATTAACACCTTTCTCCCATAGCAGTTTTAAATCCTCAATCAATGGTGTAAGATACACATCAATATAATTTCCCGGTTGTTTTGGTCCAGAACTCATCAAGCTCATCATAACATATTTTTTATTCATACATAGATGTGGGGACAAGTTGTAAAGTACCTCAAAATAGGCCATGAACTATGTTGGCTACTGAGGCTCCGATATGGATTCATTCCATCAGTACACAATCCCATTCTGAGATTTCTAACTTCACTTCCAAAATCATGAAATTTTTTATCAAAACTCTTCCACTGTGATGAATCGGCAGGGTGATGTAAGTTACCATCAAATATGCGCTCATCTGAATTCCATCTTAACCTTTTTGCATCAATTGAATTTGCAAATAGACGATTCATATGAGGAATAATTGGAAGGTACCAAATTGCTTTAGCTGGAGTTTTGATTCCGGTACCTAAAAATAAATCAGAATTGATTTATCAGAATTTTTTGAAAAAAATATTGGATGATATCATTGGAAAGTAAAAAAATTGATTTTTCATAACATTACATGACTTCACCTGAAAATGAATCTGAGTTGACTTTCTCATCCATCTTATAGCGTGATGTTCCACATGTAGGACAACTTGATAAATGTTCATTTTCTTTCCTATACAGTACACAATCATTGGGGCAAGCATGTATCTTTTTATACCCCAATCCCATTGGGCATAATATTTTCTTCGCCTCATAATTGGAATCTGGAAGCCCATTGCCTTCTGGAAGAAGATCTTTTAAAAGCTCAAGTAAACTGGAGAAACTTTTATCACTCCACCCATTTTTTGCTTTTAAGTTAACTAATCTCAAAACTGCTGATAACACTGTATATTTACTGCAACCTGGGATTAATGGTTTCTTAGAACCTCCATACAATCGTTCAAAAATTGGTGTTTCTTTGATGGTTTCAACACCAAAATCATGAATTAATTCTTCAATACGATCCTCTGCCTCATTATGAATATCGTCATCAACATTGGATGTTGAATTTTCAGTTCTTTCACCATGCAAGATCCAACGTGTATAATTAAGGATAAAACAATAACAAATGATATGATCCTTGATTTCTCTGGAGTTTAACTTTCTCATATTTACACACTTCACACATGGACAGAAAATCAAATCAATATTTTGATTATGTCATTTAGCAAATTCCAAAAAATTATCAACTCCTTTTTCATATTCACTAGTAGTTCTTCGTAAATAAATTCAATTATGATCCATTAATA
This sequence comes from Viscum album, assembly GCA_963277665.1. Taxonomy (NCBI): domain Eukaryota; kingdom Viridiplantae; phylum Streptophyta; class Magnoliopsida; order Santalales; family Viscaceae; genus Viscum; species Viscum album. The sequence continues at coordinate 1,474,585,922 of OY728135.1, forward strand.
CCTGATATCACAATATAATTGATGAATATATTAAAACATATAAACATTTAAATATCTATCAGATAAATTGTAAACAAAAACATATTCCATAAAAACTATTGATAATCAGATAAAAGACATCATATATGAAACATGTTTACAAATAGAGTAAACAGTTTATTTTCATATTATATACATGTTTGTTATATTGATATTATAATTTAATTATAATATCATTCTTTTAAAATTTATTAGTTCATTAATTTAAAGGAAGCAATAAGTGAAATGTGGGAGTACATGGAAATATGTATAAATTATTAATAAATCTCAATTCTTTATTGAATGTAAAAAATATAATTGGTTGTTTTAAAATGTAATATATCAATCAAAATGGGTGTAATGTAATTTTATAACTTCAATCACATTTAATTCAAAGTCACTAATGAAGGAGACCTTATACCAGAAGAGGAAGTCATAAAGAAAGCTATCAAGTGAAACTTGTAAGGATCTATACCAAGAATTAAATATTAGATAATATAAAATTTCTTAATGATAACTTTTTGATACCACCAGGGTCAAAAATTCATACCAATTTCAAAAATTCTTTCAACCACAAACACAGACTCAGTTCGGTACAAATATGTTTACTAAAAACCTACAGAAGTTAAAAACCAATTCTTCAAAATTATTGATTCAAAATTTATGTAGATCAAATAAAAAAATAAAAAAATACCTTAGAAAGATAAGCTAAGATAATGATGGAGATAAAACTAGAACATATCTGTAGTTTTATTATGATCCTATTTTTACTACAACCATACATACAAGAGCTCAAATTTGAAAGCAGTGTCGATCTTAGGACTACAAAAACTCATAACACATCTGACTGAACATTAATTCCTACTTAAATAGGGTTCTTGAAGAAGAAACAAACAATAAGAGATGAAATAGGAGATAAAGAGGAAGAATGCATACCAGAAATCGTGAAAATGACAAAAAACCTTCAACAATGCCCGTCCAAGATCGCAAATCAGGTTAGAAGGTCTTTGGGAGTCCGAAGTGCCGCAGCGGAGCTTGATTTCGACGATCGAACAAAATGAGGGTTTCGGCCGCAGCGGAGCATGATTTCGACAATCGAACAAAATGAGGGTTTCAGACCCCAAATAATTTTAAAAGAATTTTCACGTTGGTTTTAAGGAAAACTGACTGCAAAAATTTAAAAAAACATGTCGGCGTCGGTTTTTAGGAAACCCGACACGGAATATGTTTTTTTTAGTTCCGGCGTCGGTTTTTAAGAAAACTGACGCCCAATATATAACTTATGGCATCAGTTTTCAGGAAAACGGACGCTGAAAGTTTTTTTAAAAACTATCTTACACGTCGGTTTTCCTCAAAATCGATGCCGAATATGTTTTTTTTGTTTCAGCGTCGGTTTTCCACGTTGGTTTTCCTCAAAACCGACGCCAAAACTAAAAAAAATCTTCCGCGTCAGTTTTTTTTAAAACCGACATTGAAATTCCTTTTTAATTATTTTCTACGTCGGTTTTTCTCAAAACCAACGCGGAAAATATGTTTATTAATATTATTGGCGTCGATTTTTTGTAGAACTGACGCCATAAATTCCCCGAACATACTATTCGCATCAGTTTTTAAAAAACCGACGTTATTACGATGACGCTAAAACCCGTATTTCCACTAGTGTACATTTCCCATGCCTAAGGACTTTCTGGAATAGAGAAGAATTCCTCATCAGGGAGTTCAATATCTGAAGATGTGTCTTCCATTGAAGGGTGTTCAACCAAGAAATCAGCAAGATCTTGGCCCTTTATCACCTTTTGAGACAGATACTGAATGTCAAATTGCTGCAAAATAACTACCCACCATGCCAGACGTCCTGTAAGCATTGGACAACTAAGGATGAATTTGAGTGGGTTATTGTGAGATACCAATTGGACCTCGTGATGTTGCAGGTAGTGTCTCAACTTCTGAACTGCAAAGATTAATGCCAGGCAGCACTTCTTAATACTTGAATACTGGGTTTCTGCTTCAATCATAGTTCGACTGAGATAGTAGAGGCTGTTTTCATTACCATCATCATTCATTTGAGCAATAAAAGGAACCCAACGATCACTCTAGAGCTGTCACATAGAGGATAAGTGGTCTTCCTTCAACAGGTGGCATGAGTACCGGTGGACTCAAGAGGTATTTCTTGAGAATATCGAATGCTTCTTGACATTCTTTAATCCACTGGTATGTGACTCCCTTCTTCATCAATTTGGTGAAGGGTAAACTTTTTCCTGCTAAATTGGCGATGAAACACCAAATATAGGATAAGTGTCCTTGAAGTCCTCTTAATTATTTCAAATTTTGAGGAGGTGACATACCAAGGATTGACTTGGTCTTCTCAGGATCAACTTCAATACCACTATGGCGTACAACAAAGCCGATAAATTTTCCTAAGGTTACCCCAAAAGCACATTTTAAGGGGTTCATCTTCAAATTATGTTGTCGAAGCTTGTGGAATATGACTTCCAAATCAGCCAAGTGATTAGAACGTTTTTTGTATTTAACCAAAAAAAATTCTACATATAATTCAAAAAACTTCCCTAAGAAGGGTTTGAAGATACGATACATGGAACACTGATATGTTGAACCTGCATTCTTTAAGCCAAAGGGAATCTCCCGGTAGCAAAACACACCCTGAGGGGCTCTAAAGGCCGTGGATTCCTCATCTTCTAGGGCTATTCGGATCTGATTATATTCGGAATAACCATCCATGAAGGAAAGTGCTTCATATCCAGTTGTTGCATCAATTAAAAGTTCTGTAATCATAACTGGGAAATCATCCTTAGGATAATGCCGATTATGATCTCCGAAATCGATGCAAACTCTAATTTTTCCGTTCTTCTTCTTTGTAGGGACAATATTAGCCAACCACTTGGGATATTGAACTTATTTTAAGAATTTAGCTTTGATACGCTTATCCACTTCAGCTTCAATTTTGGAATCATAAGTTGGGTGTGTTCTTCTCGCGGCTTGCTTAAATCCTCGATGTTCTTCTGATAAACCCAAATGATGAGTAGAAACATCAGGATCAAGCCCATGTATTTCTGTATAGTTCCAAAAAAATATATCACAATTTTTCTTTAGAAAAGAAATATGCATCTCTTACTCTTCAAGAGTCATGGACGCATTGATTAAAGTGGGGCATGGATCTTCTTTTGTACCCAGATTTATTTCTCTGAGTTCATCCACAGTGGTAGAGATAACCTCTTCAAATGCGGGAGGAGCATCTCTAAGTTCTTCATCTTCTTCTTCATCATATGTTATTTCTTCCATTTCTACTTGCATAGTAGATGATAAAGTAGAATTTTCATGATCAGAAGAGATGTCAAAATTTGCATATCTTGAAGAAGAAGATTCCATTTCTGACCCGAATGATGATGAAGGGTCTTCTTTGGGTAATAAAGAGGAGATGATGGATTGAGAATCGACATCATTGTTCACCTCCGATGTTCTATAACTTCTTCTGTCCTGGTTGGAGAAGTATAGACTTTTTTTATTTCAACAGATGAAATTAAGACGTCACCATTTGTGCATTCATCACTGCTTGGTGGGTTACCAATTCCTCTCATGTTGTCTGACTCGATTGCCGTAATTGACATTATGGATCTTTCCATAAGAGTATTTTGATTTTGGTCTATCTTTTCAATTTGACTGATAGGAAACACATAATCTGTACTCACATGTGTAAATGGATTTACTGGAATTTTCTCCAAACCATATGGAGAATTAACTTTGGTAATCTCCTTTGTTGTGGATTTCTCCCTTCCCTTCATGTGATAGAATTCCGCCTCAATGTATTGAGACTCACATGTCTTGAACGGGGCCTTATCACCATATAGTGTCCCTTCTTGACCATTGAATAAATATTTGAGACATTGATGGTATGATGAAGGGATAGTCTCATGTTGATGTAGCCAGGGTCTTCCAAGCAAGATGTTGAAAGCTGAGTCTTAATCAACAACCATGACATCCGAATTGGATACAAGTTCTCCAAACTGAGTTCTGAGTGTAACTTTTCCCAGTGGTTCTTGTTCATTTTTATCATATCCTTGTAACATCATGGTAGAAAGAGATAAATCAGATTCTGTGAGGCACAATCGATGAAGTGTACGAATGGGCATGAGGTTGACTCCTAAACTATTGTCAATGAAAGCTCTTCGGACGTCTACGCCATTGACCTTTCCAAATAAGTACAAAGGTCTAATATTTCCATGCACAACATCATCTTCATCAGTAAATGATATTATTTCATGGAATTCTGTAGGATTATTCTCTATTTCATAGACTTCTACTGCAGCAATTTCAGTTTCAAACTCTTGAGGACTTGACAAAGCCTCGATGAGTGCTTCCCTAAGATCTTTTGACAGATTCAGAGCATCCTGAATTGATAAATCGGCTAGTACTTGGGATAAGTGTTTAAATATATCATACTTTTGATCCAGAGGTCTAAATTTCCCAATAGAAATATGTGGGTTAGAAGGTACCTTGGAAGTAGATGTTTTGGAAGTTGATGCATCTTTTATCAGGATAGGAGTTGGCAATATTCCGGGTTTTGTAGGATTGGACCGATTAGATCCATTTACTTGCTTAGAGAAAGAAGATGGAACATTCAACCGGTCTTCCAAAATAACTATGCTAGGACTAAATTTTCTATTGGTAGAAGAACTTTCTTGTTCTTGCTGAGCTAGCTGAAGGGCTCTACCACGAGTTTCTGCTGCGTACACAGTTCTAGCAGGGGTAGAATTGGAATAGTGGCTTCTAAAAGATCCACATTTTCCCCTATATCCTGAGCCTCTTGAACATCCTCTAATTCCCTTGTTTGATACAGGTAATTCAGGCTCATCAAAATCGAAACTGCTACTGGCATATGGATCTGTTAATTGAATCATATTAACAAAACCGAAGATTAACTCTTCGTCTGATGAATACTCTTCCTGATTAGCCTGTTTAGGCTGTGCCATTTGGTGGGGCGGTGCCCGTGGCTTTGAAGTAGATAGCATGAAGTTAGCCAGAGTCAAAGACAACTTAGGCTTTGACACATACTCATCTTCTTCTGATTCTTTTTCTTTCTTTGAATCATGCTGTTTCTTTGAGGACTTTCCCTCTGATAAAGAGGGTTTTGCTGCAACATTAATGGCAGAAGACACAATCGGTTTCTTTAATTGTGTTTGCAAAATAGAATGAGTTCAATTTATTGTCTTTCTGACCATCCAATCATCATACTTCTGTGCTTTTTTGCTTTTGACATCTTGTTATTCGCCTTCCTCCTTTGGAACTGTAGCAGTAACACATGCTACCTGAGCTGAAGAACCTTTCAGTTTGACTTGTCCCGAGTCGACCATCTTTCGCAAGATGTCTTTGAAGAAAAAACACTCATGGATGGGATGCCCCAATATTTGATGAAAGGGGAAATAATTGGGACAGTCTTCATCTACTTCTTTATTTGGCCTTTTGGGCCTTGTCAATTGAACCAGATTATTTTCTAGAGCCAAAATGAAGTAACCCGAAACATGTTCATTTCGGAAAGAGTATGTTTTTCTCTTAAAATCTTCAAATTGTTTTTGACTTTGATCTTTTTGATCATCTGGACAAAACGACCCTTGTTGTTGGCGCTCAGGAGGTGGATCCCTTCGAGAGGATGAAGGTTTTGAAGTAGAAACAGGTATAGGTGTTTATTTAAGCATAACTAAAGAAGTTTCTACTTTACCCATTCTCCTTCCTAGAGCTGATGGAATTATTTGAGAATTATCCTTAGCCTGTATAAGGGAGTCTTTGATCTGCTGAGCGATTGATTTAAGGTCTAAAAACCCTCATGTGTATTTCACAGGGATTAACGGCATGCGTAATTCGTCACGCAGATTTTCCACACAGATTGGCAACAGTTCTTCTTTAGGGAGTGCTAATCTTAGGGAATATTTTATTCCCTTCCAACGAGCAATGAAATCTGAGACCCTTTCATTCTCCCTTTTCTTACAGTTTGTATGATCAAAAAATGTTGTCCTTGGAAAAGTTGAGCTGAACTGAAGAAGTAATTGTTGACAGAGATCTTCCCATCCAGTAATTGGGCGGGATTGCAAGATTGTATACCAGACAAAGGATGGTCCTTGTAAGGTCAGTATGAAGCATCTGAGTTTTACTGCTTCTTGCTGCTCCGGTGTTCCCATAATAGGATCACAACAAGTCATGTAATGCGTCAAATGTTGTTCAGGGTCACCTGATCCATTGAAGATAGGGAATACAGGGTTTCCAAAACTGGATGGAGGAGAGATTGAATCTACCCACTCAGGGTAAACTTTATTTTCTGGTTGAACCTGTGCACGTTTCCCTTCCATAGTTTCCAACCGAGCTGTTAATGACTCAATTGTAGTTATTAACTTTTGAGATACATCTGTTTGAACTTGGACTTGGGTAGGTGCAATGATTGGAGCTTGGACAGATGTGGTGGTTGGTGCTGGAACTGATGGTAGCACTGCCAACTGTTGTTACACTTGACCCGTAGGATTAGACCTATGGGGGTGTATTGATAGAGGAGGATATTCTTGATCCATCTTAGTAGTTGCAACAAATTCCTTTGGCTGACTGACTCCAACACGCTTAAGAAGAATACTACTTTGAAGTAGTTTTACATTCAAACTTCTTAATTCCTTCATTTCTTCCTCCTGTTGTGCAATCATTTTCTCTAGTGAGATTGATTGGCCTTCTCCAGAGGAAGGATATGTAACCTGATTCTTTCCCATCCCTTTGTTGGATCCTTTTGGGAGAGGGGGAAGTGGGTTACTCGAAGGATTACCTAGGTTCTGAGTAACCCATTGATTTCGTGTACGCACACCTTCTTCATTTGGGTCAGTGCACACATCTTCTTAAGCAGGAACCACTTCATCTGAGTCCCCTGAGTGAGCCTAATATGGTGGATCATCAATAATGACATTGATGACATTGATTGATGCATAACGCATCACATCCCTTCTATTAGAATTTCTGTGATATTGTCTTCTTCCATGTCTTTGATGAGACATTTCATTGTGTTGATTCGATCCCTCAGGAACTTCTTGATGAACCATAATTTGGAGGGAATCTCCTGATAATTTGGCTCTTTGTTCCTCTTGAGTCTTCTTCCCCAATCGAGAAAAGACCAAATTTCTCTGATGAGGGGATTGATGATTTAAAAAAGTCCCCAGTCTGGTGGACTGGGGCTGTTCCTGCTGTTCCTGCTCAACTCCTAGAATCCTATTTGATGATTCTGAGGGTTGGTTTAAATGAGTCCCCAGTCTGGCAAGCTGGGGTGGCTCTTGACATGCTATGTCTGAGACTTTCTTAAAATCTCTCCTGATCTTGCGAACCTTAGTCTATAAATTTCCTAGATTCATTAACCTATATCCACTTTTATCACCTAGTTCAAAAGACTGTTGGATGATTTTCGACACTTCTTTCACTTGATGATGTGCTTGCTCCGTACGAGAGGCATGTTCAATATTCTCGTTTGCTTGATGCAGGAGTAATTCATCAACTTGTTCTATGTATGCTTGATTTTGAGAGGGACTAGTTGAAGCTAGTTCTTGAGAAAGCTTTTGATTACAAACAAATCCCATTGATTGTGGCCGACCATGGGAAATAACATTACATGATACCATTTTCGGCGGGCTTTGCTGACTGGAGAGCACTGTGAAATGTAGGGCTCCATGAACAACCCATCCTCTGACATGAATACCAGATGGGGAATTGGCAATTAACTGACGCAATCTTCTTATTGTTCCAAGGCATGAACGTTGAAGGGCTATGTGATGCTTTTCAGCCTTCGGATATCGAGACACTGATAGAGATGCCAAATCAATCTGACATTGTAACCCTTCTATTATCTTAAGGTGATTTTCATATTCATCATAAGATAATAATTTCTTTTTCAACTGACAAAGAGTTTTCCATATGTTGAGACAAATATCATGAATTCCATCTTCTGTCAACATTTCTGGAATGTCATACTGAGAGTCAGCCAGAGGCCAAAACATGACTGGAACTTCACCTTTTGCCAGTTGTTTTCTCATGTTCAGCATTTCCTCTTTATCATTTGATGAAGATTCTTCTACCTGTTTTGACCAGAGCTGGTGCTTCCTTATTGCTTCATTGGATTCAACAGGATTGGTAGAGAAATCACTGATCAAACTAGAAGATTCATGACTTAGGGGTGGTTCGGAGAATGAACTACACCCTGGGCTATCTTCTGATTGAGAAAGTATTTCACCTGCTAGTGATGAAGCATCACACATGACTGGTTTCACATTTGAAAGTGCCTCAAGATAAGAGGGATTTCTCGGCACTACATTGTCCACTGTAGCATTTTCCGGACAATATGCATCACTACTGCGGAGAGGACTTTTGCAGTGAAATTCATCATCCTGGGGAGGACCACCATAGTGGGTTACAGCAAAAGATGATATCTCTTACTCCTTGGTCTTCTGACCACACAGAGGGTTTCTGTGGCTCTCATCTGAAGATGAAACTTCGAGATCGACCGAATTGTCAGGAAGCAAGAGTTTATGAGGAAGTGTCTGTTGAAGACGTTCAGAATTAATGTTCCCACTATTGGGAAATTAGGGAGTCGAATCTTGAATTACAACAGATAACTGTCTGAGGGCTTCAAGAACTTCAGCATCGAGCAAGGCCTTGTTACAGATTGGATCTTGATCTCATGACTGTGTTGGGTGGGTCTTTTTCATAGACTCCTTCTTACTCGCCTTAGAAACCACTTTTTGACCAAAGTGGCTGCTTTGAGTAGGTTTATGTGCCTGATCAGGAAAGATGGTCAGGTTAGACTGACGATCTCCACTCAAACCAGGTGTATGTTCCTGACTTGGTTGTCCGTATGATATGGGGGAGTATGCCCCAAAACCCTCTTGGACTTGAACAGATGTGTCTATCTGTTCTGGAGTGAATTGTTGGTGTCACTCCACTGGTAGGGATAGATTTATGTGTCTTTCCCTGAGATGCTGCTGAAGTTGTTATAATATCCTGGGAAGCATCCGGAATATGAGCAGGGATTTGCTTCTACTCTTTCACCATTGATAAAATATGCTTGGTGACTTCAGCTACCAGAATAGGGATATACGTCTATTCCGTGCTTGGAGTAGGTGTATGTGCCTACTCCTGTCCTCATTTTCCTATCAGTGAATCCTGACAGTACTCAAGTGTAGGGGCAGAGAGTTGAGTCTGCCTCCTGTTTGTCGTCAGAGCATTCCGACTGACTTCTCTGAATGCTACCAAGTGAGACTGTTGGTAGGCTTGATCAATACTAGCAGGTATAGGTGTCTAATGATTGCATTTTGCCGAAAATGGTTGACGAGCTTCATCATATGTAGTCAGACGATCCTTCTGACTAGCTGATGATGTATGAACAGGTGTATGTTCCTACCTATAGTACTCTGTCAGAATTGCCTGACGGTATTGGTGTGCTACTACCAGAAGAGTCTACTAGACAGTGGTATTAAAATGGGTAGGTGTGTGTGCCCTCTCATTTATTTCCCCCAAATTAGGTTGGTGGACTTCTCCGGAGATGGAAGAAATCAGAACCTACTCACTGCTGACCGGATTCTGACTCTGGCGGTTCGTCTTGCCTGCTCGGGTTCGAGGAACCTAAGTAGAACACCTGTAATTGGGACCCTCATCATGTTAAGGGTGTATTGCACCACGAGTCTGGCGGAGATTGTTGATAGGATCCCTCAGGAAGGACTCACGCATCTTTGAATTAAGGCCCTAAGGGACCAGCTCATTCACCTCCCCGGAATATGGGAGTGAATGTTGATTGCGTTCCAGGGATAACGACCTGAAACGGTTGGAGACAGTAGTCAGCACCGCCTGCTTCTTGATCACTGGTCATCGTTTTCTAGACGACTGGTGTGAGTTGTTCACTTGGAGGGCTTGTCGGGCAGCCTCCAGAGTTGGGAAGGAACCGTGTTGACGGTACTCCTTAACTAGCACATTTGATACTCAGTGTTGAAGACGCTGAGTAGGTGATATCATCCTCAGAGTGGACGAAGATCCAGTAGGAGTAGTAGCAGTGGCTTTTGCAACAACATTATTCATAGGTGTGAACTTGAGAGAAGACATTTCATAGAATGCAGAAAATCATAGAAAAGAGTACCTATTTGATATAACAGACGTAATCAAGATAAATTCAGCCACTACATCTTTTGGATGAGCACATATGTCAATGATTTTTTTCCCTCTCATTTAGTTTTAAATAGGGGCCAAACAAATAGGTAAAACATCATTTTAACTTGGTTAAGGATTCACGTCAGGTTCAACATTTTTTGTTTCCCTCAGAGTTTGGGGATGACCTCCTTGATTGAAGGTTCAAACATTCCAATCGGTTTTTAACGGGTTTGTTCATAGAACCGGAAACATCCAATGATTCCACATCCATTTGGACCTACTTTCCAAAGGTAGGTGCTCATTAGTTTGTGGACGGATGAGGCTTAGGAATTTGCATTGGTTGAGAGGATGGAAGGTCAGACTCATCACACCTTTTTGACGGGAATTATTGTCTACTCTGGAAATCTCTTTATGTAGAGACTCGAAGCTTGACGTACATGTACATTACATTACTATTGCGGAATACTTAGTACATAACAAAAACACACACACAAGGACTGTAATAGTTTAGTGTCTTTGGAAACTTGTAACGTAATCTTCTAATCGTGGTGAAAGATCTTCAACATCTCCCATAAAGATCTTCCCCTTTTTTTATACCTAAAACCTTTTTTTATATCCTAGGAAAAGAAAACATAAAAAGGGTGAGCTCAAATGCTCAGTAAGGGTAAGCATGGATAAAATAAAACATAGCATATACATTTGAACCTAAAAACATGAACATAATGTTTAAACATCAAAATCTTGAGCAATAACATAAAACATGGAAGTACGTAAGGCATAGATCACAAAGAAACATTAAGAATGATAAAATAGAATAGGAATAAAACATGTAATTGTGGCAACCATTAAGCACATGATATGATTTTCATATTAGCCAAGGCATTGTTTCCAAGACCATCTTAGTGGACAAAGTACCTTTCTGAATCGAGTTCACTCCTCGTTCCAGTCCTGTATTACTGAACCGGTTTAACTTGCCGTTCCATCTATGTCTATCTCATGAGATATAAATCTTTACCCAATGCATTGGAGGGAGATATAGGTCTATCCCATCTCATAATGAAATCATTCTTACTTGTGCCACAAAATAAACATACACCATTCATAATAACCCAACGAAAAAAATTGGTTTCATAAACATCATACCATCATCACATAATCCATATAAAATAAATGGATATAATTTCTTAATAAGAAGAATAAAACCATGTAAATCATAGAGACATTATACGTGAAACATAAACATATGAAATAATGTCATCTTAGATGAAAAATGGTTTTGATAAAACACTTTAAATGAATTCTTGAGTAAAATGTCCTTTTTCCTTTAAAATCATTTTCTTTTCACAAAATGTCATGAAATTTTAGAAGAAAAGGTTTTTGTTGAAAATAATTATGAAATCTTTTTAAGGAAGCTTCATGAAAATAAGGCTTTATAAAACCATAAAAATCCTTTCATGCCGCATACGTTAAAAAATACATTCTTATCATACTTTCGTCGGAAAAGTCAAAAAGTAACTCGTAACGTAAACAAAAGAAAGATTCCTTACATACCATGTAGTAAAAGAAAAAATTGGGTAAAAAGGACTTTAAACATACATGAAACCATTTTTAGGAAACATGAACATGGATGATAACAATAACCCCAGTAAATAATTATGAATACGCAATCTCAGATAAAAATGAGAATTGAAAAATTATCCCTTACCTTAGGTCTGATTTGCTTCGTAAGTGTCTGAACCTCCTGTATAATGATTTAAATAATGTCATTGACTTATTCCAGAATCATACGCATTGTTATGATATCATATATGGTTCACTTATGGCTTTATATTACCCGTTCTTTTGTAAATTCCATGTTAAAGAGCGTTTTGGGTAAAATCGTTTCATTTGTCATCCGTGTTTTGACTTGTAATTATTCATATGATTACTTAGATCATGATTAGTTAATTCCAGAATATAAAACATGATTTATATATAATATATATTCAGAATATATATATATATATAATAGATCAGTAAATGGAAATAAATACACCGTTCATGGAGACGGTAGACCGTACGTACGCATGAATGCTGTTTTCTTTTCCTTATTGAGTTGAATGGAATTAAGTAGATGAAATACATATATATACACATAAATCCAGTAAAATTATTATGTAATATATTTCATTATTACTTATTATATATACTTTATAATCAATCATGAATGGTTAACGTGGATAATGAATCTCATCGCGTCCTGGAGACGGTAGTCCGTATGTACGCACGAGCGATGATATCGTTCTCATGATTGTGTAATTGTATTGGAGTGTATGTATACTATTTAAGAATAAATATCACTTTAAAATAATCATATATAGTTATTATTTACACCATTATACCCATCCAAGTAAGGTGGTGGTGGAAAATAGATTACACCACAGCATGGAGACAGTATTCCGTATGTACGCACGCGTGGTGATTTCGTTTTCCGTAGGATGGGTAGATGGTGAAATAAGGTCGTTTCATAATAACATATCAGTATATGAGTGATATTGATGTTATTACTTCATAATGAAAAAAACTAAGAAGAAGAAGTGGAAGAATAAATAAATATGAAAGAATCGGTAACGGACATTACCGCTTCTTTGAAGCGCCTCTTTGAGTCTTCCTCTTAGAGCACTAAAATTGGTCTTTGAAGAAGACCAGGACCTCTAGGATGTTTCTAGGGAAGTGGAGAAGATTATTTGGCATGGGTTTACGAGCTTTAAGGCTCAATGTGGTGTGAGGAAGAGAGGGAGGAGGTGCCCTTTTATAAGGGAGGAGAGGGGCACCTTTGGAATAACTACAAATATTATTTTATTATAAATCCAAATTCGGTTTTAAATAGCTCCAAATTGATTTATTTCGAAGCTAAGGTGGGTATGGGTCGAAATAATATCATCTAATAGAATTTAGACAAGTTTAGGTTCCTATTTTAACCATATCATTTAGATTTAACATTAAATTAGATAATTTTACTTTTACCGTGTCTTTTTGTGTTCTTACACTATAAGGTTAATAAACATACTATAAGAAGACAAACGAACCCCAAGTTGTTTATTATTAATATATATAACTTTATCTAAGTCATTTTTCCGAAACATAGATTTTTATGAATAAAATTACAAATATTAATTTAATATTTGTTTTAAAAACTTTTTTATGTCAATTTTGACACTATTTAGTAATTGATTTTTGTGAAAATCATAACAGAATTATTAGTTCTAAAAAAGTTAACTAAATAAATACTAACATGACATATTAACCTATAAAATTAGTTTAATTCATTAAAAGTATAAAATTACTTTTATTTTGGTATTTATAACATCAATTATGTCAATATTTCATTAATAAGATAATTACTGCATCATCTTTGTGTCATAAATAAAATAAATTATTTAATATCTAAAAATTACAAATAAAATACCATTATGTAGGAAATATTTTTATCTTTATAATGAATATTTATAGTCTAATTTATCTTATGTATAACCCTATATTAAAAATGATTTTTTTTAATAAACTTTGATTTTAACTATTTTAACCCTTCTTTAAATAAATTAATAATAAATGTCCTAATCTAATCCATATGGGACTAAATGGTCATATTTTATTCCTAAGGTTGTTTTTTGTCGAATTAAACTTATCCAATATAATTAGGACATGTGTTATGGTAATAATAATATCATTTGTACCCTTAATTACCCTGTTTACTTTTAACCGTGGTAAAAAAAAGTAAAAAGCTACTATTCACCAAAAATTATTTTCATCTCATTGAACCAAATTTTACTTACTGACATCAACCATGTCTCTCGGATTTTTGAAATTCCACTCATAGAAGCGGTAAAATTATGTTTTATGAAAAATTCATTTTTTTAACTACCACTTAGTGGTTTCACTATTCATCAAAAAATGGAAGTTTCCAGAAAAATACCAAAAATTAGGCCTAAGATATATTTTATAATATGAATTAAAAAATGATTTCTATTTTACCAAATTCAAAACATATCAGTTTCATTAATTAATTTAAAAATTAAATCCCGTCGTCAAAACAAATAGCGTGTTTTTAAGAGATAATAACTATCACAAGATTGACACTTGTTTATGTCTAGTTTAAATGTGAAATTACATCCAATGACCAAAATTGTATTAAATTGTAAAAATATGTTCTAAATATATTTTAAAACCACTAAAATTAATAATTTATCACTATTAATTATTTCAATTTAAAAAGTTGTTTTTAATTACAATTTAGTAATTTTTACTATTCATCAAAATATGAAAGTTATCCGAAAAGTACCAAAATTTCTCCCTAAGCTAATTTGGATATTCCGAATCCAAAAATGAAGTCCATTTTGAAAACTAAAATTTAAAAAAGTGGTTATTACTATTCATAACGGCTAGTTTTAATAATATTTTAATAGCATATCGTTGTTTAGTGAAACTCGGTATTGTGTACTACACGCGCCATCGAGAAAGGTCGCGATTGCGTGTAATGAAAGGCAATTCAAGGATGCGTGTTATGAAAGCTCCTTTTGGTGTAGGGTACGCCACAAGAAAATAATATTTTTCATAAAATCAAGGGGTGTTACATTCTACCCCCCTTAAAATGAATTTCGCCCTCGAAATTCGTCGGGGTTATAAATGGTTTACTACATGAAAGTTTCATTAATAGAAACCCACATAGTAAAAAAAAGAATACCAAAACCAATCATTAAAAACAAAAGTATGAAACGTAATGGTTACCCAAAGAAACTAATCACTGGGTTTCCACATAGGTGAAAATATGGATATGGAAGAGAAATCTAACCATCATGTTCTGATGGAGAGTGGTAGAGAACATGGCTGTTGAAAAGCCATCAATCACAAATCAATAAATTTGTTATGATCTAAGGTACCATCTAATTCATCAGATATAATATCACTAAGACAACTTTTTTGGTTTTTAAGATCATTTCCCTAAAATTGATGAAATTGGAATTAGAATAAATACTTTCATGATTTTGGTATAGTCTCATTGTTAGTCGTTCTTTGGACAATTTCCACTTCATATCTTAAGGAAATAAAGTTGAATTTTTCATTCGCGATGTGTTAGCAGATCATGTGATAGAATGATGGGTCATTCCATCTGTCTCAAAAAAAGGATAGAAAAGTTATCAAAAAATACATAAGTCCATCTATAGTGAGATTAATCACATATGGTTCCTAAAATGGACTTATACTTCATATATCATACAGCTTAATATAATAAAACTAGTTTCTACTAAACAGGGACTTCCTGTAGGCCAGTGGTAGGCGATAAAGGCCAGTCGCACTTCGATTGTGGGTTCGATTCCCACAGCCTTGTCTGACGCGATGGGTTGTCGCCCATCCTGCAGGTTGTCCGTTTTCTAAAACTATAAAATCCCAACAGTAATATCGACAAAAGTTCTATCCTTAAACAATACTAGCATATGTCCAAAATAATCCATTCAAATCTTTAGGCTTATCTAAAATACTTCGGTCCAAGCTCATAGTATAAAGAAAACGATTACTTGAAATTTCATTAACCAAGCATGTGAATACCATTATTTATCCCCCATATATATTGTTGGTCACATTATAATCATGTGAATACCTTAATCATGTATTCTGTTGAAAAAATGAATACCCATTGAACCTTAGTGAAAACATGAATGCTGTCAAAAGTTAACTCTTTCCACATACCAAAATCCAAAAATTCTATATACTCAAACCATGATATAACCTTCTCCTTATATCAGTCATGAGCTCATGAATACTATCAAACATTTAATTTTATCCTTATCCCTTCATTATGCGCATATCATCTACATTCCAAAAATATCTGAATAACCTTTCATGGATACTGGTACCATTAATCATACACATTCAAAACTCAAGGAAAGACAATAGTGTAACAATCCTTAGATGTCTCCTTATTCCATAGTACCATGAGATTACTTATACAACATTACACATGATAAACATGTAATCATTTCACTACATTCCTAAACCATTGACCGAGCTGCAACAATTATTTCATCTGACATATCATTTGTAATCTCTTCATCATCATCAACATAAATACTACCCATACGACCATACTGATTATCTTCATGAGACTTTCCCTTAGGGCATTGGTTTGCATAATGCTCGTACATTCCACATTTAAAACATTTAACCATTGTTGATGTCGTAGCAATACCATTATCCCCATCCATGGTGTTAACTGAACCTTTTCCTTTACACTTACTGGCTTTGTGTCCTTCTTTTCCACACCTAAAGCATCTTCCAGTTCCCTTGAAACAATCTCCCTGATGCCTCTTCCCACATGATTTACATGAGGGAAATTGAACTTTCTTTCCTCTATGATCATCATGAAACTCCATCTTTCTCTTATTATCTGAGTCGGGAAACTTAGCAAAGTTGATATTATTGATCATATTATGAGATTTATGATTAGGAATAATAACGATGTTTGGACTTCCAAATCCCGTTTCATTTGGTTTCTCATGAAGAATATCATTCCATTGTCTGTCATATCCTCCATTATCATGAATCTTCCTGTTTCCAGCCATTTTCTAAAACCCAAAAAGAATAGTGTGAGAGGCAAAAATCATGCTAGGTAAAGCAACATAGTAAATGGGGAGTACCCTCAATATCTAACATCTTAGGTTAAATTCTAAGATCATTACCATAGTTTTAGGACCATATCCTATACGTATACTTATCCTTAGGTACATCCCTATACATACCTTAGAAATATCTCTAGGGATCTCACTAATGTTTTCGCATCTTAGTTTCCAAAGGTTGACTAAACATTTCCTCTGATACCAACTGTAGAGACCCGAAGCTTGTCGTACATGGACAATACATTACTTTTACGGAATACTTAGTACATAACAAAAACACACACACAAGGACCGTAATAGTTTAGTGTCTTTGGAAAAATGGAACGTAATCTCCTAATCGTGGTGAAAGATCTTCAACATCTCCCATAAATATCTTCCCCATTTTTTCATATCGAAAACCTTTCTTTATATCCTAGGGAAAAGAAAACATAAAAATGGTGAGCTCAAATGCTCAGTAAGGGTAAGCATGGATAAAATAAAACATACCATATACATTTGAACTTAAAAACATGAACATAATGTTTAAACATCAAAATCTTGAGAAATGACATAGAACATGGAAGTACGTAAGGCATAGATCACAAAGAAACATTAAGAATGATAAAATAGCATGCGAATAAAACATGTAATTGTGGAAACCATTAAGAACTTGATATGATTTCCATATTATCCATGGCATTGCTGCCAAGACCATCTTAGTGGACAAAGTCCCTTTCTGAATCGAGTTCACTCCTCGTTCCAGTCCTGTATTACTGAACCGGTTTAACTTGCCGTTCCAGCCATGTCTATCTCATGAGATATAAATGTTTACCCAATGCATTGGAGGGAGATATAGGTCCCACCCATCTCATAATTAAATCTTTCTTACTTGTGCCACAAAATAAACATACATCATTCATAATAACCCAATGAATAAAATGGGTTTCATAAACATCATACCATCATCACATAATCCATATAAAATAAATGGGTATAATTTCTTAATAAGAAGAATCAAACCATGTAAATCATAGAGACATTATACTTGAAACATAAACATATGAAATAATTTCATCTTAGATGAACAATGGTTTTGATAAAACACTTTAAATTAATTCTTGAGGAAAATATCCTTTTTTCCTCAAAATCATTTTCTTTTCACAAAATGTCATGCAATTTTAGAAGAAAAGGTTTTTGTTGAAAATAGTCATGAAATATTTTGAAGGAAGCTTAATAAAAATAAGCTTTATAAAACCATAATAATCCTTTCATGCCGTATACGTTAAAAAATACATTCTTATCATACTTTTGTCGGAAAAGTCAAAAAGTACCACGTAACATAAACAAAAGAAAGATTCCTTACATACCCTGTAGTAAAAGACAAAAGTTGGTAAAAAGGACTTTAATAATACATGAAACCATTTTTAGGAAACATGAACATGGATGATAACAATAACCCCAGTAAATAATTACGAATAAGCAATCTCGGATAAAAATGAGATTTGAAAAATTATCCCTTACCTTAGGTCCGATTTGCTTCGTAAGTGTCCGAACCTCCTATATAATGATTTAAATAATGTCATTGACTTATTCCAGAATCATAATCATTGTTATGATATCATATATGGTTCACTTAGGGCTTTATATTACCCGTTCTTTTGTAAATTCCATGTTAAAGAGCGTTTTGGGTAAAATCGTTTCATTTGTCATCCGTGTTTTGACTTGCAATTATTCATATGATTACTTAGATCATGATTACTTAATTCTATAATATAAAACATGATTTATATATAATATATATTCAGAATATATATATATATATATATATATAATATATTAGTAAATGGAAAGAAATACACCGTTCATGGAGACAGTAGGTCGTACGTACGCATGAACGTTGTTTTCTTTTCCTTATTGAGTTGAATGAAATTAAGTAGATGACATACATATATATACACATATATCCAGTATAATTATTATGTCATATATTTCATGATTACTTATTATATATACTTTATAATCATTCATGAATGGTTAACGTGGAGAATGAATCTCACCGCGTCGTGGAGACGGTAGTCCGTACGTACGCACGAGCGATGATATCGTTCTCATGATTGTGTAATTGTATTGGAGTGTATGTATACTATTTCAGAATCAATATCACTTTACAATAATCATATATAGTTATTATTTATACCATTATACCCATCCAAGTAAGGTGGTGGTGGAAAATAGATTACACCATAGCGTGGAGACGGTATTCCGTACGTACGCACGCGCGGTGATTTCATTTTCCGTAGGATGGGTAGATGGTGAAATAAGGTTGTTTCATAACAAAATATCTCTATATTAGTTATACTGATGTTATTAATTTATAATGAAACAACCTAAGAAGAAGAAGTGGAAGAAGAAATAAAGATGAAAGAATCGGTAATGGACATTACCTCTTCTTGAAGCGCCTCTTTGAGTCTTCCTCTTAGGGAACTAAAATTGGTATTTGAAGAAGACCAGGACCTCTAGGATGTTTCTAGGGAAGTGTAGAAGAGAATTTAGCAGGGGTTGTCCGAGCTTGAAGGCTCAAAGTGGTGTGAGGAAGAGAGGGAGGAGGTGCCCTTTTATAAGGGAGGAGAGGGGCACCTTTGGAATAACTAAAAATAGTATTTTATTATAAAGCCAAATTTGGTTTTAAATAGATCCAAATTGATTTATTTCAAAGCTAAGGTGGGGATGGGTCTAAATCCTCTCATCCAATATAATTTATACAAGTTTAGGTTCCAATTTTAACCTTATCATTTAGATTTTACATTAAGTTAGATAATTTTACTTTTACCGTGTATTTTTGTGTTCTTACACTATAAGGTTAATAAACTTACTATAAGATACCAAAAGAACCCCAAGTTGTTTATTATTAATATATATAACCTTATATAAGTCATTTGGCCGAACCTTAGATTTTTAGGAATAAAATAACAACTAATAATATAATATTTGTTTTAAAAACTATTTTATGTCAATTTTGACACTATTTAGTAATTGATTTTTGTGAAAATCATAACAGAATTATTAGTTAGAAAAAAGTTAATTAAATCAATACTAACATGTCATATTAACCTATAAAATTATTTTAATTCAAAAAAAGACTAAAATTACATTTATTTGGGTATTTATAACATCAATTATGTCAATATTTCATTAATAAGATAATTTCTGCATCATCTTTGTCTCATAAATAAATTAATTTATTTAATGTCTAAAAATTACAAATAAAATACAATTATGTAGGAAATCATTTTATCTTTCTAATTAATATTTATAGACTAATTTATCTTATGTATAACCCTATATTAAAAATTATTTTCTTATTAAACTTTGATTTTAACTATTTTAACCCTTCTTTAAATAAATTAATAACAAATGTCCTAATCTAATCCAAGTGGGCCTAAATGGTCATATTTTATTCCTAAGGTTTTTTTGGTCGAATTAAACTTATCCAATAGAATTAGTATATGTGTTAGGGTAATAATAATATCATTTTTACCCTTAATTACCCTATTTACTTTTAACCGTGATAAAAATAAGTAAAAAGTTACTATTCACCAAAAATTATTTTCATCTCATTGAACCACATTTTACTTACTGACATCAACCGTGTCTCTCGGATTTTTTAAACTCCACTCACAGAAGCGGTAAAATTAAGTTTTATGAAAAATTCATTTTTTTAACTACCACTTAGTGGTTTCACTATTCATCAAAAAATGAAAGTTTCAAGAAAAATACCAAAAATTAGGCCTAAGCTATATTTGATATTATGAATTCAAAAATGATTTCTATTTTACCAAATTCAAAACATATCAGTTGCATTAATTAATTTAAAAATTAAATCACGTCGTCAAAACAAATAGCGTGTTTTTAAGAGATAATAACTATCAAAAGATTGACACTTATTTATGTCTAGTTTAAATTTGAAATTACATACAATGACCAAAATTGTATTAAATTGTAAAAATATATTCTAAATATATTTTAAAACCACTCAAATTAATAATTTATCACTATTAATTATTTCAATTGAAAAAGTTGTTATTAATTACAATTTAGTAATTTTCATTATTCATCAAAATATGAAAGTTATCCGAAAAGTACCAAAATTTCTCCCTAAGCTAATTTTGATATTCTGAATCCAAAAATGAAGTCCATTTTGAAAACTAAAATTTAAAAAAGTGGTCATTAATATTCATAACGGGTAGTTTTAATAATATTTTAATAGCATATTGTTGTTTAGTGAAACTCGGTATTGCGTACTACATGCGCCATCGAGGAAGGTCGCGATTGCGTGTAATGCAAGGAAAGTCAAGGATGCGTGTTGTGAAAGCTCCTTTTGGTGTAGCGTATGCCACAAGAAAATAATATTTTTCATAAAATCTCGGGGTGTTACACTTTATAGATTTAAGTTATGTTCGTGAATCCTTATTACATTACCAAGTATAAAATGAGCTTTCCTTTAGATCTGACAATCAATGATCGATATGTAAAAAATTTAGAGAATCTTTTATATGTATTTGAGGTTATTAATTGATAGAGAATCATATTTATTTGTTAGATATTCTTAGTCAATGGTATCCTTTGATAAGTAAAAGTATCTTGGTCATTATGATGACCATACTGGTTTTAAAGCCACTCAGTGGGGCACTTGAAGTTTATTTTCATTCAGAAGGACATGGATTATTTTAGAGTTGGGATCGAACTCGCAGATGGGATACCTACGTATCCTTTGTTTAGAAAAGGAATCAGAACCCATGTAGTTCGAGTAAAGGAGTATGATGTTCGTGATTGATGGCTCAAAGAAGAGTTTCATAATTACTTTTACACTCTAAGCTCATGTGAGTCATGCTTGGTGTGAGAAACAAGAGGTATTTGTAAAAATCAGACAATTGTTCCATGAAATATGAAATCATAAGAAATAAGGTGGGGCTTATGTATGTATGACTGCCCAGATAAATGAATATTTGGATTTACTTCAGGGAAGAAATCTAGGAACGGGTCCGTAAAGGTATATGTTCTTCATGGGGATTTGAATACTCTAACCTGGGGATTTACTCCTGAAAAGGAGGCCCAAATTAGGAGAGGAATTATGATTGGGTTTTACTCCTGAGAAGGAATCCCATATCAAAGGTAAATTAGGACTGGTTAAGAGAAATTATGACTGGGGATTATTCCTGAAAAGGAGGCCCAGGTTAATGAGGACTTGGGGCTTATTCTTGAGGAGGATGCCCAAATTTGAGACTGGGGATTACTCTTGAAAAAGAAGGCCCATGTTAATAGAATTATGGTTGGGGCTTACTCTTGAGGAGGATTCCCAAATTAGGGGACTGGGGCTTACTCTTGAAAAGGAGGCCCAGGTTAAGGGACTTGAAAAATTAAGGGACTGGGGCTTATTCCTAAGGAGGATTCCCAGATTTGAGAATTATGACTGGGGCTTATTCCTAAAAAGGAGGCCCTGGTTAATGAGGACTTGGGGCTTACTCCTAAATAGGATGCTTAGATTTGAGAATTATGACTAGGGACTATTCCTAAAAAGGAGGTCCATGTTAATGAGGAATCGGGGCTTACTCCTAAAGAGGATGCCTAGATTTGAGAATTATGACTGAGGCTTATTCCTGAAAAGGAGCCCCAAGTTAATGAGGACTTGGGGCTTACTCCTAAGGAGGATGCCCAGATTTGAGAATTATGATTGGGAGCTTATTCCTGAAAAGGAGGCCCAGGTTATTGAGTTCTCTCATCTTAAAGGATGAGGTTGAATGAATTAAATCTCAATCATTAGTGACATATATATTTGTAAATCACTAGTTTTTGAGAGACATTCTACAGAGTTCCTTTCAGATAAGGAATTCAAATCAATAAATCATGCCATAAATGGATTTGAAGAGTGTTTTGAAGACTGAATCTTGAATAGGAGAGGTGAAATGGCTTAAGAGGGGTAAAATGGGCAAGAAGGGCACCCAAAAAGGCAGGGGCGCGCATGTCCTGGAAGGCGCGCAGGTACTGCATGGGCGCGCAAGTCCTGTTCGCGCAGGTATACCTATGCGACACATGGGTACTTGCACGATGGTTAACCAGCAGGATAATACTTGAGCGACTCTTGGTCACAACCTTTAGAATCATCTTGAGGTTTTTCCAGAAGAGGGCGTGCAAGTTCTATTGAAGGAGTTAGGCGGCACACAAGTGTGTCCATTTCCCTTAAGGGATGGCCACTCAGGCGCGAAAGTGTTGATGAGTTTCAACACTTAGGCCTTCCTCCCCCTCCTTAGATATTCCGTTCTAGGTATGAAATTACATTAGAAGTGTTTCAGAAGCTTTGAGAAGAGACTAGGGAACCAGGAGCTTAAATCTGAGTTTATGGAAAAAATCCTCCCAAAATGGGGGGCCCACAGGGTCTATTTATGTGCTGGAGAAGACCCTGGGTGGTTATTTCTTAGGGCACGCAAGTGTACTTGCGAGACCATTGCGGCAAACAAGTGTACTTGTGCGACCATTGTGGCGCGCAAGTCTGCTTGCACGACCATTGTAGAACTTGTGCGACCCTTGCACAATGTTCTTATTCATCCTTCCTTTGTCAATTTTTGATATTTGTTCAAAGGATGAATCTTCTTTGTTCAAGGTATTTCCCTTTTCATTCATTTGGACTCTGTGACGGAAAGGAGCATCAGCAATCACTAAATTGAATAGCCATACAGTTGATTTCCATACCCAATGCATTGGAGGTTATAACTTAACCACCTATCCATTGATTATAACAAAACCACCCATTTTTTGTTTATCATTCAACCACCCATCTTTGGTTTTTCATGTAACCACCCATCAAATGTCCATGTACCATTATACAATTGTAAGACCTAAAAGATTGCAATTATCAACATTTAACTTAAGAAAATTTTAATCATAAGGAATTATTACAGGATATTAATACAATAAAATTATTATTAAAACCATTTTCAATACCAAAATAGCTGAAAATGGAATAGGGTATTTATTTTTATTTTAAAAAACTTCTATCTTGTAACGGAAGTTAAATGCCAAAATGGTCACAATGGCGAAAAATTCATTGTCGCCACATATATTAATAAATCATTCATTTTATACTTTAGTAAAACACATTATAGAAAATAGATTACTTTAGAAAACCTTTGAATTAAATTAAAATTCAAAGGGGTTTATTATACAATTTATAAAATAAGGTGGTGTATATTACCAAAATATGACTCAATGAAAGGAGATTGAGATGAAGTCCCTTACCTTGAGTCCAGCTTCTCTCGTAAGTTATTTATTAACTTAGAATAATAAATATAGGTTAATTTATAATTTATTTTGAACCATTTTCATGTTTACCATTCATTTTATATCACTTATTAACATGTTATAAAAATTACAGAACTATTTAAGTATATATCAGACGTTTTGTCGATATTCGGTATTTGAGTCGAAAATGAACTTGTTTTTAGGTAAATTGTCCATGTCGTAAAAATAACATCATCTCCATAATATTATTCATGATTTAAATATCATATATATCTATTATATATGTATTTATAATAATCCATAATATTTGGGGAAAAGAAATTAAATGCACGGTTCATTGAGATGGTATGTCGTACATACAGATGAACACTACTTTCATTTCTTTTCCATATTAAAAGAATAATAATTAAATGATATAAATCTATATTATAATATCAGAATTATATTAATGTAATATATGTCTCATATTTTTAGTAAACCCATCCTTTATACGTTGCATGTATAATGAGAATGAGTCATATCGCTTTGAGGGGGCGATTGTCCACATTTCCTCAAACGAAATTGTCATATTCACACAACATGGAAAGCATAAAGGTTGGTTCTAAATAAAAATTACATAAGAATTGAGACAATATATATATATATATATATATATTATATCATTTTAAAAAAATTCCATTATAATTTTCACCATGAGAGGTGGTAGAGGAAAATTGAACAATCATCGTTTTGTGAGGCCGTAGTTCGCCGTACACAAAAACAGTATATTCGTTACCCATTAAATGGAGGTGTGTGTAATTTTAGATCTAAACCACAGAATAATAAAATAATATTATATTTAGGATATTTGATTTGTTATGTAATAATATAATTAGAATATTTTAGGTAGTGTAAAATGGAAATGGAACTAAAAAGCATGAGAGAAGGTGTTACCTATTAATCTGATAACTTAATTTGGTTTATACAAAAAGCTTTCCTTAGGATTCATTCTTCCCTAAGGGAGGCTTTTAGTATGGGGTTAGGGATTCTTTGAAGAGTCTTTTTCAGGAATTTTATGAATAATTTGGTTCTTTAAGTGTGATTATTAGAGATGATAGGGTGCCTTTTTATAGGAGAATGAAGGGGAACCCTTGGAAACTATTAAATTATTAAATTAATATAAAATTAATTTTTTTTTAATGAAAATGGATTACACATGAGATATATAGAAGAAATAAGAGGATAATTTGAAATACCCTAATCCAATAACTTTTATACATGTATTTATTTTATTTTAAGCCTTATATTTTGGGTTTACCCTTAATTATTATCTTTTAATTTTAATTGTGGTAACAACATTTTAATTATTAAGAGGATATTAATTTTACCTATATGCAAGAAATTTCACATAATTGGGAAATTAATGAACTTTTAGACCTTATCGTAGTATCTTTTTTATTTTAATTTTTTAGGATTTTTAAAAAATTTAATAATTTACTATTTTTATAAAACATCAATTATGCCAATTTTTACACAATTCAATTTATTGAATTTAAATAAAATCTAAAAAGAGAGATAAATTTGAACCAAACCATTGAATAGTATTATAAAATCTCATATTCACATATAAAATCATGTATGAAATAAATTATGTCAAATAATATTTATTTTTATATTTATAATATCTTTTATTTGATTTATTCATTAATGAAGAAATCACTACATCATCACGGTATCATAATTAAATTTAATTATTTAATTTCTAAAAATTTTAATTAAAATACCTTGATGTAGGAAATATTATGGAATTTTAATTAATTTTTATAATCTAATTTATCACTTATATGAACCCATATTAAAATTGTTGTAGTAAGAACATATTCGTTTATAACACATTTTCCTTTAAATTGAATGACATAAGTGTCATAATTACACAAAAGTGGCTTCCAAAGGATAAATTTTCTTACAAAGGGTTTTATTGGTTGTCCATTCTTATATAATAATATTAGGACAAGTGTTAGGGTAGTTTTATATTATTATAATATTATATTTACCCTTATTTACCTAATTTACTCTTTAATTGGGGAAAATAAAAATAATTACTAAAGTTACTATTCATCATGTCCAAAATTAAAAGAGACTTATTTACATATTTTGGAACTTATGATTCCAAATATGGCATACATTTTTTCAAATTTAAAACACATAATTTTCAGTAATTAATTAAAAATTAATTCCTGTTGTCAAAACGAGAAAACAATTTTTTTAAGTAAAAACCCATCAAAAGATTAACATGTGTGTAATTCAAACTTCAATGTGAAATTAATTATAATATCTAAAATTAGATTAAATAAAAAAATATAATCAAAATATATTTTAAAACCAATTCAAAATATAATCTAACAATACAAATAAATTAGACAAAAAGGCATTTTTGAATTAAAATACAACATTTTTTACTATTCATTAGAATGTGAATTTATTCAGAAAAATAACAAAATTTTTACCAAAGTAAATTTTTATATCCTAAATCCAAAAAAGAAGTTAATTTTCATAAATAGAATATAAAAAAGTATAAAAACTAGATTTATAAAGGGTTATCCATCAAAAGGCGGTAAAATGAACTTTTAAAAATATTAGTATATTTTATGCTTAAAATTGGATTTATTCCCATTTTAAGACTCTAAAATTTATTTGGTGAATGTAAAAGGATTTAAAAACACGTGTAAATATAATATAGTTAGTTATATTAATTTCCAACAATATAATGGTGAGCTGTTAACTACAATTTAAAATATTAATATTAATAATGTATTATTTTTTGATATAACTTAGTCTTATGTACAATTTTAGATTTCAAAGAAACACGTTGTTGCATGTCAGGTAAAATATTGGAAAAATAGTCCCCTTTAACATAAAATTATTATTTTTTTCATAAATATTAATAGATATGAAAAAGTATTATTCTATAATTATCGGGGATGTTACTTCCTTCCCCCCTTTTGGAAATTGTGTCCTTATAATTTTAAAATTTGGCTCGGTAACAACCTTGAAACCCCACATCAGAAAAAGTGTCAATAAAACCTCCAATATAAAATTAATAAAGTGAAGTACAAATTTCACACGAGGATCCTTGTTGGAAAACATGGATATGTAAGAAAAACTAACTCTAATAGACTAATGTAGAGTGATAGAGAACTTGATCATGGAAGGTTAGCCCAAATGACCCGAAGGGCCTTCATTTTTATTGATTTTTTGATACCACCCTTTCAAGGGATGAGGGGGAACCCTTACAAGGCCCATAGGCTCAGATATTACATGACCCATAGGTTTAGGAGATTACATGACCTGAAGGTCTTAGGGAATTCAACCAGACTATCTACAAGGAACTGCCCCTCCCCAGTATCTGTATCATGATAATAGCTCTCCACCTTCACATGGACATCTGGCTAGGCTTCTTGTGCAAGCACAGGCTGGTCCCGATGGCATATCCATACCCTTTCATTCTGAAAAATCCATTTGGATCTACTCTGGTGAGTACACCTGCTCTAAATATTCTTCTGGGATTGCTTCTTTTTTGTAGTCTGTTTGGGGAAACAGCATGTGGCCCGAAGGCATTGAGGTGTCCCGAAGGCCTGAAAGGTGGCCCGAAAGCCCTTCTGACCTGAAGCCCTGGGTGGCCTGAAAGGCATAATGACTCCAAGCCCAAACCGGCGGCCCAAGGTGAATAGTTCTAGCTGCTATTGTATCGAACATTACATACTACAGTAACTGCTACAATGCCTTCTACAGTACTCACACAATGTACAGTTATTCTACAGTACCTATATAGTGTGCAGTTCTACTACAGTACTATACAGTGTACAGTTCTGCTACAGTACCCACACAAAGTACAGTTTTGCTACACTACCTCTATAGTGTACAGTCTGCTACAGTACCTGTACAGTGTACATTCTACTACAATACATGCTATAGTGCCTGCTATAGTACTGGAAAATACTCCTCTACCTGGTTTTGAACCTGGGTCATGTTGATTCCCTTAAGGATACCTCACCAACTGGGCTAAGGCTCATGTGCAAAAGCATGTTGATAAAAGTAAGAATATAATTTTTTTGCTTCAAGATCATTTTTATATAATTGAATAATTCAATTACTAAATGGAAAATTATCATAAGGAAATATACTTACTTGAAAAGTAGTATTTCATCCTTTAATAGATTTCCACCACAAAATCATATTTTCTCAAAACAATGAGTATTCAAGATGAATTTTTCACACATGAATCACTGGAATGAACTTCTATAGAATCACATAATTCACAAAAGATTAACTATATATTTATCTTATCCTTATACGTTATCCAAAACAAAAATGGTTAGTACCATAGAAGTTAATTCCCAAAAATAATAAATCATTTTAAGATGAAAAACTACTTTTAATCTCCAAAATGCCATAATAATAACCAAAGATCAACATAGACCATTAAACAAATAACTATCCTTAAAATTCATCAACATAATTCAAACTAAGATTTGAACCCAAAATACCGAAGGATTTTATCACATAGTCTTCTAGGATAAATTTTAACATTTACCTTCAATAAAATCAATCACTATTAATGTCTCTTACCACAAAGTAATTAACCTAATCACATATTCTCCAAGATAGGTTAATAATTTCCTTAAATAAACCAAATCTACATAAGCACACAATAAAATCATATATTTTTTCAAAATAAAAATAAATCATTACTCCTCAAATAAAATACCACAATATTCTTTTTATCTTAATCATATAAAGTTACAAAAATAGTGATTGTCTTCCAAAATAACATATATCACATAATCCCCCAAATCATTTTCCAATATCATGTATATCCATTTGATAAAACATAAGTTACCAAAATAAAATTATTTTTATTCCATAAACTCATTTAACTAAGAATAAAAAGTCTTACTAACTAGGGGATTCATGTAGGTCTTTGGTAGATGATAAAGCCTCTTCACACTTCAGTTTTGGGTTTGATTCCCATTTCCTTTTTTGATGTGATGGGTTGTCACCCTTTCTTTGAGTTGTATTTTTTTCTATAACTATATAATTATTATAACATTCCTAAAATGAGATAAAATACTGAAAAATAATTATAATATATTTTAACCTCAATGTTTATCTCATCCACTCATTTTTAATTCCAAAATGTAATATCCCATAATTACCTCAAAATAAAATATTTTATAAAGTTTATCCATTAGTTTATAATTGTGTCCACAAAATAAAAGACAATTTTTCCATGAATAACATTTTCACATAACAAACTACAAGGTTTCACATACTAGAAAAGGTCTTCCAATGTAATCCCTTCATCAAAATAGAATTATAATTTTAAACATTTCATCATCCTATAATATACCATAACTCTTGAATCCCTTATATGTAGACTTCTTAATCATTAATTATTATTCATGATACCCTAACTATGATTTTATATATTATTCCACAATAATTATTTCCTACAAATAAAAACCTGAATAATTTTCATAGATTAAATAATGTCAAAACATGATACAAGAAATAATCCATACCTTTCATAAGTCATTTTCAGTTTCCTTATCTTCAATTGGAATGAGATTAGGTATTATTAAAAATAAATTTGAATTATATTTATGATCCCATTATCAAAACATATTCATAGGACATCTATTTTAATTATGAATATACTCCCCACATTTAAAACATTCAATTGATAACTTGAAAAGAACTTCATTCCCTTTCATGGAGTCAACCGAACGCTTCCATTTTCCTTGGCTTGTTATTGCTTTATAACCTTCGTTACCACTTCTATAACACCTTCATGTTCCTATGAAACATTTTCCTTGGTGATTCTTTCCACATACTTGACACATATGTTAATGAATATGATTTCCTTTATGATCATTAACTGAACTTCCGTAGGGATTGATTTCTCTCATATATGATGCATTAAAAAAATCTCCATGATTCAAGTGGTTAATCATGAATCCCTATAGTTAGTTTAGAATAACCACAAGATTTTTTATCACAACTCACATTTCATTAATTTTCTTATTTATAGAACCACTACATTTTCCTTCACATATATTTTTACCTTTGTCCCTACTAGATCCAACCATGGACTAAAACCAAAAATGTTAGTGTGAGTATATCAATAAAATATCCATATACTAACTTTTGAGGAAGATAAACACTATGATATCCATATTCATGTTATCTCAAACTAATTAAAATTTTCTAAAATAACTATGACTCTTTCTGTTATGTTAAATATTGTGTTTATATATAACTTGTAACTTACGATTAAATAACATCCTATACTCTAAATTTATCTAAACTGAACTTTGTTACCAACAATCTAGACCCATCATTAAACATTACTCAATCATGAGTAATGTAAAAAATTTGACTTTTATTCATTTCAAGAATCTTTTAAGGCTTATAGATTTAGAGAATTAGGTTTTAACACGTACATAACAACTCAAAAATTACAAAGTAGATACCTCTACTCAAAAACAATTTTTTCCATAAAACAAAAAATGTTTAAAAGAAACATGGATTCATTTCAGGTTTAAACTTAATAAATTTTCATTGATCCCATACTTGGCACTATTCTTCTTTAAATCCTATGGAAAACATTTCAAAACTTATGATGAGTATAAAAATCTTAGTAAGGAATACAAATATATGTGAAACTCTTAGACTAGTGAAAACATGTAAACCATGAATACTATATCATAAAGTAATAATTTTCACCTTTAAGAAGTAGTAAATAATATTCACTAAATATAAGATCATTTATTAACATTTTTTTAATAAAAATATTACCATAAAATCCCTAGAAATCACAAATAACATATAAAGGTAACTTGGGACCTAATCATACTTAAATGGAATAACCATATGGTTGACTTCCACACAAATCACTGAATAGAATATTTATACGGTCGACTTCCATACCCAATGCATTGGAGGTGATAACATAACCACCTATACTTAGTTTATCACCGAACCACACATCTTTGGTTCTTCACATAACCACCCATATTTTCTTTTTCACATAACCACTCATGAAATGTCTAAGTACCATTATATAATTATAACACTTAAAACATATCAATTATCAACATTACACTTATAAAATTTGAGTTCACAATGAATAATTATAAGATATTGATATAATAAAATAATTATTAAAACCATTTTCAATACCAAAATACCTGAAAGGTAATAGGGTATTTATTTTTCTTTTAAAAACATTTTGTCTTAAAGAGGAATCCAAAAACCAAAATGGTCACAACGGCAGAAAAGTCATTTTTCCCACGTAAGTTAAAAAACATTCCGTTTTTTTTGTTTAGTAAAACGATTCATAGAAAAAATATTCCTTTTGAAAACCATTTAATGAAGTTAAAAGTCAAATGGGTTTATTATACAACATATAAAATAAGGTGGTTTATATTATCAAAATATGTCTCAAGGAATCGAGATTGTGACGAAGTACCTTACCTTGAGTCTGACTTGTCTCGTACATTCTTTGTCTTCCTAAAAAATAATCTTAGGATAATTTATACTTTATTGAGAACTTTTTTCAATTTTATTATTCCCTTTATATCACTTATTACCATTTTATAAAAATTACATAACTTTTTAGGTTCATATCGGTCGTTTTGTCAATATTTGGTACTTGAGTCAAAAATGAACTTATTTTGATGTACATTTTCCATGTGGTAAAAATTCCATTATATAAATAATATTATTCATGATTTAAATATCACACATATCAATTATATATGTTTTTATAATAATCCATAATATTTGGAGATATGAAATGAAATGCATTGTTCATGGAGACGGTAGGTCGTACGTACGCATGAATGCTACTTTCATTTCTTTTTCATATAAAATGAATAGTAATTAAATGATATAAATGTATATTATAATTACATTATTATATTAATGTCATATATTACTCATAGGTTTAATAAAACCATCCTTTATATGTTCCATGTATAGTGGGAATGAGCCATATCTCTTTGAGGGGGAGGTAGACCACATTTCCTCAAACGCAATTATCATATTTACACAACATGGAAAGAATAAAAGTATGTTATAAATAAAAATTGAAAAAGAATAGAGAAAATATAAATATAATATATATCATATTTAAAAATATTTTCCATTATAATGGCCAACTTGATATGAGGTAGGGGAAAATTGAACAATCATCATTTCATTAGGTTGTAGTTCACCTTACACAGAAACAATATATTTGTTACCAATTTAATGGAGGTGTGTGTAAGTTTGTATCGAAAACATAGAATTAAAAATCCTAGTATATTCATTAAATTGGGTTTTTTATTTAATCATTTAATAATAAGAGTTTAGGGAGTGGATAATGGAAATTAAATTAAAAGAATGAGAGATGGTGTTACCTCTTAATCAGGTAACTTCTTTTGGATTATACCAAAAAGGCTTCATTGGGGGGATTTATACCCTAAGTTAGGATTCTAGGATGGTTATAGAGATTCTATGAAGAGTTTTGGTCATTTGTGGGATGAACCAAATGGTTATTGAAGTGTGAGTATCAAAAAAGAGAGAGTAACTTTTTATAGGAGAGGGAATGGACCCCATGGAAACTCTTAAATTATTATATTAATATAAATTGATTTTTTATTTAAAATGGACCCAACATGATATATGTATAATATAAGATGATTCAAGTTATAAATCCTATCATAAAATAATATTTATACATGCATTTATTTTATTTTAAGCCTTATCTTTTTGGATTACCCTTAATTATTCGCTTTTAATTTTAATTTTGGTAATAAAATTTTAATTATTAAGAGGTTGTTAGTTTTAATTATATAAGGTAAGTTTATAATAATTGTAAACTTAATGAACATTTAGACCTTATATTAGTAACTTTGTGATTTTAAAATATTTTTTGTATTTTTAAACAATTTAATAAATTACTATTTTTATAAAACGTCAATTTTGTAAATGTTTATACCATTCATTTTATTGAATTTCAATAAAATCTAAACACGGGTATAACTTTTAAAACATAATTTATAGTCTTTTAAAATGTAATATTCACCTATAAAAATCGTTTATGACATCAATTATGTCAAATAATATTTTTATTATTATTTATAATATCATTTATTTGATTCCTTCATTAATGAAGCAATCAATTCATCATCATTGTTTCATAATTAGATTTAACTATTTAAAGTATGGAAATTATAAATAAAATACCATGATGTAGTAAATGTTTTTATATTTTTAATTAATATTTATAGTCAAATATATCGATTATATAAACCCATATGAAAATTGTTTCAGTAAGAAGATATATATTTATAACATATTTTCCATTACTTTATATTAAGAGTTATAAGAGTCATAATCATGCCCAAGTGGATTCCAAAGGACAAATGTTCATCCCAATGGTTTTTTAGGTCAACCATATCTCATTAAATAGTATTATGACAAGTTTTATGGTAGTTTTATATTATTATAATATCATTTTACCCTTATTTACCTAATTTACCTTAAAATCGTGGTAAATAAAAATAATTACTAATGTTACATTTCATAATTTCCAAAAATAAAGGAGACATGTTTACATAATTTGGACCTTATGAATTGAAATCATGAATCCAATTTTACAAATTTAAAAAAATGTAACAATAATTAATTTAAAATTAATTCCTTTTGTCAAAATGAGAAAAAGAGGGGGTTTTAAAAGTAAAAACCATCAAAATATTGACATGTGTTTATATCAAATTTCCAATTGAAATTACATAAAATGATAAAAATTAAATTAAATTATAAAAACATGATCTAAATATAATTTAAAACCAATTTAAAATATAACATAACAATACAAATAAATTAGATGAAAATGTACTTTTTAATTACATTACAGTATTTTTAACAATTCATTAAAATATGAATTTTATATGAAAAATATCAAAATTTCAACCAAAGTAAACTTTTATGTCTAGATTCTAAAGAAGATTTTTTTTTTCAAATATAACACAAAAAAGTATCAAAAACTTGATTTAAAAAGGGTTCACCTTTAAAAAAGGTAAAACGACATTTTAAGAATATTAGAGTATTTTATGCTTAAAACTGGATTCATTCTCATTCTATGCCTATAAAATTTATTTGGTGAATGTAAAAATATTTAATCAAAAATTTTAAGCATAATATAGTTATTTTTTTCATTCCCTCTAATACAATGGTCAGGCGTTAACTACCATTTAAAATAATAATAATAATAATGTATTATTTTTCAGTATAACTCGGTTTTATGTGCAACGTAAGATTTTGGAGAAACCATTTGTTGCGTGCGGGTTATACTATTGGAAACTTCACCCCCTTTAATTACCTGGGATGTCACAATTACTCATGTGTTTCCTTTTGACATGGAATATCATCCTCCTTCTCCACTATGTGACCAATTTTTGGGCAACAATCTTGGTGTAAGACCCTGTAATTTTTTTAAAGGTTGTAGTGTTTCTCCTCTCTACCACAACTTCCTTCACCTTCATTAATTCCTTAAATTGGATTCACATACAATGTGAAGAGAGGGAATTTACATAGCCCTAACATCTTCCATGGTCACCTAGGCCTCCACCACTATCATATGTCTCCTATTACACAAGCGAAGGAAGGAAAACATGTGGTTTGTTGAATATTTAGTAATATCTTGTTTCTCACACTCAGTATGAATCATGCGGTATTAGAGGCTTGTGATGATCACAACACCTGTACGATTAACCTGACAGATTGAACTATGAGAACTCTTATTCCCACAATAACATGGATACATAGGAAGACTTCTCAAGGCCCAAGATATGTATCATCTCATCCATGAAATGAGAAATCATGCCCCCCCCCTCAACTGGGAATCCTCCTATGTGTAATCCCCAAACTAGATTGAACTATGAGAAATATTATTCCTTCATTAACCATGACATGTGGGAAACCTACTTAGGGTCTTAGATCAAGGTATCTTCACCTCAATATTTTACTCCAATCATAATTCCTTTAATCCGGGAATAATTCATAGGACTAAATCTTGAATTAAAACCCAAAAACCATCATGAGTCGATAAACCACTCATGATTTATTTTTTTAGGGAATCCTCTTCAGGATTAATCCCAAACATATATCTCTCAAAATACCATACTATCTTATGGGACATATCAAACTACGTGAGTTTTAATTCCCATCCTAATGGGATATGTAGGAAGCCTCCCTGAGGTTCAAACCCAACACCCCAAATCAACCCTGTTCCATTTGGTCCATATACCTAGTTGGGTCTAATTCTACTTGGATCTCATATTACTTCTAGGTTCCTTAGGCTACTTAGGTATAAGTCCCACACTAAACATTGACTGGGCATCTCTCACCCAGACATCCTTGCCATAAGACATTAAACTGTATTGTTGGGTCCTTATCACATGAACATAAATGATATGATGTGTCCCATTAAGCAGTACTGAACAACATGGGTTCTAATTTATTTTACAAGGATATGTAGGAATACCATCTATGGGTCTAATCCCAACTTCATAATAACTTATGTCCCCCTAGATGATGATAAATTCCAAAGTGAAATTCGTCTATCTAGATGACCATAAGCTCCAGTGTGACCATCTAAGTGGTTTGAAACCCATCATCGTTATAATAATAGCCAAAGATCCCTTATGTATTTTATAAGAGGATAACATTGATAGAGAACCTCAGATACAAATATATGTCTCCATTGATGAAGAACCTCAGATACATATAAGTGATTTTTAATTCCATGCAAGCTAAAAATTGATTTCTAATAATGGTATGTCCTAATTTATAATTGGGAATTAATGAAGGATTCACGAACATATATTAAATATATAAGAAATTCCCAGAGTACACAAAACATCCACTCAAAAGGGTGTTATGAGAATGACCTCACATCCTCTCAACCAATGTTAGTTCTTAAGAATCATAGGTCAACAAACCTAATGAATTCCTGTGTTTGGAAAGTAGGTCACTTTGGATACTGAACCCTTGGGTGTTTCCAATTCCATGAATAAGATGGTTAGAAACCATTCTAGAATAGTGATTTTTTATCTCATTGAAGTCCCCATTTCCGATGGAAATAGAGCCGCATGAAGAGTTCATACGATAATTCATTTATGAAAAGTTCATGTGATTATTTACTTTGTGAAATTTTGAGATATCAGAATCCAAAATTATTAAGAATAGTATTAAATGAGATATATTCAAATTTTAATATTTTAATAAAAGTAAATTTAAAAATATATTATTCATGTTTGATGTTCTTTATATATCATACATCTTGATCAAACCCGTGATCATGAATCATTTTGAGATTTAAATGGATGAACCAACCAATGTAAAGGCTGGTAGTTTTGAGATGATATCTCCATGATAAAAAAGGTAGAACCATGTTATTGGATGTACATTAGCACTAAACTAGAGTTTAAAAAGGCATGTTACAAGAGACACATCACTATTCTTTTCAACCACACTAAAAACTATAGATTTTTGGTGAATTTGGATTTAAAGAAATCCAATGATGATTAAAATATCATTCATTGTAAAGAAATAAGTTGTAATCCAAACTTTTAAGAAGAATTTTAAAAATACTTTGACTCACATATAATTAGAATTAAATTTTGATATTAGAGGGATCTCATATATGGGAATGGTATCATGCTTCTATGAAAGTTATATATATATATATGTGTGTGTGTGTGTGTCAAATAAGATTAAAAAATGAGTCTCTCAACTGAGAAAACAATGAATATATTCTACAAGTTGATATATATTTTATAAAGAGAGAGAGTGGATGATTCTTGACTACAAATGTCTATGAATATACTAAAAGTAAAAATAATAAGACAGAAACATGAACTGACTCTTTGCATGAAAAAATACTTGAGTTAATGAATGAAGGAGTTCTAGTGTTACAGAAATTATTTCACACTAAAGAAAAAGGGGTAGGAGAATATTGAAAGATCCAACCTATATCTTTATTCATTATAAATTCCTAAATAAGTGAGAGTTCTAAAGTGTTCTTATTGAGAAAA
Source organism: Viscum album (assembly GCA_963277665.1). NCBI lineage: Eukaryota > Viridiplantae > Streptophyta > Magnoliopsida > Santalales > Viscaceae > Viscum > Viscum album. The sequence goes on from OY728135.1 coordinate 1,474,623,165, forward strand.
TTCAAATCCCAAGTTATAGACTTAAAATACTATATCCTATTATAGAATTCTGAAGAACACAGAGGAATCACATCTAACAACTACATGAGAGGAATAAGATCATATAAATAGTCTTAGATGGACTCGATCTATCATAGGTGATATTAAATGAATGTCATAAAATTATCATTCCATTATTTGAATTGAAAAAAAATATTTCTCTAGGGTTGTACCTACTTAATGCAAAGGTTATAGGATGAGGATCATTCCCTTTACTCAGAATGTTTTGATAATATAATGGAATTAAATAACATGGGATAATAACCATGATACACTAGATATGTAGTCATCTGAAAGGATGTGACCCTCTTTAACATACCTTTCTGCTCTTCTAAGTTTCTTTCTTATTATAGATCTTAATATCAAATAAAGAAGAGAGAAAGAAACAATGATATGTTCACTAAATAAGTAATAATGTTAATTAAGGGATAAAATTGAAATTAGATTAAATGTCGCATCTCACTGATTCACCCCCTCCTCTCCCAGTCTTGGAATATCCTGAAATAATCTTAAAAGACATATCTTGTATAATACTATTCTTTATAATATTGGAAAATGAAAACATAATAAGGGTGATCTCAAAAACTCATTAAGGGAAAACATATATAAAAAGTTATTATGGCATAAATAATATGGCCTAAATGTTGTATTAGGATCCATGGAATAAACATTTGTTTACTTTCTGATAATAGATGTTCACTTTTTTAATATTAATAAACCATTTATCATATCATGATTATTTTTCAACATGAAATAATATATTATAATGTCCTATGAGTAGTTTTTACACTGAAATGTCATAGGAGGTCCCTGCTATGATGAGAACCCAAAGGTTCCCTGACATTTTTTTAAAATATATATTCTATAGAAAGATGAGATCGTCTTAGGGACACAAATTATATAGGCTATTAGGTTAGAGATTCATAAGACATTGATGCACCTTTTTAGGGTTTATTCCCTTGGTATATTAAAGAAATTGTGTGAATAGGACACGCTAATAGAAAATCCATATTTATATGTGTCATTGGATATTCCTAATTGTGGAAGTATGAATTGGTCCATAGAATTTAATATTACTATTAATAGATGTTACGAGTCATGTATTTTTATTTATTAATGATAACGATGGAAACATATATTTGTGTAAAAGTATGATATGTTGGTTGTGTCATGAGTGATATTTCATTAATGAATAATGAGAGAAATATTGGAATCTTTTATTATTTAATGGAAGATGATACCTCATGACCTTTTTTTAAATTTATATAGCCTAAATAAATACATGGACATGGTGTTCTTTAGTAATGTACAATTTTTGAAAAGTCAAATAAATAGATATTGATCACATAGATTGATGTCACCAGTATACAAACTGCTTGCTTAGAGTTATCAAGATTAAGTGATTATATTATGTAGTAAGAATATATATGTGGTTTTATATATTTTTGGCGTTAAATTATTTCAATATGGGTATCTTGGTAGGTTTCTAGATTCTAACTTTGGAATTTAGGCTACTTCTCCTAATTCCATTGAAAAAGAGGGAAAAGGATCACACACTAAGTGTATCCAAAACCTGCATCAAATATAATTATTATTTATTTGTTAAAAAGTTAAATAAATATTATTCTCACATAAGGTATAAATATTATTCATATTTTTTTATCGCATATATTACATCCCCAATTATTGGAGAGAATATTTTTTAACATAATATTCAATGAATAGTTATTTTCTATTTAGTGAATATAGTATTTAATTATTTACTGATGAATAGCGATAATGTATTTATTTATTAAATAAACTATCTATATTCAAGGTTTGATAAATATTGTGGAAGAGTGACAGGTCTAGACTAATGTTCATTTGAGAAATAATATATTTAGAATATTATTTGAATAATATTATTTAATTTAATTTTTTAGTTTATTGGTTGTCAAGAAATAATAATATAATTATTATTATTGACACGGGGTTCAATATGAATTAATAAAAATAATAAGGTCACATCCAAAATTATTATTTTTTAACTATATAGGTATATAAACCCAATTCTATTATTTTTTAAGGGTTTCCAATTCCTTTTTGTTTTCCACAATAACATTTAGAAAGAATACCTTGATTCCCTAGAGAGATCCCTCTTCATGAATACTATTAATAATAGAGATAAATCCTCCTCCCCCACCACTCTTGAGTCTAGAGATGTCAAATAGGTATCTTCTTTAAGTGATTCTATGGGTGATCAAATGTCAATGATGCAATCACCAGGATCTACCATGCTAGAACATGGATATTCCTACAATGACATTTGGAGGTTCATCGAACATATGTAGATCTCCAACATAGGAAATCTAGTCTTGATTCCTAGAACACAATTATAGTACTATGTAGAGATGTTTTCAGAACCATTAATGGAAAAATAATAAATACTAATTTAATTATTTAATTGTTCAAATTAATTAAAAATAATATATGATGATTATCTGTATTGGTTCTGAAGGTCAATATTCAATTATTATTTAAATCATTTCTATTTAGCTCATTTTTACTATTCACATAAATACCATATTAATAAATTATTATGACAAAAATATGAGTTGGTAATTCCCCATCTAGATCTTCAGCTATGCCTAACACCTTCAAGTTGTATTAGAGGTGTTACATAGTTATTTAAAATTATTAAATATCATTGATTGGTTTAAGAATTTATCATTAGTTTTTAATTCTAATTTAATGATTATTTAATATGAATAATGAAATATGATATTCTTTATATTCTTTCTCACAAATAAAATCGAATTGATTAATTTTATGAATGAAATAAATTCAAAAAAACTCATCAGGTGGCGCTAAGTAATATTCCCTAATAACAAAAGAGTACACACCATGTATCTCATTGGTACATGATGTGTACCCTTGTTTAATTCACCAAGAATTAATTTGGGATTAATTTGATCTATGTTCATTTATTAATCCTGATATATATTTAAATACAACGTGTGTTGAAAGGGGTATCTGGGTTCATGGTCATCCAGACTATATGTTGTGTAACATATGTACCCGATATGTGGTATATTAATCAGGTATGGGACACGTATTTTTATACATGGCCTACAAGACCAGTGACCATATAACATGGTGAAAACATTCCATGTAATCGATTATTTTCCATGTAAAAATTATATTCTGAGTACCTAGGAATGTTTCATAGATAGAAGATAAGAAAAATAAATAATGCGGAGATGGATTGTATATGGAACGTATATTAATGTATTAAAAATAATTGAAATTAATTTATTATACTGATTAAACCTTGTCCAAATGTGTTCCATTTTATCATTAATTTGATAGTACACACTATGTAATGGGTTTTATATATAAATATTTTAAATATATAATAAATGTTTGTTTAATGTTTGTAATTACATATCATGTAAAAGTTTTAATAAATTCATTAAACTACGTGCATTGATACATAATAAGCTACTTAAATACCATGTTTTTTTTCATTTTGTTGATAGTACACACCATTAAATTATGTGTTAAGATGTGTATGCCACATGTCGCATGAGTAAATATTATATGAGTATAATACACATTGGGTAGTTCAAGTGGGAACTCACCTTGATACCTCCAAGTTATATTTTTTCACTATTAATTTTGAAAAAAAAAATATTTAATTTTTTTAAAATTTTGATGGATTAGAATATCAAGAAAATTTAAATGAAAATTAAGATAAAATAACTGAATAATTAAAGAATATAACTAATTGATTTGATAAGGATTTATATTAAATAATAATGACTAGAATTGAATGATATTTTCATTAAATGTGTTCTTTGTTGCATGTATGAGGATGATTATTAGTGTACACAACACTTTTTTATTAATTGGTTTCCTTTTAATTAATTATTCAATTAAATTAATGACATGTGTTTCATCCCTTATTTAATAATGTAAGAGTTTGTGAGATCATGGTTTCATTTATCTAAACCCCTTAATCAATCCATTTGTTCCACTAAACATCATGTCAATAAAAGATTATGAAATGGATGGAGCTCTAAAGATAGTGGAGGTAGTTCCAATTTAGATCTGAGAAAAAAAACAATCAAAGAGGAACATGGGTAGATAAGTCCATAGTTGCGACACAAACAATAAAATGGTTTATAGTGTTTTGACACTGGGTCAAGGCTGAGTTTATCATCCTCTATATAAACTAAATATTAGTAAAATATCATGATCATACCACTTTATAATTTTATTTCTATAAAATTTCATGACTATTTCATTATTGATGTTTTATAATGATCCCTTAAATTGATGAATTAATAATCATTCAAGATAGAACCAAAATAAATTGTCGTATTCATAAATTTTATCTAAGATGTAGTTGAAAAATTAAGTAAATCCAATTAATATTAACAATAACGTTACAAAGATAAAATGGGGAATAAATTCATAAATATTAAATTCATAAATCATTAATATTAAGTTGGTATTTCCTTCCACTACTTATCTTAAAATTAATCCATAGTTCAAAGTGTTAGACCACCCTATGTTGGGGATCATTAAATTACCATGGAATAATAACTTGATGTTTTGGGTTTATATAAATTAGTTCCCATCAATTGTTGACTACAAAAATTAGACTTGATGTAACTAAGAGGAAAAGGTTGAGGAAACCAAATTTATGGATTTTTGGATAGGGGATCCCACTCAACATATCAAGGAAATCTGAGTTAATGCATTTGGAATTTCGAATTCCTAAATAAAACCTGTAAAATTGATTGACGAACCAGTGTTAGGTTGATAATAAGGAGAATATGGATGAATTCCACTAGATTTTCCAAGAAACAGGCTATTCTAAATTCAATAGTTTCGGCTAATGGGTTTTGATAAAGTATTGGGAGATTAATAAATATATTTTTTATAATTTTATGAGATAAAGTTATAAAATTTTGTTTTTTTTTAATTTTATAAATGTAAATAAAGTTGAATTAAATAATATTAATATGATCCATACTTGAGAAGGATAAAATTCTCATAGGTAAAAAATTCCATGAGTAGTAAAGGTACTTACACATTGTTATACACCGTGAAAGAAAATTGTATGTGCTTGAAGAACCTATTCTAGAAGTTCCTGGAGGATATGCTTGGGAGGAAGATTTATCTATCTATGGGAAATATTTATACAATTACATATATGTTTGGTGCTTCCTGATATCATCCATGACCAATGATATTCTAAAGAAACATTAGTACATGGATGTGTATAGCATGATGTCTCACCTTTGGGATCTCTATTAAGAGAATGTTAGATAACGGAGATATGAGATCTCTAATGCTTTTTTTTAAACCATGTTTGGAGATTCTTTTCCTAACAGAACTAATATAGTTAATATTATTATATATATTAAATTATTAGATATCCTAAGGAATAAATTCATGGATGAGTTACAAAAAAATCTCATTCTTTCTTCACCACCCAATAACGTCTCTAGTATTATTATCAATTTTAATATTATATTTAATGATAAGTGTATTTGGGAACTTCATACTATGATTATTCAAGTGGATAAGGAATTTGGGTGTGAAAAACCTCTAGTCCTTTTGGTGAATAATAAAAAGAAGAATAAGTGAAAGAGGATTAGGCTCATAACAAGTCAAAATATCCTGACCACCATCCTTCTAAGAAGAGGAATATCCATAGGCAGATAAAGGAAAATGAAGATGTATATTTTACATGAGTAAATTAAGGCCATTAAAAGAGGAACTATACTGAGAATAATTTTGAAGCAAAAGTTTCATTCATTATATAGTGTAATCTTTCATTACCAACACATTGGTTATTAGATATAGCTTCAGGTGCTCACATTTGTAGCTAAATGAAGGAACCAAGTAGATTCTGATTGATTTCCATAGGAGAGGTGGATTTGAGAGTTGAAAATTGTGTGAGGGTGGCTACTCGAGATAATGGATATTAACACATTATATTGCTAAAAGGAACGATACTAGTTTTAATAAATTGTTATTATATATTGACTGTTACCTAGATAAATATATATGTTACCTACCAAGATAGATAATGTTTTTTAAATTTGGAAATTAATGTTTTTAATTTTATAAAAAAAATATCTTATAGTAAGGAATTTTTAAATAATGGTATTTATGTATTAAATTATGAAAAAAAATTATTTGTAATTAATAATGAATCACATTCACATGACACAAATAACACCCAACTATGGAATTATCTTCTAGGTCATGTAAACAAGAATCATTTGACAAATATTTATCGAGATAGTTATTTTGAATGTTTTTAGCTAAAACCAATTGAAATATTTCATGCTTTTTTAAAAGGACAAATGAAAAAACCACTATTTTGTGGTAAGGTTAAAAGGTCTAAAAATATTCTTGGTTTGATACACACTAATGTGTGTGGAAAATTTATAATAAAATAAATAGGTGGGTTTTCTTACTTCATAACTTTTATAGATTACGGGAGTAGATATGGATATATTTACTTAATGACGTATAAATTTAAGTCATATAATAAATTTAAATAAATCAAGAACAAGGTAGAGAATAATGTTAGAAATAAGATAAATAAGATTTGATTGGATCAAGGAGGTGAATATATTGAAAAATAGTTTATCTACATTCTATGAGTGTTTGGGATTCTATCATAAATCACTTCACAATACTCACCATAGTGGTATGGTGTTATTGAAAGTTGGAATTGTACCTTGCAAGACAAGGTAAGGTCGATGATGACTCATGCAGATCTTCTATTATCCTTTTAGAGGTATTAATTACAAACTATGTAATACAAACTAAAAATAGTACCAAATAAAGTGGAAAATAGAATTCCCTTCATTTTATAGAGTGTAGAGAAAGTTTTTCTTCCACGTTCACTCATATGGGGTTTTGAGGAATTTTTTAAGGCCTTATCAGGAAAAAAAATAGCACCCTAGTGAACAATGTGTATCTTTATAGGATATCCTATATAAATAACGGGATACTACATGTACAACCCCTTAGACAATAAAATTATTTTTCCAAAAAACCTATCAATCTTGAGAGAGAGAAAATCCTCTAGAAGGATAGTGGGAGAAAGATTGATTTCAATGAATTTGATACTCAAGATACACAAGAGTTGGTGTAGAAACATATTCTATAGCTCCCCATGGAAGAAGTATTTCCTATAATACAATAGCTATATATAAGATAAAGAGAGGTAATAGAACCAAAGCGATATGGTTTTCTAGTAACTAAATATGGTGACTCGTTATTGGTTTCAAATAATGAACCAATTGTCTATAAGAAGATAATAGATAGATTAGAATAAACCCTATGGAAATATTTCCTGAATTATGAAATAGATTGTTTATATTAAAACCAGGATTAGTTTCTAGTCAACCCTCTAGTTGATTAAAATTTTATTTTTTGAAAATGGGTATTTAAGATAAAACTAGACATGGAAGTTAGAGTAAGTGGCTATAAATCCTGAATATTGGATCAAGGATTTAAAAAATATCAAGGTATTGAATATGAAAAAACACTTTCCCTAGTTTCTATGATTAAATCCATCCAAATTATAATTTCTATGTAATATTTCCATGAATATGAAATTTTGTAGATGGACGGTAATACAACTTTCCTTAATGGGAACCTTCTGGAAGTTTTTTTCATGCTCCAACCATAATGGATTGTAAATATTAGTGATTAAAATAATATATTAATGTTAGAGAGATCCATTTATGGATTGAACTGAGCATCTAGGTCATAGAACATTTGATTCGGTAAATATATAAAAGATGTTTCATTAAAAATGAATTTGAACCATGTGTTTATAATAATTTTTCTGTTAATTTAATCCTTATCATAGTTTTATTTATTGATGAAATAATAATTATTGGAACCAACTTAGTAGTATTATAATATGTTAAAGACTACTTAAACAAGTGTTTCTCCACAAAGGACTTAGGTAAAGTATCCTAAATTATGGGGATCAATATCATTTGTTTTATATCCAAGAGGTAGCTTACAATAAGTCAAGTTAAATACATTGACTAGATACAAAGAGATTTTTTATGTAAAAATAAAAGACTAGAATTGTTTAAGTGTCACATGGTATACATATTTCAAAGAAATTGATTCCTCTGAAGAAATAGGATAAAGGTTTAATGTGTAAGATCCTATATGCTTCAATGATAGGATCAATCATATGTGTCGTTCTATATACTATACTTGATATTGCCTATGCAATTAGAATGGTAGGTAGATATCAATTTGATCTCAGTGAATAGAATTGGTATAATTTTAAGGTTATCCTTAAGAATTTGAGAAGAAAAAATGATATGATATTGGTATATAGAGGTGATGATGAGCTAGTCATCAGGGGTTATACTGATGCTAGATTTCAGACAGATCACTATGATCTCAAGTCTTAGTCCGGATAAGTTTCTTTTTCTTAATGGAGGGGCTGTGAGTTGGAAGTGTTCAAAGAAGTTAGTTGATGCCAATTCTATTGTGCAGTTCTAATATATATATTCTTTGGATGTATCTAAAGAATCTTTTTGGATTTTCCAAGTTCTTGGTGTCGTAGCTAGCATTAAATACTGTATCCCATTATATTGTGATAATACTACAGTGGTGGCTCTTGAAAAATAGATAAGGTTATATAAATAAAAAAAGCATATAATCTTTATGTATCACATATTTTTTGGAATTTTCTTAGATGGGTGAAGTTATAGTCGTTTTGATGGATAAGAGGGAACTGAAATGGCCCAAAAGATTATGATCTGATCATTTTTTATTATAGTTATTTCAAAATGGGTTCACAATTTTTGTTTTTATGGGATTCAAGGTATGGATGGAATCCATCAAATGATTCAATAATGGGGGATTTGTGTTGTGCAAAATCAAGAACATTAGATTACCATTTTCTCTCTTACCGAAAACTCCCAATAGTTCCCTCATACATAACCAGGTAAAACCTACTTTCAAAAGGTATCCAGTTACTTGGGTTTTTAGGCTTAGTAACTCTTGGAGGATGGGAGTTCAGGCGCATCACACCCTTTTGGGGGGAATTATTTCTTACTTTGAGACTCTCTTATAGATTTAAGATATTTTCACGAATCTATTCCTAATACCGATATGAGATCAGTTACCCTAAAAAGTGATAATGGGTTAATTATTTTTTACATGTAAAAGATTGGAATATATTTAGTGAATTCATATGTGTTTATCTGAGGATATCCACCATTATCCTATAATGGGTGGTTACTTATATGATGAATCCATATAACCATGTGGTTCAGAATATGCTACCATTCAAGGAGGTGATTAATATTCCTAGGAGGGGATTAAGAAATTATAAAGAATCCTATATATCCTAGTTATTGTAGGAATCAAAAACCACACAGTTGGTTGGACCAATTTTGTTCAATTTTCATGCCCAAAGGACCTATAGGGGTGCTCTAGTGAATCATGTGTTCAAGATCGTGTCCTGGAGGGATGTCCTACGTATTTTGATTATGGGGAGAATCATATTTTTCATAGTTTAGTGGTTTGGGTCTTACACTTTCAGGTTTCTTTTTTCATTATAGAGATTTGTGATGTAGATGACATGATTATTGCAATTCCATAATACCACATGATCTATGCTCGGTATGAGAAACAAGGGATGACAAATGATCATTTTTTTAATGCTCATGGTATGGAAATTTTGTACAGGGACTGCCTTAAGAATAGTTATTATAGATCTAGTTCCATGTAGAGATGTCCTATGTATCCTAGTTATGGTACGAATCAGAGTCATCATAGTTTAGTTTATTTCTTAGTCTGCGGATGGATGATATAGAGTTATCAACCCATGGGAATGATTATATACTGATGGTTAAAAATGACATTATCATAAGTCATACAATGAAATGAATGTTTATTTGAGATCGGGACTTAGGAAGGTGTCTTATGTATATAGGTTATTGTAGTAATTAGAGTTTAATAGTCCAATCATGCCCTTGGGATTTTCCCCAAGGTATATGCCCTTGTATTTTGTCTAGTGTGTTACGCCTCTCATGGTGGATTTACATACATATGTTTCCCTAGTTGGTGGATACTCATGATGCAGATTTTATGATTATTTAAACTCCATAAGACCATATAATTTATGCTCGGTGTTAGAAACAAGGGATGGAAAACAATCAATATCATTGCTTGGAAAGTGAGGGACGTACATATTGGAAAACCCTCTGGAGCTCGAACCTTGAAGAGGTGGCCTATGTATCATGAGTATGGTAGGAATCAGATCCATCATAGTTTCATTGGTCAAGGATTACATGCTGATGTTTTCCTAGATATTGGGACCTATCATGTAATATCACAGGTCGGGGCTTATAAAATGAGGATTCTCATGTGACCTAGTTTCCTACTCGACATGCATTGAATTTATTATTGTATTGATATGTAAAAGAGTACCTACCTTGAATATCTGAAGAAAGATAAATGATTCAGTTTTCCTTTCTAGAGGACATTTCGTAACCTGAGTAGTGTATCAGAAGGTTGTCACATGATCAAAGATGAATTTTTCTAAATACATCACAAGATCTAGGTGGTCTATCCTGGAATCCATCGCATGATTTGGATTTCTTTTCTAGAGGTTATCACATGATCCATATGTCTTTCTATCGTTTCATTCTCAATAGTTGTTTTGACACATATGGAGGATGTCATGTGAGTCAATATAACATGTCTCGGAGGGCATCACGTGTCTTGGATAACATCACTGGATGGAATTTCAAGACATGAGAAACATGTCTGCTGGGTGTCACGAGTCTCAACAAAATTGCATACAGGGTTCTTCGGGGACCTAGTTGATATGCATAGATGTATCTGCAAGACTTGGCTAAAATGATCTGGTGATATTATATGAGCCAGGAGATGTAACTGAAGGATGTCTCAAGGTTTGAGCGACATGCCTAGAGGGGTATCCTGAGACTAAATTGGTGTTCCAAAGGGGGAACCATGTGACAGTTGCATGACATGTTCAGAAAACTTTTCCTAAACTTGGTGGCATACTGAGGGAGCTTCTGTAGATTTATTTGACATATCCTAATGTTGTTGCGTCTCTTGGATTGACCACATGAAGTACATGAGGGTCAGTAAACATGTTTTTGTTTATTTCTTTCCTATTCAGTATTTTTTCTAACCCTTTTAGAATAAATTCTTTATATTTATTCAGTATTATTTTATTTTGTGTCTTTCACGATTTAATAAATGTTCATTATGTTCTTCACACATCTTTCTAGAAGTCCTTTTCATGATCTATGATTGATCACGTGAAGGGATTTGTGCTTGGAGTATGATCAACTTAGTAGTTATCATGTATATTACTTGATGGAGGACTTACTGGTCACAATATCAACTGCTCCAAGAAAAACACTCTAATTCTTGGGTGTGTTGATGTTCCTAGATGTGAAAAATCTAACCCTCGTCTAGATTGTCACAGTCATATTGTAGTCATTCGTTCATCATTTTTTATGCTGGGGTAGGGAATTTATAAGCCTTACCACCTTAGTTGTTCACCAGTTCATGTAGTGTATCTTTCATGGATCTAGGCTCAAGTCAGAGAAGGGGTCTAGCAATATGCATCTTCATGAGCTTTTATCGTGGGATCACTCCAACATCATCGCCTGATTTGTAGCGACCCTGACTCTTCCATCAACGATTATTTTATTGGATTATTTACAATTAATAAATACTTTTTTGACTCATTTGATTATTTTGAAGGACATCAATATTGTCATATTGACATGTCCAAGGGCCTCCATGATATACATGATGACTTTTTTGGGACATTTCGCGAGCCAAGGGTGGTGTATTTGGGGGTGTCTATGAGATCATGGTAGCCTGTCTAGGATTCTCGTGTAACCACATGATGGACTTTATTATCATGTTGCATGCATTTTATGAATACGAGGGGATTTTTCATCCTCCCTCTTTTATTCTCTTTGACTTATTTTACAATGGTCGAGGGTCAAGAGAAATTACATGAGTAATGTCAAAAACAATTACTCTATTTTTTGGTGATGTGTCACCTGACCAACATGGGTTATATGGAGGTGTGTGGGCATTTCATGGAAAAATTAATTCATTTTTTCTGAGCGATCCAAAGGGTAAGAATGATGTATCCTATAAATTCCCATGGATTTATTTATGTTGAGGATGATAAGACAAATGTATTTCATGAGATGAGGTGGAAAAGCCAAAGGGATTTCATGAGATGAGGCGGGCATATCGTCATAGACCTGCAGTGTCGTGCAGACCACCAGGGGCATGTCTCATATCTTTTAGTGATCGTGAGTAGCTCATGCCTCTTCTATTTTTAACTCATTTTTTTTATTTTACAAAGGTTTGGGAGTTATGATAATTTTCTTGAATGTTCTTGAGGACAAACATTCATCCCTTCGATGATGAGATGCTTGATCTTTGTGACTACCATGGAAATCCACCCTTTGGGATATTTCCTCCATATTTTTAAAATATTTTTGGTTTGGATTGTTAGGTTATTGTCGTTGTCGAACCGTGGGGCCCTAGGGGAACCCGGTTGTTTGCCACCAAATTCCTACTAGTTTTCTAGAGCACCTTCATAAGAGCCTGAGGATTTTTTTAAAGGGGAATTATGGGATCCACTTTAGTCTATGAACTGTACATGGTATTTTCACATGACATTATGAGGGTCTTGATATTATGAGTCCTTTGAAGGTTCATGTGATGCACTGGTCTCAAACCTCTTCTTCCTTTCCTTTTTTGGGGGAAAATAATATCCATCTTCATGTATTTCTTCCTTTTCTAATTTACTGATGCTTATTTCATGGGCATAAACAAATCTACCCCCCCCCCCTTAAGAGGGACATCTACATGAACAAGGGATTAGTTTTAGGGAATGTAAATTCCCACCATATTCTTTATCGGTGACTTGATTCGATGTCTTGGGCAATGTTTGGTCCACCGATTGATGCGTGGTATTCTTAAAAATTTCCTATATATAGAGGAAAATAGGGTAGCTTTATCCAATGACTACCAATTATCTATATCACTCTCACCTTGCCTCTATCACATACCCAGGCCATCGGATCACTTAATGAGTCCTAATCATGAGGCTAGTTCATGAGACCTGATCGAGAGACCCCATTTTATGAGAACTCGCCGCAAGAACGCTTTTATTAGGGTTCCTATCTAGTCCAAACATGAACCATACATACTTAATTTATTATAATACGTTGATGCGAAATGGACTTTTCTTAAGGGTTCTATGGGATCTTCTTGTTCAATCATATGATCGATTGGTCTCTATGCAATTCATGTGACCATATTCCGGTCATGTGATCACTAGTCTGAAAAGTGGTCATGCATTTTCACAATACCCATGCAAGACCTTTGGAGGTTAAGCGATTCACGAACACTTTATGTGGTTTTCAAATCCCTTGTGGATTCATGTGATATGCATGATACTTCTGGGATTTCATCTTTTTTTTTTCTAAATAGATTTTATATTATCTTTGTCTGGAATATTCCACATACTTATTTTCACATGGATTCCGACTCTCATCGATCTTCCCCAGTTGAGTCCAATAAAAGCGGAATGATTTATAGGAATCACAAAACTGATCCCCAATATCATGTGGAATCCGATAATAATGTTTTTAAGAATTTCCTTTCATCTATGCTCCAAGATTACCATATCACATCGATTTCCTCTATATGGATATGGCCTAACCTCAGGGTTCACATTATCTTTTGGAAAACTATCCCCCAGGCTTGGATAGTTTTGACTTCACTCATTAACCTATTTCTCAGACCTTTTTTAGTATACATTCCTCTTCTATAAAGAACATGGGCAGCATATGGTATTCAAAATGGAATCTCCATCTCAGAGGTAATTTCTCCAATGAGTGGGCATGGCCCTAATGGGTTAGGAAAAGAGGCTTGGATTTTTCTGATGATTTATATAGAGTCCATCTTTATGAAGCTATATTGATCTCCCATTTAATCTTCTATCACAATCATGACCTCCTTCAAGATATGATTAGTCATTGGTTCCCTAGAACCAAAACATTTCATTTTTTCCATGGTGAAGTGGGAATTAGCTTATTGGAAATCCATCAACGGGGTGGAATTACTCCCCTAACCATTTATGTATCATTTGACAGAGAGAACCATATGCAACATAGGTTAATTAGGTAATAAATCGATTCTTTGATTTCTAAGACTCTATTGGATACATTTTATGACCAAGGGGACTACCTAGATCAGTTATTATATGACTTGGGGGTAGGTGGTTTCACTACTTCAAATATGGCCTTTAAAATCACAAGAAAATAGAATTTATAGTGCTAAAAAACATTGGTAATCACGATGAAGATAAAGGGGGTCCCTTTTAGCAGTGATAAAAAAAGCATTTAAGATGAATTTTTTTAATCTTCAAACTAGAGCCACCTTTTAACGGGACTTGACCCCCCTTGATAGTGCTAGCCCCTACCTGTACCCACCCACACCCTGAAACCTCCCTTTAACAGTGATAGCCCCACCCTGCACCCACCCACACACCTCTACCTCCCCCAGGATTTGAACTAGAGACATTTCCCCTATGCGCCTAGACCCTTTACCACTCCCCCATGTAGCTTTGTTCTCCATTTAATGATATATATATATACACTTATATTTAGTCATATATTAATATAGATTTATATTAATATATATAAGTACATTTAGTTATATCAATACATATATATTTATTTGTATATTAATATATAGTTATTTATATTTATTTATATATATATAGTTATATTTTTTTAACTGGATATTTATTCATATATTAATATATATTTATATTATTAGTTTTAAATAAATTTATAAAATATTTTTTTTGTGTTTATAAATAAATAAATACGTATATATATACAACAAACACACAATATTCATTCACTTGTATATATTTTTTATATATGTGTGTATGAAGAAGTATAATTATACATATTTATAAATATATATACATATATTATATATTCATATGTATATTCATCTGCATATTCATATGTATATTCATATGATAGAATATATAGATAATATATATTAGTATGTTAATACAGACACACACTAACACACACACACACTCACATTACATAGGTATATAAATATACATAAATTTTTATTTTAAATAAAATGGATATTATAAGGATTATATATTGAAAAATAAACTTTATATGAAAATATGTTTAGTTATTTATTTATAAAATAAAATTTATATGTGTGAATCTATAAAAAAATATGTATATATTATTAAATATTTGATTATAAATAACATTACATTATGAAAAATGATAAAGTTTTAAAGAAATAATATCAATATGAATGTAATCCCTCGAAATAAATTCAATCCCCACAAAAAAGGGGGAAATGCCCCCTAAAACGAGGCTGAAATTCCATCTAATGTTAAAAATAAGTGGGTATCCAGACAAAAAAATCAGTTTTAGAGGTCATATAGACCTTTTTTACCTCAAAAATGCAACATAAGGTTTCCTTATATTTCTATCACATATAGCTCATCACAGGCTTCAATTTGATATACTATAGACCTCAAATAGACACCCAGATAAAAAGTTGTGGTCGTTTGATTTTTAAGTTATGTTTTCAAATTATTTTAAATCTTTTATTAATTTTTTTATTTTTTGTTTCTTAAAATTTTTATTAAATGATTATTATTCAATGATAATTAGAAAATTATTAATTAATAATATTTTTAAAATATTTCTAATCCATTTTCACTAAATTTCTTATATATTAAATGTAAGTGTCTATTTATACTTATCTAAAACATATTTAAAAATATATATATTATATTTATATCAATAGATATACATTTATAAATTAATATATTTTTATATTAATAAATTATTTTTTATAATTTTTTGTGAAATATACCCTTTAAAAGTGATATTAAAAAAAGCACTGATAAAGAACCCCTTTATTAACACTGATAAAAAAAGTGCTGATAAAGGGGGCCTCTTTAATAGAAATAAAAAAAGCAATGATAAAGGGGGAACCTTTATCATCGCTTTTTCAATCACTGATAATGGTACCCCCTTTACCAGTTCTTTTTTTAGCTTTATTAAAGGGTGAGGCTATGGAATCCCAATTTTGTGGAAGTGTTTTGATCGACAACATTTGCGTGATATCAAGATGCAAATCATCTTGACTCAAGGATGTCTGGAAACCCATGAAAGGGATTTTAATGATATTTTATATGAGATTCCCCTTGTTAGATTGATAAGGTAGACATCAGAGGAATTGGACCGGGGTCATTAACTATTATCTAAATTGAAACCTCAGATGGACGCTTGGACTATTGAAATGTGGATATGTGAGGAGATTTTGCTTGTATGAGGTCTAATATTTCAACATCATCATCATCATTGGATACTAAACAGAATATGGTCGAAAAGTTGACTATTTTAGTTGAGTCTATTTATTCTAAGGTGGAAGAAGAGGAGACTGGGAGAGTGACACTCCATCATTCCATCGATGCTTCCCTCTAGACTCTTATCAATCTTTCCGTCATAGTCGATCAATTGTTATCATAGTTCTACCTTTTCAATGCATTCCTTTTTTATGAGACTTTAGAGAGACTCCAAAATGGGGAGATTCCTCCCTCCTTTTCACATTGTGAATTGATGAATTTCCAAAACATTCTATACTATTATCCATTTTTCATTCCCTTATGATGTGTATACTATCTTGTTGTTCTGATATTAATATAATTGATAAATATACCAATAATTTACATTTATATTGAATGAACACAAACACCTGAAATTTAATTTTTAACTTTTAACGGATTCCATTTGAGAGATGCTTGTGAATGCCAACCAATACAAGATCCTTTAATGATAATCTGTTTCAACAATCTTAAAGTCACTTTATTTGTAGAAGGATCATTTTGGTAGGATATATGTCTTGGAGGGAGAGTTCTATTTTTTTATCCAAAGTTTATAGTCTTTGTTATAGTATATTGACTTCTTCTAAGTCCATATGGTGGTCTTTAAAAGCTTTTGTGGTCTAAATAACTGCTATCTTGTAGATTATGGTCTTTTAACATAGACATGATATCACTTTAGTTTAGGGTATTTTATCTCAGACCTGATATTTCATTAGGTTCTTTTAGCTCAGAATTTATGTATCTTTTATTTAATGACTTTTAGATTCAACCCAATCTTGCTTTTGTTTAGGTTCTTTTAGCTCGGACCTGATATTACCATAGTTTAGGGTCTTTTATCTCGAACCTGGTATTACTTTAGTTTAGGGTATTTTAGCTGGGACAAGGTATTAAAATTGTTTAGTGTCTTTTATCTCAGAAATGATATTGATTTAGTTTAGTTTCTTTTATCTTGGACCTGATATTGCTTTTGTTTAGGGTATTTTATCTCGGACCTGATCTTTCTTTGGTTTTGGGTATTTTATCTCAGATATAGTATCTCTTTAGTTTAAGGTATTTTAGCTCATACCTGATATTTCTTCAGTTTAGGGTATTTTAGCTTCGACCTGATGTATGATCATGGGATATGGTGCAGACATACCATGAATTACCTATAACACTTTGTGGTGGTAGATTTTTCTATTATGTTTCTGAGGATTGTGAGGATTATAAATATCCTTTTTGCTGAGTGACACATTTGGTTGACAGTCATAGGTGCATATATACGGGAAATAGACATGCGTTCATTGTAAATAAAAGGGTCTATTGAAGCTTGGTATTATTTCTAGGCGCTGTGGAAGATTTATAGAAATAATATCAGTTAACGGAAAAATACTAGGGATACTAAGTCCACCTAGATAGTTGAAGTACATGTGATAAAAATCATAAACCCAAAGTTTGAGTCATGAATATGATATGGGGAAGAAATGTTTGGTGTGTCTCATGAAAATATGAGATGCTGGGTTCCACCATGGTGTTGCTCGAGCTCACAAGGATTGAAACTCATTTCTGACAAGGAGGAGATGCCTTTAGTTGGTGGGTCAAGGACCTTAAGTTTTAGTAGAATGAACAATAAAAATATGATCCCCACTACTTTCGGAGATCTATGAATGATTTATGAAGACTCAAACATCTAGATGATGAGGTTATATAAGGGATTAAAGCTATCCAAGAAGGTTATTGGTTTCCTAGGGTAGTTTATCTCTTGATTATAAAGCTCGATACTTACACCCTTTGGTATCAAATCATAAGGTTTGGGACATAAAATTTTTGAGAATGAAGTGTCAAAAACCTACTTTGATAAAGGTTATAAAATATAGTGATGTAATTTCAAGGATGTTGAATCTTCTTGGATAGTTTGGTTTGGGGATTGTAAATGATGGTTCAAAGAACTTGGATGGAGAGGATGATATGGTACAGTCATATTAGGAGTAGTTCAGACACATTGGGGTGTTAGGTGTTGTCATAATGATGTTAGGGCTCATAAGTATTGGAATGTACTTTTTTAGAGTGACACATTTGGTTAATGACCACAAGCACATATGCATGAACCATATATATGAATACATCATCATGAAAAGGGTCCCATGAAGCTGGATATCTTTTCCAAAGGCCATGAAGGGTTTATGGTTATCCAAGTTACTCAAATCATGAAGTGGGATTTTTGAAAGCATAATATCCAAGAAGGGTTCAAGCACCCTAAAAGTTATGTCACCATCTGGAGAACATATTATCACAGCAAAGAGATGTGAAATATCATTACTCCAACTTTTTCCTGGACCATGGGGTCTAGCGAGCATAACACAACTTTTATTAGGGCCACAAAGTGGATCCTATGATCTTTATGCATTGTTTATTTTCACTCTTAGTTTTTCCTATACTTTTGAGATGAATATTTTAGTGAGCGAATACTTTTCTTTTACTCAAGACACCCTTTACGGGTATTCAAGATGAAAAGTTTATCGTCTATTTCACTAGTAGTTTAAAGTCTAGTGATTTGGACCACTACAGGCTCAAGTTCATGGTTTTATAGATTTGAACAAAGTTCATGTAGTATATGGTCAAAAATCTTATATACCCAATATGGGAGATATTACAATAGAGCCTAACAAGGATACCCAATGTCAAGATCACTCCAAAATCCTTTTTGAGTGGGATATGTAAATGTTGTAAATTGTGGTTTGTGGTTATCTAGTCATTAGTAATGATTTGGGATAGTTTTATTGGGATAGGTTCGGATCATATTTGGGTGTTGAGTTCTGCCACCGCGATGTGAGGTCTTACCAGGATTGGAATTTCCTTTTTAAAGAGTGGCACATTTATTTAATTACCATAGACACACATAAAGGAGCCATGGGAATGTATGCATTGTCAGGAAAAGGATATCCTAATGCCAGATATCCTTTCCATGGTCCATGATATATTTTTTGAAAAATGAGGTGCCCAAGGCATGGAGTATAGTTCATGGATTGAGGTGATTTAAAAGATGATGGATGCATCCTATACTCTGTCTGGCCTAGGTAAGACATGGGTGGTCCTTCAATGAGTAATGAAAAATAGTTAATGGTCTGTGTAGTTTACCATTGTGTAGTGGGAATTTTTTTCATAAACTTTAATATCATGCTGTTAGGAAATTTTGTATGAAGTTTATCATCATGTGATAAGGATGTATTTCAATGAAGTTTATCATCTTGTGGTAAGGATATAGGAACCTATGTGAGTGGATGAAAATTTTATAGTTGGGCCTAATGGTAGAAGTATGGACATCACTACGTATCTCATGAAAATGAGAATCAAAGCACACAAAGTTCCAAAAAGTCGTGCCATTTAATTTCATGTGGTGAGGACGTCAATCCCCCAACGTGAAATGGTGGTACTACGGTTGGTCACATGATTGTAATTACGATTGTCACTACATATCCCATGGTGATGGGAATCAAGCCACACATATTTCTTAAAGAAGTATCACACATAGGTTTTGTCACGTACATAACCTATTTTAGGGTTATTTTAAATTTATTTTTCACTCATGATTTGTTTTGGTGGTTTCCAAAGGTTTTATTGAGAATAGGTGAGTTTTCATGAATTGGGCCAAACTGCGATCCCAATTCCAGATTTAAAAATAAATTTTGTTTCATTTATAACTTTTTCAATTTTTAATATTTTTGACACATTCCAACTCCTAATTGTTCTCCCCTGATATATTAACCCCACATTTAAATTTGGGGCCTTTATAAATCCATAAGCATGGGGGGTTTTTGTTTTTATTTGAGAATTGGGCCAACCCGAAGGCCCATTTTCCAGTTTTAAATTGTTTCATTAATTTATTAATATCGTATTAATTAAAATGTATTTTTCGGTGATTACACCTCCCTCTCGACCCTAAGAAGCCCAGGCGCGCTCCCATTGCCTTTCCCCCCACTTTGGAGAACTATTTCATCGCGATTTGGTGCTGACATTCTTGGGGTTTCTAAAATCGGGCAGATTTGAGGAGGTAAGTTCATTCCATCATAACTCTATCAATTATTACTCTTTTACCCCCATTCCAATTCCTAAATTATCTCATAATCCCTGTTAGAACTTAAATTGAATGGTTGGATATTTTTAAATTCATATTCTGGTGGAGTTTAGGCCGTTTTCTTCAAGATTATTTTGGGTAATGTTTCTCTTTTGAATTCTTCTCTTCTCCTTAGGGTTTCCACCCTATCTCAAGAGTTTATAGAATGTCCAGAACATAGGGTTCGAACATATGGTCTTATTTGGTATCTTTTGGGTCAATTTTTGGTGGTCTAGGTCTGGATTTATATTCCTTGATGTGCGGCGGTGGTGCGGTTGATGTTCCGCACCATGTTTTGAGGGTTTCAGCATAAAAGGTAGGTGATTCCATGTGTAATCATTTCTAGATGAGTTAGTTTGCTTGAATTACTTATTATGCATTTACTAATATGTTGTGTGTTGTGCGGGAACTGTTTATTTTGTATTTGGTAAAGCATTTGTTTTTACAGTTTCATTTTAATTTAAAAAATTGGGTGTTTTACATGTGCAGCCCTTTGGGTATTGTTTGGGTGTGTTTTATAACATATGAAATTGGTTTAATAAATCTTGTTTGGGATGACAATTCTGATTTGGTTGGGTATTGGTGTGACATTAGGTTTTAAAGAGGTTTCTTTTAATGGGTTTAAGGTGTAAAGCCTTATTGTACTTCTTGAAAGTGATTTTGAAAACGTGTGCTTTTCATGTGGATCTTTTGTGGTATTGTTTGAGGTTTTTTTATAACACATGGTGGTAGTTTAATAAATTTTTTTGGGGATGAAAATTCAGTTTTAAATTTGTATTGGTGTGATTTTTTCCTTGAAATATGGTTTTGAAATGAGTTTTTTTGTGAAAAGATTTGGTACACTCTTTAGAATTGTTTTATGAAAGTTTTGAATGGTTTAATGATTTATGTAAGATGTGAAACCATATTGGAAAACTGTTTTGGATTGTTTATACTTTCAAATGGACCATTTTAAATGTTAATAGTTCTATTATGTTATGTGTATCCTCTTGGAAATGTTTTATAAAAATGTTTAATGGATTTACTAAAATGTGAAAGAGGTGTGAACGTTATATGGGTTGTTTGTGTGAGTGCGATGTGAAAAGTGGATTTTGTTTATAAAAAGGGTTTTAGGAAACATGTGAGTGGGCTATTATGTGATGTTTAGTATATTTTTAGGTATTTTATAAAATTGTTAAAGGATGTGTTGGATTGTGAAAGTTATGCAAAAAGTGTTGTGGGCTATTTTGGTGTGGGTTTGATTTCAAAATGCATTTGAATGAAAAGTGGACTTTTGAGATTTGTGTTGTATACATGTGGGCTGTTTGGTGAATTTATGATATGGAAATGATATTTTCATGTGAAATGTATATTCATTGATTTGTTGAAATTGTTTGAGCACAAAGGGAAAACCCGAGAATCTAGGTGGGTGGACGTGTACTAGTATGCTAGTGATCCCGTGGGGTTTGGCCTCAGTTTCACTTAGCAAGATTGACACTTACAACTCTAACTAAACTAAGATGATGATGATTGGGGACCACTAGGTTATGGGTATGTTCCCTACTAGTGGCTCGTGCATGAGAACAGATATTTGTGGTGGTTACTCCCACCGAGATACGAGGTACCTGGGACCCACAGCTAGCTAGTGCCTAGGGGTTATTTCCCATTGCTTGTGCTCACTGGATATTTTGTGCTTACCGTCGTCATATGGTACATTTTTCTGGAAAATTAAGTAGCTTTGGTGTTTATTTTAAAATGTTAATCCTTTAAAATAGCCCACTTGAAAACTGTTCTTATTCAAAGTTGCAGCTTTTAGAAATTGTAACTAGCTTTTAATGTTTTTGAAAACTTTCATGCTTTTCGTCTTTAAATGCTTATTATATGGAATCTCTTAGTGGTGGTATCCTATTGGGATTTGGCTCACACCCTACTTACACCCTTGGGTGTAAGTAGACTTGGTTATTTTGTTGTCGCAGGTTTGGGTATAACTTTTGTGCCAACAGTTTGGGTTTCCACCGGTCATTCATGATGCGGTGTTGTGGAGATGGCTTGAGGAAGATGCCTCTTGCCATGTTGAGGTTCTTGGGCTGTCTTTTCTTGGGTTTTTACCTTTGTAATGATGTTCAAACATTGTTTAAAATTGTTCAATTTAGTTCTGAATTTATTAAAAATATGTTTCGGTTTGAAAAATCCAGATTTGGTTTCTTGGATCCATTTGATGTTTCAAGTATAAAAACTCGGGTAAATCGTTCCCGATTTTCAGTTTTTGATACCCGGGCACTTGTGCCAGCCCGTGGGGATTGGGAATTCCCTTCGGGACTTGCCACAGGTCGGGTCGGGTGCCGGTTTTTGCGGCGACCAGATTCGGTTCGTGACAAAATGGTATCAAAGGAGGTTCTGGTTAACTCATTGGGTCATGTTATTTAGGGAACAGTCAGGATAGATTAGAGTTAGAATTTTTGGGACTTTGTAGTTTAGTTATGGGTAGTGTACCTGATCACCACACCTCATGACGGGATTCTTGTCACCAGGGGAAGTCGGGATTTATCTATGTTCTTTGTTTTTCTTGGTTTAATGATGATTAGGGGAAATGAAAAGAGTTGGGTTAATGGTCTCAGTGAGCTCACAGGGCCTGGAAAGCCATGTGGAGCCGGAGATATTCTCTAGAACACTCTCTGTGACAGTGAAGTGATTGGAATATGGCCGCCAACTATATTTCCAATTCACCCACTGAAACTAGTTTCCTCTCAGATTATTTTGTACTATAGTTTTGCAATCTTGGAACTTTGGTTTTAAAAGGACTTGGTTTTAAGAAGTATAAAGTTTTTCTGAAATTATTTTCAAATAAATAAGCAATGGATTGATTTATGAAATGGTGGAACTGAATTTTTAGAATTGTTTTGAAATGGAAAATGGTGTTTTTACACCACTTTTGAAAGCAAGAACTATATTGAAGTTGGTTTTGAAAAGTGTTTACAATAGAGTTTTCTAAACAATCAAAGAGTGTTTTAATGGGATGAGATGTTTTGAAATTGATGTGAATATATTGAAAGTGAGTTATTTTCTAAATGGTTGTGCATTTCTGAAAAGTTTTGTAAGATGTGAGTTGGAATTTGATCTCGTGGTTAGCAGTTTTGAGAAAAAGGATGTGTTTGTTGACCATTTTGGTTTTGAAAAGTGGAAAGAATTTGTGTTTTAACCTTTGCTATTTTCATGAGCAACCACATGCATGGGGTTATATGGTAAGTGGGATGGTTGATGACTTGACTGGATGAGTTTCGGGATGGATATGAGGAGGGTGCCTGGTGTGGCATAGAAACATGCATGTGTAAGGCCCATGGGGTACCATTGGTGGATGCGCTAACCGCTGAACCATTTGTTTTCCAAGAAATGGTTTTTTTAAAAAAACATGATTTCTTGATGATTTTTTTTGGGATGGTGTATATTATGTGTTTTCGGAAAATTTTGATGTTGTGGGATGTTTTGAGTCCAAGAACCCCTCCTGTTTGAACTGTGTTTTGGGTTTGGGTTTGGTCAGTAAGTTGTGTTGTAGGGACGGTTAGTGGTCTCTTTTGAAAAATGTTTCAGTACGCCTTTATGATGGTTCCCTACATGTGTTTGGATCTGGTTTGTGGTATATATTGACCAATGGACTATCTTGGTTGGGTCCTTGGGTTCAATAATTGGATAAGGTAGACCCCCATTAAAGGATAGTGCACAATTGAAGTGTAACCCAGATTGTTTCGCCGTTTGAAGACCCTCCAATTGATCAATATACATAATATTTTTCTTGAGATTTCTAGATTGAGTCTACACCCATTCCTTTCATTGATTTTTAGATCCTCTTATAACGGGAGAGTGCTCTTGGAAGGTTGAAAGAGACCTTAGTTTCTTAAGTTTCTTGATTCGTCGAAGGTGGATATTGTCTAGGGTTATTAGTGTGGATGATTGTCTCGATGGTGTCTAAGAGGGCCTTTGGGTTCTTCAAAGTTTCTTTGAATCATGAGTTCATGTTAAACCACTGGTGTGGGAAATATGGTCATGATAGGATATTGTGGCCACTTTCTATAATTGTGTGTTGTTTGGGGATGTTGTATAAGGTCCCTCTCCATGAATTGTTTATATTAGTTGAAATGGTCATGTTTGGTGATGCCTTATGATGTCATGTACTCGATTGACTGTATAGCTGAAAGTAGTGAAATCCTCTGAGAGTCCCTATTATGTTGGGAAAATGTCTCCCTTGAAAAAACTTCAAAATCATCTATTTTAGAGGAATGTGAGTGTAGGTGTTCTTTACTTCTATTGTTTCTCACCTGAAGAAAGTAGTTGTGATGTGTGTGTGTCTTCTTAGCCCTTGTTTCAGTGAAATATTGGGATAAGGTAAAGTGAGTTTGGAATGTGTTATGTCTAGAAAACATATTTGGGACTGCGGTGTAGTTTTTGGTGGCATCGAAAAGAAGAATTCTCATTCAGTGGGTTTCCAAATATTAACTACGAGGCCGAAGATGCTTCAATCATTTGAGCTCCAGCCATAGGTCTCGGAGAGAAGCTGGCTCGTAGTCAGGGGAAATCCCAGGTCTATTTAAACCCTTGTACAAAGTCCTATCCTTAGTATGAAATATGGGAATAGTTCAAACCTCTGGTTTCTTCATGGTTGAGCACATAGTTTGTGCACATTTAGTAGTGGCTGTGTGCTAGGAAGCCATGTAGAAATAATTATATTCATAGTTAGTGCATAGTTTCCCAAACCATGCGGACTAATCCTACGCCCTTCCTAAATCTTTAATTTCTTTTTGGGTCTTTCTGTGTCGGCCCATGCTGGTCAGTTAAGATGGCCAGTTCTTATGGTGGGGATACCCACTATTATTCTCATGAATGTTCCTTCATAAAAATTTAATGGAAGTATATCCCTAGTACTAGAGAGTATGTTTGGGCCTCCCACTATTAGTGTCTTGATTCTATCTCGGGAAAACAATTTAAGTTGTCTATTATGGTGGGGAGCCCATTTGTGTCTCTTCATACGAGTAACTCATATTTTTTTCCCTAGACTTGTCTGGGAAGTATGTATTATCATTAGAAGACATCTAACTACCTACATATTCATTGGGTAAACATTGATATTGGAGAGTTTCCAATGGTTTAGTTATAGTAGGGAAGTGTAACCTTGTTCAATGTTGTTGTTTTTTTTGGGTAAATTGATTGAGTATTGTTCAGTTTTTGTTTGAGGATTTTCCATTTGGGATAAAGCCTGAATGTACTTGATTGTTTCAGGAAAGTGGTGTATGTTTGTTTTGTGAGAGTATTCCTTCCATCATTGATCACTGTAGGTGTTTTGACCTTTGGGGGTGAAACCTGGCAAGGGTGTACCTATTGGTTTCTCAGTTGGGTTTGGTTGTTGCTTTGACCTTGCTGTGAGTTTCCGAGGCGGAAAGTTTTCAAGGAGGGTCAAATTTTCACGTACATAACCTATTTTAGGGTTATTTTAAATTTATTTTCCACTCATGATTTGTTTTGGTGGTTTCCAAAGGTTTTATTGAGAATAGGTGAGTTTTTCATGAATTGGGCCAAACTGCGAGCCCAATTCCAGATTTAAAAATAAATTTTGTTTCATTTATAACTTTTTCAATTTTTAATATTTTTGACACATTCCAACTTCTAATTGTTCTCCCCTGATATATTAACCCCAAATTTAAATTTGGGGCCTTTATAAATCCATAAGCATGGGGGATTTTTGTTTTTATTTGAGAATTGGGCCAACCCGAAGGCCCATTTTCCAGTTTTAAATTGTTTCATTGATTTATTAATATCTTATACATTAAAATGGATTTTTCGGTGATTCCACCTCCCTCTCGACCCTAATAAGCCCAGAGGATCTCCCATTGCCTTTACCCCCACTTTGGAGATCTATTTCATCTCAATTCGGTGCTGACATTCTTGGGGTTTCTAAAATCGGGCAGATTTGATGAGGTAAGTTCATTCCATCATAACTCTATCAATTCTTACTCTTTTCCCCCAATTACAATTCCTAAATTATCTCATAATACCTTTTAGAACTTCAATTGAATGGTTGGATATTTTTAAATTCATATTCCGGTGGAGTTTAGGTCGTTTTCTTCAAGATTATTTTGGGTAATGTTTCTCTTTTCAATTCTTCTCTTCTCCTTAGGGTTTCCACCCTATCTCAAGAGTTTATAGAATGTCCAGAACATAGGGTTCGAACATATGGTCTTATTTGGTATCTTTTGGGTCAATTTTTGGTGGTCTAGGTCTGGATTTATATTCTTTGATGTGTGGCGGTGGTGCGGTTGATGTTTCGCACCATGTTTTGAGGGTTTCGACATAAAAGGTAGGTGATTCCATGTGTAATCATTTCTAGATGAGTTAGTTTGCTTGAATTACTTATTATGCATTTACTAATATTCTGTGTGTTGTGTGGGAACTGTTTATTTTGTATTTGGTAAAGCATTTGTTTTTACAGTTTCATTTTAGTTTAAAAAATTGGGTGTTTTACATGTGCAACCCTTTGGGTATTGTTTGGGTGTGTTTTATAACATATGAAATTGGTTTAATAAATCTTGTTTGGGATGAAAATTCTGATTTGGTAGGGTATTGGTGTGACATTAGGTTTTAAAGAGGTTTCTTTTAATGGGTTTAAGGTGTAAAGCCTTATTGTACTTCTTGAAAGTGATTTTGAAAACGTGTGCTTTTCATGTGGATCTTTTGTGGTATTGTTTGAGGTGTTTTTATAACAAATGGTGGTAGATTAATAAATGTTTTTGGAGATGAAAATTCTGTTTTGAATTTATATTGGTGTGATTTTTTCCTTGAAATATGGTTTTTAAATGAGTTTTTTTGTGAAAAGATTTGGTACACTCTTTAGAATTGTTTTATGAAAATTTTGAATGGTTTAATGATTTATGTAAGATGTGAAACCATATTGGAAAACTGTTTTGGATTATTTATACTTTCAAATGGACCATTTTAAATGTTAATAGTTCTATTATGTTATTTTTATCCTCTTGGAAATGTTTTTTAAAATTTTTTAATGGATTTACTAAAATTTGAAAGAGGTGTAAACGTTATATGGGCTGTTTGTGTGAGTGCGATGTGAAAAGTGGATTTTGTTTATAAAAAGGGTTTTAGGAAACATGTGAGTGGGATGTTATGTGATGTTTAGTATATTTTTAGGTATTTTATAAAATTGTTAAAGGATGTGTTAGATTGTGAAAGTTATGCAAAAAGTGTTGTGGGCTATTTTGGTGTGGGTTTGATTTCAAAATGCATTTGAATGAAAAGTGGACTTTTTTGACTTGTGTGGTATACATGTGGGCTGTTGGGTGAATTTATGATATGGAAATGATATTTTCATGTGAAATGTATATTCATTGACTTGTTGAAATTGTTTGAGCACAAAGGGAAAACCTGGGTATCTAGGTGGGTAGACGTGTACTAGTATGCTAGTGATCCCGTGGGGTTTGGCCTCAGTTTCACTTAGCAAGATTGACACTTACAACTCTAACTAAACTAATATGATGATGATTTGGGACCAATAGGTTATGGGTATGTTCCCTACTAGTGGCTCGTGCACGAGAACAGATATTTGTGATGGTTACTCTCACCGAGATACGAGGTACCTAGGACCCACAGCTAGCTAGTGCCTAGGGGTTATTTCCCATTGCTTATGCTCACTGGATATTTTGTGCTTACCATCGGCGTACGGTACATTTTTCTGGAAAATTAAGTAGCTTTGGTGTTTATTTTAAAAAGTGTTAATCCTTTAAAATAGCCCACTTGGAAACTGTTCTTATTCAAAGTTGCAGCTTTTAGAAATTGTAACTAGCTTTTCATGTTTTTGAAAACTTGCATGCTTTTCATCTTTAAATGCTTATTATATGGAATCTCTTAGTGGTGGTATCCTATTGGGATTTGGATCACACCCTACTTACACCCTTGGGTGTAAGTAAACTTGGTTATTTTGTTGTCGCAGGTTTGGGTATAACTTTTGTGCCAACAGTTTGGGTTTCCACCGGTCATTAATGATGCGGTGTTGTGGAGATGGCTTGAGGAAGATGCCTCTTGCCATGTTGAGGTTCTTGGGCTATCATTTCGTGGGTTTGTACCTTTTTAATGATCTTCAAACATTGTTTAAAATTTTGCAATTCAGTTCTGAATTTATTAAAAATATGTTTCAGTTTGAAAAATCCAGATTTGGTTTCTTTGATTCATTTGATGTTTCAAGTATAAAAACTCGGGTAAATCGTTCCCAATTTTCAGTTTTTGATACCCGGGCACTTGTGCCAGCCCCGTGGGGATCGGGAACACCCTTTGAGACTTGCCACGGGTCGGGTCGGGTGCCGGTTTTTGCAGCGACCAGATTCGGTTCGTGACAGGTTTGACCCTTATGTGAAGAGGGGAGTATATTTATGTTGATTTGATGTGATTGGGCCTGGTGTTTGAAATACATACATTTCTATGTATCCTGTGAGGATAATAATCATGTCACACATAGTTCCTGAGTGGGAAATATTTTATGCAGGTCTGATCCATACATAGTGGTGGGTATAATTTATTTTAATTTTTGAATATGGTACCATGATTGTAGACCCACTCATTACTAAAAGTGCTATAATAATAGGAATCAAGCCACACACGGTTCTTAAGGAACATTATTGATTAACGTCATGCGACAAGGATGACGATGGACTGATGTAGAAAAGTTGTGGTGTTGTGGCTGGGCCAAAGGATGGTTCTCAAGGAATCACTGCGTATCTGCTAAAAATTATAATCAAGTCACAAATAGTTCTTAAGTAACCATGAACTTTAATTTCATGAGGCAAGGACATGGGCTCCCCGATGAGAAGAGGGATGGTGTGTCTAGAGGTGTGGTAGAAGAAAAAATTAAACTATAGTGGTCCTATCAAGCAAGTTACACAAGAGTGTTCAATTTCATTACATGCAGGGGACATTAACTTTTAAATTTTAACATCATGCAATGAGGACTCATTGTATACCTTTTACGGTCTTACATTCAAGACCGAGATGGGCCTGTTGAAAATTGTTATGCCTTTTTTGTGTAGGGAATAGCTTACCAAGACTCCTAAGCCCATTTCAGCTATGCTCGGTGTGAGATACAAGTAACTACAAGAGTTTTTATCACATTTTAGATAGTTTTATAACCTGGATATGGGAATTTTGTTTCAGGTGGTGATTGGAACATGATATAATATTGAGTCAAGTCTACATATCTCGTAGGAAATAAGAATAAATCCATATGTATTTATACCAAACCTACACCGTGTAACTTAATATGGTATGGAAATGGGTGACTCGATGTTAATAAAGATGGATATTATGAATTAGTATGATTTTACACCATGTGGTGAGTGATGTCAGCAGCCGGCAATGACAGATGTGAGATGTGGGCAGCCGGGTGGGTTGGCTCACTAATCATGTAATGGAATCAATGATATTCTTATAATGTGATTTTATTCCCACATGGACATCAATAGTCATGTAAGAATGGGATACTTATGCCCGAAATAATAATAGGTTGATTTCCTTTCAATAAAAAACATGGGGACTTCCCCCATTCCTACTAAAAAAAAGTTGGAATCATGTGTGTAATTTATAATTTTTTTATAAATTAAAATATTAAAATAAAATACCAATTTCTTATATTTTATAATTATTAATAGACCATAATATTTAATTAAAACTTTTTATATTGAGGGCCTTATTGTGAGTATTATTTAAACCACATCAAAATAAGTTTTGATGATTCACTTAATCAAGGATGAAATAATGTTATATATGTGATATTTATATTTAGGTCAATTTTTATATTAAAATGTGAAATAAAAAAAAATTATATTTCATTACAACACTACTGAAAATATGACCTTTAAAAGCACTAGAAAAAGAAATTTACAACACTAAAAATCATTGTTAATCTTAGTGAAGATAGGGGGTCCATTTTATTAGTGCTCAAAAAAGTGCTGATAAAGGACATTTTTATCAGTGTGAAAAAAGTGCTAATAAAAGGGTCATTTATCAGTGATTTTTTAGCACTGATAAAAGACACCTTTTAGTGCATTTAAAACAGAGCTGATAGAACTAATTTTTTGTTATAAAAAATCTTTAAATTAGATCCACCACTTTTAACAGTGCTTAAACCCCACTGTAATAGTGTTATCCACCACCTACACCCACTTGCACCCCTTCCAACCTCCTTTAACAGCAGTATCACACCAACCTTGCACCTGTATGCACACTAGACCCCATGCACCCTCCCGCATGCCTCTTCCACCATCGATATTTGAACTCAAGACCTCTCCTCTACGCGTTGGGACCCTTTACCACTCCTCATGTTGATTTGTTCTCCATTTGATGACATATATATTTATTTATATATATATATATTCAGTTATATTTATTCATATATTAATATAGATTTATATTAATATATATATTTATATTCATATATATATTCATATATTAATATATATTAATATATATATTTATTTAGTTATTTATTATTCATATATTTATTAGTATATTAATATATATTTATAAGATTAGTTTTAAATACATTTTTAAAATATATTTTTGTATGTTTGTTTATATATAAATAAATACATACATATATAAAACATACATACAGTTTTATATAATATATATATGTGTGTGTGTGTGTGTGTGTCAGTAAAATTATACATATTTATATATATTTACATATCTTATATATTCATATGTATATTCATATATTAGAATATATAAATTATATATATCAGTTTGTTAATACATACACACACTAATACACACACACACACACACATTATATAGGTATATAAGTATAAATATATTTTTATTTTATATAACATGCATATTATAAGGCTTATATATTGAGAAATATACGTTATATGTAAATATGTTTAGTTATTTATACATAAAATTAAAATTTTATGTGTGAATATATAAAAAAATATGCATATATTGTTATATATTTGATTATAAATAACATTACATTATGAAAAATGATAAAATTTTAAACCCATAAAATCAATATGAATGTAATCCATTAGAATAAATTTGGTCCCTAATGAAAAAGGGCAAAAGACCCCCTGGAACGAGGCTGAAATTCTATCGAAGGTTAAAAAATTTGGGTACCCAGACTAAAAAACTCAGTTTTAGAGGCCTTCTAGGATTTTTTACCTCTAAAACATATCACAGAAGGTTATCTTGTGTCTCTAGTGAATAGATCTCATCATAGAATTTGATTTGATATGCTATAGAGCTCAAACAGACACCCAGATTATAAATTGTTGTTGTTTGATGTTTGAGTTACGTATTCAACATATTTTAGATCTTTTATTAATTTTTTGATTTTTTGTTTCTTCAAATTATTATTAAATTATTATTAGTTGATGATGAATAGAAAATTATTAAGTAATAATTTTTTTAAAATAAGTTTAGTCCATTTTCACTAAATTTATTATATATTAAATATAATTGTCTATTTATAATTATCTAAACCATATTTAAAATATATAGATTATATTTATATCAATATAAATAAATTTTTATATTTATATATTAAAGTATTATTTTATTTTTTTAGAAATATACCATTTAATAGTGACAATAATAAAATCACTGATAAATAACACCATTTATCAGCACTAATAAAAAAAGTGCTGATAAAGGGGGTACCGTTACGAGCACTAAAGAAGCACAGATAAAGGTTTACTTTTAACAGTGCTTTTTTAGTGCTGTTAAAAGTACCCTTTATCAGCACTTTTTAGGGCTGTTAAAGGGTGTCACTGTGAAAACCCTGTTTTGTGGTAGTGTTTTGATCAACTATAATTGTATGATATCATGATGCAAATAATCTCGACTCGTTGAAGATTGGACTTATGTGAAAGGGATTTTAAAGATATATTTTTACGAGTCTACACTTATTTGAATAATGAGGGATATATTTGAGGCATTGGAGTAGGTTCATCTGCAAATATCTGAATTACAGGATCAGATGGATGCTTGGACTATGTAAATATGGAGATGTTAGAAGATTATTTCATATATGAGGTCTAATATTTCAACATAATCATCATCATTGGATACTAAACAAAATAGGGTTGAATTGTTGACTACTTTTGTCTAGACTCTTCATCCTTGGGTGGAAGCAGAAGAGGTGTGGAGAGTGACACTTCAGCATTCCATCGATGCTTCCCTCGGGACTCTTATCAATCTTTCCATCACAGCCGATCGATTTTTTTCACAGTTCGACCTTTGTATTGCATTACTTTTTTTATGATACTTTGGAGTGACTCTATAATGTGGAAATTCTTGAAGGACCCCGGGACACCCTGAGAGGGGAGGGGTGAATCAGGGTGTCAACTTTTTCTTTTAAACTGACGGATCTTGTTCCCACATTTGTAAAAACTAGTTTATCATGTATGATGGATATGAGAATAAATAAACATTCACAAGCAAAGAAATGACACATCACATTTTACTTGGTTTATCGCTAAGGGATATGTACAAGGAGTATACGCCAATAGATTTTCAATCATACCAAATTCCACTATTTTTCACTCGTTGTGGATTACAAAGGTTCGGGAACAGTAATTCTGTCCCAGGCTCACAACCTTTACAAATGTTCGGGGATATCTCACTGCGTCCCTCGGGTCACTCCCGTTGACTCCCCCTGGATCACTTCCTTTTATGAAGTCCCACTCAGTTTATAGACATGAATTTCTCTTCATCATCACTAATGAATACATCCTCTATTGTATGTAGATGCTCTATTGAAGTCCAACTTCCACCCGAAGACAAATATCACTTTTCACCAACAGTATCTGGTAAACTTTTAGCTTTCGTGCAGCCCCAGAAAGACTGGTGTACTTCAACAACACCTGGAATGCTTCTCCGAGTTGGTGCACAAGTATCAAATCCTGCGCAAAAGTCCAATTCTGGCATGCAAGTCCACCTCAACCACTTGTATGACTCTCACTTTTTCAACACCAAACTTGCGCGACTCACTTCCTTTTACACCCAAACCAATTTTGGCGTGAAACTATGAACTGTCGTGCTTCTTCAAATTCTGGAACACATGTGTCACCACACCACCTGTGTGACTCCTTCTTCACCAACTCCAATATTGGGTGACTCAACCCCTTTCTATCCCAAAACACATTGGACGCGCAACAAACAACTGTCACACAACTTCAACTTGCGCGACCCACCACCCCTTGTGCGACCCCTACACCTGCATGATGGGAGCTCTGATTTTCTCCAATTCTGAACATCATACCGAATGAGGAGGGGTTGATCTTTATTTATAGGCATTTGGATACCCTGTGCGGCGGCGCGTAAGTTTCTTCGTGCAAGTACTTGCGCGACCAAACACAAACCTTGGGCACCCTTCTTCCTTTTCCATATTTTCATGTTCTGATCTTGTAAAACAAAAGGCCTACAAGTATCCTCTCCTTTATGTCAACGGAATGCAAGTCTCTTTTCCAAAAACCACTTTTCTTCATTTGTCGATTTACAGGACCAAAAAATAGGCAAACACTGGAAAATAGTGCCACCTTCAATACTGTTATCCGCTTGTTCTGTATGATCACTTTACTGGCACACATTCTGAACATCCACTTAAGATTGAAAACAAACACAAAACATACTCTAATTCATGCATAGAGAGACCATGGTTCCAACAATTCCTCCATCATTTTCACACAGTGAAAGGATTAATTTTCTGAACCTTCTATAGTAGTATCCATTTTTCTTTCCTTTATGATATGTATGCTTTCTAGTTGTTCTGATATTATGAGAATTGTTATAGATGTAGATCCATTACATTTATATTGAATGAAAAAAAGTCCCAAAATTGAATTATGAAATTCTAAAAAATTCCATTTGAGAGATTCTTGTGAATTCCAATCAATAAGAGATCCTTTATTGATAATATGTTTCAGCTATCTCAAAATCACTCGATTATTATAAGGATCGTCTGGGAAGGATATATGTCTTTTAGGGAGATTTATCTTTCTTTATCCAAATTTTATAGGCTCTGGTAGAGTTGATTTAATTCTAATAAGGCCATATGGTGGTCCTTACAATATTTTTTAGTCTAAATAACTACTATCTTATAAATTATGGTCTTTTATCTCAGACCTAATATCAATTTATTTTAGGTTATTTTAGATCAGTACTGATATCACTTAATTTTAGGGTCTTTTATCTTGGACTTGATGTCTCTTTTTTAGGGTCTTTTAGCTATGACATATTCTCTATTTAGTTTTGGTTCTTTTTTCCTTGACCTAATATTACTTTATTTTAGAGTCTTTTAGATCAGAACTGGTATTGCATTAGTTCGGTGTCAATTAGTTTGGACCTAATATTACTTTAGTTTAGTGTCTTCTAGATCATACGTGATTTTGATTTAGTTTAGTTTCTTTTATCTTGGACTTGATATTTATTTATTTTAGGGTATTTTAGATCAGACCTAATATTTATTTGGTTTATGGTCTTTTAGCTCGGACCTGGTATTATGTTAGCTTAGGGTATTTATCTCAGACCTGATATTGCTTTAGTTTAGGTTATTTTAGCTCAGACCTGATGTATGATTATGGGATATGGTTTAGACGTACTAGGAATGACCTAAAACACTCTATGGTGTTGGGTTCTTCTGTGGTGTTTCTAAGGCTTGTGAGGATCAGAAATCTCTTTTTGCTGAGTGATGAATTTGGTTTATAGTAATAGGTTTATATGCATGGGAGATATTCATGCATTCATAGTCAATAAATGGGTCTCTTGATGTTGGGTATCATTTCCAGGGGTTGTGGATGATTTATGGAAAAAATATCAGTTTAGGGATAAATACTAGGTATACTAGGTCCTCCAGGATAGTTGGAGTATGTGTGATGAAAATCATAACCCCAAAGAGTGAGTCATGAAAATTATATGGGTAATACCTTTCAGGTGTGTCTCATGACATTATGAGGTTCTAAGTTCCACAACGGTGTTTCCAAGGCTCACAAGGATTGAAACACCTTTCTGAAAAGGATGAGAGGCCTTTAGTTTGTGGGTTAGGGCCCTTATGTGTCGGTACCATAATGAAAAAATATGATCTCCACTTCTTTATAGGGGACATCAATGATTTTTGAATACTCAAACATCCAAATGATTAGGTTGGATAAGGGAGGAAAGCTATCCAAAAGGATTTTGGCTCCCTATGGCAGTTTAGCTCTGGATTATGAAGCTCAAGACCTATGCCCAGTGGTTTAGAATCCCAATGTGTGGGACATAAAAGGATTTAGAATGGAGTGTCTCATTCCTTCTTTGATAAAGGTTACAAAATACAGTGATGTAACATCAAGGATGTTGAATCTTCTTGGACAGTTCAATATGGGGATTTTAAATCATGGTCCAATGTTCTCGGATGGAGAAGATGATATGGGACATGCATATCAAGAGTAGTTCAGACACACTGAGGTGTTGTGTGCTATCACGATGATTTCAGGTCTTTTAATTATTGGAATGTCCATTTTTTACAGTGACACATTTGGTTGACAACCATAGACACATATGCATGAGCTATAGGTATGCATACATCATCAGGAAAAGGGTCCCTTGTATCCAGATATCTTTTAGATAGGCCATTAAAGGTTTATTATGATTCATGGTACTCCAATAATGAAGTTGGATTTGTGGAAAGCGTAATATCCAAGAAGGGATCAAGCACCCTACAAGTTGTGTCACCTCCTACCAAACATATTCTCGTAGTGAAGAGATGTGAAGAATCATTACTCTATCTTTTTCTAGGACCAGAGGGTCCAACAAGCATAACTCCGATTTTATTAGGCACACAAAGTTGAACCTATGATCTTCATGCCTTGTTTATATGCGAACATATTTTTTCTTTTACTTTTGAGATGAAGACTTTAGCGAGTGAATAATTGGATTTTACTCAAGACACCTTTTGAGGGTTTTCCAGCTGAAAATTATTGTGTCTCTTTTACCATTAGTTTAACTTCATGAAATTTGGACAATTATTGGATAGATTTAAAGGTTTTATATCTTTGACCAATGTCTAGGTAGTATAAGGTCATGAATTATATAGAAAAAATGTGGGAGATGTTACAAAAGAGCCTAACTAGGATAGCCAATGTTAAGAGCACCCCAACATCCTTCTAATTGGGATTTGTAAATGTTGTAAATCTTGGGTTGAGGTTATCAGTTCACAAGTAATGATATGAGATAGGTGTATTGGGAGAGGTTCAGATCACATTGGGGTATTGAGTTCTTCCACAATTATATGAGGGCTTACAAGTATTTATTTTTTTATAGAGTGGAACATTTGTTTAACGACCGTAGACGCATATAAAGGATCCATGGGCATGTATTCATAGTCAAGAAAAGGATATCCTGAAGCCAAATATCCATTCCATGGGATATAAAATGTTTGTGGAAAATTGAGGTGCCTAAGGCATGAAGTATGATTCATGGATTGAGGTTCTTTAAAAGATGATGGATGAATCCTGTACTCTGGCTAGTCGATGTAAGTCTCGCATGGTTATTCGATGAGGAATGAAAAATAGTTATTGGTTTGTGTAGTTTACCATCATGTAGTGGGGAAAGTTTTCATGTAGTTTAATGTAATGCGGTAAGGAAATTTTCTATAAAGTTTAGCATCATATGATTTGAGTGTATTTCCATGTAGTTTATCATCATGCGATAAGGATACCGGAACTGATGTGAGTGGATGGAAATGTTGTGGTTGGGAATAATGGTGGAAGTATGGGTGTCACTATATATCTCATGAAAATGAGAATCAAAACACACATAGTTCTGAAAATTCATGCAATTTAATGTTATGCAGTGAGGATGTGAATCCCCTAATGTGAAATGGTGGTATCATGGTTGGGCCCATGAATGGGATTACGACTGTCACTATGTATCCCATGGTGATGGAAATCATGCCACACATAGTCCTTAAATAAGTATCATGCATAGGTATGACCTGCATGTGAAGAGGGGGGGATATTTATATTGATTTGAAGTGACTAAGACCAGTGTTGGAAATCTGGACATCGCAGATTATCCTGT
This sequence comes from Viscum album, assembly GCA_963277665.1. Lineage (NCBI taxonomy): Eukaryota > Viridiplantae > Streptophyta > Magnoliopsida > Santalales > Viscaceae > Viscum > Viscum album. The sequence continues at coordinate 1,474,660,883 of OY728135.1, forward strand.
GAGAAGAGGAATCAAGTCACACATAGTTTTTGCGTGGGAAATAATCTATGCAGTTATGATCCATATGTAGAGGTGGGTATTATTTCTGTTAATTATTAAAGGAGGCCCCATGATTGAAGACCAATAAATCACTAAATTTCCTATAATGATATGAAACAAACCACACATAATTTTTAAGGAACAATGTAGTTTAATGTCATGTGATAAGGACAAAGATGGAGCGATGTGGAAAAGTGGTGGTGTGGTCATCAAGCCCAAGGATGGATGTCCACGCATCGCTGCATATTTTCTAAAAAATGATAATCAAGACACACACAGTTATTAAGGAACCATGAAGTTTAATTCCATGAGGCAAGGACATGGTATCCCCAACATGAAGAAGGATTGAGTGTCTAGAGGTGTGGTAGAAGACCAACACCAACTGTAGTGGTCCTCTCAGGAGAGGTCCAAAAGAGTGTGCAGTTTTATTTCATGCAGGGGATATTAATTGTGTAGTTTTAACATCATGCGGTGAGGACTCATGGTATACCTTAAACTTTCTTGCATTCAACACTGTGATGGGCCTATCGAAAGTTATTATTCTTTTTTTTGTGTGTAGGGAAGCCCTTACCGAGACTCCTAAGCACATGTTAGGTTTGATCGGTTTGAGAAACAAGGAACAACAAAGGTTTCTATCACAATTTAAATACATTTATGAGTAGGATAGGTTAATTTTGTATCATATAGTGTTTTTCATAAGATATAATATTGAGGCATCCCTACATATCTCATTGGAAATGATAATCAATCCATACGTAGTTCTACAAAACACATGCACTGTAACGTCATACAATAAGGAAATGGGTGAATCTATGTGAGTAGAAATATATATTATGAATCTGTATGGTTTTACATCATGTGGTGAGGACATAGATCTCTTAATTTTTGGATTTATGTAGCTATATGTCATCCGGTAAGGAAATTTTCCTTGGAGATTGAAGTCATGTTGTATGGAAATTTTCCTTGATGTTAATGCCTTTTGGTAAGGACATTAAATCACCTAATGTGAAATGCTTGTCATCATATAGACGAGACCAAGAATATAGGTCTGGGTGCCACTAATCATCCTGTAATAGAATGAATCAAGACATACATTGTTCTTAAGGAACTGTACAGTTTGACATAATGCGACTAGGATAAATTATGTATAGTTTATCATCATGTGGTTAGGATGAATTTTCATAGTTTGACATCATTTAATTATAATTAATTACGGGGATTACTTAGATTTGGATGCCCATATGATGACAACAATGTAATTTTTTTTTGAGAAACCTCGCATGGGTGGGTTGTTTGACATGCTCCCCATCCATGGTGGCCAATTATTAGGCTACATTATAATAAAAATTATGTATAACATAAGTCTCATGCCACTTGGGTTCTAGTTTTGGTGGATTCTTTCTCAGTAACATTGGGGTTCTGAGAGACAACACCAGTTCTCCTTAGAGAAATCAACGAAGGTGAACCTTTTTATTAAAGGCCCTTGCAATCCAATTCTGATGGACCTGCACATTGTGTAGTGTGTGAAATAAGTTCTCATCAATTCATTCCAATTTGTGTAGCCACTTTTGAAATTGTTCATCATCTGAGAGTTATCTACAAATGGCTATTCAGATTGAAAGAATTTGTACCTCTATAGGTAACACTGCCTTGGTTCTATACACCAATGAGTATGGTGTTCTATGTGTATTAGTATGTGGGGTGGTATGCTTGGCCCATAAATAATAGAAGATTCTTTCCATCCAGGACTTCTTATACTTTTTCTCAATCTTCCAGAGTATATTTGACAAAGTCTTATTGAAGGAATCTATTTGACCATTTTTCACTGCTTGATAGACAGATGAGTGATTGAACATGATATTATACTCCTGGTACAATCACTGCAATTTTTTAGAATAGAAGTTGGTTTTGTTTTCCATCAATATTGTGAGATGGACCCTGATCCTAGTGATGATATGGGACATTACTAAGTTGAAACAATTCTTCATCCCAAATTCCATGAGGGGTATTGCCTCAGCCTATTTGGAAAATAATTCAGTAGTAGTAGGTATGTACTTGAACTGATTTTTGTGGCTGGGGGATATGGACCCATAATATTCATTACCTAGATTGAAAATGGATAGGAATATTTAGCATTATGTAGAAATTATAGGAGACGATGGATGAAGTTTGGATGAATTTATCACGCATTACATTTCTTAGTGAACTACACATAGTCTTGTATCGCGGTTTTCCAAAAAAATATACCAACTTTATAATTTGGCAGGAGAGCCCAATTCCCTATTTATGGGAACCACCAGATCCTACATGGACTTCTTCCATGATGGAGACAATTTCTCATCATACTATGCATTTGAGGAGGATTCCATCAAATCCTCATTTGTAGAATGATCCTTAATCATTTGGACCATCCTGAAGAGTGAAATTTGTTGCTTGGTGCTAAATATGTTCCCTTCTAGTTGTGTCTATTGGGAGAATGTCATTTGGAGATAGCCAATCATGGGATCTATCCATCCAGGGGTGGTTTTGGTTCATCATTATCTAGGGTGGTACTAACTTGATTGGTTTCATCCATATCACATATGATGATCGAAAAGACAGTTCATCGATGTGTGATATGGAAAATTTATTCCTCCTAGTTAGGTTTGGCTAGGACGGTGGCTACATTGGCTAGTGTTTCGGTGAGAGCATTCTGTGATCAGGGAACATGATGCAATGTGGTCTCAAAAGGGAATTTTTCCATCAACCCCCAGATGTAGCTAGTGTGTAGGGATAGTTCTTCCATTTTAATGGAATAATCTCCATTGATCTAATTTATCACCAATTCCAAGTCCCCTTTGATATTAATGTGTGATATATGTAGCTGTAAGGTTAGTTCCAACCCAGTGATGAGGGATTGATATTCAACCTTATTATTTGTCCAGACTTCAAATAATTAGAAAGATTAAGTAAAAAATATAATGTCTAGAGAGACAAATACAATTACTAGAGCAACCTTATTGATCTTAGGGTTTTTCAACCTTCTACCTACGAGGATCTAGGAGGCCCCATTAATGTACATCTCTTATGTATGACGGGTTTCATAGGAATTTAATAACTCTTCATATGGGATATTGTTGTATTCTGATGTGTTTTCCAAGGTAGGGTGTGATGCAATGAAATCATGTAGGGCTTTCCCTTTTACTGACTTTTGTGATATGAATTGAATGTCATATTTATATTGAATGGACAAACATCAAGACAAGAACCCTATTAACAAAGGATTACCACATATGTACTTGATCATATCAATATGGGAGACATTTTGGACTTCTTGGTGTTTCAATTAATGTCTTATCTTTTTCACCAAAAATATGATTGCATGGTAGTTCTTCTTAACAACAGAATATCTAGTCTTAGTACCTAGAATTTTTCGGATGAGTTAGTAGAGATTATTTTCACTTCCAAAATCATTTTGTTTTGTGTTAGGAGGGTGCCTAGTGAGCACTCCATGGTGTCCAAATAAAAGATGAGTGGCCTCCCTTCCACTATAGACATCAATAATGGTGGGTGCGGTAAGTACTATTTGAGAATTTTGAAGGATTTTTGACATTTATCATCCCATTGATTGAAGATTTCATTCTTTTTTAGCCTGGTGAAGGGGAGATTTTTGCTTCCATGTTGGCTAGGAATCACCAAATGTAGAAGTGGTTCCCTTGGAGTCCACTTAGTTATTTAAGATTTATGGGGGATAATGTTGCTAAAATAACACTATTCTTCTTTGGATCAGCCTCAATGTCACTCTAGCATACCAAAAATCTAAATAACAATCCTGATGTTTCCCTAAAATCACATTTCAGTGGATTAATCTATAAACTATGTTGTTACAGCTTGTCGAAGATTTTCCAAATATCTCTTAAGTGATCACACAATTGTTAGAATTTAACAACCATCTCATTGACATAGAAATCGGTTATGCTTCCTATGAATGGATTGAAGATATGATGCATGGCACACTAGTATATAGCTCTTTCATTTTTTAGTACAAAGGAAATGATCTAATAACAAAAGACACCTTGAGACGCTCTAAAGGCAGTGTCTTATTCATCTTTTGGGGCCATCTTGAATTGATTGTACCTTGGATACCCATCCATGAAAGAAAGGGCATGGAATCCAGCAGTTTCATCAATCAAGAGACCTGTGATAAAAAATGGGAAATAATATTTTGGGAAATAAAAATTAAGTTCTCTAAATTTAATGAAGACCCTAATTTTCCCATTATTTTTCTTGATAAGGACAATGTTTGAAATCCATCTTGGGAATTTAACTTCTCAGAAAAAGATGGTTTTGATCAACTTGTCATCTTACACCACTATATTGGTGTCATGAGATGGGTACATCCTCCTGGATGCCTGTTTGAAACCTTAATGCTCATTGGGTAGTCTGATATCGTGTGTACCCTCATATAGATTCAGTTTTCAAATCTATATATAGTTCCATGCTAACACATATTGGTGCAGCTTTAGAAATAAAATGTAAATATCTTTCTCTTTGAGGGGGCATGGAGGAACTAATTATAGTAGGTCATGAGTCTTCTTCCATTCCCATATTTATTTTTCTAATCTCATCTATGTAAGTGGAGAAACCTTCCTCGAATGGTAGAGAGGCATTCTGGAGATAATCCTTATCTTCCTCAAATTCTGATTCTATGGAAAAAAATTTAGATGAAGCTAGAAATCTGGGGGATTCTCTATTACTATCAGGGTGAGGAAGGAAATCAGAAGAGACATTATCATCGCTTTCTATATGAGTCGTCATAGAGATACGTCAGATCTAATTTAATTTTACACTCTCTCTAAGGATAGGATGGTCTTGGACCTTTGGGATTAGATTTTCTATCTTGACAAGATTTATGGGGAGTATATAGTCACTATCAAGCATACTCTAGGGGTTCACAGGGGCAGTCTACAAGCCATTGGGATCTTCAACCTGTATACCATCATCCACCATTGGTTGATTTCTTCCATTTTTATAGAAATATTCTTTAGCATATGTGGCTCCACAAGTCTCAAAGGGGGTGTTGTCACCATGTATTATATCAACTTCTCCATCGATGGGGTACTTTTGACACTGGTGGAATGTTGATGGTACCGCCAAGTGGCTATGAATCTAGGGCCTCACGAGCAGGACTGACTGAAAAATAACATTTTTATTATCAAAACACTTTTGAGGATAAAGTGAGAAACCACATGATCCAACATTACAATCAAATAAAACCATAAAGAAGAATAACCCGGATCAAGAATACATGATCTGCCCCTCCCCAGCGGTTACATCTTGGTGCCAAGCCTTCACCATTGCATGACCGCTTGGCTAGCAGTCCCGTGCAGAAGCACGGGCACGGTACCGATGGCAGAGCCATACCCACTCAAACTTCCAAGTCCAAATGGCATGCGCAGGTGAAAGCTTCTTGCTCTGAACCTCATCCATAGTAGAATCATGTAGAAAGCGGTTGCGAACAACTCAAAAATTCCTAGAAAAATCAAACAGAAATATCCACAAAGAGAGTCTCTAAACCGACAGTCAAACAACACAAGATTCTCCACAAGCTCTAAAATTAAACCAAAACACTACAGAATCAGAGTTGCGCATGTACGGCATCACCCCGGTGATAAGCCGATCACTTGGTGTGCACAACAAACCAACTTCAAATCTGAATCAAAGGGAGAAATAAAGTCCCCAAAATCATCCAAAAATTCACATTCACCTCGATTGATACAAATTCATATCAGAAAAGCATATACTCAAAAAGGATGAGCTTCAAGCAGTATCATTCACCACCAATCGCCCCTACCCAATAACCCATACACCGATAAGCCATCACTGGTCGCTGTAGCCGAAGACGGAACCCAACAACGCAAATTTAACCAAAAAGAGCAAAGACTGACACGCTCGAATAGCAGATCCATTCAAATCCAAAGAAGGCAAAAATCAAAGAACAAGAAACCATCACCTTGTTGAAGTCCAGCCAGACTCCATGGCTCGCCGAACCCTACTAAAATCCAACTCCCAAATCCCGTCGCCGCCATCCATAGTGCCTCGAAGACCACCTGACCACCCAACACACTCACAGGAGACGAGGTAGAAACCCTCCGACGTGGTAACTGGGTTTCGGCCGCTAGACGATCACCGCGATGCCTTTGTAAGCCCTATCCATCAGAGGCGGAGTGAGGAACGAAGAAGGCCATCAGCGGTGAGAAAAGCTGAGACGGTCGATCCCACGAGGTCGCACGACATCACCACCGAAGGAGGACTCCACCACGATCCCACCGAACAAGCACCGAGGAGGGCCGAGCCAACCCGAGGGGGCTTCGATCACTCTTATCAGACCCTAAAATGGTCATCTTGGTGGTATATACCTTTCCATCTCCATATCCTAAATGTTAGAGGGTTTGGACTAGAATGAGACCGATCCCAGATACATTATCAATCAATTGAATTTAAAAATAGACCTTATTGAGTCTTCCCGAAACATATAGGGGCCTGATATGTCGTTGAAGGACCTCTTTATGATACTAGTCAGTGAATGAGATGACGACATGAAGTTATGAGGAAATGTTCTCCACTCGATAGACCTCAAACAATACTTATATTTCAAGCTCCTTTAGGATATGGAGGGCTTCAAAATTTTCTTCCATGTGTTCTATTGAATGATAAAGTGCATTGAGTATTAATATATTGGTTAGTATAATAGACATCTCTTTCAGAATGTCATACTTTTATGACAAAGGTAGTAACTTCCTAATATGGGGCTACTATTGGTCATGTGGTTCGAGAGTTGAGGAATCCAAGGTGGAATGGACTAGTTCTTGTAAATATGTTGAGGGGATATCTTCTATCAACTTTTTAGTTCATTTCATCCTTTCCCATTTCATGGGTTAATTTGATTAAACCCTTGATTTGTGGTCATGCAATAAAATCAGATATGGGAAACCTCTGGGGGACTCTGGTGCAACTCCCTGCCTCTTTTGGGATTTCTAGATCACATTCTTTATAAGTTTCTATTGGATATCTATTCTCCATGGGGATATGATCAGAATATTGTTTCGGACCACATCTGCGTTGTACACTATATCCTTAGTTTTAACACATGCGGCCTCCCACTCCCCAATTATGTGTAGGAAATCCATATTTGGGGGCATACTCATCATTATACAAGAGGTATTACTATTGTATCACATTGATAGAACCAAAGTTTAGATCTTCATTTGATGAGGATTCCTTTTGGTGGTACGGTTCCCATTCCATGGATGTCGCAGAGAAGAAGTCTGCAAGAGTTAGGGCTTAAGTTGGAGTTGAATATAATTCTTCCTCTTATGTTTCTCCCAACTTCTGGTGATCCCAACCACCTTTGGGAGGCACTTATAATGTTTCTTTATTCGGTGATGGAGCTATTTTGGGTATGCACAACTATTATTTCATGGTGGAATGAGATCGAACAACTATTTTTCAATTCATCTAGTTGTTTAATATTTGGGTAGGCCTAGCCAAAACATTCTTCCATCCATATTCTTATTCCATCCAGACAATGTTTATTCATGCCACCAATTTTGGGGAGTTTTCAAATTTCTATGGTCATAAAATGACCATGCCTTGAAGGATGTATTTATAGATGAAGTATTCTTAGATATGATAACCCAACCTTCTATAGTAAGGGTAGTATTCGGGGTGGTCAGTGAGGTTGACCTCATCATGATTTCTTGGATGTGGAAGCCTGGGTAGGTTATTATCAATAGTGGCAAATAAATAATTGGCGACATGTTCATTTTAGATGGAGTATACTTTATTCATCTGTTCCTCAAATACCAGGTGGCCCTAATTTCATTTTGTTTCTAGACAAGGGTGATTATGTGGTTTCTGCTACTCGACAGGAGGTGATGGGTGGTTTGGAGACTACCTAGGTTCTTGGACGGGCATTTATGATGGCTTGAGGGTGAAAGTTGTAGCTTCTACACTACTTGGAACTTTTCCATGTGTTGTGGGCATGAGTAGAGAATTTGAATGGGTCCACTGGATTGCCTCTTCAGGATGTTGTTCCATTTTAGCAAAATCTCAGAACCTACCTGGATACTTTATGAGGATCATAGGTGTCTAAAACACATCCCAAATATTTTTAGTACATAGTTCCTTTATTTTTTCTTTCAAGATAAGGCTTATAAGTGAATAGGTTAAACCTTTCTATCTTTTTATGAAATTAGACACTCTCTTATTCTAAAGTTTATTATGGTTTTTTATGTCGAAAAACATTGTCTTCCTCAGCATGAAGCTAAAATGATAGAGGAACTAATGACGAAGGTCATTTGAACTAACAATGGATCCTACTAGCATGATATTATACTGAACAAAGGATATACCTATTAGAGTCTATATGAAACACCTCAATTTTGTTGCCTCATTTTGATATCGGGGGCTCATCATCAGCCAACATCCGGATACAAAGCATGTGAGATGTTTTTTAGGGCCACCTATAGTATAAAATGTAGAGAATTTAGGATTGTAGAAGCTGGGTGGATGTGGAGTATCATGCCACCATTTGGGATATAGATTCATTTCAAGATGCACAAGTGAGAATTAGTCTTTCATGTCTTCCATTATAGTATCCAGGTACTTGATGACATTAAGTAACTCCAAGATCACTATTATATGAGCTGTCTCCCATTCACAGGGAGTGGGTGGGAGTAGATGTGGTGGTCCTTTATTCATCTCCCATTGATTCTCTATTCTTCCTATGATTGATTGATTTCCCTGATGAGGGAGTGGATGTATCCACAACAGAGAGAATCCATGATCATTTTTAACTTCCTTATTTATTTAGAGTAGATTTCAAAATCTGAAATTAGTCTAATGATTAGTTACCACTCTTGAAGTTATATCAATGATGGGAGTGAGAATATTCATCTCTACCTAGAGATGATGCCCAACAGGAATATTTCCCTTGAGTAGATCCTTTTTGAGTTGCTGAAGAGTTTTTATATAACTCTCGTATTAAGAAAATTGTTCCCTTAGGGAAGTAACTTGAATTATTTTTGAATGGTAATTTGAACATATTCATACCTTTACACATATAAATATTCCATATTGTAGGTGGTAAATCGATATTCGGTCGTGACATATTATGGATCCTTCTTTGGTTATGGGTGCTTGTATCCTCATTTTGTGCATCTAAATCACCTTCCTCTTGGGGTAGGTTATCTATGTTTTGGCCCTCTTAATTTTCATCTTGATCAATGTATTCCATGTTGACAATGATGAAATTCACATAGGAATATTGGGAAATAGTGGTTATTCAATTAATTTTAATGCTACAAGATGATTCAAAACAACTTTTATTAGGTTTGTTATTTGATCCCTTGGCTATATTAGACAATTTTGTCTTGCGACCCTGGAGGGGTATGATAGACTTTGCCATACATTCCTACTTTTTGGGCATATGAGTAATGAACTTGAAGGATTTTTTGGTCATGATTTCTAAATGGGTCCAGAAGAACATCAGTTTGTCTCGTGGTGGGAGGGATAGGTGAGACACTGACTATTTTTATCCCAATATAGAGAAGAGTGAATCTCTCTATGGTAATGATGATGATGATTAAAATGATCCTGGATATATGGGGTGGGGTTCATATGGGGAAAAAATTTGAAATTAATGGTCCTATTGTAGAGGATATAATGATTCCAATTAGGGACATGATGATTCTTGTGATAGATTTGAAGATATAAATTTCCCTATCCTTATAGGTTGGGGTTGAAATGGAATCATCATTATTGTATCCAGGTATCTCTCATGGGATGATAATCGTAGTGACGTTGATTGGAATATAAATTTCCCCAGCCCAACGAGTTAGGGTTTGCTCATAGTTTCTAAGGATATGCCTTGAATCCTTTCAGGAATCGACAAGCCTAGTGGTGGATGTGAGGGTAGATATTCATTTAGCCCATGGGGGATGGTCTACTCCTATAAGGATGATATAAAAGCTATTATTACGATCCATTTGATGTTTCCCAACTATTATCTTATCGGAATTGAGTGCGATGGTAGTCCATGATGAGAACCACTCTTCACATGAAGTTGAACGGGTGATCGCAACTTCATTATCTATGTCTGAACTGTGTTATAATTGGTTATAGGGGCCCAGTTTGAAATCATTTTTTCTATCATATGCCTCCTTTCCTGATATATGTGCATCATTTAAGTAGGGTAATTCTGTTGTGGTGACCAACTAGCCTAAGCTTTACCCAGTCCCCTGATTTTTTCAAAGGCCATAACATTGAAGGACGCCAAATCTGAAGGGTTTTTTTCTAGGAGTGTATAAAACTGTAATAATCAATAATATCCCCATACATGAATATTGATACATTATTTGGATTCATAATTAGCTACCGAAGTGGCATGATGCAGTGGCGGAAAGCGTGTTTCCAATTTATGCTATTCTTTTTTAGTTTTGGATCCCAATTTATAGAGATAGAATCCAGGTATAGATAAAAATAGAGTATATTGATTTCATGAAGGTTAAATTCATATCCTAGGTAAGGGATATGTCATGAATTCTGTAACTGATGAGTATACTACATATTTTAGTATAGATATGTTATGCACTCCTTTTCTAGTTGATCATGAATATTATAGTCAGAAGTAGTGAGGGGCCAGAGAATTATGGGGAGGTTTTTTTTGGATAAATCTCTCCATATTTCAATATCAACCTCCTCCTCAATATAATTAAATAAATTCATTCAGTCAAACCATATAATATTTCTATGATGGTCACCTGCGGATGAGAGTGGAGTGCTATTGGAATTTGAAGGGAAAAAATATACAGCTTACCCTAATTTTTTGAGAATCTCTCTATATGAAGTGTTAGTTTTTTTAACACCTATATATAAAAAGGTTTCTAGGTAAGGGGAGGATATCCTTGTCCATTGGAGATATCATTATGGAAAGGTTGACCATGGTGCATGTCAAGAGTAGAGTCACTATGATTATTCTCCATACTATCACGAGCAAAACTATCATGGTAATGAACATATTTTGCTTCTTCTTTGATGAAAGAGTCGAAGAACCATCATGGTGTTAAGAATCTATCTCAAAAATCCTCAAGGACAATATCATTGGGAATACTATGAATATGGTACATGTTCTACATCATGGTCAAAATATGTCGACCTAACTTTTGGAATTGTATAGGGATATGAACCTATTGTTTGATGTTTCCAGAACTTGTATATAGTTGTCTGGTGAACCAGAACATGCACTAATGTAAAGAATATGTTGGGATATACCAATAAGATATCCCATTATTTATATGAATATGATTCTGTCTTGAGGCATGTTCCATTCTCACTTGGTGATCCTCAGTCAAGATGGGATTATGGACCCAATCCGGATCCTTTGGGATAAGTCACTGATCATTCTAGGAAGGAGTGTGATCCTTCGTCGAGGCATGTCCTGCTCTCACTTGGTGAGCCCTAGTTAGAACTGGAATATGATCATGGTCCAAATAATAATTCCCTGCCAAAATATTCCAGTTTTTCTCTAGAATGGGGAAGGGGTATGAGCCTCCTCTTAAATTTCCATGGAATGATTCCGACATATTCCTTTATTGGTGGAAGTAATAATATCCACTTCGAATCCTTGATCATCTAGAATATGTCAAACAGATTCACTTTCAAGAATATGTTCTTGTCTCGAGACCTATTTCATTCTCACATGGTCATCCCCAGATAGAATGAAGATATATGCCAGATCCTGGTCCTTTAGAGTATGTCGTTAGACATATTTGATAGGAATATGAGCATGTCACGAGGCATGTGCCCATCTCACGTGGTGAGCCTCATCTAGAATGAGGATATGAGCCTAATCATGGGCCTTTGGAATATTCCACCTAAATTTTTGAAAGGCATGTGCCCCTATCCCAAGGTATTATCCGCTCTCACTTGGTGAGCACTAGTTATAAAGAGAGTATGATCCTGGTCTGACACCTCATCCTTAATCGAAATATGATGATAATCCTATTGTACGAGAACAACAATGTGACCTTTCTCCAGTAAAACCATGTGTACATGATGATCAGATTATTTAGTTTCCATAGCTGTAGGGATATGAGTATGTGTCTATCCCTTTATCTGCAATAGTACTGAAACATGCCAGCAGAGTTCTTCAGCTGTTGGTAAAATGTATTGGAATTTTAGCGAAGTGTGTGTAGGGATATAATCCTGCATATTTTATATCTCAATTATACACTGGATGATGTCTTCGATTTAAGAAGGGATATGCCCCCACTTTTTTCTTCCTTATGCCATCACAATATGCTGATGGGATTTATGCATAGTTGTAGAAATATGTGCCTCTCTCATTCCTACTGTGGGAATATTCCCATAGACTTGTTTTATGTTAGAAATCATATGATCCTACCTACAAGTTACTACTAGAATATTCCTTCAATAATTGATAGTTGGAGTGGGGTTATGATCCCTCTCTGGGATATATAATGCATTCCTCTCCCAATTAAACTTCCTTTCTACCTGTTAATGGGCATCAATGGAAGAATCAGGCCAGGTAATACTTTTAGCAGGAGACTATTTGGTACCATTGGGATGATGCGTGTGATTCTTGTTGATAGGTGCCTTCCTCATCAGCACCTGAACCAGATAAGATCCATATTTGTCTTCCTATTCTACCTTCAACAGAGAGTGAAGGTGGAAGTTGTTTCACTATGGGGATAAGCTCCTGAAGTAGTTAGTTGTAGTGAAAAGGGCTATTATCTTAGTAGAAACCTTTCCTAGATGATGTGAACTCCCTATTTGTCATTCTTGGAGAACCACATGTCTAGCTTCCATGGTCAGGATTGTACTGTGTTGGTGGTAATCCCAGAGCATTTTGTTTTCCACCTATTGTTGGATTTTTTGAGTAGGTGAGATTTATTTACAACCTATGAGGGTTTCAGTCATAGATGATTTACTAGATTGAATTCTAGATGATGAATAAATTATCTTGGATTAGGATGATGTCAGTATATGTTGTAATTCAGACAAAAATAAACAAGGTTACTGATTTTTGAAATATTGTAGGCATGATGTGCTTAATCAGATATTTATAAATAACACAAGTTCCTTGATTTCCTGATCTAGCCATTCTACTCACGTGAACATGTCAACACAAGGATAGAATTATAGGAAACATGGATAAATAGGATCATCTATAATATCATGCTAGTCTTACTTATTTGTTTGTATAGGTTATGAAACACAAAGTGTCTTGATACCTGATTATTCTATCATTTTAGAGATTCACTTCAGGATTGTAATTTTTGTTAGAATATATGGTGCAATAAAAATGGTTCGATGAATAATAATAGATTTTTTGTTATTAAAAAGATTCATGTTAGGTTAAATAGTTTTTTTCGATGGATAAGTGGCAATCTAAATGGCCGAATGGATTATAACCCAATCATATTGTCATTGGAGTTGTTTCACATTGGGTTCACCATTTTTTGTTTCTATGCGATTCAAGGAATGGATGAGATGCATATGATGGTTTTATTGTCGTGGAATTGTGTCGTGAAAAATAATGAACATCAGATTACCATTTTCACTCTTATCAGAAACACCCAATGGTTACCACAACTATAACTGGGTATATACCTGCTTTCTAAAGGCAGGTGATCACCTGGGTTTTTAGGCCCAGTGACTCTTGGGGACATACATTGGTTGAGAGGATAGGTGGTTAGGTTCATAACACCTTTTTGGGTGAATTAATTCCTAATCTGGGACTATATTATAGATTTAATATATGTTCATGAATCTCATCTTAATCTAGATACATGACTAGTTACCCAAATAAAATGATCGTGGGTTAATTATATTTCACATACAGAAGACTGGGGTCTCTTTAGTGAATCCATTTGTATGTATCTAAGGCTCTATATGGTTCTTTTATAATGGGTGGTTACTTATATATTGAATATGTATAACCAAGTTCTTCAGAATGTTCTTCCTTGCAAGGAGGAAATTAATATTATAAAGAGGGGATTGAGCCACTATGAGGCATCCTACATATCCTGGTTATTGGAGGAATCAAAATCCATATAGTTCTTTGGACACATCATGTTAAATCATCACGTAGATATTAATTATATGGGTTCTCTAGGGTGTCAGGTGTTCAAGCTCAAGTCTTTGAGGGATGTCCTATGTATCTCTATTATGGATAGAATTTGAGTTGTTTTAGTTTAGTTGTTTGGGAATTATAATTTGAGGTTTCCTTTGTCATTTTAGAGACTTGTGAAACAGGTGACATAATTATTATATCTCCCTAATCCCACATGAGCTATGATCAGTGTCAGAAATAAGGGATGAAAAATGAATATTTTTTCATTACTCATGGTATGTAACTTGTGTTATGGGACCACCATAAGAATAATTATTGAAGTGATTGGTCCTAGGAGATATTTACTATATATCCTAGTTATAGAAAGAGTCAAATTCATCATTGTTCAGTTTATTTACCAGTCCATTGATGGATGAGATTGAGTTATCATCCCATGATAATGATTAGGTCCTGATGATTGACAACTATAATTTTCATAAGACTTACATTGAAATTGATGTTTATATGAGCTCAGTACTTAATAAGGCACCATACATATCCTATTTATTTCAAGAATTATATTTCTCATAGTTCAATCACACCCTTGGGATTTTCCCCAAGGTAGATGCTCTTATATTGAGGCTAGTGTGTCATACCTCTCATTAGGAATTTACATTCATATGTTTCTCTGGTTGGTGGAGACTCTTGATTTAGATATTATGATTATTGAAACTCCCTAAAACCATTTGAGCTATGCTTGGTGTGAGAAACAAGGGATGATAAATGATCAATATCATTTCTTGGAGAGTGAGGGACTTGAATATTGAGACAACACAGTGGATCTTAAACCTTGAAGAGGTGGCCTATGTATCTTGAATATGGTTGGAATTAGAGTTTTCATAGTTCCTTTGGTCGGGAAATACATGTGGAGGTCAACCTAACAATTAGAAAATATCATGTTATATTGCTGGTTGTAGCTTATACTCTAATGATGTCGTTGTGACCTACTTTCCTGCCGACATGCATTGATTGTCCTCTTGTCTTGATATGTGGAAGAGTACATGGATGGAATATCTAAATAAAACCAAAATATATATTTGGTATAGAACTTTTCATAACATGGTTTTTCTATCCGAAGGTTGTGGGATGATCAAGGACGACTTATCCAAAAGACATGGAAATATCCAGGTGGTCTGTCCTCAAATCCATCACATGACTTGGATAACTTTTCTAGAGGGTGTCTCATGATCCATATGACATACCCCGGTGTCATTTTTAGGATTAATATTGACACATATGGATGATTTCGTGAGAATTAGTACGACATGTCTCATAGGGCATCACTTTTATTGGCTAAAATCCCTATAGGGCATCACAAAACCTGTTCAACATGTCTGTAGGGTGCTGCATGTCTTGATTGATTCTCCTTGAGGGTGTCACAAGGGGATAGTTAATATGTGCAGATGTGTCCACAAGACTTGGATGATTTGAGCTAGTTTCATTATATGAGTTAGGATATGTATCTGATGGACATCACGAGGATTGCGTAATAGGCCCATAGGGGTCCCACAAGACTAAAGCAGCATGCCCAGGGGGAACCTTGTGACTTGCTCTGACATGTCTGAATGTCCTCTCTTGACCTAGGTGGCATATTGATGTAGTTTCATGAGATCTGGGTGACATATCCCTGTGATGTTGTGTGTCTTAGATGGCCCACTTGAAGCACATGAGGGTTAAAAAACATGTTTTTGCATTAGTATTACACCATTAGTCATTGTTCTAACCCTTTTATCAAAAAATGAATTAGATTTATTCAGTTTCAATTTATTTTAAGTCTTGTGTGATTCAAAAGATGTGTGGTATGTTCATTACACATCACTCCATAAGTCCTTTATGTGAATATGAATGATCATGAAAATTTATTTATACATGGTGCATGATCATCTCATTATTTCATAGGTATATTACCTAATAGAGGACTTTTTTTATGAGAATAGCTGCTCTGAGAAATCCACTCTGATTCTTGGGTGTGCTGATGTGCCTGGATGTGAAAAATACAACACTCATCAAGAGTATCGTGGTCATATGGTTGTTTTTTGTTCATTGTTTTTCATGTTGGGGTAAAGAATTTATAGGCCTTACACCCTAGTTGTTCACCAGTTCATGTGGTGTATCTATTATGGATCCAGGTTGGAGTCAACAAAGGGTTATGGAACCACATGTCTTCACAATCCTTTGTAGTGAATTTCTCTGAGGGAGTCACCTGATTTTCAGTGGTTGTAAGTCCCTCCCTTCAATTCTTCCTTTGTTGGATTATTTCTAATTAATGAAGAGTTTTTTGACTCATGTGATTATGCCAAAGTACTTTCATAATGTCATATTGACATGTCCAAGGGCCTTCACGAGATACTTGATGCCATGTGTCGAACATTTCATGGGGAAAGGGTGGTTTTTTTGGGGGACTCCACAATATTTGGGAGGCTTTTCATGGTGTATCATGTGACCATGCGGTGGACTTACTTAGTGTGTATAAAGTTTTTTTGACCAAAATAGTCATCCACCTCCTCCCACTTTTATTCCATTTGATTTATTTTACGATGTTAGAGTGTTAATATTAATTACATGTGTAATGTCAAAGATAATTATTCTATTTTTTTGTTATGTGTCGCATGACTAGTAAGGGTTATATAGATATGTGAGAGCATTACATGGGAAAATACATGAGTTTTTTCTTAGGGATCAAAAGGTTAACTGTGAGGTCTCTTCGACATACCCAATGCTTTTCGCATGATGAGGATGACAAGCCAATGGGATATCATGAGATGATGTGGGCATGTCTTTATAGACCCATGGTGTCTTTCAGACCTCCAAGGGTGTGTCACATGTCTTTTAGAGACCGAGAGTATCTCCTTCCTCCACCATTTTTATCACCATTTTTTATTTAATAAATATTTGGGAATCATGATAATTTTCCAGAATGTTGTTGAGGACAACCATTCTTCCCTTTAGTGATGACATGCATGAACATTATGACTGATAGGGGCCTCCACCATTTTGGATATTTTCCCCCATATTTTCCATGTATTTTCTGTTGTATTTCTAGTTGCTCACAATTTTCAAATCATGTGGCCAAGGGGAACTTGTTCGGATACCATCGTGCGACCACTGGTTGTCTGGAGTGCCTTCTTAAGATCAGTAGGGTTTATTGAAAGGGGCTTCTTGGGATCCAGTAAAGGCTATGCACTGCACATGGTCCTTCCACATGACCTCATGATAGTCATGTGATTGTGTGTCCTTTGAAGGATCACATGATCCACAGGTCTCCACCCTCCATCTTCCTTTTCTTTTGCAGTGAAAAATAATATTCATATTCACGTATTTCTTCCTTTGGGAATTATTCAATTATCATTTTCAAGGTATCAAAAAAATAACCAGATTTTCCATGGATGAAAAAAGGTATACCTCTTGACTAAAGGAATATTTCAGAAGAAGCATGAGTATCACATGAAATCTAGTGAAATGAAGGTTGTTACAAGTTGGTTTTAGTGTTAGTGGGAGTCTGTTGGAGTTGGTTCCCCATAACCAAATTTTTTTATAATTTATGATAACTTGTGTTCATGTTATTTGATATCAATAACCACTTTTTCACATAATAATTGTTCTTTTGTATGACATAGTATGTTATAATTTCATAAGAGTAGTTGTCGTATGGAAATTTCATGGTTGTTACCCACTATGATGAGAACTCATAAGTTACATGAAAATAATATTAATGATATGTTATATAGTGGGATGAAATATTTTCAGGGAAACAAATGATATAGGATATTAGGGGTGGAAACTTATTGGAAATTGAGTCACCTTCTCATGGTGTACACCCTAGGTAAATTAGGGTTCAAGAAATTTTGATAATAGGTTCCACCTATAGAAAATACACATTTATACCTTTCATTTGATGTTTCTATATATATTAATGGGGATCATTCCTTATACATTTATAATTATTATTGATGTATTTTATAAGATACGTACATTTATTTATAAATTAATACTGAAATGATATACATTCATAGTGAAGTAGGATACACTGAGTTTGTCATGAGTAATATTCCATTAATGAAAAATTCCAGAAATAATTTTCCTCTAATGTTATTTAACATAAATTAATATCTTATTCCCTTTGATGGAAATGATATATCCTAAATAAATGAATGGTCGTGAAGTTTTATCAGCATGTTCAATTTCCAGAAAGCCAAAGAATGAGACATAAGTAATATAGGTTGATGGAAGAAACACACAACTTAAATGATTAGAGATATTAAGATAAATGAATAATATTAAATGATACATGTCTGTGTATGGTTTTTTTTAAATACAACATTATATTATTTCTCTATGGTTTCCTTAGCATATTAATAAATTCTAACTTTGGAATTTGAGATTCTTCATCTAATTACACTAATAAAGTGGCCTATAGGGGAGAAAAATAAGTGTATCCATAACCATAGTTAAATATTATTATTATTAATTAATTAAAATTTTTAATAAATATTATTTTTTCATGTTGTTTAATAACTATCCATGTTTTCCTGATCGCATATATTCAGTCACCTATTATTCCAAGAAATATTTTGTGAGTATAATATTAAATAAATAGTTATTTTATATTTAATGAATATAATATTTATTTATTTATTTATTTGTATTCATTTAATATGTGAAAAATATTTTTGAGGAGTGATGGACTGAGATAAATTGTATCGTGAAAAATAATTTATATTGAATATTATTTGAATAATTAATACTTAGTTTAATTTTCAAGTTTAGTGCATGTTAAAAAAATAAAATATTTTAATTATTATTAGTAAGGGGTTAAGAAAGAATTAACAAAAATAATAAGGTATCATTCACAATTACTATTTTCAATCCCTATTAGTATATAAACAAAATTATACAATTTTATTTAGGAGTCATCAATTCCTTATAGTTGTGCACAACAACATCTACAGAGAATTATCTAAAAGCCCTAGAGAGATCCCTCTACAATAAATATATCAATAATAGAAATAAATCCTCCTACTCCACAACTATCATGTGTATAGAGATCAAATAGAATCCTTCTTCATGTGGATCTCGGGGTGAACAAAGGGGAACAATGTAAGCATCATGATATACTACACTAGAACCCAAAGCTTCCCACGATGTTGTTCAGAGGTTCTTAGAAAATGTGTGGATCACCGATGGTGTGAGTATAAATTTTCTTCCAACAATGTAATTATGGTAAGTTTTATAGACGTTGTCAGATCCATCAACTAATAAAAAATTAATACCAATGTAATTATTTAATTGTTTAAATTAATTATAAATTATATGTGTTGATCCTAAGTCTCGATTCCAGTGGTCAATTGTCAATTATTACATGATTCATGTCCATTTATCATGGTGTTTATAATTATTTAAATCTCAATTTAATCATCAATT
Organism: Viscum album; assembly: GCA_963277665.1. Classification (NCBI taxonomy): domain Eukaryota; kingdom Viridiplantae; phylum Streptophyta; class Magnoliopsida; order Santalales; family Viscaceae; genus Viscum; species Viscum album. The sequence continues at coordinate 1,474,680,519 of OY728135.1, forward strand.
GTGAAAAAATTCTTATTTGGGTATGCCCCATCTGATGCTTCTACTCAACCAGAAACCTTCATGAAATTAATACGTGTTAGATAATTTCATATAATTGAACACATGAGATGAAAATAAATATATTTATGATTTAATAATATAAATAATTTAATGGATAAAATTAACTAAATTTATGGTAATATAATTCATAATTTTAGATACCATGATCTTTATCATCGTGGCCTCAACCAATACATTATTCTTGTCATAAAGGTTATCGCCAAGATATTATTCTTGTCATCCATATTGAAACGAATATATCATTCTTAAATTGGGTGTCCATGGAAAAAACAAACAAATATTTTGTCTCATGAGATCAAATAATGAATTTAATATCTATATAATATTGAACCCCACCCATTATTACTTTGTGGCCAATTAATTCATCATAAGAAATACATTAATTGTAACACAATTCAAAATCATATTTCCTTATTAATACATAATTTTTTTTTATTGAGGTACAATAAAACAAAATTTAAATAATTTTCTACCAACAAATGGACACAATACATCCACATAAAGTAGTTGTATGGTTAAAAAGTACATAATCATCTTTCTTTATTAGTCAGTAAACATTTGTATCAAAATAACAAGTATACTGATTGTCAACATTTCCCCAATAAATATGTAGGATATAATTATATTTAAGCATCCTAAAACTAACAACATATATAATGATGTAATATGGATGATTCAAAAAATTTATGAAATTAATAAATTTCATGGGTATCAAGGTTAATTAACTTCAAATAAAGTAATGAAAAATTAGGAAACCATGAAAAAAAGGCATTGGAAAAAAGATCATGCCTATAATAGATGATGATTTGGTAAGACAAAGGCAGTGAAGGATCATTTCTCTTATAGATATTTGATTAAAATACTTTTAAAGAATGAAAAATTAGTTTTAAATTACATTAATAAATTATTCTTTTCATAGATAAGAATATTCATAATAGAATCCAATGAATATTGTCATAGAAGTAGAGTTTTCTCGATTGAAAAGAAGTGGTAGGTCTAGTTTCCTTACAACATGTATATAATGAATCAAGGGTAAAAATAAAATTGCGATAAGACATGTAAAACAGTGAAATAACCATATTAGTGGATTTAAATTGGGGTTTTACAAATAAAGATCAATAAAATTTAATATATGGATTATCTATTAATGTTTATCCCAATTTTAAAATTTATATTGAGGAAAACCCATTATGGATTATGAAAAAAAAATTAATCTAAAACTCACTAAGAGATAATGAATGAAATTAAAAATAAAATAAAATAGATGAATATTAATTCATGATATAATATAAAAAATAGGTAGTATACACACTATTTAAATGAAGTTGGGTGTGTTGTACAAATCTTTTCTCAAAGAAAAAAATTTGAGATGAAAAACACTTATGGTAATGGTAAAGTTAGAATTGAGAGAACAGAAGAGGGTTACCAAAAATGGATATTAAAATAAAAAGAAGGGAAATATATTCATTATATTTGAAGTAAATGTTTTTAGTGAATAAAATATATAAAATAAATAATATTGTGTAATATCAAACATGTCTCGCAATATTAAAAATAGAAACAAATACCCCTTACATAAATTTTGTCTAAGTCAAAATGAAATTTTAACTCCAATATAATAAAAATAACATTATCAGTAGCCTATTAAAAAACATTAATCATATGTATTTACCTTTAGAAACTCAATTTATAACCATTTATTACAAATATATTAGTCAGTTATAGTTTGTTTTCATTACCGGGTGCTAGAAACTCTGATTTCATATTTCGTACTAGTTCTATAATGGCATGGTTAGTTACTATTTATTAAAAAAATTAATAATTCCTAGATTATACAGGATGCTAGAATCTTTTTTTAATGATTTATCGTATCTCATTTTCATTTTTTGTAAGATAATGTTATGGTTTGTTAAAATGGAAATTATGATGATTTTTTTTCTCATGTTTAACGATCGAATGGTTCTATATTAATAAATATATATTAGATATAAATAAAACCATTTCAGAACCATTAAAAATAAATAAATAAATTATTATTACTTGATAGTATCACTATATAATATTCCCCAATCATTAAAAATGTTAATATTATAACATCATTCACTTAGGTTGTAAAACGGACTCAAACGAGAGCATGTTATAATGATTTATTTAGTAAGAAATTTTTTTATATAACGATGATATAAATTTTATTTCAGAATAAACATTACATAAATAAATTATATTATCATTACAGTTTTTTCATATCCATATATTATGGGTGGTGATTAAAAATTAAATGCGTCATTCATGGAGTTGGTAGTTCGCACATATGAGAAATTAATGTTCCCATTTCTCAATGAATGGGATGGAATGAAGGTATAAGATAAATTATTATTTTAAAATAATAATCGTGACATAATAAAAATTATAACTCATAAAATGTATGTTTGTTACTATCTATGGTCGGAATTGAGGAAAAATAAACTACATTGCTTTGTGTAGGTGATAGTCTCCACGTACGCATGATAAATGTTATTTTCTTTTTCCTAGTGGATGGGAAGGATTGAATAATATCTGGTCATATAATATAATAATATGTCAATATATTAATAATAATTTTTTAATTATATTAGTTTGTATATAATAATTTTTAAATAGGATAATTAAAAGTAAAAAACAAAGAAGTAAGAAATAATCATGTTGAGAAGTTGATATTTCTCTTGGAAATCTTCATGGAAATAGAGACCATATTCTAAATAATTGAGAAAAAAGTCTTAGGAACATGGTAAAGGATTATAGGAGGATAGAAATTAAATATTTTTAGAATTAAATGTGATGGAATTGTTTTATCATTATGTGGTGGAAGTGTACACCTTTTATAAATGAAGATAAGGGTAATTTTCGAAGTACCCATTAAGTTTCAACAATTATACCTTACTATTCAAGGTTCAAAAGATCTTAAAGATTAAAATAATTTATTTTGTGGTTATATAAGGTTGATAAATCCTATACCATTCATTTATACACATGTTTTAAACATGTCCCAATCGTTTTACTCACATATTTTTCACTATTACTATTTTTGGTTTTTACCATGGTAATTAATTTTTACAAAATAAATTTACTTTTAATGCCTAAAAAAGAGCCTTATTAAAAAATATATAACTAATTATTATTAATATAAAATATATTTTATCAAATACTATCTCTCTAGGTAAGAAAAAAAATTTATCATAGCCACATTTTACACGACAAAACTGGTAATTTAGAAAAAAAATTATTTCTCAGCTTAAAATGTTTGTATAGGATAAATTTTTTAATGTCTTATATTTTCATAATATAAATAATTTTATTATAAAAGAAGTTAAATTTATTTCATATCAATATAAAAATAAGTTTTACCATAATGATAATTAATAAAAATAAAATAGAAAAATCAATTTCTTTTATTGAGAAATATGAGTTATGTTTATAAAATGACAAACATAGGTTTTATAAATAATAGTAGTATTTTAAAAATTACAGTTTTACTAATTAAATTTATATTTTATCAGGTAAAATATTTTATAAGTATTTAACTTATAATAACAAATTTTTATATCCATAAACTCCATGACTTTAGTAAAAAAATCTATTTTCGTTATTCACCTAAAAACTTATTTTAGAAAACCTCCAAAAAAATACATCTTAAGGTATTATTTCTATTATGAACACAAAAAAGGATGTCAATTTAAAAAAAATTAAATTCTAAAATTTGTGAATTTAACTTTTAAATTAAACATAAATATATAATAAAAACTATTTTCATAGAAAAATATATTTTTCAAAATATTAACTATTACTATTATTATATTTTATAAATTAATAATAAAATTTGGTGTTAAAATATTATTCATATAAATAATATCATCAATCTATAAGATATTTATTATCATAAAATAAAATTCCTAAAATACAATTTTATAAGGGTGACATTTTAAAACATAAATAAATCTTATTAGTTATTGAGCTACACTAATTGAATTTTATCAATGCCTTAGTATTAATAATCACTATTATTTTTATTTTTAGATATATTTTATAATCCTGTTACCTCTATTTATATCCTCTAATTATTTGAATAAATGTTAATGGTTATATGCATCTTCATGGTTTTTTTGTGCTTCGGTGTTACATGTGAAGTAGGATATCAAAAAAAATTGGTTTTAAAGGAATATATAATTTAAAATAATTAGGTGTTATAATTGGACTATGGTCTCATTGGTTGAGTTGTTACTTCTTAATTAATATGTATTATAAGAGATAAATTAGTCTCCTCTTTATAATTACAGTCATTAGGAGTATTTACTCTCAGTAGATCATCATTGATCCACTTCAATTCATCAAGATCAGGATCATATTTGGTAAACCTTAAATCAATGGATGGAGTTTCAACCTCCTTGATTTTTAGGAAGGAAGTGAATGTTTCTATATCTTTCTATTTTTCTTTAGTCAAATTATGTTGAGTAGGTAGTAGGTAAACATTTAGTAGTGATCCCATATTTTCGCATTTACTCTGGTTATGGGTGTGCACACCTTTTATGTTGGTATGAACCATGACTCATGTGAATGTCTCATCATTGTGTCCTTCTAGACTAGGATCATTCTCATACATGTTTTTTATGATGAATCCAATGTGGTTTAATAATTCATAACAAGTAGTGGGAGTCATTTATTCAGCCTCCTCATAGTATTAAGGGGATCTATTATCCTTGTAATATCTATCAATGGGTGTATTGAGACCCTCCTTAATATTTTCCTCCATGTTGATTCTTTTTGGATTATAAATTCAATAAATATTTGGTTGTCCCCCTTGATGGAAAATGACTTTAATAGACTCCTTAGTGACTTTCATCAAGCATTACCCTAATAAAAGAGATAATTCACATAGGGGGAGACAATTTTAATATACTTCTTATGGTTTTGACCATGGTATAGAAATTATAGATTTTCTAGGAGGTGCATGGGGAGGTGATATAAATTATTCTAGATCTATGGGTTGTGATTTATTATTTTCCTTCACCAATACATATTGGATTCATTATGATGGTCCTGAGGGTTTCGTTGGAAGCATTTCCCTCCATCGCTATGAGATATGGTTTCTCTAAAACTGCGATAGAGGCATATGTTATCATATCATTCTAATTTTCTGCCCCTTTTATTGAGTATGGGGTTGGTACAATTAATTTTATGGGTGTTAGTTTCTCACCATTGAAGGCTTCTCTATATTAACTATCATGGATTGCCTCAAATGAGATGCTTTCTTAATCATCTCGGATGGTTGATGTCAGATCCAATTAATGTCTTGCCCCTAAAAAATATTCCACTTCTGGACCTTTTGAGTTATAGGGTTTCACTAGATATACCAAGTATAATATGAAGAACCTAGATCTAAGACCCTTCTTATAAGGACCCGACCATAAACATTACATTATATTGAATTAAATGAATAATTCACAATAAGGAATTTTTAGGTTTAAAGTTTTAGAGAATTAGGCCATAACTATTACATTACATCTCAAAAATTACAAGGTAGAAACTTCTACTTAGTTTCCAATTTTTTCATAAAATAAAAACACTTAAATAAAGATTCATGTCTATTCCCATGTTTTAGACAACATGACTTTTTCTTGATCCCATCCTTGACCCTATTCATCTTTAAGTCCAGTGAAAAAACATTTCAAAACATTGGATGAGCATAAAAAGTTTAGTAAGGGTTATAAAAAAAAGAAAGAAAACATTATTTCATCATTGCATAAATAACATAATCTCTTTAACATACCTTATGAAATAAAAATATTTATGAATAACACATAGAAAAAATAAATCATAAAGGTAACTTGTGGCATCCATAACTTACTTACGTTGTAGCTATCACCACTACGTATGAAGTTACATTTGGAATACCCATAACAGTATATTCCCTAAATCTATTAGGAGAAATATTCATGTTTACCTCCATCACGTTACCCCATGCATTGGAGAGCAATCTCGGGCTCACCCGCCCAAAGTTTATCATGGAACCCCCCATATACATAATAATTCCAAAGAACCATAACATATTCATAACACATAAAACAAACATAAAGGAAATATAATATTTCCACATTTCAATCACAATATATCATTTAAATATATTGAAATAATCAATCAATTATTAAAACCATTTTCAATACCAATATACATAAAAAAGAGTAAATGGTATTTAATTTACTTTTAAAAACATTACGGCTTGTTAAGGAATCCCAAGATCAAATAATACTCGTGGTGGTGGAAAGGTCATTGTCACCGTTTACATTAAAAAGAATTTTTTTTTTGTTTTTTAGTAAAAATCATCATAGAAAAAGAATCCCTTTGAATTAAATGAAAATTCAAAGGTTTTTATACAGCATATAAAATATTGTCGTGTATTAAAACAAAATAGGCCTCAATGAAAGGAGATTGAGACGAAGTCCCTTACCTCGTGTCCGACATAACCTGTTCAATCTTTAATCTCCTAAATAATAAAAAAAAATCTACTTGCTTAAGATCATTTTTCAAGTATATTATTCCTTTTATATCACTTATTTCCATGTTATAAACTTTATGTAATCATTTAAGTTAATAATGGTTGTTTTGTCGGTATTTGGTACTTGAGTCAAAATAGACTTCTTATAATTACAAGTAGTTCACATGGTCAAAATTTAATTATATCAAGAATGATATTCAGGATCTATATATAATATATATCTTATATATCCTGTATATATATGTATTTATAACAGTACATAACATTTGGAGGTAAGAAATGAGATGCACCGTTCATGGGGAGGATAAGTCGTACGTATGCATAAACGCTAATTTCATTTATATTTATTATTTTAATGGAACTAAAAAATAATTATACATAGGTATATTATAATTCCATTATAATATAATATATAATATCATTAACTCCATTCTTTATATGTCCCACATAAGGCATTAATGAGTCATATCACTTGGAGGGGGCGGTAGTTCGCACTTCCTCAAATAAAATTATCACGTTTACCCATAATGGAAATCATAAAGTAATGATATAAATGAAAAATACAGAATAATAAAGAAAAAATAAACATAATATATATCATATATAAATATATTTCCATCTTAATTTCCACCCTAAGAGGTGGTAGGAGATAATTGAACAATTATCGTTTCGTGAGGCATTAGTTTTCCATCCCTAAAAACAGTATGTTGTTTACCCATTAGATGGAGGTGTGTGTAAGTGTACTTATAATAATTATTATAAAATATCCTATTATATTGAGGATACTATTTTTTATAAAATAAAATAATAAAAATATTTTAGGGGTTGGAGAAGTAAAATAAAAGAAAAGAATTTAAGAGAAATTGTTACCTTTAAATCAGGTAACTCCTTTGGTTTGAAACAAAAATGACTTCCTAAAGTGACTTCTACAAAAGTTAAGGATTCAAGGTGGAATATAGGGATCTTGAGTTATTATTTGGGTAGGTTTTGGAAGATCCAAGGGGATTGAGAGGTGTTAGGAATGGGTCAGAGTTGAGGGCTTTTTATAAGGGGGAGGAGGGGCTCTTTAGGAAAGTGTGAAAATATTATTTTATTATACAACAATTATCATTTTCTAAAGGTCAAAAATGTATTAAAGTATAAAATAAGATGACTAATGGTCGAAATAAAATCATCTTATAAGAATACGACATGTTTGGGATATTATTTTAATATTTATAATGTTATTTATTTAAATCATTTATTAATGAGGTAAACACTAAATCATTATTCTGTCATAAATAAGTTTATTTATTTGATGTCAAAGAATTATAAAAAAATAATATGATGTAGGAAATAGTTTTAGCTTTCCAAATAATTTTTATAGTCGAAAATATAACTTATATAACCCTATGTAAAAATTAATATACTAAAAAATATTTTTTTGTCATTTTTATCTTCACTTTAAGTAAATTAAAATAATGTGTCATTATAACTATTAAGTGGATCCATGGGGTCCCAAAATAGACCCAAGGATGCCCATTGTCATACATGATTCATTAAATAAGGTCAAGAAATGTGTTAAGGTAATTTTTTTATTATTATGTTATTCTATTTACCTTTAATTACCCTATTTACCTTTAACCGCGGTAAATAAATGTCAAAAGTTACTATTCAACATAAATTATTTTCATCTTATTGAACCAAATTTTACTTATTAATAACAACCATGTATGTTTGATTTTCAAAATTCAATTCACCATAGTGGTAAAATTTCATTTAAATGAAAATGTCAGTTTTTAACTACTAATTAGTGATTTCACTATTCATCAAAAGTTGGAGTTTTTCAGAAAACTTCCAAAAATTCATCCTAAGATATATTAGATATTCTGAATTCAAAAGTGATGTCTATCTTATCAAATTAAAAACATAGAATTTTTATTAATTAATTTAAAGTTAATTCCCGTTGTAAAGACAAAAAGCGTGTTTTTAAGAGATATTAACTATTAAAAGATTGACAGTTGTTTATGTCCAATTTCAAAGTGAAATTAATTACAATGACCAAAATTTGATTAAATGATAAAAATATAATATAGTTACACTTTAAAACCAATGATAAATATAATCTAAACATATAAATATATTAGATTAAAACAAAATTTTGAATTAACATACAATATTTTATACTATTCATCAAAAATTGAATTTTATCAAAAAAAATACCAAAATATTACCCAATGTAAATTTTCATGTCCCGATTCTAAATAAAAATTTTATTTTGTAAAAAATAACATATAAAAGTTACAAAAACTATATTTAAATAGGTTTCACCATTAAAAGGCTGTAAATTGACCTTATAAAGAATATTAGAATATTTATGCTTAAAATTAGATTAATTCACATTTTAAGCCTCTAAAATTTATTGAATAAATGTAAAAACATTTAACAAACATGTATAATAATATTTTAGTATGTTCTATTCATTCCCTCCAATACAACAGCTAGGCGTTAACTACATTTAAAATAATATTATTATATTATTAGAGTGCAACGTATGATTTTAAAGAAACCCGGTGTTGCGTATCGGGTACGCCATCAAACATATCAACCTCTTTAAAGTAAAATTAATATTTAATTCACAAATGTTAATGATTATGAAAATTTATTATTCTTTATTTACCAAGGATGTTATATCCTTCCCCCCTTTTGAGAATTGCGTCCTCAGAATTTTAAAATTGGGCTCGAAAAACTCATTGAAAGTCCCACATCGGAAAAAGAGTCAATAAATATATCACATTAAAATAAAGGAAGATAAGTAAAAAGGTCACCAAAAACAAAAGATACTAGTATTCCATGAAAACCTGGATATAGAGGAGAAAACAAACCATCATTTTCTGATAGATAGTGATAGAAAACATGATTAGGAGAAAGTTAACTACCATAAAATCACCAACTTGTGTTGGGTTAAACGGTATTTGATTCACCAGTAGGAAAAGTTAACTGATAAATTTTTTTTTTAAGTTACTTTTCATAAAGTTGAGGAATTTATTTATGAGCTTAACTAAAAACAAAATTAAACATACTTACTTGTCATTTCAACTTTCATCATTTACTAAATTCCTTCCACAAAGTCATTTTTTCTTCAAACAATGAGTATTCAAGATGACTTGTTCACATTGAAAGTGAAATAATCAACTTCAAGAGAATCACATAATCCATAAAAGATGAACTATATTTTTTCTCTAGTCTTTATAAATTTACCAAAACCAAAATGTTTCATAGAATATCAGATAATCCCCAAAAATGATAATCTTTTACCAAAAGAAAAACAAGTCTTAATCTGAAAAAAATTCAAATGACACCCAAAGTTCAAAAAAGACCATTCAATAAAAAATTGTCCATAAAATTCATCAAAGTAATTAAAACTAATATTGAAACCCAAATCTCATAAGGATTTAATCATATAGTCTTCAAAGATAAATCATAACATTTTTCTCTAAATAACATCAGTTACTCTTAAAGTCTGATATTGAAAAGTAATAAACCTAATCATATATTCTCCGTGATAGGATAATAATTTCCATATATAACCCAAAATAAACTTATTCTTGATTCATAAAATCATCTAACTAAAAATAATTATTCATACTAACCAGGGACTTCACGTATTCCAGTGGTAGGCAATAAATCCCAGTCGCACTTTGGTTGTGGGTTCGATTCCCGAAGATTCATCCGACATGACGAGTTGTCATGTGGTCTGTGTGTTGTCCTTTTTGAAAAACTATATAAATTTATAAAATTCTCAAAAAAGATATAAATTCATCAGAAATAACCATAACATATTTTAACCACAAGTTTTATCGAATAACATTCATTTTGTATCCCAAAATGCTTTAACCTATAATTGCCTCAAATTCAAGGATCATATAACCCCAAATGGTTCTTTATAACTATATTCACAAAAGCAAAGATAATTATTCCTTGAATAAAATTTTCATATATCAATCTTTAGGGTTACACATACTATAAAAATTCTTCTAATGTAATCCCATCATCAAAGGAGCCTTAATAATTTTTAGCATTTCACCATCCGAAAATCTACCATAACACTTGAATACATTATATGTTGAGTTCTTACTCATTCAATGTTCTTCATGATCCATTAACCATTACTTTCCAACTTATTCTGAAATTATTCTTTACTATAAACAAAATCATGAATCATATCCTCAGATTCAATAATGTTTAAACATCAGTTAAGAAATAGTATACCTTTCATTGGTCATTTTTAGTTTCCTCATCCTTAATTAGAATGGAATTAGGTATTGGTAAGCATATATTTGTATGATCCAGGTGATTTCATTCCCAAAAAATCTTCGTAGGACATCTATTTGTATAATGAAAATGTACACCACATTTAAAACATTCAATTGTTCCCTCATAAAGAACTTCTTTCCCTTTATTAGAGTCAAATGGATGCTTCCTTTTTCCATGGAAGGTTCTTGCATTATGAAAATCACTACCACATCTATAGTATCTTCCCATCCCTTTGAAATATTTTCCTATGTGTTTCTTTCCACAAACTTGACAAATAGGTTTTTGAATATATTTATCTTTATCATTATTACATAAACTTCTGTGGGGATTTGTTTCTCACATATATGATGCCTTATAAAAATCACCAAGGTTCAAGTGGTCAATCATGACTCCAGATAGTTGGTTCAGAATAACAACAAGAGTTATCATTGCAGCTCCCATTTCATTTAGTTCCTCATTCAGAAAACTATCATAGTTTTCTTCAAATCCATTATTACTTTGGTTCCTTCTAGATCCAATAATTTACAAAAACCAAAAGGTAAGTTTTTGTATATTAGTAAAATATTCATATAATATATTATGAGGAGGGTAAATACTAAGATATACTTATTCATGTTATTTTAAACTCATTCACTTTATCTAAAATAACTATGGATCTTTCTAAAATCCTGACCATTATGGTAATGTCACTTATGCTTAAAGAACACCCTAACCTCTAAATTTATTTAATTGACCACTGATACCAACTATAAGGACCCAACCTTAAACATTAAATAATCATTAATTAAATGAATAATTCACATTGGGTATATTTTCATGTTTTGATTTTTAGAGAATTAGGCCATAACTATTACATTAAATCTCAAAAATTACAAGGTAGACACTTTTACTCAGTTTATATTTTTTTCATAAAATAAAAACTCTTAAAAAAGAGTCTTGTCTAGTCCCATGTATTAGAAAGCATGAATTTTCCTTGATCCCATCCTTGACCCTATTCATCTTTAAGTCCTGTGAAAAAAAAATTAAAAACTTTGGATGAGCATAGAAAGTTCATTAAGGGTTATAAAACAAAGAAATAAAACATTAGTTCATCATTACATACCTAACATAAGATCTTTACCATACCTAATGAAATCATAAGATTTATGTATAACACATAGAAAAAATAAATCATAAATTTAACTTGTGGCATCCATAACATACTTACGTTGTAGTTGTCATAGCTAAATAGGGAGTTACATTTGGAATACCCATCACAATATATTCCATAAATCCTTTAGGAGAAACATTCACATTTACCTCTGTCATGATACTCAATGCATTGGAGAGATATCATGGGCTCACCCTCTCTATTTTGATCACGAAACCACCCATATACAAAACAATTCCCAAGAACCATAACATATTAATAACAAATAAAACAAATATTAAGGAAACATAACATTTCCATATTTCAATCAAAATATATCATTTAAATATATTGAAATAATAAATCCATTGTCAAAACCATTTTCAATACCAATATACATAAAAAGAGTAAATGGAATTTACTTTACTTTTAAAAAAATTACGGCTTGTTAAGGAATCCAAAGATCAAATAATACTCGTGGTGGCAGAAAGGTCATTGTCACTACTTTGGTTAGAAAGAAACAATCTTTTTTTCGTTTAGTAAAACGCTTCGTAGAAAAATATTCCATTTGAATGAAATGAAAATTCAAAGGTGTTTATATAGAATATACAAGAACGATGTGTATTAAAACAAAATATGCCACAACGAAAGGAGATTGAGACGAAGTCCCTTACCTCATGTCTGACTTGACCCGTTCGTTCTTTAATCTCCTTCATAATAAACTACAGTTAATTTCTTCTTGAGTAAGATACTTTTTCAAGTTTATTATTATTTTTATATGACTTATTTCCATGTTATAAACATTATTTAATCATTTAAGTGAATAACAGTCATTTTGTTGGTATATGGTACTTAAGTTAAAATGGACTTCTTATAATAACAAGTTGTTCATTTTTTCAAAATCTCATTATATCCAGAATGATATTCATTATTTAGATATCATATATATCTTATATATCATGTGTATATATGTATTTATAACAGTACATAACATTTGGATGTAAGAAATGAAATTCACATTTCATGGAGATGGTAAGCCGTATGTACACATAAACGCTACTTTCATTTCAATTTCTTATTTTAATGAAATTAAAAGATAATTATACATAGGTATATTATAATTACATTATAATATCATATAATATATCATTAAATTCATCCTTTATACATCCCACATATGGAATTAATGAGTCATATCACCTTGAGGGGGAATTAGTCCGCACTTCCTCAAATAAAATTATCGCATTTACCCATAATGGAAACCCTAAAGGTATGCTATAAATGAAAAATATAGAAGCATAAAGAAAAAATAAACATAATATATATCATATATAAATATAGTTCCATCTTAATGGCCACCATGAGAGGCGGTAGGAGATAATTGAACAATCATCATTTCGTGAGGCATTAGTTTTCCATCCACATAAACAGTATGTTATTTACCCACTAGATAGAGGTGTGTGTAAGTGTAGTTTGAATAATTATCATAAAAACATCCTAATATATTGGGTATATTGGTGTTGTTATAAAATAAACTAATAAAAAGTGTTTAGGGGTTGGATAAGTAAAATGAAAGAAAATAATTTATGAGAAACTGTTATCTTTAAATGAGGTAACTCCCTTTGGTTTGAACCAAAATCACTTCATGAAGTGCCTTATGCCTATGTTATGGCTTCTAAGTGGAAGATAGGGATCTTGAGAGATTATTTGGGTAGGGTTTGGATGATCCAATGTTCTTGAGAGGTGTGAGGAATGGGTTAGAGGTGAAGGATTTTTATAATGGGGAGGAGGGGCTCTATAGGAAAGCGTGAAAATATTATTTTATTATATAATGATTTCTAGTTTCTATTTAAAGACCCAGAAATTCCGTGGAAATTTATTTCTTAAATACATGGGATTTTTACGAGTCCGACAAAATTTATGGCGCTTGATTCCGAGTCTCGGTGTGCCCGGAATCAATTTCTGAAGTTTTCTTTGGGTATGTTCAGTAAACGTACGAGCGGGATTTTATAACTTTTGAACTGGTGCTCGGAACAGAAATTCAAGGGCACCATTGACCTCACAGATCCATTATTCTCTTAAGAATACTTTCACCTCGACAGTAGATGGTCGAGAATAAAATTTAGTTTTTGGCTTTTTATAAAAAAATAATAAAATAAAGAGTACAACACTTTATTGTATTTTAATCTTCCATGTGTGTGATTGTTGGTTAAAACCTCCACTTGGGAGTTGGAGGTGGGACCGCCACACCCTAACCTCCCATGAGAGGTTATGGTGGTGGATCCCACCCAAATATAACCTCTCGTGAGAGGTTACGACATGGGGACCACCCGAGACCATAACCTCCCATTTAAATAATAGGGGTGGGGACCACCCGACCCCTATTAATGGGAAGAGAGTATAACCTCTCAAATCTCCCTAATTTATGAGGGATAGCCTCTCCACCTACCCCATTAATTAATTCTCCAACCTCTTGAATTAAATTGGATGAGCCTTTAAATTTATTTCTTCCTTTTTGAATTTTGTGCCAATATTAAAATAAAAGAGAATCTATTATTTCATGGGAATATATAATTTTGTTGGAAGAAGAGGATTAAAGGATTCATGGAGAAATCCCCCAATAGAGAACCATTCTTCCATTGAAGAACGAAGAATGTGTTATTCCAACGAATAAGTCTCGTGGCGATTCATCTTTGACTTCTACCTCAGACACCTACCGACCTACCCTCTGCAACGTCATCAACGAGCCGACGCATCTCCAGATTTGAGACGTGTAGCGGACACGACGAACGACGAATCAAAAGCTAGGGGTTTATTACATGTTGAAGTTGTACCTTTTTCTAACCTTTTTTAATGGATAATAAGGGATTGTTGCCAACATATTATTGATCATCTTCTTCTCATGATGAGCCAAATGATATCTCCCTAAATGCGGAAGGTGTGGGCCAACCTATCATGGGTCGACATCCTCCGTCGAACACGCTCTTCTTTTGATGTTCTACGGTATGGCGACATATCACGATGAGATAACGGAGGCGGAAACGACAAAGGCCATGCTACCCGCGGCCTCCACAAATCGCGTCGCTAGCCCGAGCTCCGCCGAACCGGCCTGCACGCAGTATCCCGACGCACTGCTCGACGCCCAGGCCGCCTGCCCGCGGCCCCTCGGCGCAATGCCTGGCACTCGGCCGCCGGCCAGCGCCCTGCCCGGTGCCCCCATGGCCTGCCCAGCCACTGTCGCACCCTCCCGGCACCCCCACAGCCCGCCCAGCCCCAACCGCGCCCTGCAGAAACCCCCGCAGCCAGCCCGGCCCCTGCCGCGGCCTACCCGGCGCCCCCATGGCCTGCCCAGCGCCCTAACAGCACCCCTGTGGACTTCTCGGTGCCCAGTGGATTTCCCAGCCCCTGTCGCGCCCTTCCAGGTGCACCCTCGGCCTACCATCGCTCCACGCGGCCTGCCTCCAGTCTCCAAACCTGTTCGACCTCTTGGGTCGATTCACCCGAGCCACACCCCTCGCGGAGCTGGCCGAACTGGCCCAGGACTTTGTGCCGAGTCACCTATGTGGCGACCTCCGGGCCGAACCGCCCTCATGGTCTGCTTGGTTGGGCCCAGCGGACCAGGACAAACTTAGCGGGCTGAACCACCCAACACGTTGGGTCAGATCCAGTGGGTCTGACCGGGTCGACCCATACCAGGTTGGCCCAGACTAGGATGAGTCGAGTCGGTCCGGCCGTGTCGGACCGGACCCGAGCCCACTACTGACCCTTTTAACTTCTTGGGCCATATCATTGGCATTGGACGTCCGTTTGATGAACCTTCAGCAGCTCCAGTATTCTTGGAGCAAAGTCTTCCCTTTGAGGAAGTCCCATTGGAGTTTGGGTTATATTTGAGTTAAGGTCAGGTTGGATCATTCACGAATCCAACAGGGACCACGGTACCAAAAGGATAATAACTCACTTACTGGACGTCTGATTGACGCGCCATCAGTTGCATTGAGACCTCTTCGACGTGGCTAACCTTTGAGATACTTCTACGTAGGACTTCGTGACAGTTGGAGTATCGACCAGTATCTTGTGGAGCAGATCCTTCCAAAGGCAACCACACAAAGTATAGAGATCAAGTAGCTGGATGAGACCTGACGACTGCTTGACCTATTCGACTTGGAGTGACTCGACTAGCCCAGTGGGGAGAGCCTCTGTGTGAGCATGGTAGACCCACTGTGTGGAGAACCTCTGTGAGAGCGTGGCAGACCCACGATACTAGATAGGAGGAGTACCTAAGTAGGCTACGGGGGGGAGTGCCTCTATGTGAGCACGACAGAACCTTGGTGGGGAGTTCCTCTGTGTGAGTGCAGAAAACCCATGGTACTCGACAGGAGGAGTAACTCAGTAGTCCAAGGTTAGTGGGAAGCGCCTCTGTGTGATGATACAGGCCCACAATACTCGATAAAGGAGGAGTACTCCACCAGCTGTGGTTTTGATAATGAAAATCCTAGTTTGAGATGAGTTAATGACTTTTGTGTTTTCCTCATGATTGAGATGGGTTACTAGATAACTTAGGTATATGTAGGGGCATATACCAATGTAATGGTTATCCATTGATTTCATACTTTGGGGTTTATCCTTGTTGGATTCTATGAGACCTTGAGGGTCTCGGGGTCCCTACATAGTATCATTATACTCATCCCTGCACAGGCTATGCCCACACCTCGTTGTATAAGTTGTAGATAACGAATAGTGATGACTGAGGTAGAGAGTATCGGGACTAGACAGTACCCGGATGTGGACCACTCGGTGTGACGGTAGACGGAGGAGACGGGCGAATGGGAGTGTTGAGGAGGCCATCTGTACCTATCCTTATAGTAGGAATCCTGAAGGATGACCTAGTAGCTTCTTTACTATTTTTCAATTGTACTTTCTTTCAGTTGTACTTGTACTTTCATGTTGGGCTTTTATTTCCGGCTCCTTTTACATTCCATAACTTCTTTTGTATACAGTTTTACTTATTGATTTTCTTCCAATTGTGTACTCTGATGTGTTTTTTTACAATTATAAAGGCAATGCCTTCCACGTTTAGAAATTTATTCCTTTGGTGCTAGTCACCATCCCCTGGGCTATGGAAGGTGGGCTTGGGGTAGTCACGATACGGGCCCAGGGGGATGGTTCATGACAAATTGGTATCAGAGGAGTCAATTCTACCACAAAACTTAAAACTATGATCTTTCTTTCTATGAAGCAATAGTGTTATGGGTATTGAGTGTGGTTTTTAGTTCAGGGAGTCTAGTGTTGGTGCGGGCGGCCAACGTATCCATACACCAGGACCCTGAATTTACATTTCTAACTCAGTGCACTAAAACAATGATTGTGTGCGTGTTTCCAAAAGTTTTCTTTAATTCATATCAACTAGGTCATCTCAGTAGGTATAATCTTTTGACTGTGTCACATCTGTTTCTTTCAAAATTCCTCCCCACGGATGACCAGTTAGAGCCTCGAGAGTCGTACATACTGACAGCCCACTGAGTGGTGATTCCTCGGTGTAGGGACCTTTACCAATGGAGGCACCAACGTTAATACTTCCCGTTGGGCCACCGATGACACCATCCCAAATAGAAGATGATGCACGCCACTTGAGCACGTTACACGAGTTCCAGTGCCAGAGGCCACCAATGTTCATGGTAGAGATAGACCCACAAGCGGCTGAGGATTGGCTGGAGGCTGTGGTGAGAGTCTTTAGGCTAGTAGGGACACCAACAGACTTCACGGTGATCATTTTCGTGAGTCTCTTTCAGGCTGCAGCAGGTAGACTGTGGAGCCTGATGCTCCATGTGCATGACAAGGCAACACTACTCTGGGCAGACTTAGAGAGCCTGTTTTGGGCAGAGTTTGTCCCAGCCACTCTTCACACAGTGCAGATACAGGAGATACTGCATCTACAGCAGGGTAGCATGACGGTGGTGTAGTACTCATCGAGGTTCAACAACCTCTCACAGTACTCCACAGATATGGTGCGGGGCCCAATCTTTAGAGATCGAACCTTCAAGCAAGGGATCAGGTGAGAGATCATAGCATCGATGATCTCCCTCAGCATCCCAATGAAGGCAGGGGTGTTAGAGAGAGCCCTCCTATTATATAGTTTCATTGCTGAGCAGTCACCAGCAGCGAGACCCACTACTAGTCGACATGCAGCGGAGTCTTCTGTAGCTGGCAGTTGAGAGATGTTGCGGAGGTCCAAGAGGACCATACCTATGGGTGGATGACCGCATGAATCAGGATCGGTTGGGTGGGGAACCCAGATCAGAGACACACATGCCAGTAGCAGGAAGTGTTACTCAGGCGGTGGGCAGGGTCACATGGCTCGTGACTATCTGACCCGTCATTTAGATGATCACCGGATAGTTGAGGGACCTCCCCAGCAGATTCAGAGGATCGAACGGGGCAGTCCACAGGGAGGAGGCGGACGTGGCAGAGGAGATGGACGTGCAGCTGGTGATGGAAGACGTTATGAGGTGTTACCACCGCCACCACCAAGTGGTCCACCACGACCGTAGGGAGCAGGTGGACAGGGGAGAGATCAGCTTCAGGTAGCTGAGGCCTATGATCACGGTGCTCCAAAGATGATTTAAGGTACGGTCAATGTCTATTCCACCTTAGCTAGAGTTCTTATAGACACAGGTGCTAGTCACTCTTTCATATCCGCATCCCTCATTCAGAGCTCAGAGATTCTAAAGGATATGTTAGTTTGATCCTTATGGATAGAGACTCCTACGGGAGATGATTCGATGATTACGCACTGGTGTCAGTAGTGAGAGCTTACTCTAAGAGACGAGAGCTTCGTTTGGGATCTCCTAGGGGCGGTGTTGAGGCCTTATGATATCATCTTGGGTATTGACTGGTTATCTACTGTCTATGCTCAGATTGACTTTATTAGGCGAAAAGTGTAGTGTGTCTGCACAGATGGGACTAGGTTTACCTTTACTGGTGATAAGGGAACCTTTACAGCACATGACAGACTTACTTGGAAGAGGGTGCAGCCGATCACTCATCAGTTGGCCTGCCTTACCCTCAAAACAGTTGACGTGGACAGTCCGAGCTATCCTATAGTGGTGGACCAGTACGCTGATGTTTTCCCTGATGATGTTCCAGGACTACCTCCTCACAGAGAGGTGGACTTATACATTGACTTTTAAATCAAGATGACCCCAATATATACTCCAGCAAATCGAATGGCTCCCGCTGAGCTTTGTGAGCTGTGGGTACAGCTAGAGGACTTGTAGGGGAAGGGATTCATCTGGCCCAATGTTTCTCCCTGGGCAGCCTTGATTCTGTTTGCCAAGAAGGAAGATGGGAGCTTGAGGCTTTGTGTTGACTACTATTGCCTGAACCAGGTGACCGTGAAGAACAAGTACGCACTCCCGAGGATTGATGACCTCTTTTATCATCTAAGGGGAGAATGGTTGTTCTAGAAGATAGACCTTAGATCAGGCTATCACCATCTTACAGTTCGAGATGAGGATGTGTAGAAGACAGCCTTTAGGTATTGTTATGGCCACTAAGAGTTCCTGGTTATTCCTTTTGGTATAACCAATTCCCTAGAAGTGTTCATGGGACTCAAGAAAAGGATCTTCCAGCCATACCACGATCGCTTTGTCATAGTCTTCATCAACAAAATTCTTATATACTCAACTGATGAGGTGGAGAATTCCTACCATTTGCAGGTAGTACTGGACACACTCCAAGAGCACCAGCTTTAATGTAAGTTCTCAAAGTGACAGTTTTGGATTGGAGAGGTTCACTTCTTGGGACACGACATATTGGATGCTGGAGTTGTAGTGGATTGAGTGAAGATTGAAGCAGTACTTTCTTGGGAGCCACCCAGGAGTGTGACAAAGGTACAGAGTTTCCTGGGATTGGCTGGATACTATCGGATGTTCATTCCAGACTTCTCCAGAGATGCATCACCACTATCAGCAATGAAAAATTAGGGGAAACCCTTTATGTGGTCAGAGAGATGCCAACAGAGCTTTCTAGATCTATGGTAGAGGCTGACTAGCTCCCCCATCATGAGTCTTACAGATGAGGGCATAGGGTACATAGTTTACTGCAAAGCATCAGAGCCTGGACTTGGGTCTGTCCTGATGCAGGAGCGAGCAGTGATCACTTATGTTTCTCGAAAGCTGAAATAGCATGAGCAGAACTATGCTACCCATGACCTAGATTTAGTAGCAGTGGTCTTCACCTTGAAGATGTGGCAGCACTATCTGATGGGAGAGCATTTTACCGTGTATTCTAATCACAAGATTCTCAGGTATATCTCCTTTTAGAAGGTCCTAAACATGAGATTGCAACATTGACTTGAGTTTCTCCAAGACTATGACTTCGAGAGAGTTTATAATCATTGGAAGGTGAACATTGTTGCAGATGCACTCAGTAGGAGGACTGGTATACAGCTGCTAGGAGAGGCGACAGAGCAGCTGGCTGCTTTCCATATATCCTTTGTGGATAAAGATGGAGCAACATTCCTATAGTCTCTTACGGTCACTCCCCCACTTCTTCAGCGAGTCAGGGAGGCACAACATGGGGACACGGACCGTGAGACATGATGTGCTCAGATATCAATAGGGAAGGCACCTGATGGATTTTCTAAAGGTGAGGATCACGTCATCCTCTTTAGAAGACATACCTTGGTACCAGTGGCACTTTAGGAGGATGTGATGAGGGATTTCCACACATCCCCTCTAGCGGTACATCCATGAGTAGTGAAGATGTACCAGGACCATCGACGACAGCACTGGTGGCCAGGTATGAAAAATGTAGTTGCGGAGTTTGTCTCACAGTGCCTCACTTGTCAGGAAGTGAGAGAAGTGCACCAGGTACTAGCAAGCTTGGTTCATCCTTTAGAGGTCCCAATGTGGAAGTGGGATGGGATATCCATGGACTTCGTGACGGGACTTCCACGTACATCCAGGGTTCATGACTCGATTTGGGTGATCGTTAACTGACTCACCAAGTCGGCCCACTTCCTACCGATCAGAGAGTAGGGTTTATTAAAGTGAATGGGACGCCTTTATGTTCAAGAGATTGTGAAACTACATGGAGTAAATTCCTCTATTGTCTCTGACCGTGACACATGGTTTACTTCTCGGCTATGGAAGGGGTTGTAGGAGGCTTTTAGGACACAAATTCACTTAAGCACCGCCTTCTATCCTCAGATTGATGGTCAGACTGAGCGAACCATTCAGACCCTTGAGGACATGCTACGTGCATGTGACCTCGACTTCGGTCACATCTAGGAGGATCACTTGCCTTTGGTGGAGTTTACTTTCAACAATAGTTGTCATTCCACTATAGGGGTGGCACCTTTTAACGCCTTGTAACGGCCGACCTTGCAAATCACCCTTGTGCTGGACTGACCCAGGGGAGTCAGCACTAGTGGGACCAGAGATGGTACGAGAAACTACGGAGAAGGCTCAGATCACCCAGGAGAGAATAAAGACTACACAGAGCAAGCAGAAGTCGTATGCTGATAAGAGATAGAGACCTCTAGAGTTCGAGGATGGTGACCAAATCTTTCTATGGGTTTCACCACGACGAGATCTACAGAGATTTGGCTGAGGTAGAAAGTTATCTCTGAGATTCATCGGACCTTTATAGGTCCTCAGTAGAGTAGGCAATGTGGCTTACTGCTTAGCTCTTATACCTCAGTTCCACCGGGTGCACAATGTCTTCCATGTATCTCAGCTGAGGAGATACGTGCACAACCCTTCCCACATCATCGACCATGTAGTGCTGGACGTCGACGAAGGGGAGACTTTTACAGAGGTTCAAGTGGAGATTGAGGATCGATGGAATCAGTGCCTACGTGGATGGTTGATACCTCTTCTGTGTGTACGTTGGCATCACGGGAACCTCCAGGAGAGCACATGGGAGAGGGAGGCTTAGATGCGTGTTCAGTAACCTAATTTGTTCCCTTAGTTCGAGTTGTAGCTTACAGGGCGTAAATCCCTGAGGTGGGGAGAATGTAAAGACCCAAAAATTCCATGGAAATTTTTTTCATAAATACATGGGATTTTTACGAGTCTGCAAAAAAATTACAGCGCTTGATTCTGAGGCCTGGTGTGCCCTGAATCAATTTCTAAAGTTTTGTTCAGGTACAGTCAATAAACGTACAAGCTGGATTTTATAACTTTTGAACCAGTGCTCGGAACATAAATTGCGGGGCACCGTAGAAATCGCAACGCCGGTATTCGCTTAAGAATACTTTCACCTCGATGGTAGGTGGTTGAGAATAAAAGTTAGTTTTTTTCTTTTTATAAAAAAATAATAAAATAAAGTGTACAATAGTTTATTTTATTCTAAGATTTAATCTATGTGATTGATGGTTAAAACCTCCACTTGGGAGTTGGAGGTGGGACCGCCACACCCTAACCTCCCATGAGAGGTTATGGTGGTGGGTCCCACCTGAATATAACCTCTGGCGAGAGGTTATGATGTGGGGACCACCCGAGACCATAACCTCTCATTTAAATAACCGGGGTGGGGACCACCCGACCCCTATTAATGGGAAGAGAGAATAACCACTCAACTCTCCCTCATTAATGAGGGAGAGCCTCTCCACCTTCCCCATTAATTAATGTGTTATCCTCTTGAAATAAATTAGAGGATCCTTTTAATTTATTTATTCCTTTTTGAATTACGTTCCAAGATTAAAATAATAGACAATCAATTATTTCGTGGGAATATTTCATTTTTTGGAAGACTAGGATTAAAGGATTATTGGAGAAAACTCCCAATAGAGAACCATTATTCCATCGAAGAATGAATTAAGTGTTCTTCCAATGAAGAACATCGGCGAAGATTCTTCTTCGACTTCTACCTCGGACACCTATTGACCTACCCTCCGCAACGTCATCAACGAGCTGACACAGCTCGGGATTTGAGATGTGCGGCAGATGCAACGAATGACGAATAAAAAGGTAGGGGGTTTATTACTTGTTGAAGTTATACCTTTTTATTACCTACTTCAATGGATAATAACAGATTTTTTCAGACGTATTATTGATCATCTTCTTCTCATGATGAACCAAAAGATATCTCCCTAAACGTAGAGGGTGCTGACCAACCTAACATGGCTCGACATCCTCCATCGATCTCTCTCTTATTGTGAGGTTCTACGACATGGAAAAGTATGACGACGAGGTGATAGAGGAGACAACGACAAAGGCTGCGCTACCTGCGGCCTCCGCAAATCATGCCACCGACCCACATCGGCCTGAGCTCTGCCGAACCAGCCTGGCCGCGGCCTCCCGGCGAACTGCCCGACGCCCCGGCCACTTGCCCATAGACCCCAGTGCCCTGCTTGATGCCCTTCCTAATGCCCCTGCGGCCTACCCGACCCCTATCGCGGCCTGCCCGGCGCCCATGCGGCTTTCCCGGCCCCTACCACGCCCTACCTAGTACAATCGCAGCCTGCCTGCGCTCCGCGTGTCCTGTCGCAGGTCTCCCAACTGGCCCAACCTCTTGGGCCAAGTCACCCGAGTCGTGCTCCTCGCGGCGCTGGCGGAACTGCCCTCGTAGTCCGCTGGGTCGGGTCCAGCAGACCATGCCAAACATAGCGGGCTGACCCGCCCAACGCGTTGGGTCAGACCTAGCAGGTCTGACCGGGTTGACCAAGACCATGTTGGCCCATACTGGGATGGACCGAGTCAGTCGGACCGGGCTCGGGCCCACTACTGACCCTTTTACCTTCTTGGGCCATATCTTTGGCACTGAACGTCCGTTTGACGAAACGTCAGCGACGCTGGTATTCTTTGAGCGAAGCCATCCCTTTGAGGATACCCCACTAGTGTTCGGGGTATATTTGAGTTGTGGTCAGGTTGGATCATACACGAATCCAACAGCGCCCATAGGACTAAAAGGCTAATAACTCACAGACCGGGCGTCAGATTGACGCGTCGTCAGTAGCGTTGATACATTTTTGACATGGCGGACCTTTGAGATACTTCTACGTGGGACTTAATGACAATTGGAGTATCAACCAGTAGCTCGTCGATCAGATCCTTCCAGAGGCGAGCGGACAGAGTACAGAGATCTAGTAGCTGGCTATGACCAGATGACTGCTTGACCTATTCAACTTGGATTTACTTGACTATCCCACTGGGGACCGCGGAATACCCACGGTGGGGAGAGCCTCTATGTGAGCGCGAGAGACCCAAGGTACTCGATAGGAGGAGTACCTCAGCAGGCTACAAGGGGGAGCACCTCTGTGTGATCGTGGTAGACCCGTGGTGGGAAGTGCCATTGTGTGAGTGCAGCAGACCCACAGTACATGACAGTAGGAGTAACTCAGTAGTCCATGGTTTGTGGGAAGCGCCTCTATGTGATGTGGCAGGCCCACAATACTCGATAGAGGTGGAGTATTCTACCAGCCGTGGTTTCAATAATAAAAATCCTGGTTTGAGCAGATTAAATAACTTTTTTGTTTTCCTCATAATTGAGATGAGTTACTAGATAACTTAG
This sequence comes from Viscum album, assembly GCA_963277665.1. Lineage (NCBI taxonomy): Eukaryota > Viridiplantae > Streptophyta > Magnoliopsida > Santalales > Viscaceae > Viscum > Viscum album. The sequence continues at coordinate 1,474,705,049 of OY728135.1, forward strand.
GTATATGTATGGCCATATACTTAAGTAATGGTTATCCATTGATTTAATACTTTGTGGTTCATCCTTGTTGGATTCTGTGAGACCTTGAGGGTCTCAGGGTCCCTACTGAGTATCGTTATACTCACCCCTGCATGGGCTATGCCCTCACCTCGTTGTGTTGGCTGCCGACGAAGGACAGCGCTGATTGAGGCAGAGAGTAGAAGGACTAGATGATACCTGGAGGTGGACACTCGGTGTGATGGTACACAGAAGAGACAGGTGGATCAGAGTGCTGAGGAGGCCATCTATACCTACCCTTAAAGTAGGAATTCAGAATAATGACCTAGTAGATGCATTACTTTTCTTCAGTTGTACTTGCTTTAACTTGTACTTTTACTTTACTGTTGGCCATGTATTTTCGTCCCCTTTTACATTCCATTACTTCTTTTGTATACAGTTTTACTCAGTGATTTGCTTCCAGTTGTGTACTCTGATGTGTTTGTTTACAATTATAAAGGAAATGCCTACCTATTTTAGGGATTTACTCCTTTGGTGCTAGTCACCACCCCCTGGCCTATGAAATGTGGGCTTGGGGTAGTCCCGGTACGGGCCCCAGGGGACGGGTCGTGACAAATTGGTATCAGATGAGTCGTTTCTACCGCATAACTTAAAACTATGAGCTTTCTTTCTGTGAATCAATAGTGTTAAGGGTACTATGTGTGGTTTTCAGTTCAGGGAGTCTAGTGTTGGTGCGGGTGGCCGACATATCCATACTCCATGACCCTGACTTATGATTTCCAACTTAGTGCACGAAAACACTGATTGTGTGCGTGTTTCCAAAAGTTTTCTTTAAGTTAGATCAACAAGGTCATATCACCTAGTATAATATTTTGACTGTGTCGCATGTGTTTCATTCATAATGTCTCCCCGCTGATGACCAGTTAGAGCCCCAAGAGTTGTACATACTGACATCCCACCGAGCGACAAGGCCTCGGTGCAGTGCCCTTTACTAGCGAAGGCACTGGCGGTACTACTTCCCATTGGGCCACCGATGCTACCAGCCCTAGTAGCAAATGATGCACGCCGCTCGAGCGCATTGCACGAGTTCCATCTCCAGAGGCCACCCAGGTTCAGGGGAGTGACGGACCCACAGACGGCTGAGGATTGGCTGCAGGCTACGGTGAGAGTTTTTAGACTAGTAGGGACACCAACAGACTTCATGGTGATCCTTGTCGTGAGTCTCTTTCAGGCTGAAATAGGCAGATGGTGGAGCCTGATGCTCCAGGTGGATGACCAGGCGACGCTACTCTGGGCAGACTTCGAGAGCCTGTTTGGGTGGAGTTTGTCACAACCACTCTCCGCACAGAGTGTATATAGGAGCTACATCATCTACAATAGGGTAGCATGACGGTGGTGTAGTTCTCAGTGAGGTTCACCGACCTCTCGCGCTACTCCACAGATATGGTGCGGGACCCATTCTTCAGGACCCATACCTTCAAGCAGGGGCTCAAGCGAGAGATCATAGAATCAATGATCTCTCTCAGATGCATGATCAGTAACCTCATTTGTTCCATTAGTTTGAGTTGTAGCTTATGGGGACGGAATGCCCTAAGGTGGGAGAATGTAAAGACCCAGAAATTCCATGGAAATGTTTTTCTTAAATACATTAGATTATTATGAGTTTGCAAAAATTTACGGTGCTGGATTCTGAGGCATTCTGTGCCTGAAATAAATTTCTGATGTTTTATTCAGGTACGTTCAGTAAATGTACGAGCGGGATTTTATAACTTTTGAACCATTACTCGGAATAGAAATCTGAGGGCACCGTTGAACTCACAGCACCGATATTCACTTAAGAATACTTTCACCTCGACGGGATATGGTCGAGAATAAAATTTAGTTATTGGGTTTTTATAAAAATAATAATAAAATAAAGTGTGCAACACTTTATTTTATTTTAAGCTTTTATGTGTGTGATTTTTTGTTAAAACCTCCACTTGGTAGTTGGAGGTGGGACCGCCACACCCTAACCTCCCATGAGAGGTTACGATGGTGGGGCCCACCCTGATATAACCTCCCATGAGAGGTTATGATGTGGGGACCACCCAAGACCATAACCTCTCATTTAAATAATAGGGGTGGGGACCACCCGACCCCTATTAATGGGAATAGAGTATAACCTCTCAACTATCCCTCATTAATGAGGGAGAGCCTCTCCACCTTCCCCATTAATTAATGTGCCAACCTCTTTAACTAAATTGGAGGAGCCTTTTAATATATATCTTCCTTTTTTAATTACATGCCAACATTAAAATAATAGACAATCTATTATTTCATGGGAATATTTCATTTTGTTGGAAGAGGAGGATTCAAGGATTATTGGAGAAAGCTCCCAATGGAGAACCATTCTTCTATCGAAGAACGAAGAACGCGTTCTTCCAACGAAGAATGCCGACAAAGATTCTTCATTGACTTCTACCTCAGACACCTACCAACATACCCTATGCAACATTATCAACGAGCTGACGTAGCTCGGGATTTGAGACGTGCATTGGGCGTGACGAACGACGAATCAAAAGGTAGGGGGATTATTACATGTTGAAGTTGTACCTTTTTATTACCTTCTTCAATAGATAATAAGGGATTGTTGCTGACATATTATTGATCATCTTCTTCTCAACGATGGGCCAAATGATATCTCCCTGAATGCGGAGGGTGCGAGCCAACCTAACCTGGCCCGACATCTTCCGTCGATCTCTCTCTTCTTGTGACGTTTTATGGAAGGGAGACGTATCATGACGAGGTGATGGAGGTGGAAATGACAAAGGTTGCGCTAACCATGACCTCTAAAAATCACGCCGTCATCCCGCGCCAGCCCGAGCTCTGCCGAACCGGCCTGCCCGCGGCCTCCCGGTGCGCTGCCCGGCGCCCAGGCCACTTGCCCACGGCCCCCCAGCACACGGCCTGACGTCCAGTCATTGCCCCCGTGGCCTGGTCGGCCGTTTCCGCGCCCTTCCCGGCATCGCCGCGCCCGCCTGTCGCTCTTCCGGCACCCCCACGGCCTACCCGGCCCTTACGGCAGCCTGCCAGATGCCCCCACGGCCTGCCCGGCCACTGCCGGCGCCCCAGCGGCCTGCCCAGCCCTTTCCGCGCACTACCCGGCACACCGGCGGCCTGCTCATGCTCCGTGTGGTCTACCGCCGGTCTCCCAACAGGCTCGACCTCCCGGGATGAGTTTCCCGAGCCGCGCCCCTCACAACGCTGGCCAAACCAGCCCCAGCCTTTGGGATGATTCACCTATGTGGCAATCTCCGTGCTGAATCGCCCTCGTAGTCCGCTGGGCCGGACCTAGTAGACCAGGCCAAACTTAGTGGGCTTACCTGCCCAACGCGCTGGGTCAGACCTCGTGGGTATGATCGGGTCAACCCAGACCAGGTTGGCCCAGACTGCATTGGGTCGAGTTGGTCCAACCGGGTCAGACCTGACTGGAGCCCACTACTGACCCTTTTACCTTCTTGGGCCATATCATTGGCACCAAACATCTATTTGATAAACTATCAGTGGCGCTGGTATTCTTGGAGCGAAGTCATCCCTTTGAGGATACCCCACTAATGTTTGGGGTATATTTGAGTTACGTTCAGGTTGGACTGTACACGAATCCAACCAGGCCCCAGGGACTAAAAGGCTAATAACTTTGAGACTGGGCATCTGATTGACGCTTCGTCAGTTGCATTGAGACCTCTTCGATGTGGAGGACCTTCGAGATACTCTTACGTGGGAATTCGTGACAGTTGGATTATCGACCAGTAGCTCGTGGAGAGGATCCTTCCATAGGCGATCGGACATAGTACAAAGTTATAGTAGCTGGATGAGACTTGACGACTGTTTGACCTATTCGACTCGGAGTGACTCGACTAGCCCAGTGGAGAGAGCCTATGTGTGAGTGCGGCAGGCCCATGGTGGAGAGCACCTCTATGCGAGCACGGCAGACCCATAGTACTTGACAGGATGAGTACCTCAGTAGGCTATGAGGGGGAGCACCTCTCTTTGAACGTGTCAGACCTGTGGTGGGGAGAGCCTCTATGTGAGCGCAACAGACCCATGGTACTCGAAAGGAGGAGTACCTTAGCAGTCTATGTTTAGTGGGAAGCGCCTCTATGTGACGCGGCAGGACCATTGTACTCGATAGAGGAGGAGTACTCCACCAGCTGTGGTTTCGATTATAAAAAACCTGGTTTGAGCAGAGTCATTGAATTTTGTGGTTTCCTCAGGATTTAAATGGGTTACTCTATAACTGCCGTATATGTATGGGAATATACCTAAGTAATGGTTATCCGTTGATTTCATACTTTTTGGTTTATCCTTGTAGGATTCTATGAGACCTTGAGGGTCCTGGGGTCCCTACTGAGTATCGTTATACTCACCCCTGCACGGGCTATGCTCGCACAACATTGTGTTGGTCGCAGACGATGGACAGTGCTGACTGAGGCACAGAGTAGCAGGACTGGACAATACCCGGAGATGGACCACTAGGTCTGACGGTACACAGAGGAGACAGATGGATGGGAGTGTTGAGGAGGCCATCTGTACCTACCCTTCAGGTAGGAATCCCATAGGATGACCCAGTAGCTGCTTTACTTTTATTCAGTTGTACTTGCTTTCAATTGTACTTGTACTTTCCTATTGGCCTTGTATTTCCGGCCCCTTTTACATTCCATCACTTCTTTTGTATACAATATTACTTAGTGATTTGCTTCCAGTTGTGTACTCTGATGTGTTTGTTTACAGTTATAAAGGCAACACCTTCCCTGTTTAGGGATTTACACCTTTGGTGCTAGTCGTCAGCCCTTGGCCTATGGAAGGCGGGCATGGGGTAGTCACGATACGGGCCCTAGGGGACGGGTCGTGACATTCTAAAGGTCTAAAACTTATTAATGTTTAAGATAAGATGACTCATGATCAAAATAAAATAATCCAAAAATAATTGGAAAGGTTTCAGATATTATTTTAAGCTTTATAATATTATTTATTTAAATCATTTATTAATGAGGTAAGCACTGAATCATTATTGTGTCATAAATAATTTTATTTATTTTTTGTCTAAAAATTGTAAAAAAATAAAATGATGTAGGAAATATTTTTATATTTCCAAATAATATTTATAGTAAAAATGATAACATATATAACCCTATGAAAAAAATAATTTACTAAAATATATTTTTATGTTATTTTTTTCTTTACTTTAAGTTAATTAAAATAAAGTGTCATTATCATTCTTAACTGGCTCCATGCGGTCCCAAAATTGACACAAGGATGCCCATGGTCATTCATGACTCATCCAATAAGGTTAGGACAAGTGTTAAGGTAATTTTATATTATTATGATTTTATTTTTAACTTGAATTACCCTATTTACCTTTAACTGCGGTAAATAAAAGTCAAAAGTTACTATTCACCAAAAATTATTTCCATATTATTGAATAAAATTTTATATACTAATAACTACCATGTATGTCAGATTTTCAAAATTCAATTCATAGTAGCAGTAAAATTTCATTTAAATGAAAAAGTCAGTTTTTAACTACTAATTAGTGGTTTCACTATTTATCAGAAATTGATGTTTTTCAAAAAACTACAAAAAATTAATCCTAAGATATAATTGGTATTCCAAATTAATAAATGAGGTCTATTTTACCAAATTAAAAACATATAAGTTCGATTAACTAATTTTAAATTAATTATCGTTGTCAAGACAAAAAAGAGTGCTTTTAAGAAATATTAACTATCAAAAGATTAACACTTGTTTATGTCTAATTTCAAAGTGAAATTAATATAAATGACTAAAATTTGATTAAATGGTAAAAATATAATCTAATTAAACTTCAAAACCATTGAAAAATATAATCTAACCATATAAATAAATTATATAAAAAGGCAGTTTTGAATTAAAATAATATATTTTTCACTATTCATCAAAAATTGAATTTTATCAAAAAATACCAAAATTTTACCCAAAGTGAATTTTGATGTCCCGATTCTGAATAAGAATTTTATTTTGTCAAAAGGAACATATAAAAGTGACCAAAACTATATTTAAAGAGGGTTCTCCATTAAAAGGCGGTAAATCATCCTTTTAAAGAATATTAGAGTATTTATGCTTAAAATTAGATTAATTCACATTTCAAGCCACTAAAATTTATTGGATAAATGTACAAAAATGTAACAAACATGTATAATCATATTGTATTTAGTTCTATTCATTATCTCCAATACAATGGATTGGCATTAACTACATTTAAAATAATATTGTTATTTTATTAGTGTGCAATGTAAGATTTCAAAGAAACCCATTGTTGCGTAATGGGTACGCCATTGAGCATATAAACACCTTTAAAGTAAAATTAATATTTAAATCAAAAATATTAATAATTATGAAAATGTATTATTCTTTATTTACCTGGGATGTTACACTTCCAGTGGTGATAAAATTAAAAGTTGTTCTTCTAGATGAACTAGACTAACTATCAAGTGGGGTGAAGTGTAAGCCTCTATACCCCCAACTTATAACATGAACATCAGGTGGAGTGTTTAAAATTATCTAGCATAGTGCAACCATGAATTTAAGGTAGGAAAATTTGGCGTCCTTGTATTTCCTTCTTGACATTGGATGTCAAGAACCTTAGAGGGTGCTAAGTCGATTCCGTGGTAGATCCCACTTATCACCTTCACATAGTTGGAGTGTTACCCATAATAAAAATACTTCAATTATAGATTATAAAGGGTCATTTACATATTCAAGTGTGGATAGGGTATAAAATCCACTTTCAAAGTCTTTAAAATGTTATACAGGGTGGTATTTATGTTCTAGAACAAAACCAATATATTATCATCAGTTATATCATTCTACATAACAATGGAATTTTTCTCATCCTTGGAGGGGGACTCCTCGGCCTGATCTGACTATAGTGGTAATTTCGTAGACACTCTATAAAGGGAATCAGTTTCATTCGAAAACTATATTACTATAATAGAGGGTAAAAATTTCCGGGGAGGGGTAGAAAATTACCTTTACCCTAGACTATGCTTTGTTTAGGGTGTGATTTCATCAGTCAGTGATAGGGAACTTGGTCCAACATACCTCAAACTATCAAGTGCCTCTCGATATAAGGGAATTCTGAGAGTAGTGTTGGAATGGGATGGACCTTCATTATGGGATAGGATTTCATTGCGAGGATGACTTCTATAATGATCCCCATGGGGAGTAATTCTAGGGTTATCTTTATATTTTCCATATTGGGAAGGTTCTATATTATAGTTTGTTGTCACATCACAGGAAGAATTTATGAATTATATTCCATTGGGAGAACCTCTATGGTGGAATTTTGGGTTTTTATGGGGGATTCGCTCATGATTACCAATTATTGATAGGTTTTAAAGAAGATGACCTTTTTTTCATTATTCTACATGTTTTGGGGTGGAACATGGAATATTATACTTTTGGGAGGATTTATATGAATATCTGTATGGTAACATGGAGAGGAACTATATGGATGGTACTTTGGGGAAGAAATATATATTTTTTGTGTCTATTCTACAAGGAATACCTATAAATAAACTATCAAAATTCATTCAAGGAACTAAAAAACACTAGCATTGATTGGGGAAAGAATACAAGCCTAGTCCTAGGTAGTAATATTCCCTTGATGGGAACTCCTAGATATCTATGGTTGGGTGACTGGGAAAAATACTCAATAATAATTAGAGTCACATAGTGTGGGAAATATATTTCATTCCTCAGAACCATCCTATGAAACCTTGTACCTATCACCAAAATATGTAGATGGATTTCTTTGTAAATTCTTAAAATACGTTGGCCTACCTTGAAAAAGTTGTCAGGAGTGGGGTTATGAGACTACATATGGTTTTTAATCATTGTTTGAATATATCAAAATGATTACTAGGTGAGGATAAGAAAATGATCTTACTTATCAATGGGTTCCATCAAGATATGTTGATAGACACAATGTTCATGGGAAGGAATGAATGGTTTTCCCTATATGGATTCTATAATCCACTTTTGATCTCCACTAACAAGAGTAAGAATGTGGGAATTATATTAAGATGTTGTAAAAACATTTCAATGATCTCATAGTGTATTTGTTGTGATATAATCCTTCCCTAGAGTGACTGTCATAATTTTCTAATAAAATCTAGTAGGAATGAGACTATGGGTCTCACGTGGTATTCATTCATTACCAGAATATGTTGATAATCCTTCTGAATGGGAGTGGGAATATATTCCCACTTCTAAGTAGCCTATGAGATGTACCAATTACATACATTAGAGCTTTTTAGGTTCAGAATATGGTCCTACCACATAATGGTCGATGGTATATGCAAGTGTTTATCTTTAATTGATTCTAGAATATACTATAAAAATTTCAAGATTTAGGGAGACATATAATCTTATAAATCCATTTTAGAAAATATATATTGATGGAAACTTGTGATGAGAATAGGAATATTTTCTCGTTCTTCCTTATGAAAGAGAATATGATCCCATTTCTATCCTCTAGTTGTATTTTGTATATTCTGACCTTCGTTATTGGTGGAATCCAGAATAAGGTCTTTCTCCCAATATTTTACCAGAGTATGATGTCATGTTCCTCATGATGCTTCCAGGATATGATGTCGGGCATGTTTATTGTGGGTATCAAAATGAGCATGCCCTTTATTTTTCATCATAATATAATGTTGGGATTATTAATTGGTATTGGGGATATGGGCCTACTCTTTCCCTTCTAAGGAATTTTTACCCTACTGAGACCACTAACATGGTTTATGGGGTTGAGTGAATGAGGATAAGAGTTTTTGTGTGTCTTACTCATATAATTCCTAAGGTGTAAGGGTCATAAGACATTGGCAGTGTTAGTGATCGATAAGAGATGTCCAAGGTGGATCATAGATCATGGTGATGATTCAATGTTCCCCATTATTCATCTCCCTAATATTAAAGTGGTAGTCATTATATCCCTTTAGAGAAAGTATTCTATAATAGTTATAGGTGATGAATATCTCCACTAGATTTATCATGGTACTCTATCAATGAGGTGATCCTCATGGATGAATTTCTTGGATTCTCTCATGGGTTGCCTCCATAGTGGGGATACTACCATATAGGTGGTTATTTCTTACCAAAGTGTTCTCTGCTATTTGTTTTGAGAAAATAAGTATGTGACAACATTAACTTGTTCCTTGGGGATAAATCATTTATAGTGGGTGTGGAATTCTTGGGATGCCTTAACTATTGAAAAGCAGCCTAAGAGTCACCACAATGGCCATCAGTTCATCTCGACAACATATCATGCAAAGGAATTGAGATGAATAATTTCATTTTTAGATCAAATAGATATCTCACGAGGATTCCTTAAAGTATATAAAGGATTATGAACCACAAATAAAAAACCAGTTAATATTAAATCACAATTTAGATCTTGGTTAACTAATCACTTTCATGGGTAAAATATTAAGAATGGTTTTACCATTGGTTATGGATATTTGAGTCATCAATGACCTAATTTAAAAATCAAATTATTCATATATACTTTACCAATAAAACCATATAATTTATATTGGTTGAGAGGATGGGACATAAGGATCATCACATGATTTAGAAAGGAATTATTTCTTACTCCCGAACTCTCATGTAGATTTAAGATATTTTCATGGATAATTATCAAGCCCCAGTGCTAGACTAATTACCATTATGGTACTGATTGATCATATACATTAACTGATGTCAAAAAATTTATTTATCAAACGTTCTCTATATTTTTTACTATTAATTAGTGAATTTTTCCAATCAACATATTTGGGAACTATGGAATTAATCACCTTCCATGAAGGTAGTGGGTGTTTTGGTGATGGTATTGGGCCCATGATTGGGGCTTACTATGTATCCTTGAGAAAAGAATCAGAACCCATGTAGTATAGTTAAACATAATTGTGATGGAATATATTTTATGTTCATGCGAAAAGGATCATTTTGTTCTTTCTAAGGTCATATATACATGACCATTCCCAAGTAGTTTAATGTCATACAGAGTGGAATTATAGGGAGAATGTTCCAAATGATGGTTAGTGAGAGACTTACACATGAGAGACCATTTATGGTTATTGTCAATGGGAATATAACCCTCTGATAAATGATATCTTATAGGGAATATGTCCCTTGGAGGAAGGATAATTTGATTCCTAGGGAATATTTATTGTTGGAGATTTGTTTGACCCACAAGAAATATGGTCAATTTAGCTTAGATTTTATGAGGGACGTGTCCTAGTGAGGGTGGGTTTTATTGGGAATATGTCCCAATGAATATATGGTTCTATAATTTTATATTGTAACCTTAGAGAAGAATCCTATATATCCTGGTTAAAATTAATCAAAATCAAAATAATTTGAGTTGCATAGTATAAATACATGTGATTGGATTATGACATGTATATTAATTTCAATGTAGTGAGGACACTTACATGTAGTTTTATAACATGGTACTATGATTTTTGTGTCTCATGATAGAAAAAATATATGTTTTATCAGGGATTACTCATGAGAATACTAGATATAATTCTCATATGAAATATGTCACTATGAGAAGATGGTTTCATGGGGGATATGGCCTCATCATTATGTTTTGGGGATTATACATGGTTTTCCCGATAGTTTATCCTACTCATTGGAAATGAAAAAGTATAGGGTATGGTTTGTATTACAAGGATTATGGACCTCTAAGTGGTATAGATCACAAAAAATATGTCTCATTCTGTAGGAAAGTTTCATGATGGAATTGGATTTGTTAGAATGATTTTGGGCTTGAACATGGTCCTCCAACCTTAGTGTGTCTCATTAATGGATCATTTAGGATATGATAATTAGTGGGTGAAATATTTTTTTGGAACCATGGTCATCATATGCATGAATTGGAGTATGGTATGGTTTGTGTTTGTTGTCAATCCTAAGAGAAAGTTCAGAATGTGTGCTAGCCAAGAGATCATACAAAACAAGCAGATAACAGTATTGAAGGTAGCATTATTTTCCAGTGTTTTCCAAATTTCTAGACCTCAAAATTGACAAATTAAGAAAAGTTTTTTTGGAAAATATAATTGCGCACCTAAGACTTGGAGGCTTGGAAACTTGCGTGCCATTTGATTTTCAAGACCATATCATCAAAATATGGCAAAGGAAGAAGGGGCGCCCATGTTTTGTGGTTAGTCGTGCAAGTGACTAGCGCAACAAAGACTTGCATGCCGAAACTTGTGCGCTGAGGGAAGACTTGTGAGCCTCCATGCAGGGTATCCGAATGCCTATAAATAGAGGTCAACCCCTCCTCATTCAGCATAAATTTTGGACTTAGAGAAAATCAGAGCTCCGGTCGCACAGGTGTAGTGGTCGCGCAAGTGGTTGTGGGTCACGGAAGTAGAGGTTGTGCGATAGTTTTTTTCTACGCGTCTAAGGTGGTTTGGGTGAGAAATGGGGTGATTCGCGCAGGTTTGGAGTTGGTGAAGGAGGTGTCGTGTAGGTGGTTTGGTGACACCTGCATGCCAGGATTTGAAGAAGCACGACAGTTCATAGTTGCGTGCCAAAACCTGTTTGGGTACAAAAGAATGTGATTCGAACAAGTTTGAAGTTGAAGAAGTGATCTTCGTGCAAGTGGGAGAGGTGAACTTTCACACCATCTTGAAACTTGCACACCAGGCTTAGAGAAGCGCGCCAGGTGTTGTTGAAGTACGCCAGTCTTTTTGGGCCTGCACGAAAGCTGAAATTTTACCCGATACCGTTGGTGCAAAGTGAGATTAGTCTTCAGGTGGAAGTTGGACTTCATCAAATAATCTACATACAAAAGAGGATGTATTAATTAGTGATGATGTAGAGACCTCCTTGTCTATAAACTGAGTGGGACTTCACCAAAGGCAGTGAGTGAGGGGGAGTCAACGGGAGTGACCCGAGGGATGCAGTGAGGTATCCCTGAACCTTTGTAATGGCAGTGAGCCTAGGAGAGAGTGACTGTGCCCGAACCTTTTTAATCCATAGATAGTGAAGTTTTTAGTGGAATTTCGTATGACCGACAACCATTCAGCGTACGCTCCTTGGACGTAGCCCTTAGTGGTGAACCAAGTAAAAAGTGTTGCGTCATCTCTCTGCATTTGAATGTTTTCTTTCTGATCATATTCATCATAAAATTTTAACAAGTTCCTACCAATTTGGGGACAAGATCCATCACATTAAAAGAACAAGTTGTCACCCTGATTCACCCCTCCTCTTTCAGGGTGTCCCAGGGTCCTAAAAGTGGTATCAGAGGGTAAATGTTGCTGGTGTTGAACTTTCCTTTGTCGTCATGGAGAATAATGTCAATGTCAAGGGAGTCCCTCTCTTCGACGGAAGTAAATTTCAGATCGAGAAGAATATAATGAGATCTAATCTAAGATCCCTTTGAATGGAAGTCCTTTTTTCCACTGGGAAAAGTATTCATGTTATTGATCCAATAGGTCGGGCTATGACGGATGCTGATAGAAAAATTCTTGACGCTGATGCTAAAGTACAGAATGCTCTCACCACATCCCTTTCAGATCAGATCAATATAAAGGTAATGAGTTGCACCTCAGCAAAGTCCATGTGGGATAAACTTGGAAATATTTATGAAGGAGATAGCAAAGTGAAGGAGGAAAAACTACAAGTCCTACACAATAGGTTTGATGATCTAAAGATGCATCCTGATGAGAATGAAGAATCCTTCTTCAATCGAATTACTGAAGTGGTTGGAGCAATTTGGGTTCATGGTGAAGAAATCAAAGACGTTGACATTGTAAAGAAAATATTAAGAAGACTTTCACCCCTATACAATGCAAAGGTGTCATCCCTTGAGGAAAGAGATCTTTCGAGACTTTCTTTGGATGATCTATTGAGATGCCTAGTGGCATATGAAATGAGAGTCAAACCATAAGATGATACTACATGAGTAACCATGAAAATGGAGTTCAAATCCATGGAGAAACAGAAAATTTCAAAATATATTAGTGGTGAAGACGATGAGGAAAAATAAATTCTTTCTTTCATTGCCAAGATGTTCCAGAAGGGAAAAGGGAAATTCACAGGGAAGTTACCTCTAGCTTTCTTTCATTGTGGAAAAGTTGGGAACATAACTTCTTAATGCTTAAGAAAGATCGATGATGATGATAACGATGCTGAAAACATTGAGAAGCCTTAGAAAAGGGTTTTCAATAAAAGAGACATCAAATATAGAAAGAAAGTTCTGAAGAAAATTTTTGTCTATGAAGTGGATGAAGATGATAATGAATTATGTCATGAAGAAGAACCAGAATATAAAACTAGGAACCATGCTTCAATGATGGCCACTATTGAAAAATCAGAAGACACTTGTGGAGAAAATCAGTTGAAACTCGTGAAGATCCCGAGTTTCAACTTAAGGATGCTATTAGTAAGAATTATATTAAATGTAAGAGTTAAAATAAGTTAAAATCAATTATAGAAGAATCAACTGAATATGTTGATCAACTTGAAGTTGAAATTGAATGACTGGAATAATTGGTGAAAGTACAGTCTAAAATTCTTGAAAGCAGTGATGATGTAGTGGATCTGAAACTGAGAATTGAAGATCAAGCAAAGTTCATCAATGAACTCACCTCCAGACTAGAGGAAAAGTCCAAGACTGCTGAGCGTCTTGAGGAGGAAGTTGTTACTATTAGGAGTAATCTTCAAAAAGATTAAATTTAAAAAGAATCAAGGAAGAAAATACAGTTTAGAATGTTCTTAGATCTTGATCTATTGGATAGAGAAAAATGTGGCTCTAATGGATTTGAAAAGATTTTAAATGATCAAAGACCTTCCTGCATGGGAAATAGTGGAATTGGCTGAGGAATAATCATCAAATGCTACAAATAAAGGTGACCAAAATAAAGGCATGCTGAAAGTGGGTGATGTGTGAAAGTCTTCTGAAGTGATGAAACAGAAACCCCCAATTCGATCTGAAAGAAGAAAAGATTATTATCCTCAAGCGTCGTGAAAAAAAAGCCTTCATACTATTATCCCATAGAATAAGGAATGAGGAAAATATAAGCGAGAAGACATTTCCTCTCATGAAGTGTTAGTTCTATAGATATTTGGGCCATTCCATGTCTTATTTCAAAGAGGCCTGAAGCTATCTGAATGGAGAAGATATAGGAGTTCAACAGAGGAGAACAAATTCATATCATAATTCTTTTAGAAGAAACAATTTCTATGAATATTTTTTTCATTGTTCTAACTTTGGTCATAAGGCTGTTAATAGAAGGCAGAGAAGGGACATGGACACCTCATACCGAAGTTTGAGACAAGTCAAGTCTCTTCAGCAAGATAGTGTTGCTCTTTCAAACAAGTTTTCTCCTCTCAAAGAATATTTTGACTATGAAGAACCTAAGTACACAGAAGAGATAATTGAAAGGCCATCAATGCTCTATACTCAATCCAATGTCTCATGGAAAGAAAGGAAGAAAATTGAGAATTCCAACCTTGGAGAGGTGGCCCTCAAAGCTACAAAAAGAAACTGTACCTGGATTCTAGATAGCAGTTGTTCATATCATATGATAGGTAATGCTGGGAAATTAACAGATATCAAAAGGAAGGTTGATGGTATGGTACTATTTGGTAATGATGGAGCTCTGAAAATCAAAGGCAGTGGAAGTACTGAATTAGCTAATAGAGAGATAAAGAAGACTAGATTTCTTTATGTAGATGGACTACATCATAATCTACTCAGTGTGATTCAACTCTGTGACTCGGATCTTATAGTTACTTTTAATCAGAAAGGCTACACTATCAAGGGAAAGACAGGGAATGCACTTATAAAGGGATGGAGAATAGAAGGAAGCTTATATCAGGTTGATAGTAAATAAAATGTTTGTTACATGACTGTTGAAGAAGAAAAAAAATTTTGGAATTAGAGTCTGGGTAAAATCAATCAACAAGACATAGAGAAAATATAAAAATTGAAAATTGTCATGGAAATTTCCAGCTTGACGCATGAGAATGAAGAGTCTTGTGATGCTTGCATTCGTGGGAAGCTGGTCTTCAGTTCATATCGGCCAAAGAAGAAAAGGGCATCCCATCTTCTTTATCTAATTCATACAGATGTGTGTGGGCCGATAAATGTTACTAGATTTCATGGAGAAAGGTACTTTGTCCTTTTCATATATGATTACAGAAGAATGACATGTGTAATGGTCATTCATAGGAAACGACAAGTGCTTGACTGCATGAAAACATATCGACGAATCGCTGAGAATGATACTGGACGAACAATAAAAGTGTTGTGATCTGACAATGGAGGGGAATACACGTCCATTGAATTTGGAAATTACCTGGATATGCATGGGATACAACATGAGGTTGCTACTGTAAGAACTCCAGAACAAAATGGAGTTGTTGAACGAAGGAATCAACATGTGAACAACATGACACGAACCTTGCTGATTGAAAGTTGTATTTCACAACATTACTAGAAAGAGGCTGTTCAAGCTGTAGTATATATTAAAAATCGAATAGGAATTTATATGGGTGAGGCAAAGAAACCATATGAATTGTGGCATGGAAGGAAACCCTCTTTGAAATACATTGGTGTTTTTTGAATTAAATGCATCACTATGAACAAAGAAGGAAATCACGGAAAGTATGGTGACAATGCAGATGAAATAATTTTCCTTGGATACTCATTGAAAAGCGAAGCCTACAAGTGTTTCAACAAGCATTTAGGAAGGATTATGGAAAACCGTGATGTTAAGATAATTGAAGATAAAACCACAAATTCTTCAAGGACGTCCTATGCTGATGTGATAGAATGTGGGGAAGAAAGTGAACTTGGAGAAAATAAAAATACATAAATTGAGGAAGCTGTAAAAAAACTCAATAGTCACATCATGATGTTGACTCATAAGAAGAATCTAAAGAAGAAAATATGGCTAGAGAGAATGCAACTGAACTACACAGGAGAAATTGTAGAGCAGATATTGATCCATCTAACATAATTTGGGACATGAGTGCACCCACTCAAACCAGGATGATGAGGAATAACCCGTAATCTGCATTTCTGTAAGTTGTGGAGACATCCTCATTTGAAAAACCTACAAAGGGTGAATCATAGGTGAAAGCCATGAATGAAGAGTTAGATTAGATTGACAAGAATCTAACATGGGATCTTTTCTAGAGACCCAATGGTCACAATGTGATTGCAACAAAATGGATCTTTAAGAACAAGTTTGATGATCATGGATGTGTTATTAGAAAAAAGGCATGAATGGTATGTAAAGGATACTCCCAGATTGAAGGTGTTGATGTTGAAGAAACATTTTCTCTAGTGGCTAGACTAGAGTCAATCAGGCTTTTCCTTGACATGGAACTTCAAAGAGGATATAAATTATATCAAATGGATGTCAAGATAGAATTATTGAATGGATTACTCGAAGAAGAAGTATACATTGAACAACCAATGAGTTTTGTTCTTGGTACGGATGAAGCAAAGGTCTGCAAACTAAAGAAAGCTCTATATGGTTTGAATCAGGCACCACAAGCATGGTATTCCAGTTTGGAATCATATCTCAAGAAGCAGGAATACAAAAGAGGGGGAGTCAACCATAATCTATATGTGAATAATTCTCCAAAAGATGAGTTCCTAGTTCTCTTCGACATTGATGATATCATATTTGGTGGAAACAGGAAAAAATTAGTGGATGAATTTGTCAATCATATGAAATCAGAATTTGAAATGTCTATGACTGGGGAGCTCACATATTTCTTGGGCTGTAGGTGATTCCAAAGAAGGATTACACTTTCATTTCTTAGGAAAAGTATGCAAGAGAGCTACAGAAGAAGTTTAATATGAAAGACTCCAAACCAATGTCAACTCTGATTGTAGTTAGAACTAAACATGGAAGGCATGAGGATGGGACCCCTGTAGATCCCACCATGTATAGGAAGATCATTGGTAGCCTACTGTACCTGATAGCAACATGACTAGATATTGTCTTTTCCACATGTCTTGCAGCCCGATTTTAGAGTAATCCAAAGGAGGAACATATGGAAGTAGTAAAAATAATCATGAGGTATATTCAAGGTACTCACAATTGTGGCTTATACTTTGTTACAGTAATGGGCCGTGAATTATCAACATTTTCTGATGTTGACAGGGCTAGAGATATTGTGGACAAAAAGTCCACCAGTGGTGGTGCATTCTATATTGGGAATAAATGTGTTGGCTGGTTGAGCAAGAAACAAGAATGTACTTCTTTTAGTACAGTTGAAGCTTAGTATATCTCCACCACAAATGCATTCACTCAACTTCTATGGATGAAGCAACAACTAAAAGATATTGGTGATGATATGAAACTACCAATGGTGATTTACAGTGATAACAAGAGAGCAGTTGATCTTATGAAGAATCATGTTCAACATTCTCATATTAAAACATATTGAAATAAGGTATCAATTTATCAAAGAAAAAGTTGATCAAGGGGTGATTAGAATGGATCATGTGGGAACTGATGAGGAAGTGGCTGATATCCTGACCAAGCCACTATCAACAACTGTGTTTGAGAAGCATCGGTTGAACCTCGGTGTTCATCCGCCTCCCAGTGCATAAGGTGGTTACGAAATTCCCCTCTCCACAGTTATGTTATTTTTTTAATCTGTTTATTGATACGATGCAGGTTTGTGGGGGAGATACTATCCAGGGGGAGTGAGGTCTGAGCTGAACAATGAACAATTACCAGTCTTTTGGTTTTTTGTCAATGGGGGAGAAAGTAATAAATTTAGGCATGTAATTCTTCTGTGACACATTGAGAATTAGGTTTCGGTGAGGAGGATGAGAAGGAATACATTGGAAGGAACCCAATTCATTCTTCCCCTCTTGTTTTCTACACCGATCATTGCTCATATAGACTTAGAGTGTTGGCTGTGTTGATTCTTGCGTTTATGGTTTGCCTTTGGCTGGTGCAACATTGAATTTATTTACTGATTGCCAACAAACCAAAAGGGGGAGAATTTTGGAACCATGGTCGTTCTATTCATTAATTGTAGTATGTTTTGGTTTGTGTCTCTTGTCAATCCTCAGAGAGAGTTCAGAATGTGTGCCAGCAAAGTGATCATACAAAACAAGCAGATAAAAGTATTGAAGGTGACATTGTTTTCCAGTGTTTGCCAAATTTCTAGACCTCAAAATTGATAAATGAAGAAAAGTGTTTTTAGAAAAGAGACTTGCATGCCGAAGACATGGTGGCTTGGAAACTTATGCGCCATGTGTTTTTCAAGATCAGATCATCAAAATATGGAAAAGGAAGAAGGGATGCCCATGTTTTGGGGTTGGTCGTGCAAGTGACTAGCGCGACAGAGACTTGCGTGCCAAAACTTGTGCACCGAGGGAAGACTTTTGCGCCGCCACATAGGGTATCCAAATGCCTATAAATATAGGTCAAACCATACTCATTCAGCACGATGTTTAGACTTAGAGAAAATCAGATCTCCCATCGTGCAAGTGTAGTGGTCGCACAAGTGGTTGTGGGTCACGCAAGTACAGGTTGCATGACAGTTGTTTGATGTGCATCCAAGGTGGTTTGAGCGAGAAAAGGGGTGAGTCGTGAAAGTTTGTAGTTGGTGAAGGAGGTGTTGTGCAGGTGGTTTGGTGACACTTGTGCTCCAGGACTTGAAGAAGCATGGCAATTCAAAGTTGTGCACCCAAACTGGTTTGGGTGCAAAAGAATTTGAGTCACACAAGTTTGAATTTGAAAAAGTGAGTTTTGTGCAAGTGGGAGAGGTAAAATTTCACGCCGTCTTAAAACATGAACTTCGGGCTTGGAGAAGTGCGCCAGGTGTTGTTGAAGTGTGATAGTATTTCTGCAGCTACGTGAAAGCTGAAATTTTTCCCGATACCATTGGTGCAAAGTGAGATTAGTCTTCAGGTGGAAGTTGGACTTCAACAGAGCATCTACATATAACAGAGGATGTATTCATTAGAGATGATGAAGAGACCTTCTTGTCTATAAACTGAGTGGGACTTCACCAATGGCAGTGAGCCAAGGAGAGTCAACAAGAGTGACCTGAGGGACGCAGTGAGATATCCCTGAACCTTTGTAAAGGAAGTGATCCTAGGACAGAGTGATTGTGCTCAAACCTTTGTAATCCACAGCTAGTGAAGTTTTTAGTGGAATTTGGTACGACTTACCACTTATCATCATATGATCCTTGGACGTATCCCTTAGTGGTGGACCAAGTAAAAGTGTTGTTTCATCTCTCTGCATGTGAATGATTTCTTTCTGATTATATTCATTATACAGGATTAACAAGTTCTTACCAACGTGGGAACAAGATCCATCCCATTAAAAGAAAAAAGTTGTCACCCTGATTCACCCCTCCCCTCTTAGGGTGTCCCGGGGTCCTATAATATTTGGTATTACACCTAAGGTAGAGGCTCATATATATATCTAATTACTTCTAACTGATGTTTATATAGAATGATGAAAGGATTCATGGGGGGTATGGACCCATGAGGAAGGTGTTGAGGCTTAAGCATGAGATGACCTTATATGGATATATCTCCCAAATTGATGTTTCATGGTGATGAAATTTTAAATGGGAACATTTATATAGGTTACACACAAGAAGTTTTATTAGTCCCATATTGATAACTTAATGGACAAGGGAGGTAAAATCAACATTTGGGCAACCAAGATGAGCCTCCTGATCTAGGAGGAGTTTCATGGAAGAACTTAAGATGATGACCCTTGTTATTAATGGTATATATGATTATAAACCCCTAATAAACCTAAAAATTTGGGAGTAAAATCAAAATATTCTTTTAATGAAGGTAAAAAATGATTTATGGGGTGAATACTACTATTCACAACCTGGTCATGTAGTTTAGGAGGCTATAGAGGACCTGTTTGAAGAGAACAATATTCATTTTTTCATCTTCTAAAAAAGTTAATAAGCCTATGAAATAATATACTCTTAGGATAAATTTATAATAAATGGTATATACCTAAGAATTTCAAGATTTAATGCATTAGTAACTTTACTGAAGTATTAGGGCACAAGATACGGTAAAGAATATGCACTTATCAAATAAGGTTTCAAAGAGGGGGTGGATGTGCTAATTCTTTTTGAAAGTGATTCTATGATAACCCAAGATTATACCTATGGAAAACACATAGGGACATTGGTGAAGTATCCATAGAACATGAATAGGACCATTGGTGAAGTGATACTTCCCCTCTTAATGTTTTTTCCTTCACCATATTACTATTTCTATCAGATGTAGAAAAATAGTTCCAACAATGTCAATGAAAAAAATAAAATAACCCTATCGAGGAATCAAAGTAAGGATTTAGTAGAAAACAACCAAATAAATGGATTTGAAATTAATTAATTAATGAATTAATTAACTAATTTACAATCATGTGATGGAGTTCATCTCAAATACTAGTTTCAAACTATGATTAGATCACTACTGGGTTAAAAATCATATTCTGGAAATAACTATAATGTTTAAATTCATCTATCATTTTTCGTTTAGAAGAGGTAATTTTTCCACACTCATGGGATAAATATTAATTTAAGTAATAAATTTTATGTATGCCATAAATTTTAATAGGCTAAAAAATTCACCATAACTTAACTCAAGTGTACAAATGACATAATGGGATCAATAAAAACATTATAAAAAAATTTCTATGGATATTTACTTTGGTAAATTTATTATTCTACCCCTAGGGTAGTCTGAGAACTTTGAAAGTCCAAATTGAGGTAAGTCTTAATCTGGGATAACCTGAGTCCCTACATGCTCACCACATATTAAACTTTTAATCTATCAAATGGAAAATATGGTGGTTCCTCGATAAGAAAGATCACAAAA
The DNA here is from genome assembly GCA_963277665.1 of Viscum album. NCBI lineage: Eukaryota > Viridiplantae > Streptophyta > Magnoliopsida > Santalales > Viscaceae > Viscum > Viscum album. The sequence goes on from OY728135.1 coordinate 1,474,725,981, forward strand.
TTACTTCTTGAAAAATATTTCCCACCTTTTTTCACATTTCCTTCTTCTCTAGAGGACATAGTTCTAAAAAAACTGGTACACCCCTTCCAAGGAAGAAAATATACTCTTTAATCACCATAGTTATAATCTTGAAATCATTTTTATGAAATACCATTGTTAAATCACACAAAAACTCTAAAATAAAGGAATGAACTATGAATGAAGGGGAGAAAAAATCCCTCAGATCATGTGGTAAGTATATATCTTAATAGAGTCTCTAAAATAACCTATCATAAATCACTAGCTGTTGGTGGGAGGATCAACTGAAGGAATGGTATCATCATGACACTACCTTATTGTAAAATCTAGCTATGAATGGGTATAACCATACATTCATAGAGTAAAATGATAATATTTAGAGCATATATAGATAATATGACATGGTAAAGACATGAAATATCATAACTAGCCACTATATAATAAATGTTACTACATTATTATACCCTAAAATGATGTCTTTGAGCTATGGGTCAACTAAAAGGTTATAAAAGTCCCATTAAAAGGATATTTCATCCATTTCACATATGATGGTATCCTTTATCTAATAACCAAACTCAAGACCCCCTTAATAACATTGTCCTAAATTATTTAACTAACCTCACATGACTACTAACTTCAAACTCTTTCTCTAGGACTTACCCACCCTAATACCATTATGTTATGACCTTACCCACTGAGTGCCTTCCGTGGATAAAGGTTAGTTAAATTTTCTACCTCAATCCCCCCCTTCAATAGGTTAATGGTTGGTGACTATCATCGAGTAGCCATATGATACAATTTGTGAGGCCTTAGCCTATATCAACCCATAATAAAGACATACCTCCAATGAAAAAAGTCAACACTAACAAAATATATATATATATATATAACTAAAATATATATCATGAATATCTAAAACATAAATTATAATTATAATTTTATATAAAAAATACCAAAGGAACTACACATCTAATAAGCCTCTGACTCTGATAGATATTAAACACAAAAAACATCCTCCTCACTATGTGAACTCCTAGATCAATATCTAGAAACAGAAACAACCCCCACCATCATGAACCACCATGATCCACTCTATATTGTTTAGAATCATAAATAATTTTCTCCAAACAATCCACTCCAACTCCACATCCACAGAGACCATATTTAAATTTTGTGTCATCTACAAAGAAAAAATAAAAGAGGGAAAACAATTCATGCAAGGGTGAGTATAAACATTCTCAATATACTACCCTAAAATCATAAAATGAAAGGAATGAAATTATTCAGATCAAGTACACTAGTACAAGAGGGTAAATCTAAGTATTTTAGGAAAATAACTGGATATAATCAACCATTATAAGTATTATTATTGCAATGAAGGCATAGGAATGTCAACTCTAATATTTAGAGGTCATATATCATGATCAAAAATGAATTATTGGAGTAAAAAAATCCAAAAAAGAGTGGAATATAAAATATTTTAAAGTACCAAACCCCTAGGATAGAGGAATCATTCCCCAAGTACACCGGGAAGTACTGAACTCTATCAAAAATTCAGGGGGATAGGAAGCTCATATATTCCAAGGGAGTACCAAACCTATGTCAATATGGAAGACCTATGCCCCAAATATTTAGTGGATTACTAAACTCCAAGATACATATGAGGGACCCACAACCTGATATAAACATTCCATGATATGATTAGTGACCCTGAGAATGGTCTAATCATCATGATCAAACATTATTTTGAGTTCTACAAAGATAAGGATTATAAACTATTCATATCACCTCATGAATCACATATGATATTAAAGACAAGGGTGTTATCACATTCTATAATATGAAAAACACTTATGTTGGACTACTTGAATGCTCAAATCTCGTTCCTGTATAGGGTTATATGAGAAAGGATAATTCTAGAAACATACATAGCATGTAGTATATGGTACATAGCGTGTATCCCCTTTTGGGAAGTCTTTTCATGTAGTCCTCACTACATGGAATGTGTATTCAACCTAAATGGAGTATGATATAGTGTACATAGGATGAAAAACTAGTAAGGTACTTAGTGTGTGTTTCCAATGCAAAAAACCATATCACTTATGGTACAAGATGTGCCCATGGAAATAAATGGTGTGTGGAACTGATGTGTGTTTTCATCATTTTATTATAATTTTTTGTGTCATGTTGTCCCTAGATATATGCCATATCCCATTAGACACATGGAGTATGCTATTCGATGTCACCCTGGGCATGTTATACTATCAAGGTGTTTCATATAGGCCATATATGTCTTGTATCTAAACTACACATCATGCATCTAGGTGTGTACTTAGCCACCCTAATCAAGCCTCATTAAAGGTGAATCCAAAACACACACTGTGTGATATTTATAAATTTACAAATTGCATCACTATGTAAAAGGAAGTACATAGTGTGTATTAATATAAACTAAATTTCATGTGGCTGAGGTCTACACCCTAAATTATAGATCTCCACCAATTTCATTGCTTCTCTACCTAATTTTTTTCCAAATAAACATTACACCATACACGACCATCCAATAACACCAGGGGTACTTCCCAATGAAGGTTTTTGGGTACACCAATACCACTATTCAAGATTGTTACCAATTATGTTTCCCATCATATTAGATGGAGAACATTGAATAACATGATAAGAAATATCCATTAAAAATAATTTAATCCAAATAAGTGTAATAAAATAACCCTAAAACCAAATAGAGTGTCTTTCATGTTAAATTTAATATTAATTTAGAATAAAAAAATACAATAGTCTTGAGACCTTTATTCGATGAATATATTAATCAATCAATGAATTTTTGAGTCATAACATCATTTCAATGATAGGATTGAAAGTAGGATTTCTTTAAATGGTGATCGACACATTCCCCCAAATCTATCAACATCACCAACAGTTCTCCATGTACTAGAGTATAGGTATGGATTTTTTCAATTCAGTCATTGGGATGACAGCTAGAAATGCTTCAGAAATTATGGTAAAATCTTTTTATATATATTTCTTGAGAGGGATGAGGAGTATAAGAACATATCTTATTCATGATATAAAACTATATATGTTCTTGATATTATATCTATAGAGAAATATTGAGCACAAAAATTCATCCACCCCTCTAAAATTTTATAATTTGGGAATATATTGATCTAGGATTTAAAATTTGACAATTTCACATAGGCTCTACATCAAATAATAATCCAAACATATTCCCCATTATAATAAAAAAACAAAAAAACAACAATAATAATAATAATTCATGGAATTGGATAATCTATGTGTGATTAAATATTATTTTATTAAATAAATAATTCAATATTTATTTAAATGATATCTAATGCTCATATCATTATCGTCATTATAGTTCTTAACTCATCCAATATATCCTCCCATGAATTTATCAAACCTGAAATAATAAATTAATATTATTCATTCATTAAATAAATATAATATTCATGGTCATACAAATAAATATTTTCTTTATTATTTAACTGACATATATATATTCTAATTTAAATATTATTGGTGACTGAAAATTTTCAATTCGAAATAATAATAATTAAATATTATTCATTGTTCTTGAAATTATTATTTATTCAAAGTTTTTTACTCATATATAATTTTACTGAGATTATTAATACACTTATTATGTGACCCTTTAAGAATTTTTCTCACTGGAATTTGGAGAAAATGCCTAAAGTGAAAGATTAGTGTCTAAAAACACATAAAGTCACCCATAGAGAAATAAGTTGTTGTCACAATGAAAATAACCACATACAAAATCTAATCATGTAATACAATCCTTTTGCATCAGAATATATTAATCAAGTAGGTTTCATACTTATTTCATCAACCTACACACTCAATTCTATTTATTTTACTATTAGAAATGAACTCATGAATTTAAATGGCCATCGATTTTATTTTAAATTTCCATTCCAATAAAAAGGTTATAGATATAAATATTCATTTACTAAAGGTTAAAAATCATATATTGACTAATTAATCAATCTAATATGACTCATGATATACCCATCATATCCTAAATTTCCATGAGAATAGTTTTTCATGGTTTTGGAAATACATAAAAGTACACAACTCATTTCATTAATTAATAATAATATTAATTCAAAAGATCATTATTCACATTCTGTGATAGGAATATACAATAACATGTAACATGTGAAATTACTGAATCTGGTTCTATTGTTATAATATTCTCTATTAATGATTACCAATTGTAAACTTCATTAGGGGGAGTCTCATATGCTTATGACAATCAAATGCCTAATAGTAAAACAAACTTGATGTTCCATCAGATAATATTATTCAATCCTAGAACATGTATTTAAGAATATTTTCATATCACTTCAATGATCTCATCATAGAGGGGAATTTATATGGTCTTTTTATGAGACAATTACTCTATGTAAATTATCACATTGATGTTATGTAAGAGAATAATCATCACATGATAAGATATTTAATAAATATTATGTTATTTTAATATCTATTTAATTGAAGAAAAATGTAGTTGGTTATATAGAACCAACTCCAATAGACTCTTACTTATGCTAGAGCCAACAACCAACATTCTTATTAGTTTTCCCATGTTAAACATGATTCTGCTATATTTGGATATAACTATTCATTCTTCCACATTCTATTATAGATAAGGTTGGTTTTACAACACATATATATGAAAAATATGCTTATAATGACCTCAAAAACTTGATAAAATCCATCAAGTTTTAATGTCACTGAGTATTAATCTTTTTCCCTTATTAGAAACCCATCAACTTAACTAGAAACATAATCAAATATTTTCATAATAATGATAATATGCTTACTATTTACATAAACCAAAATTATAACATGTCATTTATAAACTACATCTTAAGCTACATCACAAGATATAATGTACTATCCTATTGTATATATGGAAAAAATAGGCTATAAAAAGTTTTATGTACATATTACCTTAGCCTCAAAATAATATTATATAAAAATGATCTAATGAAATAATAGTGTTGTATCCACTTAACTATTATAATTACTTTTTTTCTTTTCACTAGGAACTCATCCAACTCTACTTTCTCATGTATCATCAAATGGTTCTAACTATATGTTGGTGAAATTAATCTGGTTATGGTCGATATCTCCCCATTATTCTTTATGAATAAGCAATAACAAATAAATATATATATTTGGGCATATAAATTAATATTTTGAAATTAAATTCATAATATCCTCTCTTTGGGAGAGGTTAAAAGTTATGTGACATGATAAAAAATTCAGTCTTGAATTTTATGATCATGTTAAACTATATACTATAACAAGATTTATCACCCCATAGATCTATGTCTGTAGATCTTATTCCCTATAACATGGTTTCTACTGTAATTAATCATTAGAGAAGTCTATTCCTTAGTATTAACAAATTCTTAATACTAAATATCTATTCTCCATAGGTTATTGACATATATATATATTAGAAAAAATTAGTGTTCTCGCTAACCTCTTGTAGACACATGGAACTCCTTTATTCCAAATGAAATTTCTATGATCATTTTTCTTTATATTATTCATAAATGGATTTTTGAAATCTTCAAATCAGATTGGAAATCATTTGTGCCACTAATAATTCTATTTGGGTGTTTTTTACTTGTTAAATGTCTTCTCTTGATTACTCACCAGTTTTATCAATTATAGAAACTCCCAAAATACAGATCCATGAAATTTTGTTTCATGGAATTCATTATTTAATTCATACAAACTTGTTGGTATTATATTGTTTTCATTTACTAATTCTTGTCGGATTTATTATTATTATCAAATAATATATCACCACTCTTGGTGAATATAAATCCAAGAAGTCAGTTTTAGCATTATACACAATATGTGTCTCCAGAATTGAAAATTCTAATAAACATGGTGGACTTTGTGTTCCTATGCTAACTAACGTGCATATAGATCCCAAATTCCATTAAATTCTAGCCTACACTTAATTTTTAAAATATTTTTCCTTCAATTTTAATGAAATATAGTTTTTATATATTAATAAGAGATATAAATATATTCAATTACTATAGGATAATTAACTAATATACACTTAATGTTTTATTTAATTTTAGTTTAAATCTAAACACATCTTTTAAAAAGTGGTTTGTATCAGACACTTGAAACCATGACATAATGGACTCCCATAATGTTATATATGATATAAATTAGTCAACATGGGTGAAAAATTGTATGATGTTAAGGTACTATATTCTAAACATATCTTGAAAGAAATTATGGAAGAATTTCAATTTATATAAGTACCAGAAATTTATCCTCATTTTACTACTATCACTATGTTGTATATTAGGTAATGTGGGCATAAGAGTACCTTGACTTAATATTTGAAATATTAATGAAAAATTAATTATTATTTACACTAACAAGACTGCCTTAGGGATCCTATATCTTTTGAAAATTATATTCATTTATTTAAGGGTATTCCTAAAAACCTTTTAATAGAATCTCGTGAAGTATATGAACTACCTCCATCTTTTATTAAGAATAGTTCATACAGTCTGACTAAATATACTCTATAATATTGTGTAAAACATTAATTTCTAATGGTTCCTCTAGCTAAAACAATATAATTATTTGTTTAGTATACCTAGTGTTTTATCTTAAATGTGACTAAAGACCAATCTAGATATAAACTTACCAGTAACAAAAAGTTTTATTTGATAAAGAATTATCTTATGAGAAGTTGGTATTCATAGTCTTAAAAATTAAAAACTAGTTAAAAACATTGGATTGAGATTCAATATTTACTAAATTATTTGTTAAGTATAATATACCATAACAACATTCATAAAAAAATAAATAAGGTCTCATTGTGTAAAACAAATCCTTGAGAAATTATTTTTTATTAAGAAAAATAGTTTAACTTGGATAAATGTACTATGAAGTCAATAAGTTTTTTAATTCTCTTTAATAATATTGGAATCACCCTTGTTTTTCATATTTGAATAATTCACCTTATTTATTGTAATATTTTTTCCATTTCTTGGTTATTGAATTTGAATAAATATGTAATCATATTTTATTTAATACATAATTAGTCAGACAGAAGAATTACTTTAATGAATATACATGAGTTAGTGACATCTACTTAGATACATTGTGGTTATTATTCCAATGATATTGGTTTTAACATGATAAGAAAACACAATCCTTATCAAATTATGGTGCAATGATATTTCCCTTATTATAAGGGTGGTGAAAAAAGAATTAGACCTGGTTTTAGTCTTGGTGCTCTTCACTTGGCCTTTTTAGTTATTCATTTTATGTATAAAATGTTTTTTTCACTCCATTCCCTTATTAACCTGGAGAATTAGTGTAAGGGGATATATGATAGGATTTTGATGCTTTAAATGATAAAATTAATAAAAAAATATAAAGAACCAATGAGGGTGTGAGTTGAGTATGAGATCTCTGCCCAATTCATTATGTAATTTAAACTCTGGAACCTCTAAAAACTCTATATAGAAAATCATATTGATTATTTGAGGCTCGACTAGAATAACCTCACTAACCATACTCATAAATAGTTCCTTGGATGTCTCAAATAGATATTTTCTTTCTTTCTCATGAAAAATATCATGGATATGAGTGATCATGGTAGATGAATCCATGTTAAAACATTCACACGATTTGTGCACGTATAATAGAGAGGGGGTGAAGCTAGTGTGGATAAACATTTACAAAATTAAAAATTAATCTTATAATAATTTAACCCCATTGTTATTTAAACATATACCACTTATTAGGATATAAATGAATCTTCTTCTCTCCTACCAAACACACTACGCAATGTATAATGTTGTAAATATTGTAAAGTGAAAAACAATGTATTTTTATGACGTTTTACCCTACTATGAGAAACCTACTCCTTTATATGACCAGGTTTAACCAATTCATATATTTTAAACTATTATTGTATAATCAATTACAATTGTATTAATAAGGTTTCATCCTAAAACCATGATTACCATAGTACATAGGTGATTCTTCCCAATATTATATAACTGAATATGTATTTATAATGTGTTACATGGTATAATATATTTGGAATGTTCTCTCCAACTTCCTTATATAGTTTTAATTAGCCATCCACTCATCACTATATTTCACTACATCAACCTGATCTATATTGCTTGTTCTTAACACAGAGTCTTAAAATGAATTTAAATATTAAGGAATAGTGATTTGAAACATGTTATTCTCATTAATTTCTTTATTCAAAGGAATTACTCAACATCTAGTCACGTAATTATTTCACTCAAACATCAAGGGTTATGACTATCATTAGATGATTAGTGTAACTTCCATCAAATTGTCCTTCAGTAGCTTTTCTAATTTATTCACTTTCTCTCTTCTACAATAATGGGTATCACTAGAGTTTATATGTGAACTAGTATCTTCTTATTATTATTCTTTTTCTTATTCCTTGATGACCAAAATATATTTTATTTAGTTTGGAATCACTTTATTCTTCTCTACTTATTCAATAGTTGTCATGTTCTCTCTTAGAACACACTTTTTAGTTAGTTTCAAACACCTTTATTCTCTTTCTTTATGACTATTAACTATCGGTCACAACAATGTATTTTATATATATTTAATATAGAAAATATTATATAATATTTTAAACCATGATAACCTCATATTTCCCCAAATAATTTCAAAGGGGTGTATCACATGATCTTAGGAAGTTCATTTTTCATTAACCACTTGTCTGGTAAAATTCTAATAATTTTTTTTTTGTATTTTTCTCATTTTTTTCAACTGAATAGCTATCCTTTAACAGTTCTTATAATATTTTATGATATTATTCTAAAAATATCTCCATATCATCTACAAAAAACTATCTTTATTTTTGTGCAAAAAAATTATACAATAAATCTAATTTGCGATTTGGCACATTTATCTTACTATACCAAACCATTCAAAATTGTGGTCAAAATTCATATTGAATTTAAAATACAAAAAATTAATCTCATATTCATATTATAGAATTTTTAATAATAATTTAAAATATATTTTTTATATCTAATTATCTTTTAGAAAATCATAATCATGTTCAGGATTCCATTTATAGATTAATTTATACTGGAATATCCTTATTTCAAATTTAATTATATTATAAGAAATTCATTCTGATGTGATCTGATTATTCTTATCAATCGAAAATATTTTTTTCCAATATATAATATTTAATTAATGAATTTCATGATAATTTAAAAATTAAATACCTTCTCTAGAAATAATATATTAACTTTTCGAGGAATTTTTTAATTTTGATCACCAATATTTATTTCCAAATATCCTAATTTAGAAATCATAGATAAATTAGAATATTGATCTCATCATCTTATCTCCATTAATTTTATTCAAATCTAGACTAAATCATGACTTAAAAATCATCATGATGTTTTAATCTTGGTAGAATTTTATGGGTATCATCTGGTTTTTCCTTCTTCATAATATTTAATATTATGGAAATCTGAGACTTCTAAAATTTCTTATCAAATCATCTAAGAATAAATTGATTCTTTTATTTAGTACTTTAATATTGATTCAGTTGATTCTTACCTAATTCTTTGGGTAGGTAGATTACTCTTACCTAAATTTGATAACTTCTATTTGAATGGTAGGACTCCTATATCAAAATTTGGAAGATATACCCACTCTTACATGTTTCATGTATATAGCCTTTCCCTGGTAAATTTTATAGTCCAGAGAAGAACCAATGGATTTATACATGAACCACTCATATGTGTTCATCAACTTAATATTATATCGATCATCCTTTTTTAAATTCATAGTACCATTAACTATGTAATTATAAATGATCTTTACTTTAATCATTGAACTTCCACACCATTGTTATAATTTAAGATATTAAGAGATATCATGTAAGAGTAATATGACTGATATGTCATTCAGTTTACTTCCCTACATTTTAAAATTTTCATCACATCAGATAACACATATATTTATCACTCATTTATGAGGTCTCTATGTGGTTTAATGACTCTTACATCGATATGGATGAATCATGCATGAAATTTACCTTTTACAAAATACAAAACATTAACATAGAAAACTATCTTATGTGAATCACGAATTGAATCTTCTATGGCTAGGACCTATCTAATTTACATCATTAACCTCAAACTTTTCAAATGTATTAAAAGTAGGTTAAACACACTTCAAGTCAACTCAAGACCTCTTAAGAATATAAAATCTCCTTAGACTAACATAAAAAAATTATATTAATTCGTAAAATAATTCTAAAACACTTTTACTTGTTTACAAGGTTATTAGAATCATATATACTAAAGATAGAGTATACTAATAAATTCCACTTCCAACTCATTCTATTTTGTAACTAAACTATTCTGTACCTTCATCTAAAGGATATTCATCAATTATTTCTTTAACCTTCAAGACATGTTCTCCATGGAAAGATTCTCTATAATTCAACCATCTTCTTTAAAAAAAATTAACGATATTTTGTACATTTTAATTACAGTCGTACAATTCCAATAGTAATTTAGTATCCAACTCTTCTATTAAATAATAACTCTTCTATATATAAATTCAGTAGAAATATACTCATTCATTTGAAACTATTATAGAAATTACATCCAACTTGTAATTAACACTTTTATTTATTATAAAAATCAGCTCTATCAGTCATCTAATTTTCCAGTTATTATCTTGAATTGTCTTAGCTAGGAATTCAAAGAGAGTAGATTTCATTATTCTTTTTCCAATTAAAAGGGAAGTATCTACATATTCTTTAGGATAATTAATCATCCAACACCCTACTTGAAAACACAAATATTTACAATCTCATTTAAATGATTTATTGATAAATAAATACAACCAACAAAAACCTTTGGGAACTTCAATCTCTACCAGTTTGTTTTTTGTTAATATAAATTACTACTTCACATAGATGAATTTCAATATTTATTCTCCCCCACATTGAAAATAAATAAAAAAGTTAAATTTCTTCTCATCATTGTTGATACCAAGGGTGTAGTGGAATATTACTTCTTGGGGACCACATTCTACCTCATATTCTTTATTCTTCACATTTTGTGTTCTCCCTCTTATTGAGAGATTTATTCAATTTTCATGTGAGATACGGTTATAAATTTGTTTTACTAGATATGAGTCTCCAATTTATCGAATCTAAATTTACTTTATTTAACCTAGTATAGAAAACAATATTTCGTAATTTAGAAAATAATTTTTTCCATATTCTAACCATAATGTAATGCTTACTCAAAACTCACGTTGAATGGGTTATACAAATTGATTAAAAAAAATCATAAATCTTCACTAAAATTCAACAAACACATCAAAATAATTCTCATGAATGTATTTTTTTTCTTCCCCCATTTTTTTGATAGTCACTTTCTATTGATAATCATACTAAATATAAATCAACACTACTATGGGGAATTTAAAATCATACCTCAACCTTCATATTCTATAGGGGCCATCCAAATTTAATATTTTTCTACAAAAAAAATATATCTTGAAATTTAATCACTTAGATTAACACCCCTTCAAGGGATATTCTTCAATGTTATTCATCATGGATGTTTCTATATTTATAAAGAAGTGATTTATATTCTCCTTTATGGATGTTATTTTTGATTTCTATGACTCAAAATAGTATTCAGTCTTACTTTTTTATTTGAACATAAATTCTTTGACTAATGTAGAAAATAATATCAGTAATTTAAGAATATGTATAGAAGGTGAGTTTCCATCATCTCATTAATGTAAGAAATTAGGTTGAGTCTTATTTCACTACACAGAAAATCTATTCTTTATAGATTTAAAAATTTGAAAACTCTTTATACATTATACACCCCTGATTTTAATAATAATTTCATAATTTAGAAGCATGGATTTTTTCCCTTTTTAACAATATTTTTAGTTATAATAGTTTTATTAACTTTATCTAGAACGAAACATTCATTCCTTCGTGTCTCTTCTATTTTCTTATCCACTTCCAACAATTTTGGAAATATTTTTAGACACTATAATTGTATATGGTCAACCTTCTTTATATGTGTATACTCTTTCTTTATCTTGGTTCAAGGATTAATTATATATTTACCCAAGTTCTTCAAAAATTTCACTTGTTGTGGAATCCATTTCATACTATTAATAATTTTATGTCCAAAATTTTTACAACTTCAATAAAATTATTCAATAGATTCTATCTTACCGTTATTTGGTAGCCTCTCAAACTCTTCTTCAAAAAATTAAAAAACTAAAACAATCCTATTATTCCTTTAATGGATTAATTCCATTTCATATTATGTATTTCTCCCTTTTATAATGTAATTTATAGATATTTTACACATTTACATTATATGGACCTTATTACCATAATAGAAGAATATTTTCCTTATTGCTTTAATATCTCATCTATATATTTCTTCATTGACTTCATGAGAGTAGTTATCTCATCATTTTGTTTGAGTTCTCCTCGAGACTAACATCTCTTATTTCATCACCTTCTTATTTTCCTTTTAGTTTTATCTTATTTTTAGCATAATAGTTATATTATATTGGTAAATAATTGACATCCTCCTCAAAATTACCACTTCTATTATAAAAATAATATAGGCTTTCTAAGTATTCATATCTATTTTTCAATGATAGAATTTTTATTTTTTTTATTTTTTCTTCTATCTTGTCAGTATTCTCTTTGAATCATTATTACTCCCACTATGTTAAGGCTATTTTTCTTCTCTAGTTATTGAATTTTGTTCCAATGATCAATGGTCGTATTCCCAAACATACAATAAAAATAATAATATAAAATAAATATATTACCTTTTCTTGATGATGTAGTCTTGTTAGATTTGTATCCTTTCTATTTTTGGGTAGACCCCACACTATTTTGTTCTTTATTAGGGAAGATTCTATTTCAAGACAAGATTTTACCCACCCCTAATATATTAGTGGGATTATTTATCTGTTTTTTCAATATATTTCTTCATATTTAAATTTTAAACCTGCACTGGAAGATAAGACATCGTTATCACAAATATATTTATTAATAATAAAGGATATCGTTATTTATTAGATTATACATTTTAGATGCAAGAAACCTTTCCAATACTATAGTTGTTTCACTTATCTTCTCAATTGGTTGGGAAGATTTAGGTTATCTCACTTCTGAGTTCTCAATTTGACTTATAGCTCAAGACACTTCATGTTGAGAGTGTTCTTCTCATCCTTAATTGATCTCAACCAACCTTACAAGTTACATTTGATCTTATGAACATGATTTTAATGTATTTTATTTGTATCATGTATCAAGTTATCAAGATACTTTATTATCATTATTTTGACTTATATTTTTCACTTTTAAAATCCATAGGGACTTTTTGTAGTTTTTTAAATTCATATTTCACATGTATACAAATTTCATTAAACAAAAATTCTAATAAACAAATCTTTTATTATCCTCTTTAATTAGAGAAAATATTTAATTTCAAAGTATGAAATATTTTTCCTTTACTTCAACAACATTTTTAGGGTGTTTCATCTACTAATATATTTATACAATGTAGATCCATTGCATCACATTCATACTAAAGCTATGAATTTTCATGACATATTCCATTGATGTGTGTATATTTTTGGTTCTAAACACAGTGGATGCACTTGTTTGGCATGGAAAATCAATATTTTTAGACATAATTAAAAAATAATAATTGTTGTATATAATGATTGATATCCTTACCAATGTAATTTATAGACTACTTGACTTCATTAATCACTATAACTATAAGAGTGGGATCATCACATGTAATTTATTATTAAATTATAAGCAGATCTTGAATTTCATGGTCTTGTAATTGTTTTTTTTATTATCTAATTGACTTGAACTCATCGTAACATCACTATAAAGCTATAAATAAATAAAAACTCCCTCTATAGAAGAACCAAATCTACACCAAAATCTCTGAATGTCATCTTATAATCACTGGGTGCAAGATCAATTGATCTTGGTCTCTTTCCTCATTCATGGTTGATAATAGAAGAATTATTCTCTGAGGACGAATTACTCCTAATGATATCTCGATTACTTGAGAGAATAGGGGATAGACCACACTATAGATCCTTAGAACTCTCTATATGTTTGGATAGATCTTCTCTCTATCTTTTTTCACATAAAAATTGTGTCTGTGGAAAGAGATATAATTAGATATTTATTATGGAAAGTTTAGGGTAGGTAACATACACAATGAACCCCTTCCAAATACATAATTCTTAGTGAATCCAATGTCTTAATAATAATATAATTATAATTAACTTGACATGTGCATCACTTAAGAATAAATAAAAAAATCAAATTATTTTTAATTAGACCATTAAAATTAGTCTTGTTAACCTCATTGGATTTTGAAAAAACATGAATAAAGACTATATATTTAATAATTAAATATCACTACATTATGTTTTTCATAAATATAAAAAATATTATATTTTTCAAACCTCTATAATAAATATTAATTAATATTTAACTCACTTATTATTTTGAATAACTTGTGATTAAATCTTGGAGAATAACTAAATAATAATTATTATTAAACTAAAAATCAAAAAAAAAATATTCTAATGTGTTAAATTCAACATTTAATTAAACAATGATTTTGGATACACTTCATGTGTCATCCATTGGGATTATTTCTATGTGTAATTATTTGAAGACAATTAAAGTCCAATTTTGGATTCTAAAAATAGGACATGGAACCCATAAGAAATTAATATAATGTCGCAACGACATATTGTCACAACCAAACCCAATGGGGCCCTCTTGGGTGGAGGTAGGTTGGGAATAAAATCCCAAGACCACCTCTAATAATCTAGGGGTAGGCGACTGAAACCGATTATGAATATCACACACATGGGAGAACCTATCCTAAATAACCTATACACATGCATCTTCATACATCAATATAATTTAGAGAGGTAATAAAATTATTCTCTAAATGAATTCATATCATCTATCCCACATCCGAGTGCAATAAGTAGTACATAAAAAATGGAAATGTCCAAATGAAATACCACAAAACTAGAAAAGATCTCAACCTAAAAACAACATGGGTTAGCTACCAAAATGAAAGCCATGGATCCATATAAGGTCCATTTAGAATAATTAATCACCAAATAAGCTCCAAATACTATTTCTACACATGGACTCTAATAAAAGGAATTAATCACCATGAATGTATGTCTATCATGATATGAGACATGATAGAAAAAATAATAAACCACATATTCTCAAGATAGACACTAAGTCCCAAGGTGAGATCACGATCTCACTACCAGATTAGGATTATACTGTTGGTTTATATATATCACTGATCCATGAGAACTCACTCAATGAGTCTTCACATCACTTATAGAACTCATCAAATAAATATCTGTCAACCTGTATTACTATAATAGTGGAACTCATCCGAGATAACATGCACTTTGGGTCTCTCCATGAAGAAGAATGAAGGGAACTGAGATTGGTCATTCATGATACACACTCGATCATACTATACATCATGGGAATATAACATATGTCGATACACAGAGAGGGGATCATTCCCAAGTTCATGGTGTATGCAGGACCAATATCTACATGGATTTTTACATATATGACAATTACATCATTTTAATGATAAAAAATATAATATTTATATATTAAATGATCAAAAGGTTTTGTATCTTAGGAAAATTTGGATCATACATCACTATTACATAATTATCATAACCATTTATTTAAATAATTCTTCATTATCCTTCTAAATTCTTATGTTATCTTTAGTACATGTAGTCACCTAAGGGTATACATAAAAAAGGTGTTAACTAAAATCCTAGTAAGGGGAGGAATAAGGGACATGAATCAATATAACTTGGGTGAGAATGATCATAATCATCACATCAAAAGTATAGGATCATAATCATAGACACGAGGAAAAAATTGATAAAGTAATGGAATATGGTTATTTATAAAAATGAAACATCATTTCATAATGGTCAAATACCACACATAGTTGTGAACAAAGCTATAATTATGGTCATTCCTAAAATTTGGTCATAAATCATAACATCGTTATTATGAAAAATTATAGCATAATGGTAAATCATAATACACACAATTTCATGAGATACAAAACATTAATCACTGAATTAGAAGAATATATAATTATGGTCCCACCCGTCACATCATAATATTTATATAATCATGAATGAAACATAGAATTAATAACAATCATAGTTATAAAATAACCCATGGAAAGGCATGAGTTTCATAATAATTAAATAATGAATAAATTAACGAATAAAATTGTGGTTCCAAAATTAATATGTGAAAACATATTTTTCATAAACATCTTTATTATTGAGTGAAGAAGAAATAACTCATGGGGAGTAAAAGATGTGTTTTGGAAAATCTTTGTATTTGGATTACAAATAAAGGTGGTAGAATTTTTATAAATGAAATTAAAGGGATTAATATTTAAAGGATATCAATAAATATTCGGGTAATATTCATATAAAAAATGAAATGAAAGAGGGATAACCCAAAGAAAGAGAGTTGGGTTCGAGAATCCCCTTACATTAAAACCTTATTTATTTCATTGCTTTATACCTCCAAAAAAATAAACATACAATTATTAAAACAAAGTTACAGAAATTAGTTCTATTAATTTGTTACAATATTTATCAATTATAATTATTTTATTCTTATTTATATCACTCTGTTATATTTGAATTATTTTGATATCGTGTTTTCATGAATTTTCCTTTTTTTTATAATGCTATTATCGTTCATGGTCATTTATAAAGTAGTAGAATTAAGTATGGAACCTCCAATAATATATATTTATTCCCTTACATATAAAAAAAATTGTAACCAACCATAGTTTTGATGATAATAATATGACCAGATATGTATTCATTTGGGATTAACCAACTGTTGATGGGACATTATCGATAGAGTAGGAAAGGGAAGTTTGAAATTTATATATGTACTAATTATGATGCAGCTAATAGTTTAACATAATTTATATAATTTTATCATAATTCCTAACCATTTTATAATATTTGGTTTTGAAAGGATTTGGGAGAAAAATAGATAAAAAGAAAAATTGAGAAGAGTTTATAGAAACTTACTCTTTCGTTGGTGTAGTTTCTCTTGTATGGCCCTAAAACTCCCTTGATTGTTTATGTTGGTTTACACTAGAAAATATTTAGTTATTATAATAGGATTGATAATGAGTATTTGGGTAGATATTTGGATTTTTAAATTCAGGGAGGAGTGGTTTTCTAAAGGGGAGAGAGGGGTTATTTATACTTGAGGAGTGGGGTGTTTTTAGAATAAAATATTATATCAATGGTAAAACATGTAATATTGAATTTATGAAAACATAATTGAATGGTTTTATGAATTTAAAACCATTTATAATTCTTATTCTCTTAGTTTATTAAAATTTAATGTTGGAAATAAATTGTTGTTTGAAGAGATCGTTTTTGAATTTTTTTTTAAAAAAGTTATTTTTAGCTTTGGAAAGTAAGATTATGGTATTTTAATGAATCATTTATGAAATTAAATATATTTTGGTCAAAAAATAAAGTTTTATAATTTATTATTTCATTAATAAATTAGGAATTATGTAATTTAAGATACACCGGTTATGTGAAAAACTATATTTTTACTATTCACCTAAAAATTGAAGTATTTCTTAAAATTACCAAAAAAATGACCCTTCAAAAATTATAATGCATTGATTTCAAAAATAATATTCATTTTATTAAAATAAATTTCTAGAATAGTTAATTTAAATTTTATATATAAATATTATGATTTTTATGAAATACATTGTAATACATTTTATTAAAACTTTTCTTATAATTTCATTGAGTTTTTTAATTATGATATTTACTTTTTCAAAATAATAATATTTATATGTACATAAATTAATACTGATAAATATTATTTATATCACAATTTATATTTTTTTAGTCAAATTACTATTCAAATGACTAAGTTACTATTCCCAATAGTTGATTTAATATTCCACATGGTCAAAATACTATTCCAATGGTCACATTACAATTCTAATAGTCACACTACTTCCTATGAATACCTAAACATTACTTCATTAATTATTCAACTCAATTCCTCTTAAGGTTTTATGTTTCCATTTTCTATAATATTTATTGGTTTACTAATATTTTATTTCTTTTTTATAGTGTTGTTTATGGAAGAGTTTATTTTAGTAGAATGAGGTGATCCTTATTTTCCCATTATAGTTTTGAAATTTTCTATTTTTTCCCCGTGTAATATTTATAATTTTAATGGTCTTTGTGTTTCACTAATGCAACAATTTTCATTAATGAAATAATGTGTTGCTGGTTTATCTATGTTTTGTATATGTATAATATTGTATAATATAATAAAATACATATTTATTTCAAGAAAAAATATTATTTTTAAATATAGGGTGTTACATTACTCCCTACTTTAGAATCATTATCCTTATAATTTTAACTTATATTATCGGTTGAGAATCAGGGAGGGCACTTCTATTTCAATTTTTCTAATAATTCTCACATCACCTCTTCATATTTATGGTTCCTCTACAACAAATTGACAATGTGAGTTGTTTTTTTTTTCATATAACATTGTCTCTAATATCCAATTTCATCTCTGAATGCTCTTCACACAAGAGGTTGTTCTCAAGTTGTACCGCCTTTGGGTTCGGAATATGTGAGGGATTGGGTATGTACTTCATCGAGAGAGATACGTGGATCACATCATGGACTTGAGACATATTTGGGGTAAGTACAAGATAATAACACACTAATACTATACGATCAAGTATTTAACATGGGCTATTTTACCATGAACAATGATTCCCCTTCTTTTCAAATTTCCTGACCCTCTTTCATGGTGATATCCATATGAAAACTTTGTCTCTGACTTCAAACTCCAAGTCCCTTCAACAGTTTTAACAATAACTCCTTTTTTTACTCTGAGTATATTTTATAAATTGTGGGATGGAATTAACCTTCTATGTCATCTATTTCACAAGATCAATCCCATGTATCGTTTTCCCAAATTTCATGTTAACTAGTTTAAGTTATACATCACTTCTCATACAGAGCTTCATATGGAGCCATATGAATACATGAGTAGAAGATATTGTAATATGTTAACTCAACCAATGGAATATGTTGATAACATAATCCATTAAATTCCATTGAGTAGGCTCTTATAATGTTCTTGAGTATCTAAATAGTTCTTTTATACTGGCCATCGATTTCAGGGTGAGATTCGATATAAAATTAAATTCAATATTAAAATCATGTTTAAGAATTCTCGAGAATTTAGAGGTGAATGTTGGATCATGATCAAAGATGATAGAAAGTGGAACCCCACAAATCTTGAGCCCTTACATGCTGTATATATTGGAATGTTGTTCGAGTGAGAAATATTCATTAATGGATATTAAATGGGTAGTCACAGTGAGTTCATCCACAACAACCTATATAGAATTATTTCCTTTGGATGTATTCAGGAGACCGGTGAAAAATTCCATAGTTATATTCACCCATTTCCACATGGGTATAGGTAATGGGAGCCTCATCCTTTTATTGTCTCTATACCTGAACTTTTCTAACATACCAAGCACCTTGATATATACTCTGAAATGTCTTTCTTCATGTTGTACAACCAAAACTTCTATCAAAGATCACAAAACATCTTTGTACTTCCTAGATGGATAGAGAAAGATGAGCTATGTTAATTATCCAATTGATCCTTCTTTATAAAGGCACACAAACCCTAGTTCCAAACTGAATCACACCATCATCATCAATATGGAATTAATAAAGCTTCTCATTGTTATCCTTCCATTGAAGCTATAAATCATCCCTTTGTCCTTCCTTGATCATCTCTTGGATAGATGATCGGGAAATAATTAGGTCATGATAGGTTGTATTTTTTTCTATTATGATTTCCAGATCAATCCATTGTATATGCATGAAGATATGGTATTTCTCAATCAAAATCATTGATAGAGTAATATGTTCATTTCAACTAAGAGCATTAGCTACCTTGTTCTACTTTCCATGATGGTAGTGAATAGGTACATTTTAGTACTTGATTACCTTAAACCATATTATTGATTCTAGTTGATCTTATTATGTTTTAATATATACTTTAGCCTCTTATGATCGGTAAAATATGTCACAATTATCACCATAGAGTTAGTGACACTGAATCTTTAAGTAAAATATTATATTTCCTAACTCTAGATCATGTATGGAGTAGTTTTTCTCATGGATCTTGAACTATCATGAGGCATAGGATATCACATTATCATTATTCTTGAGTACCAAACCCATTACATTATTTGAATCATCACTATATATCAAAAAACATTCTCCACTTGTTGGTAGTTTGATTACAAGAATAGTGATTAGCCTCTTCTTGGGATACCTAAATCTTTCCTCACATTATTTCATCCATATATGCTTTACCACTTTCCATGTTAACTTAGTTATAGGGATCTTAAATCATGGGAAACATCTCAAAACGTTTTTTTATTACCCTATTAATCTAAGAAAAATATGGACTTCCATGAAACTAGTGGTTCTAGTCCATTCTTCAATTTCATTTTTTATTTTTAGGGTCCACAAAAATTCACTCAATTGTGATCGCATTCCTCAGGAATGTGAATTACAACACCTAGAATTAACACATAATAAATATATTATCCTTCCATAATATTACAAATACAATCCTTATATGCTCTTTATGTTCTTACCTTTTCTTAGAGTAAATGAGGATATCATTGATAAATACTACCACAAATTTTCATTCTATTATATAAAAACTATATTAATTAAATATATGAATAAATAAGGGGAATTAGTAAGTCCAAATGGAATCACTATGAACTCATAGTGCCCATACCTTATATATAAGTCTATCTTCTAAATATATTCCTTCTTCACCTTCAACTAATAATATCAATAATTAAGATCCACCTATGAGAAGTACTGAAACCCTCTTAGACGATCAGACAAGTCATCAATCCTTGGAAGGGGATAATTGTTATTTATGATGATCTTTTTTAGATCCCAGTAATATATACCAAACCACACTGATCTATCCTTATTATTTAAAAAGAGAACAGATGCACCCCATAGTGATTTAATATGTCATATAAACTCATTTTTCAAATAATCTTACAAATTATTCTTTAACTACAATAGTAAGATTGGGGAAATCCTATAGTGGAATTTAGAGATAATATTTTCTCAAGGAATAAGTTACATTGAGAATATTACCTGATGATATAGATAAATTTCTAGTAATCCTTTAGGATATACATCAATTTATTCAATCACAATTGGAATTTCCTCTAGCTTGATGCCTTCCTTTGACTCAACCATTTGACTAAGGTATGATTCTTCAAAGGTTATCAAAAACCAAACCATTGAGGTATTTTATAATGCATATTAATGATCTTACTTTCATTTTTTGAGGATCATGGGAAGGTTTACAATATGAAGATAGATTTAATTTTCCCAAAAGTTTATGTTTTCTATATATATAAGAGAGAAAAATATAGGACCAATATAGAATCAAATTACACCAAGGGAAGGATTATGAGATTCTAAAAAAGAATCTTCACACATACTCTAACATGAGAAGAATCAAACACTTGGGTTTCAATAATTTCAACACCATGTTATTTTATATATATCTTTACTTCATGGTGTGAGGGCTTAAACTAAACAATTCTAGAAAATATATAGGGTATAAAGGAATTCATAAAACCAGAATAAAATATTTTTTTTTTCTATTCTTGAGTGAGTAATAAGTGTTAAATGTTAGAATTCATTCTCAAGTAAAACTTTATCATTAATAATAGAATAATATATCCCATTATCCCTTGGATTTGGTGGTTTTTTATACTAATTACCCTAACGGAATCATGGTTTAGAGCATTGTCTTTCTTAGTACCCTTTCTTCAAATAGTATAAGTATTGAACCATGGGTGGTACATTATGAGGTTCTTTCCTTTACTATATCATATTAGATCTATTATTCATGTGTATTCTACATTCCTGATCTTCTTGGCCTTCTCTCCCATACTTGAATCATTTCCTCATCCTTTTGAGGAAATTACCATGATGTTTCCTCCCACATTTTTGACATGTAGGTGGTTGGATCCTCTTTCATCATTTTTCATTTCACCCACCAACATTAAAATCTATTCTTCTTTTTTTATCTATACAATAATGATACTACTACCCAAACCCCATCTATACTTTGAGGGAATATATTACTACTATTTCATAACTCTAAAAGTCTCAGATAACTAGATTCTTCTAATATTTTAGTTTTAATACAATAAATAATATATATATTTTTATATAATTGTTGATAACAAAACCTAAGGAATATCTTGAAAGCATTTGGGTTTTTTCCTTTTAAGTCATGATAGATTCACCTTCATTTTTCATCAGCTTAATGACTTCTCTCTCCATATATATTTTAAGTGTTAGAGGGAAATAATTTTTAATAAATTTTTTCTTAATGTATTCCATGTACATATCTTCTATTTCATCCTTTATCTTGGTTTTATTTGTCAACACCCATTAATTATCAGCTTCTTCATCTAAACAATAGATGGCTAGAGTTACTTTCTCACTCTTAGAGTAGCGGAGCACAAAAAAAGATTATCTTTTTTGAGTTAACCCTTTTTTTTGACAAGTGGATCCTAAGATACACTAAATATTAGGGTTCATTGTCTCATTAAATACTCAATATCTAGTTTCTCTTTCTAGTGTGAAAGAGGATGTTCTGTGTGGTTCATGTTATTGTTCATAGCTTGACACAGCTAGGTGCGCATTTCCATAAAGTTATAAAATCCATATAACACACCGAGTTTTTATGAATTAATTTTGTTTGAATAAATTAAATATCTTTGATGTCTTGTTTTACACACAACACCATGTTAATATTGTGATACAAATAACCCTAGAATAACTTTCTTTACACAAAACACTGAATATTAACAAAACCATGATATATTATTAATTGTTTAAATGTGGCCATTAGAACCTATATATTAAAATTAGTTATATGAATTGTAACAAATATTTTTTAAATATTAATTATAATGGTTATATATAAATAAAAAATATTGATAACAAAATACATAATCTTCGGTAATGTCTTTATATTTTTTGAAAATGCTATTTTATAAAAAAACAACTTTTCATATCTTTCTATCAATAATGATATATTAATTTTTAAACAAAAATTAACATGAATTTGATAAAATAAAATTAATTTTTAAAATAATAATATCAAAATTATCTTAGGGTGAATTTTTGGGATTTCTCTGGAAAGTTTCATTTTTGATGAATATTGAAAAATACTGAATTTTAATTGAAAATGTCTTTTTAGCTAAATTATGTATAAAGTTAAATTATTTTTTGAATTGGTTTTAAAGTATAAAATTTTAAATTATAAATATATTAATACAATTTAGTTTATTTTAATAAATTTCATAGTGAAATATGATATAAAAACTTTGTAGACTTCTGATCATTTTCCATTTAAAAACCCGCATTCTCATTGCTTCTACGAGATTAATTTGAAATTAAATTCTATCATTTATGTGAATGTTATTTAGAAAAATAAATTCCTTAATTTTAATAATAATAATTTATATTATGTAATATAGTTAAATTTTTTATTTAACATAGTAATTACTAAAAAAATGAAAATTAGTTAACATGATTAAGGTTAAAACAGGGTTTAGCGAATTACATGTGTTTGTATTAAAATTAATTTTTCTCACTAATGTGTTTTTTATTTTATGAATTTGAAGAAATATTTATAATAATTGGGATTAAATAATATAATAAATATTGTTTTCATCTTTTTCTTAAGGGATAAATTACCTAGGTAAATAAAAAGATACAAGTTACCATAGTAAAAAATACAAGGATAAAATTTAGTAAACTTAAAGACTAAAGAATAACATAATAAAATGTGTTTATTTTTTTGTGGTGGAGGTTTTTATGTAACATAACAACCATTATCTCCATTATTGATCAATTTTTTGAGTCACATTATGTATGGGATGCCTTCTAGTAGTGAATTATTTTGGGTATTTACCAAATATTCACTCCCCATCAATTATAAAAGGCACTCCCCCC
Source organism: Viscum album (assembly GCA_963277665.1). NCBI lineage: Eukaryota > Viridiplantae > Streptophyta > Magnoliopsida > Santalales > Viscaceae > Viscum > Viscum album. The sequence continues at coordinate 1,474,750,380 of OY728135.1, forward strand.
TTCTTCAATCCTATCAAGAAATTTTTCTCAACAAATACATATCTAAATAACTTCATAAATAAAATAAAATAATCCTAGAAGCCTTATTCTTAACATAAATCCATTCAAGTAAGGCATTTAGTGAAAACCTAATAAGGATACATGAAGAAGTGTTGATGTTCATCATTGAGCATTTTTGTTTTATTTTTCCCCATACACTTAAATTATTTTTATACCATTATAATATAATAAAATCAGGACATGACATATAAATATATGTTTTTATGATAATTTTATGACCTAAAACCACAAACACTTCCATCAAATGAGTTATGAAATCATCGTTCATTTGTATGGAGGACTACCACCTCGTGAACCAATGTCATTCATTTTTCCATTACCACATGTGAAGGTTGGTTTTAATGATTTATATATAGTTTATATTTATTATAATTCTTATTTATTGTGTTATAAATATTATTTACTTTTTATTTCACACAAAGCTTCATTGTTTTCATTTTGTGGGAATATGATAACATCATTTGTTTGGATGGAAGACTACTGCCTCGCGAAGCGATGTGATTCTTCCACACTTTACATAGAATGTAATAAGGATGGGTTTAATGAACATATTATATATATATATGAAATAAGAATAATTATTTAATTATAATATTTCATTTACATTTCTTTCTTTTAATCTGATAAGAAAATGAAAAATAAGTGTTCATGCATACGTATGGCCTACCGTCTCCATGAACAGTGCATTTCATTTCCTATCACTAACATTTATGGATTCCTCAAAATAAATATATACTGAATATATATTATATTTATATAATTGTTTAAATTAGTAATATAATTAAATCATGATCAATGTAAGTTTTCCAAAAATGTAACAAATGAAATCATATACACAAAACTAAGTGGTTGGTACCCAAAATTTCACTTTAATAAAGAATTTTTAATAAACAGTTAATATAAAGTAATAAAAAACTTGTATCATATGATATATATGAATATGGTTCTATAATATATGTATAATAAACTTTTATTGTTTATACATGATGTTTGAATGAGTATGAAGGAAGTCAAGACTTAAGGTAAGAGATTTTCATCTGGCCTTTCCTTTCTGTGAGACAAATTCCATGTTCACCACAAATTTATTTTATGTGGTGCATATAATTTCCCTGAATTTATTTTATAACAATTCTACTCAAAATTATTTTTTTATTTTTATATCCATTTTTATCTCTATTTTATGGGGTTTAATTTCCAAAAGTATCCATATCACTGCGGGATTTTTGTCTCCATTTGCTATTTTGGAGAACTATGTTATGTTCTTCACCTATACTCCTCTCCAGGGTGTATATACACCCCCTTTCAAATGTAATATTATAAATTTATTTGTCCTCAAGGTATTTTAAGTTCTATTTTATGTTGTTCAATCGTGGTTCTAATGATTCAATGCTATCAAAATGGTAAAGATTTTATGTTATAATCTCATCATTTATGAGGATTGTTTGTGATTAAAAATCCACATCTCAAGTTATAACACTCTAGAATTCTCATGAATTTTATTATAATATGGTTATTGATGATATATTCATGTAATGATACCATTTTACACTCTTTGGTAATCAAGATAATTAAGAAAATGTTTTTAATAAAATCAACCTTTATTTCTCTCTTTGGGTGAGAATCTATTATCTTCCTAAACCATGTAATCTAAAAATATTTTCAACAATATTTTTGATTTTAATTTTAATATTATTTTCAAATAATAGTATTTTGAAAATATTTTATGTTTTAAAAAGTGTTTTAAATTATTTTAAAATATCACTTTATAAGATTCAAAGGTTATTTTAAAAGAAAAGTTTTTTGAAAATGTTTTATATTTTTGAAAGTGTTTTAAATGATTTTAAAAGGTTAAAATATAAGTTAAAAAGGTTATTAACAAAGAAAAGAAATTTGATATTTTTTTTGTTTTAGAAAAAAAATTTCAAAGTGGAAAGGAAATTTAAATCATTAAATGTTTAAAATGATCTTTCATTATTATTTTCCACCTATGAGGACATCAATGGGTGTTACCAATTCCTTACTAGATATATGATCAAAGGATAACATTCACATTATTTCTCTGAATTTTTTATGTTTTTATGGAATTATGTTTATGAAACTCATTTCTCTTTCATGGGTTCTAACATGATGAAGTGCTTATGAAACCTGTTTCTTAACATGTGTCATTCTATGATGAAATTATTATAAAGCATATCTTATTTCCATAATTTACGATATGATGCAATTTTTTATACCCATTTAATTTAATGGGTTATGACATGATGAATATTTATGATCAAGTAGAGTGCATAAATATGGTTTTCATTATGAGACAGGTGGGACCTATATCTCCATCCAATGCACTAGGTAAAAATATATGTATCTCATTAGATAGACATGGATAAAACAGGGAGTGGACCTAGTACAATAACTGAGGGCTGGAATAGGAAGTGAACTTGTTTTAGTAAGACGATGATGTAATGAGGAGTAAACTTAGTTTAGAAATTTACTTTGTCCACTATGATGGCATTGTCAGTGATCCTTGAAAAATATGGAAATGATTTCCAATACTTGTTTTTAGGAAAGAAAATCCATGTCCTCTGCTAATGTTATTATCTCATGGATCATGATAACTGATTTCGTTATTATTAATGTCTTATAAACTACCAATATTTATTCCTTGATTAAATATTATGCTCTTTGATTTTAGGTTATTCTTTTTAAATGTTATTCTCATTTTCTCATAACCTTATGCTCATGTTATACTTATTTATATCCATTATTAACCCTTACTAAGAATCTGATATAAACCTTTCTTATGTTTCCTTTCCCCAGGTTATGAATAAAGGTTTTATATAGGGTATGTTTATGAATAGTTCTAAATGGTAAGATCCTTGAAGGAAAATTGAAGTTATTCCACTACATTAGAAGATTGTGTTCTAAGTTTCTAAGGGAAAGAAACTATTATAGTTCTCAAGAATGTGATTGTGTAATGTAAATGAGAATTAATCTAAAAATATGTAATATCCATGTATAAGAAATATAGGTTGTGATAGTTGGTATCAGAGGATAGGTTTAGTGAACCTTTTGAAACTAGTATTTGAAAACCTTAATGATATACCTAATGACATGTATAAGTATAATTATAAGGATGATTCAATGTATAGGAAAATTTCTTGTAATTTTGGTAAAAGATAGAGTGAGTGGTTTCCAAGAAATTACATTCATTACTTGATACGATAATGGGGTGTGGATCTATCACAAATGTACATATTGGTAACAACCTCCAAAATATCGTACTGGACTAGACTCGATTGAGAAATCATGAATAACAATGGGCCGTACTACACACCTAGTTTGACACACTAGGGGATATGATTTTGTAATTAAAAAAATTTAAAAACCATCATGAAGGATTTGAATAGAATATGACTATGATTGAACTAGTATAAACCTAAGGTGTCCTAGATTAAAGAAGAAAGTTTCATGATTTATTCATACTATAATTGATTTTTCATTATTATATTTTTCCCCACTCTGATTATTATTTCATATACTATTATTTTTTGTTTTAGTTAATGGATAGAACCTAAAAGAAATGTGTTAATGATGAGTGTGATGGAAAATATAATGATTTTCCTCCTAATAGTCCATATTTTTTTGTGATATAATGAAAAATACCATTTCTCTGCTCACACAATTTTCTCAAACTATGAATCATGTTGGACTTTAAAATGAAGAAATGAGGGAATAAAAATATGTTAAGTCCTTCATGAAGAAACATCCACCTTATTTTAATGTAACCACTAATTCACTAGTTATTTAATAATGTATCAATACTAATGAAATGATATTATCCATTATCCAGTGTTCCATGCATGAAAAAGTCAATTTGGTTGTCTACCATTTAGAAGGGGAAGCAGATATGTGGTGGAATCTTATCAAGAATATGAGTCTAACAGATGTAACTAACTCCATGGGTTGGTATGATTTCATGAAAAAAAATTCAATATTACTATCCACTTATTCTTTATATGAAGATAGAGAAAGAGTTTCTTGAGTTAAATAAAAAGGATAATGGATCTTTTTGTACATATGAGGCTAATTTTACAAGACTTGAAAGGTACACTTCTGATATTATCATCCAACATGAAAGCAATTTTGATCCATTATTCAGTTTCTTAAAACTATGTATCTATAGGAAATTATCCATAAGATATTTCTATATCGATGAATATATTTTAAGATGCGATATTAAAGTATAAATGGGGGTTGGAGTTACATATCAATATCATGGTTTTTACAATAAAATGAATTTCAAAGGAAGATCTAAAAACTATAGAGATAAGAAGTTGTTCTTCCCATTATTCTCAATGTGTGGGAATAGTAATGGATGAAATTTTCTTAAGGGGACTACTAAATTTTTTTATTGTGGAAGGGATGTTCATCAAGTAACATATTTCTAATGTTAGGGGAAGAAGATTACTTATAATATTAATAGAGATAAACCTATACAAAATTAACCACACACACCCCATTGCCTCATGTGTAAATAGAACAAGAATCATGATAACTGGTGCCCAAAACCAAGGGTTAATTATGATGATCGATTTCATCATCCTCTTAAGTTGAGAAATAAGGGGAAATCTCATGAAATCACTATTTAAGATAAGGAGTGTGATAACTATGTGGTGAATGGTGAACATAAAATCCACTCTAGAGCATATAATGTCTTATTTGACTTTGTATCTACACATTATTTTATCTATAAATAATTTATAATTGTATAAAGATGCCACCCAAAATATTAGATTTGGAATTATTAGTGAAAAACCTAAGGATAAGATGATCATGTCTCAAGTTTTTTATTCCCATTCAGTTGATGTTTGTGGGAATGTGATTCCTTTAAATCAATTCATTATTCTTTTGGTAAAATTTGATATCATCATAGGATTGGATTGGATTTCTTTTCATAAATACCACATGAATTTTTGATAAATGCAAGTCATGTTTGATATTTCAAAACAACCTATGATCTTCTATCAATGTGACAATACGTATGAACATCATATTGAGATTTCATCCATTGTATGGTTCTTAATTCCAATTTATAAGGGGTGTTTATCTCAAATGATTGGGTAGAGACTTCATATTGATGATATGCCGATTGTTTGGGAATTTCATGATGCATTTACATAGAATTTTCCTAGACATCCATCTAAACATGAAGTTGGGTTTCCAATAGAACTCATGTCTGGTGAAATACAAATTTTAAAGACTCGTTTTAGAATGACCCAGATTGAGTTGAAGGAATTGAAGAAGTATCTTTAGTAAAACATTGAAAATGGATTCATTTGTACAATTGTGTCACCAAGTGGTTCACCTATTCATTTTGTTAAAAATAAATACAAATCAGTGTGACTATGCCTTGATTATCAAGAGTTGGACACGATTACATTTAAAAACACATAACCACTTCCCCATACCGATGACTTTTGTGATCAACTTTTCATATCTTAATACTTTTCCAAGATTGACCTTTATTTTGGATATCATCAATTGATGTTCAAGAAAGAGGATATACCTATGATGACATTCCATAAAAGGTAAAGACATTGTGAGTATATAGTGTTTTTATTTGGACTTATTGATTCCCCTACTATCTTCGAGGATTTAATGAATAGACTATTTAAAGAATACCTTGATTAGTTTTTGTTACCCTTTATAGAATATATTATTATCTTTTCAGAGGTTATGAAATAGCATGAATATCTCTTGAGACTTTCACTAAAGACCTTAAGGAATGAGAAACTATATGAAAAAAAATTAACGTGTTAATTTTGGAAATAAAGTGTTTCATTTTTGGGTCATATAATCTCAAGAGAGGGTATATCAGTAGATCCATCAAAGATGAAGGCTATCGATTGTTGGCCCAGACCCACCACGATGACTGAGATCCATATTATTCAGGGATTAGCTGGATATTACAAATATTTTTTGGAGAATTTATCATGATCGTATAATCATTTGGCCATGTTAACTCATAAGGGAACTAAGTTCACCTGGACTGATGAATTTGAGGAAAATCTCAAGGAACTAATGAGAATATTTTCCAATGAATATATATTTACATCAACATATAGTGGAGTAGGGTTTTTAATATATAGTGATCCATCCAAGAAGGTATTGGGATGTGTACTTAGTTAGAATGAAATTGTTATATCATATGCCTTGTGATAATTGATGATTCAGGAGAAACATTACCCAAATAATGATTTGGAGTTAATTGTGGTAATATTTTCAATAAAATATGGATGCATTATCATTATGTAGAAAAGTGTGATATATATACCAATCATAAAAGTTTAAAGTATATTTTCACTTAGAAATAGTTTAATATGAGCCAAAGAATATTGATATATTGATTAAAGATTATGACTACTCAATACATTACCACCCTGGGAATGAAAACATGTTGGTTGGTGCCTTCATTCGAAAGGATCATGCTAGATTATTTATGATAAGGCATAAAAAAGATCCAATATTTTTGTATTTTCAAAGGATAGATGTAGAAATGCTATAGTAATTGGAAAATATTATCTTGACCAATTAAATATCTAATCATATATCCAGGTGAATATTAAATAGGCATGGAAGGAAGATTTAGAGCTGCAAAAGAAAGTTATAAATTTTCCTGAGTTTATCATTGATCGTGATGGAGAGATAAGGTTCGATAACTGTGTTTTGGTTCCTTCTGTACCATACTTGAAGAATATGTTTTTAAGAGAATCTCATAGTTCATCATTCTATATTCATTTGGGTAGTATGAATATGTATAAATATTTGAAGGAGTACTTTTGGTGGGATGTCATGAAGGTAGATATTTTAGTGTTTTTATCTCAATTATTGGTGTGACAAAAAGTAAAGGATATAAGAAATATTTATAATGGTATGTTGCATGCATTACCCACACCATAATAGAAATTGGAAGACATCATCATATATTTTTTTGGACTCTTTAAAACATCTAAATGGAATAATTCTATATGAGTTGTAGTCAATCACCTTACTAAGTCATCACAATTCATTGCAATCAGAGAAGACTTATCTATAGATCAACATTACAAGATAAGAATTATGGAAGTAGTAAGGCTTAATGGAGTACCATATTCAATTGTATCTGATTGGGATCTGAGGTTTACCTAAAAATTATGGAGAATTCATCAGCAAGTTCTTGTTATAGAGTTTATTTTTGGAATCATGTATCATCATTAGACAAATGGTTAGTCTGAAAGAACAATTCTAACCCTGTAGGAAATGTTTTGATCTTGTTATTTGGATATCAAAGGTGGTTGGGATCAATACCTTCCCCTAGTTGAGTTTTATTATAGTAATAACTTTCAATCAAACATTCATATATCTACTTATGAATCCTAATTTACAAAGAAATGTATAGATCAAATAGGTGGGAATGAAGTTGATGAAAGAAAGATATTGGAACTTTTCATAGCTGATATAATGGAAGAGAATGTTAGATCTATTATCCATCACATAGTGACAACTCAAAGTCAACAAAAATGTTATATTGACAATCATGAGTTTGATCTAGAATTTGATGTTGGTTATATGGTGTTTCTAAGAAATTCTCCTTGGAATATGGTTATGATATTCAAGAAGAATGCTAAAATAAGCCCAAGGTATATCATCCCCATTTTAAATTCTTAATTGTATCATCCTGGTAGCCTACCACTTGGTTCTTCCACTGAACCTCTATCAATTCCATGATGTGTCCCATATACCTCTCCTTAGAATGTACATACCTAACCTTTAACATGTACTAAACTCTTAGTTCATACCAATAGGGTATGATCTTTCTTATGAGGAAAAAATGGTAGAGATTCTAGATCAAACAAAGAAATTTCAATGAAATAGAACCACTAAACTTGTAAAAGTTTTATGAAAAAACAACCAGTTTGATAGCACATAATGATAACTTGTGGATATGTTTAGGCCTAAGTATCCCCATTTTTTTGTATCAACATGGTGATTTTTAGGGAAAAATTCATTTTAAGGGGGTATAATTTAACACTTGAAGTTTTTATAAATTGATTTTTTAGTAAATTAATTTCTTTGATTACTTTAGCTAATACAACACCAAGTAAAGTTTTTTATATACACAACACTATCTTATCTTGTGTTATATGCAACACAAAGTTTTAACAAACCATGATATATAAATAATTATTTAAACACGATTGTTATAAACCAACCGCTAAACATAGCAATGTGAATAGTAATAAATATACTTTAAATATTAAGTATAATTTTTCCATATAAATAAAAAAATATTTTTAATAAAATACATAATTTTTTGTAATGTTTTTATTTGTTTTTGAAATACTATTTTTTCAAACAATCACTTTTTATATCTTTTTTTAACAATAAGAAAATTAATTTCTTACACCTGTAGAAAAAAGGTTTGATAAAATAATATTTATTTTTGAAATCAAAATCTCAAAATTATCATAGGGAGGATTTTCAAATATTTTTAAACAGTTTCATTTTTTGATAAATAGTAAAAAATATAAAATTTTCATAGAAAATGACCTTTTCACCTAAATATTATATAAAGTTAAATTTTATTTTAAATTGGTTTGGAAGTATAATTTGATCAATTAAACATATATTAATTCAAATAAGTTCATCTTAAAAAAATTTATAAAGAAATTGGAAATAAAAAACATTTTAAACTTTTAATCATTTTCTTTTTAAAACCCCACTTTCTTGTTGTGTCTGTAGGACTAATTTTAAATTAAATTCTTACACTTATATGAATAGTATTTTAAAAATGGATTCAATATTTAAAATCAATATAATTTATATAATCTAATAATTTTAATTAAATTATTTTCCATAATTATTAGTGATACTAGTTAAAATTAATTAATATGATTAAGGTCAAAATGGGGTTTTTCACATTATATGTGTTTTTATGAAAATTAATTTGACACACCTATAAGAATTTTATTTAATAAATTGTACATAATATTTAGAATCATTGGGTAAAAAGTATCACTTCTAGAAAAGGGGGCATTGAAGCCCCCCAGAATCGGGCGACCGCCATTGGCGGTCGCTATTGATATCTAGTAGCGACCGCTGGCCTTGATAAAAAAACGAGCGTTTTTGCGCCCCCCCCCCCCCCCCCCCCGCGCCCCCCTCTCGATCGAACCCTACTCCCCCCCTGTCGCTCCCCCCCCCCCGACGCCGCCCTCCCCCCCGCCTCCCGGCCTCCCCCGCTCCCCCCCCCCGTCGCCGCCCCCCCGATGCTGCCCTCCCCCCCCCCCCCGGCCTCCCGGCCTCCCCCGCTGCCCCCCCCCCCCCCGTCGCCACCCCCCCCCCCCCCGACGCCGCCCTCCCCCCACCTCCCGGGCTCCCCCGCCGCCCGACCTCCCCCGCCGCACGCCCTCCGGCCTCCACCATCCGCCCTCCGGCCTCCGCCCCCTCAGCCCTCCCCCCACCCCGGACAGCCCCCCCCCCCCCCCCCCGCACCTCAAATAGCCCCCCCCCCCCTCGCTGCCCATCCCCCGTCCCCTCACCGCCTCCTCTCCTCCAACTCCCCGCCGCCGCCGCCTCCCGTCCCCTCCCTTACTGCACCGCCTTTGGCTCCGGCTCCCCTTCGCTGCCTCCTCTCTCTCGCTGCACCGCCTTCGGCTCCCCTCCCTTTCAGGTTTGTAGCTCAATCAGGTAACATGGGCTTTTAGTTACATTATTATTTTATCAATGGTTCATAAACAAATGATTAATATTTATTTTAAATATATTTTATTTGAAAAATGTAAATGTAATAAGTATTGTGTAAATGTTTGTTATATAGATATAATTATGGATATGAGTTGGATTGATCTTCTAAATCGAACATCTAGAGAATATTTCAATGGCATTATGCAGTTTATTGACTTCACGAGAGGATTTTAAAGTGACTATATTAGTTGTCCATGTAAAAAATGTGCTAACAGATATCAATTCACACGAGATACTGTGAGGGAGCACCTTTTATTTAATGGATTTCTGAAAAATTATAAGAGTTGGACTCGTCATGGAGAAGAATATGTTCGTCGTCAAAATACAGATGTAGCTTAGATGGATGTTGATGCAAGGATGACTAATCCAATGCATGAAATTCTTACTGAAATGGTGCATGGGTTTGATCCTGAAGGCATTGACATCCAGAATCTTGAGACCGGTGAGATAAATCTTCGCTCTGGTGCAGATCGTGATTCGAGGAGGTTTTATGAAGCACTTGATGATGCGAAAACAGAATTATATCCTGGATGTACTTCTTACAATAAAATTTCGTTTATCGTGGAGTTGTTTCATTTGAATACTTTGAATAATTGGTTAGACACATCATTCGACATGCTTTTGGTTTTATTGAAAAAAGTTCTTCCTGTCAACGCTAAGATTCCTAAGTCATATTACTATGCTCATATGTTGACAGAGAACTTAGGTTTTACATATGAGACCATAGATGCATGTGTAAACAACTGTATGTTGTTTAGAAAAGAAACTTCCCATTTGGATATTTGTACGGTTTGTGGTGCTTCTAGGTGGAAAGAGAACAGGGGAAATAATACTCATCAAAGTCAGATTGCGATACAGGGGAAACCGATTGCCCTAAAGCAAATGTGTTACTTTCCCCATAAATCGAGGTTGAAAAGATTTTTTATGTCATCTAAAGTTTCTAATTTAATGAGATGGCATGCAGAAAGAGTTCATGAAAGTGATATTTTAACCCACCCGGCAGACTCTCATGCATGGAAGGATTTTGATAAGAGACATTCCGACTTTGCTAAAGATGTTTGTAATGTCCGATTGGGATTGGCAGCAGATGGTTTCAATCCATTCAAGTCTATCGTTGGTGCAACTCATAGCACATGGCCCATGGTGTTGGTTCCATATAATCTTCCTCCGTGGCTTTGTATGAAGCAACAATTTATATTACTTTCCACTCTTATTGATGGACCTAAAAGTCCAGGGGATAAGATTGATGTTTACCTTCATCCATTGATTGATGTGTTGAATGAATTTTGGGGCGATGGTGTGATGACTTATGACTACGAAATGAATGAAATGTTCAAACTACATGCTGCTTTATTGTGGACAATCAATGAATTCCCAACTTATGCAAATTTATCAGGCTGGAGTACAAAAGGGGAATTTGCTTGCCCTTGTTGCAAGAAAAGTAAAAAATCTGTATGGCTTAAACATTCCAAAAAATGGGCATACATGGGTTACAGGCGTTTTCTCCCTCCTCAGCACAGATTCAGAAAGGACAGAGTGGCATTTGATGGTTCTAGAGAGTTCAGCCCAGCACCAAAGATCATGACAGGAGTCAAAATGTTATCGCAGATTGAGGAAGAAAACATCTGCACGGTATATGAAATTCAGGATTTGGTGGCTCCTCCAGTACGTAATATTCGTGCTGTGGGTAGGCAGCGTAGTCAAAATTGGAAAAAGAAAAGTATTTTTTATAGTCTTCCGTATTGGAAAACTAACATGTTGATGCATAATTTGGATGTCATGCACATTGAAAAAAAATTTTGTGATAACATATTGTGGACCATTTTAATGCACGCCGTGATTTGGAATAAATGGGTTTAAGGAAATAGTTGCATTTACAGTTAGCTGAGGGAAACAAGGCATATATGCCTGCTGCACAGTATACAATGACTAAAGAGGAGAAATAAACATTTCTTTCCATTTTGAAGATGGTAAAGGTGCCTGATGGTTATTCTTCTAACATTTCAAAGTGTGTGAATCTGACGAGAAAGACATTGCAAGGGTTGAAAAGTCATGACAATCACATATTACTTCAGCAGTTGATTCCAATTGCAATTTGTGATTGTTTATCCCTCAATTTTGTTCAGCCCTTGATTGAGATGAGTAATTTTTTTAGACAGCTTTGTTTAAGAAATCAATGAATGAGTGATTTAAAAATTTTGCAGGACTGAATTGTACTTACGCTTTGTCACTTTGAGAAACTTTTCCCCCCCTCATTTTTCGATGTTATGGTCCACTTGACAGTGCACCTAACTAATGAAGTAATGGCTGTTGGTCCAGTGAAATTCAGGTGGATGTATCCTATTGAATGGTATTTGAGTACATTGAAAAGATTTGTACGCAACAGAGCTCGTCCAGAGGCATCAATAGCCAATGGTTATTTGATGGATGAGTGTACTACCTTTTGTGCAGAATATCTTACGGATGTTGAAACAAAATGAGATAATCCCTCTCGGATTCATGATGGTCTAGTTGGATAAGGAACCACATTTGATATGGACAACATCGAGTGGATACAAGCACATCGATATATCTTGTTCAATACTCCATCAGTTCCACCATTAATGCTGTAAGTATCTTATCAATGTGCTTGTATAACTTTTACATGTTTTGTTTGCATAAGATGATCTTTTAAACATCACGTTATCATTTGCAGGAAACACATTAATGAGATAAAAGAAGAGATGCATCGTGCGACTGATTTGCAAATTCAACAATCTCATTATGTGTCATTTCATGATTGGTTCAAGGATTATGTATGTATAAATTGATTTTCATTATGAGTGAAGTATTATACTAATTCTTTCTGCATATATTAGTATTTATTTTTATAAATTATGTAGGTTAGTAAGCTGAGGGAGTTAGGGGACCCCACACTACCTGAAGTATTTATCCAACTGGCTGAGGGTCCATCTATAACGGCTCATCGTTATAAAGCTATTGATGCTAATGGTTTTCGATTTCGCATTAAAGATGTTGACGACAAACGAGAAACACAAAACAGTGGCATCAGTTGTCCCTTTTTTGATTCTGGTTATTACTATGGTCAATTGATAGACATCATTGAAGTTGTATACACACACGGTTTGAAGTACATATTGTTAAAGTGTAATTGGGTTGATCCAGTGCGTGGGTGTAAAGTCGATGAATATCAGTTTTCATTGGTGAATTTTAACTATATCTTATAAAGAAATAATGAACGAGTTCATAATGAACCTTTCATTTTGACATCACAAGCGGAACAAGTATTCTTCGTTACTTTGCCTTCGGATCCATGTTGGCAAGTTGTTGTCAAAATGCCTCGGCGAGGAGTGTTTTTATTTGAAGAAGATGAACCCGATACTGTTCGGTTTTTTTACCAACAACTTGATCAACATACCGTAGTTCAACGTGAAGAAGATATTTATTGGGTCAGAGCGGCTGTTGAAGGAGAAACGATCGATTTGCATGCTTAATGAAAGATATAATTTTTTTCCCGCTATTCAGTAGAATGTCCTAGGATATCATAAATTATCTAATCATTTTATAAATCTTTATAAGTTTTAATCCTCACTTTTGTAAGTTAATTCAATCATAAATATTTAGGTTGTTTTTACTCTTGATTTATTGATGTTATGGTCGGTGTATCATCCCTTTGAGGTATTCTTCATCTAATTCATGTGCTGCTTGAATTTTTATTAGTTCTATCTGAAATTTGGCTATGCATTGACTGGTTTTGTACATAATTTGTATATATGTTTTGTTAACTTTCTGATTTTTTAAAATTCATTCACAACTAATTATTCAATCCATTTTTTTGATTAACAGTTGTACAAGTTTGATTTTTTAAGAACAATCCAATTTATCTTTTAAACACTTTGGACTCATTACTGATGTTTTCTATGACTGCAGACATGTTAGGGGAAGAGGCAGAAGATCCACATCATCCATCTGAGGCATCTACGTCTCAGGGTCGAGGTATGTTTAAATGTCATTGTCTATATTTTTTATGTAATTAACATACATATATATATATATATAACATTTGTAAATTTATATATAAAATTGTTTTCAACAGGATCAGACTCGGCTGCTTCTTCCTCTCGCAGGAGAGCCCCTGGTCGTGGAATGTTATCATGGAATTCCGACACGACGATAGATGTTTCATTTGATGAGGTTTTTCATCCGGTGGGACAAAATGACCCGGCATTTATTCGTCAGCTGGGTCATATCATACGTGACCCACATCGATTTCCATTGACCACGCGTGACTGGGCTTCTATCCCTCAGGACACATTAGATCATCTATGGAGGGAGGTTCGGGTAAGAAAATCATTTTACTTTATTTTCTATGTATAAAGAATATTAATATGTTTGATTATTTTCTCTATAGCAAAATTTGAAAGTATGCCCGGAAGAGTTTCGGCCCGTGTGTATGAGCAAATGCCGTAAGATGTGGAAAGATTATAAAGGCATAGTGAAGAGGGACCACTGGGTACCAAATGTGGGTGCCCTAGACATTTTGGAAAAAGTCCCGAGAGGTGTCCTCCCAGCTCAGTGGCATGACTTAGTTGCCTATTGGTCTACTGAGGGTGTTGCGGTTTGTATATTAATTATTTTGATGTATATATATTTTCAAGAATATGTGATTTGTTTGAAATTTGAATGAATTGAATGTAGGAGGTGTCAACACGCCATTCTGAGAATCGAGCGTTGCAGGGACCACCTCACAGGCTCGGGACTCGTCACGTGTCTCAGATCCGACATGAGGTATATATTATTCATTTTTTAATTTATTAATTAATATGGTTTTGTGTTTATATTCTTTTAATATACAGTTGCGAGAGCAAGGTGCAGCAATTGATAAAATGTCGGTGTGGATGAGGACTCGTGATCGCAATGATCCAGAGGTTGCAGCATTGATAGTAAGTGTCTGTACTTACCAATAATTACATAAATATATATATTAACATATATATATTTAAATATATTAAAATATTTCACCGGCTCAATTTGAAGCTGAGTTAGAACATCTGCCAGAGGACCAGCGACAGCTTCCCATGCGACGGGATGAGATCTTTCATCGCATTATCGGTCGGGACGGGCATGGCTATAGTTTGACCTATGGAGAAGGGATTCCTCGTTCTATAGTGTCACACGTTGCGGTTGTCGGTCCTGCTGTTTCTCATATGAAACAGCAGATGTCAGATTTTGAGGCACGGTTGCACGCTTCCGAGGAGGAAAATGCGCAATTGACAGCTGAGGTTAGAGCACTGCAGGAATATGTGCGTCGAGCTGATGGTGCAGGGGATCATACGACGCAGGTATATACTGTATTTATTTATTTAATTTAAATTATTTTTGTTATTAAAATATTTATAATGTTTATTTTTTGTAGGCACCTGTCCCACCAGAAGGAGGTACGTAGTAGTGATGACAACGCGTGACACATCATATATTCACGAGATATGTTTTTTGTTTTTACTAGTGGGGTTGACATTGATGTACTGTATTTATTCATTTAATTTATATTAGAAGGTTGTGTACTTATAATTTCTTTCTTTTATTGTTTATTATATGATAGCTAATATTATCTAAGGTGTGCATTTAAAAACTCTAACCCTCGGCACCCCCGTACAGCCCCCCCCCCCCCCCCCGACACCCTCGTAGAGCCCCCCGCACCCCCGTACAGCCCCCCTCACCCCCGTACAGCCCCCCGACACCCCCTTACAGCCCCCCCCCCCCCCCCCCCCCCGCACCCCCGTACAGCCCCCCCCGGCACCCCCGTACAGCCCCCGCACCCCCGGACAGCCCCCCCGCAACCCCGCACAGCCCCCCCTGGCACCCCCGTACAGCCCCCCGCACCCTCGGACAGCCCCCCCTGCACCCCCGTACAGCCCCCCGCACCCCCGTACAGCCCCCCCCCCCCCCCCCCCGCACCTCCGTACAGCCCCCCGCACCCCCGTACAGCCCCCCCGACACCCCCGTACAGCCCCCCCCCCCCCCCCCCCCCGCACCCCCGGACAGCCACCCGCACCCCTGTACAGTCCCCCTCACCCCCGGACAGCCCCCCCGCACCCCCGTACAGCCCCCCCCCCCCTCGCACCCCCGTACAGCCCCCCGCACCCCCGTACAGCCCCCCCCCCGGCACCCCCGTACAGCCCCCCGCAACCCCGGACAGCCCCCACGCAACCCCGGACAGCCCCCCGTACCCCCGTACACCCCCCCCCCCCCACCCCCCCGTACAGCCACCCCCCCCCCCCCCCCGAACAGCTCCCCGCACCCCCGCACCACCCGAACGACCTCCGAATGCCACGAAACCGTACGACAACAGCCGGTGCGTGAATTGTGAAATGGTCGGCTAGACGACACGTCATTCGGAGGTACCGTTTGACCGCGGCGGCCGGAAACGCGTTTCCGGCGCCATAAAACACCAAAACGGTGTGCGGCGGTCGAATTCGGAGCAAACGTGCTCCGAAAGACCTGAAACCGCACGAGAACGATAGGAATATTATTCCTGAGATGCAGGAGGAGGCTGCACATCCATCGGACGTGCGGTGCGTGCGGCACGACCGAATGGGTTGTTTTCAGCAGCGCGGCGCGCGCTGAAATTGCGCGTCGGGGGGGTCAAAACCACCCGAACGACCTCCGAATTCCACAAAACCGTATGAAAACATCCGGTGCGTGAATTGTGAAATGGTCGGACAGACGACACATCAATCTGAGGTTCCGTTTGACCGCGGCAGCCAGAAACGCATTTCCGGAGCCATAAAACACCAAAACGGCGTGCGGCGGACGAATTCAGAGAAAACGTGCTCCGAAAAACCTGAAACCGCACGAGAATGATAGCAATATTATTCTTGAGATGCAGGAGGAGGCAGCACGACTGAATGCGTCATTTTCAGCAGCTCGGCATGCGCTGAAATGGCGCGTTGGGGGTTCAAAACCACCCGAACGACCTCGGAATGCCACGTAACCACACGACAACATCCGTTGCGTGAATTGTGAAATGGTCGGGCAGACGACACATCAATCAGAGGTGTCGTTTGACCGCGGCGGCTGGAAACGCGTTTCCGGAGACATAAAACACCAAAACGGCGTGCGGCGGTCCAATTCGGAGCAAACGTGCTCCTAACGACCTGAAACTGCACGAGAACGATAGGAATATTATTCCTGAGATGCAGGAGGAGACGGCACGTCCATCGGACGTGCGGTTCGCGCGACACGACCGAATGCGTCGTTTTCAGCAGCCCGGCGCGCGCTGAAATGACGCATTGGGGGTTCAAATGCACCCGAACGACCTCTGAATGCCACGAAACCGCACGACAACATCCGTTGCGTGAATTGTGAAATGGTCGGGCAGACGGCATGTCAATCAGCGGTGCCATTTGACCGTGGCGGCCGGAAAGGCGTTTTCCGGAGTCATAAAACACCAAAACGGCGTGCGGTGGTCCAATTCGGATCAAACGTGCTCCGAACGACCTAAAACTGCACGAGAATGATAGGAATATTATTCCTGAGATGCAAGAGGAGGCTGAACGTCCATCGGATGTGCGGTGCGCGCGGCACGACCGAATGCGTCGTTTTCAGCAGCTCGGTGCGCGCTGAAATGGCGCGTTGAGGGGTCAAAACCACCCGAACGACTTCCGAATGCCACGAAACTGCACGAAAACATCCGTTGCATGAATTGTGAAATGGACGGGCAGACGGCACGTCAATCAAAGGGGCCGTTTGACAGCAGCGGTCGGGAAACGCGTTTTCGGAGCCATAAAACCCCAAAACGGCGTGCAAGCGGACGAATTCAGAGCAAACGTGCTCCAAAAAAACCTAAAACTGCATGAGAACGATAGAAATATTATTTCTGAGATGAAAGGAGGAGGCGGCACGTCCATCGGACGTGCGGTGCGCGCGACACGACCGAATGCGTCGTTTTCAGCAGCTCGGCGCGCGCTGAAATGGCGCGTTGGGGGGGTCAAAACCCACTCGAACGACCTCAGAATGCCACGAAACCGCACGACAACATCCGTTTCCTGAATTGTGAAATGGTCGGGTAGACGGAACGTCAATCAGAGGTGCCGTTTTGACCGCAGCGGCCGGAAACGAGTTTCCGGAGATATAAAACACCAAAACGGCGTGCAGCGGTCCAATTCGGAGCAAACGTGCTCCGAACGACTTGAAACCGCACGAGAACGATAGGAATATTATTCCTGAGATGCAGGAGGAGGCGGCACGTCCATCGGACGTGCGGTGCATGCGGCAACGACCGAATGCGTCGTTTTCAGCAGCTCGGCGCGCGCTGAAATGGCGTGTTGGGGGGTCAAAACCACCCAGAACGACCTCGGAATGCCACGAAACCGTACGACAACATCATTTGCATGAATTTTGAAATGGTCGGGCAGACGACATGTCAATCAGAGGTGCCGTTTGACCGTGGCGGTCAGAAACGCATTTCTGGAGTCACAAAACACCCAAAACGGCGTGTTACGGTCCAATTCGGAGCAAACGTGCTCCGAACGACCTAAAACCGCACGAGAATGATAGAAATATTATTCCTGAGATGTAGGAGAAGGAGGAAACGTCCATCGGACGTGCGGTGTGCACGGCACGACCCGAATGCGTCGTTTTAAGCAGCTCGGTGCGCGCTGAAATGGCGCGTTGGGGGGTCAAAACCACCCGATACGACCTCCAAATTCCACGAAACCACACGACAATATCTGTTGCGTGAATTGTGAACTGGACGGGCAGACGACACGTCAATCAGAGGTGCCGTTTGACCGCGGAGTCCGGAAACGCGTTTCCGGAGCCGTAAAACACCAAAACGGCGTGCGGTGGTCCAATTCAGAGCAAACGTGCTCCGAAAAACCTAAAACCGCACAAGAATGATATGAATATTATTCCTGAGATGTAGGAGGAGGTGGAATGTCCATCGAACGTGCGGTGCGCGTGGCACGACCGAATGCGTCATTTTCAACAGCTCAGTGCGCGCTGAAATGGCGCGTTGGAGGGGGGTCAAAACCACCCGAACGACCTCTGAATGCCACAAAACCGCATGACAACATCCGTTGTGTAAATTGTGAAATGTCCGGGCAGACGGCACATCAATTGGAGGTGCCGTTTGACCGAGGCGGCCGGAAACGCGTTTCTGGAGCTATAAAACACCAAAACGGCGTGCGGCGGATGAATTCGGAGAAAACGTTCTCCAAACGACCTGAAACCACACGAGAACGATAGAAAATATTATTCCTGAGATGCAGGAGGAGGCGGCACGTCCGTCGGACATGTGGTATGCACGGCACGACCGAATGCGTCGTTTTTAGCAGCTCGGCGCGCGCTGAAATGGCGCGTTGGGTGGTCAAAACCACCCGAACGACCTCCTAATGCCACAAAACCGCACGAAAACATCCGTTGCGTGAATTGTGAAATAGACGGGCAGGAAGCACGTCAATCGGAGGTGCCGTTTGACCGCGGCAGCCAGAAACGCGTTTCCGGAGCCATAAAACACCAAAACGGCGTGCGGCGGTCCAATTCAGAGCAAACGTGCTCCGAAAAACCTGAAACCGCACGAGAAAGATAGGAATATTATTCCTGAGATGCAGGAGGGGGCAGAACATCCATCGGACGTGCGGTGCGCACGGAACGACCGAATGCGTTGTTTTCAGCAGCTCAGCGCGCGCTGAAATGGCGCGTTGGGGGGGTCAAAACCACCCGAGCGACCTATGAATGCCACGAAACCGCACGACAACATCCGTTGCGTGAATTTTGAAATGTTTGGGCAGACGGAACGTCAATCGGAGGTTCCGTTTGACCGCGGCGGCCAGAAACGTGTTTCCGGAGTCATAAAACACCAAAACGGCGTGCGACGGACGAATTCGGAGCAAACGTGCTCCGAATGACCTGAAACCGCACGAGAACGATAGGAAAATTATTCCTGAGATGCAGGAGGAGGAGGCACGTCCATCGGACGTGCGGTGCGCGCGCGGCACGACCGAATGCGTCGTTTTCAGCAGCTCGGCGCGCGCTGAAATGGCGCATTGGGGGGGTCAGAACCAGCCGAACGACCTCGGAATGCCACGAAACCGCACGACAACATCCGTTGCGTGAATTGTGAAATGGTCGGGTAGACGGCACGTCAATCAGAGGTGTCATTTTACCGCGGCGGCCGGAAACGCGTTTCCGGAGTCATAAAACACCAAAACGGCGTGCGGCGGTCGAATTCGGAGCAAACATGCCTTGAACGACCTGAAACTGCATGAGAATGATATGAATATTATTCCTGAGATGCAGGAGGAGGAGGCACGTCCATCGGATGTGCGGTGCGCACGACACGACCGAATGCGTCATTTTCTGCAGCTCGGCGCGCGCTGAAATGGCGCACCCGAACGACCTCTGAATTCCACGAAACCGCACGACAACATCCGTTGCGTGAATTGTGAAATGGTCAGGTAGACAGCATGTCAATCGGAGGTGTCGTATGACCGCGGCGGCCAGAAACGCGTTTCTGGAGCCATAAAACACCAAAACGGCGTGCGGTGGTCCAATTCAGAGAAAACGTGCTCCGAAAAACCTGAAACTGCACGAGAATGATAGGAATATTATTCTTGAGATGAAAGAGGAGGCGGCACGTCCATCGGATGTGCGGTGCGCGCGGCACGACCGAATGCGTCGTTTTCAGCAGCTCAGCGCGCGCTGAAATGGCGCGTTGGGGGGTCAAAACCACCCGAATGACCTATGAATGCCACGAAACCACACGACAACATCCGTTGCGTGAATTTTAAAATTTTCGGATAGACAGAACATCAATAGGAGGTGGCCTTTGACCGCGGCGGCCGGAAACACATTTCCGGAGTCACAAAACACCAAAACGGCGTGCGGCGGTCGAATTCAGAGAAAACGTGCTCTGAACGACCTGAAACCGCACGAGAACGATAGGAATATTATTCCTGAGATGTAGGAGGAGGCGGTACGTCCATCGGACGTGCGGTGCGCACGACACGACTGAATGCGTCGTTTTTAGCAGCTTGGCGCGCGCTGAAATGACGCGTTGGGGGGTCAAAACCATCCGAACGACCTCCAAATGCCACGAAACCGCACGACAACATCCTTTGCGTGAATTATGAAATGGTCGGATAGACGGCACGTCAATAAGAGGTTCCATTTGACCGTGGTGGCTGGAAACGCGTTTCCGGAGTCATAAAACACCAAAACGGCGTGCGACGGTCGAATTCGGAGCAAACGTGCTCCGAAAAACCTGAAACTGCACGATAAGGATAGGAATATTATTCCTGGGATGCAGGAGGAGGCAGCACATTTATCGGATGTGCGGTGCGCGTGGCACGACCGAATGCGTCGTTTTCAGCAGCTCAGCGCGCGCTGAAATGGCGCATTGGGAGGTCAAAACCACCCGAACGACCTCCGAATGCCACAAAACCGCATGACAACATCCGTTGCGTGAATTGTGAAATGTTTTGAGAGACGACACATCAATCGGAGGTGATGTTTGACCGCAGCAGCCGGAAACGCGTTTCCAGAGCCATAAAACACCAAAACGACGTGCAGCGGTCGAATTCGGAGCAAACGTGCTCCGAAAAACCTGAAATGATAGCATTTCTTAAATCGGGGGTTTTAAATTATTATAGAACGATGATTCGATATTATACATATATTTAATATTATATATATTAAAACATTTAAAATATATTATATATATATATTTAAAATATTGTATTTAATAGTATATATGTGAATATTTCTTTTAATATATATATATAATTTATTTATTTATTTATTTCAGTGGACATTTTTTTAAAAAAAATTAACTATAGCGACCGCCAAAAGCGGTCTCTATAGGCTGCCCGGCAGGAGCCCTGGAGCGACCGCCTGGCGGTCGCTGGAGGCCGAAATCGGGGCCTCCTATAGCAGCCGCCAAAAGCGGTCGCTATAGGCTGCCCGACAGGAGGGCTGCAGCGACCGCTCAACGGTCGCTGGAGGCCGAAATCTGGGCCTCCTATAGGGACCACCATTGGCGGTCGCTATAGGCCTCTAGCGACGAGGCTAAAGCGACCGCCAGTGGCGGTCGCTGGGCGGCCGCTAGAGCCCTATAGCGACCGCCAATGGCGGTCGCTAATTGTGGTTTTTTTAGTAGTGTATGTTATAAATATATTTTTAATCTGAGTCTTAGAATATAAATTACCTAGGTAAATAAAAATATAAAATTTACCTTGGTAAAAACTATAATGATAAAATTGTGTAAAAATAAATAATAAGGAATAATTAGATCAAAATGTGTTTATTTTGGTTTAGTAGTTGTGTGGGTTCAACACATAAACCATTACCTCTATTATTGATCTATTTTGGAGGCACATGATGAAATGTATACCAACCAATAGTGAATGATTTTGGGTATTTGAAAAAAATGAAAATCCCGCTAAATTATAAAAGGTCACTCACTCTACCCACTTATTGACACCACTTAGGCCATTTTACTTGACCAAACCATGAAAAAATAACTTCTAAACTTCCCTCTTGTTATCCTAGAACCATTATTTTGGGCATAAATCCATCTAAGGAAGGGTTTTCGTACAAAACTAAGGAGGATATCTGAAAGAGGTAATGTTCATCAACATGAATTTTTGTTTTATTTCTTCCACATACCCCTTAAATTACTTTTATACCATGCTGATACAATAGCCTCAATATATTTCATATATTGAGACTTTTTTATGATAATTTTACAACCTATAACAACACACACATCAATCAAATGGGTTACAAAATTATTTTTTTTCTGTATAGTGGGATGCCACCTCGCAAACTGATGTCATTAGTTTTTCCATTACCAACCATCAAGGCTTGTTTTAATGATGTATTTATATTTAATATATGATGACATTATTCATGTGTACAACAGAATACCACCTCATGAATCAATGTGATTCATTCATGATTTACATGGAATATATTAAGGATTAGTTTGAGGAATATATATGATATATATAACATAAAATAAAATATTCTTGAATGATAATATATCATTTACTTTTAATTATTTAATCTAAAAATAAAATGAAAATTCGACCTTCATGTGAATATACTGCCTACTATCTCCATGAATGGTGAATTTCATTTCCTAACCCTAAATTTTATGGATTATAATAAATAAATATATACTGAATATATACGACATTTATTTCATGTTTTACATTATATAGATGATGAAATCATGACTAAATTTAGTTGACGAAATATATAATGGATCAAATCGTATACTAAAATTAATATAGTTGTTACCCGAAACATAAATATAACATGGAATTGTTAATAAATTAAAAATATAAAGTCATAAGAAAATTGTGTATGTAATGATATATAGGAATATGTTTTTTAATATATATATAATAATATTATATTTATTATATAGTAATTTTTAATGATTATGAATGATGTCAAGATTTGGAGAAAGGGATTTATGTCTCACTTTTACTTTTTTGGGACAAATTCTTTGTTAACAACATGTTTCTTTTATGTGGTGTATTTATTCTCCATAAATATATTTTATGATTCCTATGAATAATATTATTTATATTTATATATCCATTTTAGGATCTATTGGTCATGGGTTTTGTGATTCAAAATTTACAAAATCAGTATGGGATTTGTGTCTCAGTTTGCCTTCTTTGAGACAGACGTTATGTTATCCACCTATAATCTTTCATGAGGTGTATATATCGCCCCTTTGACATTTAATATCATGAAAATATTTATCCTCATGATAATTTAAGTTTTATTTTTTTATTCTTTCTTTAGGATTATTATTCAATGTTACCAAAGTGGTAAATATTTTATGTTATAATCTCATCATTTATCAGGATTGTTTATGATTAAGCTTCCAATGTTGAAATATCTAGATCTACCACTCACAAATTCTCATAAATTTTATTATTATCTATTTAATCACGATATACTTATGTAATGGTACCATTTTTACACTCATTGTTATTCAAGATAATTGAGAAATTTTATTAAGAAAAAATGAATTTATTTCTCTCTTCTGTCGTAAATCTATTTTCTTCAAAACCAAGTTTGAAAAAAAGTTAAATTTTTTAAAATTATATTTTAATATTATTTTCAAATAAAATTATTTTGATATTTTTTAGTATTTTAATGTGGGTTATAAATGATTTTAAATTCGTTATTTATAAGTTTTAAATTTTATTTTCAAATAAAGCTAATTCGAAAATTATTTATGTTTCAAAAAGTGTTTAAAATCATTTTAAAATACTTCATTTATAAGTTTAAATGTTTATGTTAGAAGAAACAAATTTTGAAAAAATTATGTTTTAAATATTTTTTTTTCAATGTAGGAATAATATTTTCTCAAATAAATTTTGTAAATTATCTTTAAAAATTATTTTCCATCTAAGATGACAACCATAGGTGTTATATATGCCTTACTAGAGATATGATTGAAGGATACCATTCATATTATTTCTATGTATATCTTATGTTTTTATAGAATGATGATTATGAAACTTATTTCTCTTCCATGGGCTATACCATGACGAAATTCTCATGAAACCCATTTCTTTTCATGGGTAATTTTATGATGAAATATTTTTGAAAAATATCTATTTTTTCTTATGTTATAATATTATGAAATGTTAATGATACCCATTTCAATTAATGGGTTATGATATAATGAATTTTTATGATCTTTTGGTGTATATAAATATGGTTTTAATTATAAGATAGGTGGGAACTATATCTCCCTTCAGTGAACTGGGTAAAAATCTATATATATCATGTGATAGAAATGCACTACTGGAAATCCCATTTTTACAAACGCTTATATCCCAACGGTTTATCAAACCGTTGGGAATGTTTATGTATACCAATGGTTTTAGAAAACCGTTGGTATAGAGGTTTTAATGAATAATTTTACCAACGGTTTATAAAACCATTGGTGTAGGTCTCAATTAAGTATATGTTAGAATCTATACAAACAGTTTACAAAAACCGTTGGTATAGGACTTAGGTAAACATAAATTCCCAACAGTTTTTAAAAACAGTTGGGAAATGTTTCCCCTAAATCCAGTTCGGGTGTCCAGTAGCCCCTCCGCTCGATTATACTCCCCCTCCGCTCGACTGCAGCCCTAAATTGAAGCTCTCCCGACGCACTCTTGTTACCCAGTCTCCAAAACTCCATCCATCCTCTTCAATCAAACAATTTTCATGTTCTAAACTTCAAATTTGTAAGTTATAATGTTCTTCATCTATTTTTTTATTTTCTATTTTGATTTGACCTAAACGTCTAGGATCTCTCTATACAAGGAATAAAAAACTCGTTCCACTCATGGATCCATCTTATATAAAACAATTTTGTTGTACTACACTCTAAATATGTAAGTACTACCTTAGTTTTAATTTTTTCCATCTATTATTTTTGTTTTCTATTTTAATTTGGTATAAACTAGGTTGTGTTGTTTATGGCATGCGAAGGTTAGTGATATTGAGGATGAATTGGATGTTGGTTGGGTAATGGATTGGAGTTGTGATGTTTTTTGGATTATGTTTAGTTAATTTTCAATGAATTATTTTGGGATTTCCTCCCTTTAACAGATCCCCCACTCCTCATGGACACTGGAAACCCCCCTCTTGGACCCTGGACAGTCCCCCCCTCCTGGAACTTAGACAGCCTAGCCCCCCCCTTTCCTGAAACTTGGACATCCCCCCTCCTGGACCCTGGACAACCCCCCTCCACCCACCTCACAGGACCTTTTATAGCCCCCCCTCCTTCCTGGACCCTATTAATCCCCCACCCTCCACCCTGGACCTTAGATATCCCCCATCCTCGATGGACCCTGGACAGCCCCCCCCCCCTTCCTGGACCATGGACAGCCCCTTCTCCCCTTCTCCTTGACCCTAGACATCCCCCCACCCCCCTTCCTGGACCCTGGACAGCCCCCCCCCCCCCCCCACCCCTCCTTCTAGACCTTGGACATCCCCCCTCACCCCCTCTTCAACCACCAAATACCCCCCCCACTTCAAAACATTGACCACCAAACTTGGACATGCTGGATTTTCTCTAAAAAGATAGATTTATCCTCAAACCACCTTAATAATATCCTAAACAATGCTTATAATGCGGTTTTCACCACATAGCATCCAATTGTATTCCAAGTCACCAGTCTATCCTCCCTTGGATAGATTTTACAAAAAGCATTCAACCTTAAGGATCCAAATAAAAATAAATTGATATAAGACATTTGATAATGGATTAAAATTTCAAATTGG
Source organism: Viscum album (assembly GCA_963277665.1). Classification (NCBI taxonomy): domain Eukaryota; kingdom Viridiplantae; phylum Streptophyta; class Magnoliopsida; order Santalales; family Viscaceae; genus Viscum; species Viscum album. Next base: position 1,474,776,528 of record OY728135.1, read on the forward strand.
GATCCAATGAGGAATATTTGAGATATTATGCATCATGTCCATGAGTAAATACATTTTTATATATCTGATAAGTTATTTTTCACAATTTTCACACATTAATTGTTTGTAAAAATGGGACAAACATTTATAAAGGTTCTAATATATCAAAATGAATCTATTTGTGGATGCAGTTTAACCAAAAATGTCTAGCTTCTCTGCCTCTTCCATGATCATCGATGTGCACGTCCCGTCTCCATCTGACCTCGCACGATGGGTGACTCAGCGTCTGGCTGATGACGAGTGACAGATTCTCTTACTTCCACACCAGATTCATGCCCGGTACGCTCTTGAAGTGATCAATCCCACTAAGCATCCCTGTGATCTTGACACTAGTGCAGAAAACATTTTTTACGTCACCATTTTTTACGTCGGTTATATATAACCGACGTAAAACATGCGGCGAGTAGCTTTTTCATGTTGGTTATTTTCATAACCGACGTTACAAATCGCGCCTGTTCGTTTTTTACATTGGTTATCCTATAACCAATGTAAAAAACCAATGCGCGTGCGGTTTTTTACGTCGGTTATTTGGAAACCAACGTAAAAAACCCTATATCTACATGTTTTTTATGTCGGCTATGTGATAACCGAAGTAAAAAAAACCAAAGCGCGGGGTTTTTACGTCGGTTATTTTATAACCGACGTAAAAAAGCACCCGGGGCTTTGGTTTTTTACGTCGGTTATAGGGATAACCGACGTAAAAAACGCGTAAATATCGGGTTTTTTACGTCGGTTTCCAAATAACCGACGTAAAAAACCTCCCGCGCATTGGTTTTTTACATCGGTTTCCAAATAACCGACATAAAAAACCTCCCGCGCATTGGTTTTTTACGTCGGTTATCTTATAACCGACGTAAAAAATGAGATATCTACGCGTTTTTTACGTCGGTTAAAAAAAAACCGACGTAAAAAACTAAAGCACGGGGGGGGGGGGGGTTTACGTCGGTTTTAAAATAACCGATGTAAAAAACCCGTACATAACTCGTTTTTTACGTCGGTTACAAAATAACCGATGTAAAAAACCAAAGAGCGGGGGGTTTTTGACGTCGGTTTTAAAATAACCGACGTTATAAATTTAAAAAATATTTTATAACGTTGGTTATATAATAACCGATTTTATAAAACTTTTAAAGAAATTAAAGCCCTGTGGACTGTCATTTACGATTTTTCGATTGACAGTCCGCCGGCTCGTCTCTCTCGCGCGGTAAACCCTAATCGGCTCCTCAATCGACCTTCTTTAAACTCATTTTGGATTCATTTTTTATCTTCTTCACACCTTTAGGATCTATCATCTCAACTCGCAACATTCAAGTAAGCCTTCGACGAATTTATTTCGTTCGTTTTTTTTTCACGGATATTCTATAATTATGTTTTGCAATTTTTGATGTGCACCATTAGGTCGAGAATGTGTACCTTATAAATTATATGACATGTGCCTTGAAATACTGGTCTGTAGGGCATATAATATCTGAGGCATGTATTGAAAATAATTTTGGATCTATCTACCTTGGTGTACATGGTATCAAAAAAGATACACACCTGTGTGTAGTTCCATATAGATCCAATGGCAATTACACCATGTACCCACCGAACTAACCAACTACGGTTCAAAAGGCATGTGGATTCATCACACGAAATATGTTATTTAACTCCATATAGACACCCTATCTTATCCATAGAGGGGACTACATAACCTATCTTCATTGGAATACACGTCATGTATAGTAGGATTTTGATAGAACATCTGGTTTCCCACACGGTTCCACTCATACTACTGATGCATACTATCTGGCTACCAATATTTCCCATGAATCATATATCTTATTTTGACTATGACTTTTTCAGTAGTTTCTAGATTATATACATCCAATCTACTGGGGCATATATCCTCATTGCACTGTATCACCAAAATTCATTCCTATGAACCATCATCATCAGATATATCACTTGATTGTACATCATCATTGTAAAACTTGGATCACCCCAATGATCCTTATTTCAAACTCAATGTATCAATTTGTTTAATTGATTATTAGTTTCATAGAGATCATTCATTTTTTATTTTTTGAACAACTATTAAAAAAAATTGGCGACACATGTCTAATAAAGGAGGGATGAAATGAACAAAGAATGTAGACTGAGAACAAACCTCAATAATTGAACATGTTGGCCTCAACAAATTGTTATTAAAATGATAAATGAGTAATAAAAAAATTATCTTCAAAATAACAAACTATTTATTGAATTTTTTATACCAAAAATCATCATTCAACCAATGAATTTTTGAAATAGTGGGTGCTCTAGACCCAACTATGTAATGTTTTTGATTACCATATCATGTATACAGATTTCTGTAAATGATTGTTTTACCATTATATTATATACTATTCTATGCCTACTATTGAAATGATAATTTTTATAGATTAATTATTTAGATTCCTTTTTTCATAGGGCTTTAGTGTGCTTCCTCAACATTTTCATGAGATGTTTTAGGGAGGATCTTACTATGTATACATGTTATGCCCACCATACATAAATATAAACAATTTTTTTAGTTTTTAAAAGCAATTTGTAGTTTTTTATAGATGTTAGTAGCATGGAAGTGTTGTGGAGTAGCTTTCATGTGTATATAGATTTTATTGTTTCTTCCTAGTTTTACTTTTAGTACTAATAATCTTCTTTTTGGTTTATGTACAACAATACTTGTATGAATTCATGCATAATTATCTAAATTTATTCATTTCAAACTAAGGAGGGTTACTTTTTGTGGGAGCAGATCCTAAATGATATGGTATGAATTCATTCTATCATAACCATAAATAAAATATAGTTGTATTTTATTTATCATATACATCAACTTATACTCCTCTTTTTCATCACAACCCCTTTGAGAATAAAAAACCAAACTAAGGGCTTTGGTATCCACATTGCCTTTTGTTATAGAATATGGGACATCAAAATCAATTGATTGAACATATTACTCCCAAAAACACATCCATTGATTTTTATAATTGTGCAAAAATATTTACCAAATGGATTTAGGGTCTACAGAAACCATTAATAACATGTTAAATAGGTAGTTTATCTAATATATTAAAACATCAAAACCGCATTCAATATTAAACTATGTAGGCGTCATGGTTTTCTTTGATTCAATGAAATTTAAAACTGTTATATCTAACTATATTTTGTTTAAAAATAATATTAAAGCATATTTTTTTAAATACCTATAGATTTTTTTTATATTTTAAATTGTTTTACATTCAAATTATGATTTTTTTCATATAAACATATATTTATCTTATCTTAAAAATATATATTTTTTGTTGATATTTGTTATAGGTAATAATGAGTCGAAGTTGGATTACGGAACATCAAATGAGCAATGAATTTGGGGAAGGTGGTGATGCCTTTTTGGAATTTGCAAAATGAAATGTTCCAAGTAGTGACATTTTTTTCTGTCCATGCCTGAAATGTTTGAATATGAAGAAGTTGAAAAGTAGAGAGATAAAAGATCATCTGATTTGTGATGGTTTTAATCCGAGTTACAGCCCTTGGATTTGGCATGGTGAAAATGGACGGAATGTCACTGATGATGATGATTCGCAAAATTGTAACTCCGATAGAATTGAAGAAATGATTCGCGATATTGTAGCAAAACAAATTGAGATAGAACCGACAGTTGCACGTCTATATGGTGATACTGAAAAACCATTATATCCCAGTTGTACAGATTTTATGGTTTTGTCAGCAGTGTTAAGATTGATTAACCTGAAGGCAAAGCATGGATGGAGTGACATACGTTTTACAGAGCTGCTATAATTGATGAAAGACATTCTTCCAAAAGGTAACGATCTTCCAGATTCACATTACAAAGACAAGAAAATATTATGCCCGATGGGATTGGGATACAAGAAAATACATGCATGTCCGAATGACTGCATTATATATAGGAAGGAATATGAATTTCTGTCAGAGTGTCCTAAATGTGGGACGTCACGGTATAAGGTGAAATAAAAATCACAGGCTGATGTAGAGATTACAAAGCTCCCTTCAAAGGTATTTTGGTATATTCCTATAATTAATCGTTTCAAACGTTTATTTGCTAATTCACATGATGCAAAAAGGTTAAGATGGCATGCTGAAGAGTGGGTATGTGATGGAAAAATATGTCATCCAGCTGATTGTTCATAATGGAAGAAAATTGATGTGCAGTATTCTACATTTGGAAATGAAATTAGAAATCTCAGACTAGGGTTGTGCACAGATGGAATGAATCCATACCGAACACTCAATAGCACACATAGTTCATGGCCTATTTTATTGGTAATTTACAACCTCTCTCCTGAAGTTTGTATGAAGCGCAAATATGTCATGTTGAGTACAATGATCTCTGGTCCAAAGCAACCCGTTAATGATATTGATGTTTACTTGTCACCGTTGATTGATGATTTGAAACTGTTATGGGCTGATGGTATTAGGGTGTATGATTCTTATAAAATGGAATATTTTCAACTGCATATAGTGCTTCTGTTCACTATAAATTACTTCCCAGCGTATGGAAATTTGTCTGTATATAGTGTTAAAGGGCATAAAGCATGTCCAATTTGCGAACAACAGACGTCCTATTGTCAATTGCATCATGGGAGGAAAACAGTGTACATGGGTCATCGAAAGTTTTTTCCTATGGAACACCCTTATAGAAGACTAAAAAAGGCATTCAATGGCTCACAAGAATTTGATACTGCTCCAAAACCTTTATCCCCTGATCTGTATTATGAGAGGGTGAAAAACCTTGACGTGACATTGGGAAAGACATAGAAATCTGGTAATGATAGACATATTTGGAAGAAAATGTCAATTTTTTTGAGCTACCATATTGGAGGTATCATGAAGTTAAACATAATATTGATTTCATGCACGTGGAGAAGAATATTTGTGATTCTTTGATTGTAACATTGTTATATATTAAAGGAAAGACTAAAGATGGGTTGAAGGCAATATTAGACTTACTATCAATGGGAATACGTTTGGAGTTAGCTCCCACTCCTAAAGGAAGACGAACATTTCTTCCCCCGGCTTGTCATACATTATCGAAGAGGGAGAAAATTAGCTTTTGTCAGTGTCTACATGATACCAAAGTGCCTCAAGGTTATTCTTCTAATGTAAAATTTTTTTTCTCATTGAAGGACTTGAAGTTGATAGGTATGAAATCACATGATTGTCACGTCACGATGTAACAAATTCTATCAGTTGCATTGCGTGGAATATTTCCCATTCATGTCAGAAAGACTATAATGAAGTTGTCTTATTTTTTCAATTCAATTTGTAACAAGGCGATTGATGTGAATGCTTTGAACATTTTGGAAAAGGATGCAATTTTTATACATTGTCAATTGGAAATGTATTTTCCTCCAACTTTTTTTGATATAATGGTGCATTTAATGATTCATCTGGTTCGAGAAATAAAGCTTTGTGGACCAGTATATCTTTGTTGGATGTATCCTTTTGAAAGGTATATGAAAATATTAAAGGGGTATGTTGAAAATCTATATCGACCTGAAGCCTCCATTATTGAAAAGTATATTTCTGAGGAGGTAGCAAAGTTTTGTACGAGCTACTTGGATGCGGCGCAACACATAGGTTTGCCTCGATCTCTCCATGAACGAGTTAATAATGAGGGAAAGGGGATTCGCGGCTTCAAAGTCAAATCATTGTCAGCTGAACAGATGAAGAAGTTAGAATCATACATCTTGAATAACATAGATGATGCTCAACCGTATATCACATTGCATATTAATGAGTTGAAACAATGTCATCCAAAGAAGAAATAATTGTGGATTTTGAATGAGCACAACAAAACTTTTTTGTCATGGATTAAAAAGACTTTGCTTGGTAGATCAGATGTATCAGAGACATTAAAATGGATAGTGGGTGGTCCATGTTTAAATGTGATAACATGGTCCAGTTATGACATTAATGGTTATACATTTTATACAAAAGCTCAGGATAACAGAAGTGCAGTTCAGAATAGTGGTGTATTGGCGTTTGTAGAAGCAATGCATTTTTCGAGTGCTAAGGACAAAAACCCAATTTCTGCATCAAATGCATATTATGGAGTGATTGAAGACATATGGGAGGTTGATTAATTTAAAATTAAAGTTCCTGTTTTTAACTGTAAATGGTTTAACGGTAACAACACCGTCAGACACGATGAATTTGGAATTCCACTTGTTAATCTGAATAGATTGGAAGACACGGCTGATTCTTTTATAATGGAAACACATGAAAAAAAAATTTATGTAGTAGATCAATCAGATATGCAGTGGGTTGTTGTTTTATAAGGGATAAAACAATATGTTGGTGAGGATGAACTTGATGAATATGCTGATTTATGTGAGATCCCTACTTCCATGGAAATATTAACAGAACATAATGACGATCATGTTGAAGACATAGTTTATGCCATAAGGAACGATCACGACGAAGGAATTTGGGAAAACAATCCATTTGTAAATTCCTAAAATTACAGGTAACATATGTTTATTTCTTGTTTACATTTATTTTTTCCATAAATGTTAGATATTATAAGTTTTTTATTTATTAAAACATGTTTTAAAATAAAATAAGTATATGTTTTTGTTTGTTTTAAGTTTGTTTAGTTTACTTTATCATGTTTATAACCATTACATGAATTTTAAAATGCTTATTTTTGTTCACTGACAATTACTTTACCATGTTTACAATGTTTAATAGGTTTAACATTTTTACCATTTTTACCATCTTGACCATCTTGACCATCTTTTCCATCTTTACCATTTTTTAACATGCTTACCATATTACCAATGTTTACAATTATGTAACTTAGTACACTTTTCTATTTTCTGATTACAGTAGTATTAAAATATTTGAATTTGAATATTTGTGAACTGACGTTTTTTTTTGATTTGAAGGATAATGACAGATCATTCAGATGATCAACCACATGATTCTGGAGAGGAGCATATTGCTGGTCATACCACTGGGGATGAACATTCACATGATCCTATTACGATAAAGAGTTCAAAGGTTGGTAAACATGGGTGCACACGTTTACCAAAATTATCACTTGCATGTACGAAGGATTAGAGGATAGTACTTGAGTTTGATGATGATGATATTCCTAGAGGTCCGAATGCCAAAGATTTTAAGAGTTTTGTTGCAAATCAGGCTAAGACAAAAGTAAGCATTTTGTATGATGATTGGAGAGGTGTGGATAAAGCGATTATCTCTCAGTTGTGGGAGATGATTTGGGTAAGATCTTTTGTCATTGTTTGACCATTCTTTTAATGTTTCTAGTATATATAATATGTTTAACCTCTTCTTTATCAGATGAAATTTGATATTCCTGACACTGGATGAGTCAGGAAGAAATTCTTATCGTTGGCTTCCAGAAGATGGAGGGATTTCAAATCAACCCTCTCATCTGATTTTATTTATGTTCGTAGGAGTCAAGAAAATCCATGTCGTATATATCCTTTTATAGATGAAGACACATGGAGACAGTTTTTTGAAAGTAGAAAAAAGAGTCATTTCTGGTAAGGGAAATGTAAACTTTTATAAACTTTCTTATATAAATAATTTTATTAATGTTTTGTTAATGATTTCTTATTCTTAAATTATAGAAAACAAGGAAAGCTCATCAGGAGATCCAATCTAAAAATGTATACCCTCATAGTTTATCTCGGGGAGGGTATACATTATTGGAAGAAAAAATGATGGCGGAAAAATTTCAACAACTAAGAGTTGAGTCTTCAAGCTCTAGAGAGGTGTCCCCTCCATCCCCTCCATCTAGACATGAAAAATGGAAGAGAGCTCGGAAGGGAAAAAAAGGGAAATATCTTTCGGAAGAATCGAGAATCGTAGCTGAGAGGATTGTAAGATATCTATTTAATTTATTTAAGTTAACTTTTTTCTTCATATAAGTTTCAATCATTACAGAAATGTTCAATTAATTAATACAGGAATCTCTTGAGGAGCAGAGTTCAGAGGGGACATTTACAGCTACTGGGAGGGAAGATATTTTATTTGAAGCATTGGGAAGGCCTGAACATCCTAGTCGTGTAAGAGGATATCCGGCAGGTGTATCGGTAAGAAAAGTGTTTCCACGTTCTTCAACTTCTAACATTGAGGGGGTTTATAAAAAAAATAGAATCCTTGGAGGCTGAAGTTCAAAATATTAATGCGATGATTGAAGACAATATTAGAGAGTCGGTGCAGTCTATGTTTGCAGAAATGCAAATACAATTTCAGACTGCAGCTCCCACTCCTCCACCTCCCCCTGCAGACCCCATTATTTATCCTCCACCTCCGCCAGTAGCTCCCACTCCCCCACCTCAGCCTGCGGACCCCATTTATTATCCTACACCTCCACCGCAGCTTCCTACATATTGCGAGTTGTATTTTGATGATTCTCACCATCATATAGTAGCATACGGGTTGGTATATTGTATAGGAGATACAATTCATCATCAACAATTAGAGGTAGAGAATCAGAGGGTCACTATACAGGATATTATAGATAGATCAGCTAGGGTACCAATACCTACAGATGAGGTGGTGACAGTTGGACAGAGTATCGACCATTTTTTAGTTTGGCCATCCAGACTTCTTCGACTCATTACCATAAAGGTATGAATGTTATATCTTTTATTTTAATTTTTTTTATTAAAGTTATTTTATCATTTGAAGACTACTATATTTCTCATTTTTTTCACAAGAATACTTCAAAGGTAAAGAAATATTGTATAGACAACAACAAAGACAACAGGCTATGACATCAGATACAGATTCCAGTGGTCTTGACAGATTGTCAAGATATTCACATTTTTTGTTGGGTTTTTATGAGTTTCAAATGGAATCTCATGTTTGTGGACGTGAAATAAGTGTGGGGATTACAAAATCTGATATCATGGAGCTTGTTACTAGAGATAAGTTGGGCTTCAACGTGGTGAAATTTTTTTCCATGTAAGTCTTAACACCTTTTCCCTGCGTTATATTTATTAAAAATGTATACTTATGTATGTTTTTTATTAGGTATCTTTATAAAATTTGTGAGAGGAATGAGCTGATAGAAGTATATGGATTCATGGACCCACAATTGATTTCCCCTGAAGCATGTGCATTGACTGAGGAACAAAGAATGGTTTATATTGCTGAAAGATTTGAAAAGAATATAATCAGACAATGTTGGATGATGCCTTTTTGTGAGAGGTATGAAACACATTTCTCTCAAAGAGTTAATTATCTTTTAACATAAAAAACCACTAACATTAAATTTCCTTTTATCAGTGATCATTGGATGTTAGGGATTTTTTTCCCAAGGGAGAAAGCTCTTTATTCGATATGCTCTGTTCATGGTGATGTGCGAGAATGTTTTAAGAATATATTGGAAAAGTAAGTTTCAATTTCTCAATAGTTTTATATATTATAATGAATTTTAAATTTACCCCATTCGTATTATTTTCTAACAGTGCATGGGTCTACTTTTGAAAAAAAACAAAGAAAAGAAATGCAAAGATCAAATATGTAAATGCGAAGGTAAACTTCCATTTATAATTTGTACTTTTTGATTTATTACATAAAAATAATATATTGAATTTACACTCATTCAAAACAGAATTTTCATGAACAACAAGGCCTCATCGAATATGGATATTATATGTTAAGATTTATGTATGAAATAATAACAACTGGGATAGTTGTGAATTTTGACCTGGTACGATTTCCTCTTAAACTTTTCCATAATATTTCAATTTGATTTATTCATTATACACGTTAACTATCTTCTTTTTCATTTGTAGCTTTTTGATGACCCTCAAACCTATACTGCTGAAGACATCAAACACGTACAAGTGGAGTGGTCAAATTATTTTACAGGTTTGATTGAATTTTAGTTGTTTGTAATGTAAAATGTAATTTTGAATATTGTCGTTTTAATTGTGTATTTGGTAGTTGTTTAGGTTGGATTTAGTTTTTTTTTGAAGTTGATAGTGTAAGTTTTGAATTTTATATAAGTGAATGTTTAACTTTGCTCTACATCTTGTTTTGGTCTAATTTTGATGGTTTTTTTGGTATGGATTTGGGTCTGTGGGGGAGGGGTTCCAAGGGTGTGGGGGTGTGTTCAGTGGGGTTGGGGGGTGTCCAGCGGTTTGGGAGGGCTGTCCGGTGGGATGGGGGGACAGTCCTGGGGGGTGGCAGCGATGTCCAGGGGTGTGGGGGTGCGTTCAGTGGGGTTGGGGGGTGTCCAGCGGTTTGGGAGGCCTATTCGGTGGGGTGGGGGACAGTCTTGGGGGTGGCAGGGATGTCCAAGGGTGTGGGAAGCCGGTCTAGGGGTGTGGGAGTGCTGTCCAGGGGGGGGGGGGGTTGTCCAGGGGTGTTTGGGGCTGTCCAGGGGTGTGGTGGGGGCTGTCAAGTGGGGTGAGGGGTGAGGAGGTGCTGTTCAGGCGGGTGGGGGGTTGTCGAGGGGTGTTTGGGGGTGTCCGGGGGTTGGGGGGCAGTCCAAGAGTGTGGTGGGGGCTCCAATGGGGTGGGGGAGGGTTGTCCAATGGGTATACATGAGGGTGGGAGCTCCAATGGGGTGGGGGAGGGATGTCCAGGGGGTATACATGAGGGTGAGGGCTCCAACGGGGTGGGGGAGGGTTGTCCATGGGGTATAAATGAGGGTGGATGCTGTCTAGGGGTAAGTTTTATATGTTATCTATGTAAATTCTTAATTTTGATGTACTTCTGTTTTTGTGGTATGATTTCTTGATTTGTTTTCTGGTTGATTCTGGTGGAGAGAAGATGACTGCATTCTGTTAAAAAAAATTGGGTTTATCACGTCGGTTATTTAATAACCGACGTGATAAAATGCCTGGAAAATAGTTTATCACGTCGGTTATTTAATAACCGACGTGATAAAAGTCCTGGAGAATGGTTTATAACGTTGGTTATTTAATAACCGACATGATAAAGGGCCTGGAGAATGGTTTATCACATCGGTTATTGAATAACCGACGTGATAAACGGCCTGGAGAATGGTTTATCATGTCGGTTATTGAATAAACGACATGATAAATGGCCTGGACAATGGTTTATCAAGTCGGTTATTCAATAACCGACGTGATAAACCGCCTCCCTCCGGTTTATCACGGTAGTTATATAATAACCGATGTGATAAACCCCCCTCCCTCGGTTTTTCACATCCGTTTTATATGAACCGACGTGATAAACCACGTTCACCCCGGTTTATCACGTCGGTTATTATAGAACCGACGTGATAAACCCCCCTCACCCCAGTTTATCACGTCGGTACTATATGAACCGACGTGATAAACTCCCTCGCCCCTGTTTATCATGTCGGTTGTTTAGGAACCGATGTTATAAACCATTGTCCAGGACGTTTATCATGTCGGTTATTGACTAACCGACGTGATAAACCATTCTCCAGGACCTTTATCACGTCGGTTTTAAAATAACCGACGTGATAAACATCCCGATTTTATGTTTTTGACGTCGGTTGTTAAATAACCGACGTCAAAAACCTTATTTATAATGTCTCACGTATTAACGTCGGCTAGAAACCGACGTAAAAAATTAAAAATAACCGACGTAAAAAACGTTTTCTGCACTAGTGTGATGACACGACCACCAGTTCTTGTAAGAGGCAGAGGAGTTCTGAGCTGATTGACCAAGACGATTGACCAGTGTCCATCCATCTGGCTGGAGACGTAGAACTTAGCACTTCCTGGGAGGCAACCCATATTCTAGAGTTTCATCATTTTGATTTTTTTTACTTTGTTTTAGGAAATAAACATGGAATGTATGCAATAATTTTTTAGATGCTTCTGATCTGTATGTGCACTTGTCATTACTCTGCATGACTACTTCTATTTTTTCTGATCCTTGGTGTTATTTTTTATGACATGATGCGGCTATGTGATTTCTATGTGTATATTTTACAGGTACATAAGTATGTGCACTTTTCATTATTCCATTCTTTTAGTGCTTAGGCCGATGGTACGAGGGAGGTTCGTACCAGAGGTAGACGAGCATCTCCGCATACCCGACTAGACCCTTCCCCTCTGACCAAACGCATTAGGATTATGTTTAAACTTAAAGGAAATGATACATGGGTCAAATTTGACATGTATAAGTCAACCCCACCTCAATAAAAGGCACGGTGTGTCCAGGATCACTCAAACTACCTCTCTTTTGGTCAAAATTGACTTATTTTTAAGTGAAATCAACAACTGACATATGGGAAACTGACCAAAGGCCTTCAGATTATGTTTACACTTTAGGAAAACGATCCATGGGTCATATGTGACATGTAAAAGTCAACTCCTCCTCAATCTGATGCGCGGTGTGGCCAGTATCACTCCAAGTGTATGTATTTTGTTTAAAATGGACAATATTTTACGTACATACACTAATCCAATCAAACAGCTTTTGATTGTCTTAATAATTTTTCACAATGATCCATGACTCATATGTGATGTGTACGAGTTAACCTCATCTCAATTCAAGGTCTGGTGTGGCTGATACCACTCAAAGTGCCTCTGTTTTGTTAAAAATGGACTTAATTTTAAGTGAAATCAACAATTGACATACGGAAAACCAACCAAACGCATTCGTATTCTGTTGAAACTTAAGGGAAACGATCCATGAGTCAAATGTGACGTGTATGAGTCAACTCCGCCTCAATATGATGCTCGGTGTGGCAAACACCACTCAAAATTCCTCTGTTTTGTTAAAAATGGACTTAATTTTAAGTGAAATCAACAACTGACATACGGTAAACCAACCAAACGCATTCGGATTCTATTGATACTATAGGACAACGATCCATGGGTCATATGTGATATGTACAAGTCAACCCCGCCTCAATCCATGGTGCGGTGTGGATGGTACCATTCAAAATGTATCTTTTTTGTTCAAAATGACTTTAATTTTAAGTGAAAACAAAAACTGGCATAAGGAAAACCGACCAAATGCGTTCCAAATCTATTGAAACGTTAGGAAAATGATCCATGGGTCCTATGTGATGTGTACGAGTCAACCCTGCCTCAATCCAAGGCACGGTGTGGCCAGAACCACCCAAACTGTCCCTCTTTTGTTTAAAATGGACAATATTTTACGTACATACTCCAAACATATCAAATGGATTCTGGTTGTGTTGATACTTTTTCAAAACAATCCATGACTCATACGTGATGTGTACAAGTCAACCCCGTCTCAATTCAAGGCCTGGTGTGGCCGACACCACTCAAAGTTCCTCTGTTTTGTTAAAAATAGAGTTAATTTTAAGTGAAAACAACAATTGACATACAACAAACTGTCCAAATGCATTTGGATTATATTGAAGCTTAAGGAAAACAATCCATGAGTCAAATGTGATGTGTATGAGTAAACCGCGCCTCAATACGAGGCCCTGTGTGGCCGACACCACTCAAAGTGCCTCTTTTTTTAAATGTACTTAATTTTAAGTGAAAACAACAACTGTCATACGGAAAACTGACCAAACGCCTACGGATTCTGTTGAAAATTTAGGAAAACTATCCATGGGTCATATGTGATGTTTAAGAGTCAACCCCGCCTCAATCCAAGGCGTCGTGTGGCAGGGACCACCCAAACTTCCTCTCTTTTGTTCAAAATGGACAATATTTTACGTACATACGCCAAACCGATCAAACGGATTCTGATTATGTTGAAAATTTAGGAAAATGATACATGGTTCATATGTGATATGTACGAGTCAACCCCACCTCAATCCGAGGCCCGGTGTGGTCGACACCACTCAATGTGCCTCTCTTTTGTTTAAAATGAACTTAATTTTTAGTGAAAACAACAACTGACATAAGCCAAACCGACCAAAAACCTTTGGATTCTATAGAAACTTTAGGAAAATGATCCATGGGTCATATGTGACAAGTAAGAGTCAACTACGCCTCAATCCGAGCTGCGGTGTGGCTGGGACCACTCAAACAGTCTCTCTTTTGTTGAAAATGGACTAAATTGTAAGTGAAATCAACAACTGTCATACGAGAAATCAACCAAACTCCTTTGGATTCTATTAACACTTTAGGAAAATGATCCATGGGTCTTATGTGATGTGTACGAGTCAATCCTACTTCAATCCGAGGCGCAGTGTGGCCGACACCACCCAAATTGTCTCTCTTATGTTAAAAATGGACAATATTTTACGTACATATGCTAAACCAATCAAACAGATTATTATTGTATTGAAACTTTAGGACAATGATACATGGATCATATGTGACATGTAAGAGTAAACCCCGCCTCAATCCTAGGCCTGGTGTGGCCAACACCACTCAAAGTGCCTCTCTTTCATTTAAAAGAGACTTAATTTTAAGTGAAAACAACAACTGACATAAGCCAAACTGACCAAACGCTTTCGGATTCTGTTGAAACTTTAGGAAAAAAATACATGGGACATATGTGACATGTACGAGTCAACCCTGCCTAAATACGAGCTGCGTTGTGGCTGGGACCACTCAAACTGTCTCTCTTTTGTTGAAAATGGACATAATTTTAAGTGAAAACAACAACTAACATACACCAAACAAACCAAAAGACTTCTGATTCTGTTGAAACTTTTGGAAAACGATCCATGGATCATATGTGATGTGTACGAGTAAACCCCACCTCAACATGAGCCATGGTGTGACCGGGACCACTCAAATTGTCTCTCTTTTGTTCAAAATAGACTAAATTGTAAGTGAAATCAACAACTAACATACGGGAAACTGAACAAACGCCTTTGGATTCTATTGAAACTTTAGTAAAATGATCCATGGGTCATATGTGATGTGTACAATTCAACCCCACCTCAATCCGAGAATCCGTGTGGCCGGGACCACCCATACTGCCTCTCTTTTGTTCAAAATGGACAATATTTTACGTACATAAGCCAAATCGATCAACTGGATTCTTATTGTGTTGAAACTTTATGAAAATGATCCATGGCACATATGTGATGTGTACGAGTCAACCCCACCTCAATCCGAGACTCGGTGTGGCCAACACCACTCAAAGTGCCTCTGTTTTGATTAAAATAGACTTAATTTTAAGTGAAAACAACAACTAACATACACCAAACCAACCAAACGCCTAAGGATTCTATTGAAACATTAGGACAATGATCCATGGGTCATATGTGACGTGTATGAGTCAACCCTTCCTCAATCTGAGCCGCGGTGTGACCGGTACCACTCAAACTGTCTCTATTTTGTTTAAAATGGACTAAATTGTAAGTGAAATCAACAACTGACATATGAGAAACCAACCAAACACCTTCGGATTCTGTTGAAACTTTAGGAAAACGAACCATGGGTCATATGAGATTTTTATGAGTCAACCCCGCCTCAATTCGAGGTACTATGGGGCCGGGACCACCCAAACTGACTCTCTTTTGTTCCAAATGGAAAATATTTTATGTACATACGCCAAACCGATCATAAGGATTAAAATTGTGTTTAAACATTAGGAAAATGATCCATGGATCATATGTGACATGTACGAGTAAACCCCACCTCAATACGAGGCTCGGTGTGGCCGACGCCACTCAAAGTGCCACTTTTTTTTAAAAAATGTACTTAGTTTTAAGTGAAAACAACAACTGTCATACAAAAAACTAACCAAACACCAACGGATTCTATTGAAACTTTAGGAAAATGATCCATCTTTCATATGTGACATGAAAGAGTCAACCCCGCCTCAATCCGAGCCGCAGTGTGGCTGGAACCACTACAACTGTCTCTCTTTTGTTGAAAATGGACTAAATTTTAAGTGAAATCAACAACTGTCATACGAGAAACTGAACAAACGCCTTCTGATTCTATTGAAAATTTAGTAAAATGATCCATGGGTCATATGTGATGTTTACGAGTAAATTCCTCCTCAATCCGAGGCACGGTGTGGCCGACAACACCCAAACTGTCTCTCTTATTTTAAAAATGGACAATATTTTATGTACATATTCCAAACCGATCAAACAGATTCTGATTGTGTTGAAACATTAGGAAAACGATCCATGAATAATATGTGGCATGTATGAGTCAACCCTGCCTCAATAAGAGGCCCGGTGTGGCCGTCACCACTCAAAGTTTCTCTCTTTTGTTTAAAATGGACTTAATTTTAAGTGAAAACAACAACTGACATACGCCAAACCAACCAAACACCTTCGGATTCTATTGAAACTTTAGGAAAACGATCCATGGGTCATATTTGACATGTAAGAGTCAACTCCTCCTCAATCCGAGCTGTGGTGTGGCCGGGACCACTCAATCTGTCTCTCTTTTGTTCAAAATAGACTAAATTGTAAGTGATATCAACAACTGACATACAGGAAACGGACCAAACGCCTTTGGATTCTGATGAAACTTTAGGAAAATGATCCATGGGTCATATGTGACGTGTACGAGTCAACCTCACATCAATTAGAGTCACTGTGGGGTCGGGACCACCCAAAATGCCTCTCTTTTGTTCAAAATGGACAATATTTTACGTACATACGCCAAACCGATCAAACAGATTCTGATTGCATTGAAACTTTAGGAAAATGATTCGTGGATCATATGTGATGTGTACCAGTCAACCTCTCCTCAATCCAAGGCCCGGTGTGGCACTTATGGAGTCACAAGTGATGAGACTCCTAAGAAAATACCTTTTCACCATATATTATAAAAGTGGTTCTCATATGAAGATTGAAATGGGTGTAAATAATATATATTTGAGATATTGAAACTCTTATTCAACTATACTAGATGATTTTTGTCATATGAAGATTCAAATGGGGAATTATTCACCATTTCTCTAATCAAAGAGGTGGTGTTTTATTTTGTTGTTTTAAGTTTGTCACTATTTTAAGTGTTGTTTTGTATGTAGGTGTATGCACTGGAGGGGCTACTGGAGGGGCTGCTATGCAAAAATTCTGGAAATACACAATACCAACAGTTTACAACAATTGGTATACTTTGAGAAATAATTATACCAACGGTTCAATAAACTATTGGTAAAAAAAACTATCCCAATTGTTACAAACCGTTGGTATAGTATTTTTTATTGAACATATGCCAACGGTTTCATTGAAACCGTTGGGAAAAAAACTATACCAATGGTTGTAAACCGTTGGTATAATATCAAAATCATAGAATTCTCAACGGTTCTAAACCATTGGGTAAACCCATACCAACGGATCAACAAGAACCATTGGAAAATCAATACATAGAGTGGGCTATTCCAACGGTTTAGTTCAAACCGTTGGTATAGATCTTTCCCCATGCCTTACTTCCCTACGGTTTGGACAACCATTGGTATAGAATATACCTACGGTTTTCCAGCCTATACCAACAGTTTTTAACCATTGGTATATCCTCCATTTCCAGTAGTGATGGTTGGAACAAGTAGTGAACCTGGTATAGTAAGATAGGGAAGGAATGAGGAGTGAACCTAGTTCAATAAGACATAGCTAGAACAAGGTGTGAATTTTGTTCATTAAAGGACTTTGTCCTATATGATGGCCTTTTAAGTGATTCATGACCAATTTGTAAATGATTTTATATTCTTATGTGTATGCCACCAATTTCATGCCTTATGCCAATGCTATTCTCTCATGTCTTATGTTCTTTGATTTCATTGTGATTCATGACATTTTTGAACTTATAATAATTATGACATGATTCAATATTATTCTCTTTTATTTGTAGGTTATGATTTTATAATTTTATTCTCATTTTCTCATACACTTATGCTCATGTTATGATTATGTGTCTCTATGTTTAACCCTTATTGGGCATTTGAGCTCGCCATTTCTAATGCTTCATTTCACTAGGTTATGAAGAAAGGTTTTATCTAAGTTATGTCCCTAAAGAGTACAGAATGAGAAGTTCTTTGTGATAAAAATTGAAAGTATTTCACCATATTAGATGATTGTGGTCAAAGTTTCCAAAGGAACAAAACTATTATGGTCCTCAAGGATGTTTTTTTTGTAATTTAAATTAATATTCATCAAAAAGATGTAATATCCATTTACGAGAAACCTGGGTTTTTATACTACACATCCCATAGAATTGGGGATTTCATTTGAAAAATCATTTCATTGTCCCTCACATGGGTCTTGGGCTTGGTTTATCCTCGTTCCCACTATTTTCTAAAATATAAATGTTCTGAAAAATAACATAATTCTATAAATCATAAATAAAAAATTTATTCATTTATACAATTAAGACTAAAGGCATATATTATAGGATCCCTTTGTTTAGACTTTTCTAAAATGATTCTTATTGGATGGTTTAATTATACATTGAATTATAATTATGGGTTTTCCTTAATTTTCCTAATCCTAATTACAAAATTGATTAATCTATTCCTCTAATTCAAATTATAGAAACCTTAATTTATATTACCTAACTTTCAGATCATTTTAATGATAAAAAACATAATAGTTATACATTCAATGATCAAAATGTTTAGTATCCTGAAAAATTTAGGATCATAAATCACTATCACATAATAATCAAAAAAAATTATTTAATGCTTTATTAGTTATCCCTATAAAATATCATATTATCTTTAGTACATTTATTAACTTGAGGATATGCATCACAGAGAGGGGTTAGATAAAATCATAATAAGCGGGGGAATAAAGGACATGAATCGATATAACTTGGGTGAACATAATCATCATTATCATATCATAAGAATTGAATCAAAATCATAATCTCCACCAAAATATTTGATAAAGTTTTCGAAAATAATGATGCATAAAAATGAAACATCATGTCGTAGTGGCCAAATACCACACAAAGTTACGAACAAATCTAGCATATTGCTTACACCTAACATATGTGTATAAATCATAACATCATCATTATGA
The DNA here is from genome assembly GCA_963277665.1 of Viscum album. Classification (NCBI taxonomy): domain Eukaryota; kingdom Viridiplantae; phylum Streptophyta; class Magnoliopsida; order Santalales; family Viscaceae; genus Viscum; species Viscum album. Next base: position 1,474,795,486 of record OY728135.1, read on the forward strand.
ACAAAGATAACATCATGTTCATGCATAATACACATAATATCATGAGATACATCACATTACCTAGTTCATTTGAGGGATATATAATTCATATACCACCCATTATGTCATTATAATTATAGAATCATTCATGCCACATAGAATGTATAATAATAGTAGTAATGAGATACCATATGGAATGTAATGAGGTTCATAACAATTTCATCAAGTATAATTTCATGAAAACACTTTTGGTTCCCAAATTAATAAGTTAAAACCTATTTGGAATAAACATCATCATTCTTGAGTAAAGAAGAAACAACTCAAGAGGTGTGGAAGATATGTTTTAGAAAGAAAATTCATTATGTAAAATATTTTTATTTCGAATATAAATCAAGGTGGTAGAATTTTTATATCAAAAAGGAAAGTTAATAATAGTTTAGGGATATTAAAGAATCATTATAGGAATATTAAAACTGAAAATGAAATGAAAGAGTGATAACCCAATGAAAGTTAATTGGGTTGGAGAATCCCATGCCTTAAATCCCACTTTATTTTGTTACTTTTAAACCACCTGAATAATTAAACTAAGATTATTAAAAAATTAAATAAGTTAAATATGTTAATTTGTTCCACTATTTTTCCATTATAATTATTGGATTATAATTTATAACACTATTTATTAAATGTCAATTTTTTGATCTCATGTTTTCATTGAATTTTGTCATTTTTTTCGATGATGATAATTTTGTTCAAGATCATTTATACATTAGTATAATTTATTAAAAAATTTAAAAAATATATTTAAAAAATTATTTATCATAAATAATTCATTTTAACTAAACATAGGTTTGGTGATAATAAATGGATTGACAATGTACTCGATGGTGATTAACTGACTATTGATGAGACGTTATCAAAAGAGCAATAAAGAGAGTTTTAAAATTTCTAAATGTCATAATTATGATACATAAAGTAGGTTAAAATCATTAATATACTTCCAAATTAGTTTTATGATATTTGTTTTTGAAGTGAGTTGGGAAAAAATAAAGCAGAGATGAAAAAGAGAGATAAGATGATAGAAACTTACTATTTCATTGGTGAAGCTTCTATTTTATGACATTAAAAATCCATTGATGTATGGAGTTAGTTTACTATATGATGTCCCTAGGTATTCTAAGGGTATTGGTAGGGAAGATTTTAGATGTTATTTTTCATTGTAATGTGAGGGAGGGGTGGTTTTACAAGGGGAAGGAGAGGGGATATTTATACTTTTGGAGAAGGATATTTTTAGAATAAAATTTTGAATATAATATTATATCAAAGGTAAAACATATAATAGTGATTTTTTTTACAATATAAATCATAAATATATATAATAAATTGTTTTTATAAACTTAAACCCATTTATAATCCGAAATCACTTTGTTTACTAAAATGAAAAGTGGAAAAAGGACAAAAATTTATTTTAAGGGATAGATTTTGACATTTAGTTTATGAAAATGATTTTTTTGTTTCAAAATTAAGTTTATGATATTTTCATGAATCATTTATAAAATGTAATATATTTTTCATGAACATCAAGTTATATAAATTTTGAAAATATTATTATATTATGAATCATAATATCTATGATACACTAGTTACATGAAAAACTATATTTTTCTTATTCAACTGAGAATTGGATTATTTCATAAAAAAATAACTGTTAAATTTTTTCAAAATGATGATTTAAAAAATGATATTAATTTTATAAAAAAAAATTTAAATATGTAATTTTAAATATTGATATAAAAATTATAATTTTTACAAAATAATTTAAAATACTGTTTATTAAAACTGTGATTTTATTTTCTTTGAGATTTTCGACCATCATATCTATTTTTTCTAAATATAATATTTTTATTTACTTAAATTAATCATGATAATTATTATTTATATCACAATTTAAAATTTTGAGTTAAAATTACTATTTTAATAGTTGGGTTACAATTCCCAACGGTTGAGTTACTATTTATAACGGACAGGTTACTAATATAATGGTCACATTACTATTTCAATATTCACATTACTTCCAATAAATACCTCAAAATTCCTTCAATTATTATTTAACATAATTCCTCTCAAGGTTCTATATTTCCATTTTCTAAAGTTTTTCTTTTCTGTAGTGTTGTTCATGGGATAGTTGATTCTAGTATATTAGGGTGATCCATATTTTCTAATTGTAGTTTTCTAATTTAACATTTTTTATTCACTTTTAATATTTAGAATTTTAATGGGCTTAGAATTTTACTACTTTAATGATTTTTATTAATGAAATAATATGTTGTTGGTTTCTATATGTGTTGTATGTGTAATATTGTATAATATAATATAATATAATACACATTTATTTTTTAAAAAATATCATTTAAAAACTCTAGGTTTTCATAGGACCCTATCTAAAATAACCTGCTAAGTAAGAGATCATATTCCCTGTATGTTGGTCATAATGATTACAAAACCCATCCTAGGGAAAAAGATAATGATAAAGGATCACACTTTTGAACGGGTTTTCTAATTATATTTGAGAATAATAGCATCTAGAGGATCATATCCTATTATCAAGAAAAGATTCCTCACTACACCCTATTGGAGAGGTACCTAGGTAACACGCCCTTGAGAAAGAGGTCCATACTGGAACGGTTATAGGGAACTCACCTAAGATCACACTAGAATGGAATTAAGATTAAAAATATCTCTCAATTACCCTTGAATACGTACACTTTTTGTCTCTAGAGGTACATGGAATGTCTCACTAAGCTTGCAACTTCCCATTTCTCATAATCACATGGCATTAATTTCTCAAAATTCACACCATGTCCCCAGGGTTATACAGTGTCTAGTGGTTTGTCTGTCACATTGAGAGTCATCTGGTCTAGACCATATACTATAAAATGTTCCCATACAGTCATCACATTCTTTTGTACACTAGTAATGTTTGATTAATTTCAAAGTACATGGAATGTGCCCCAATACACATGGTGTGTTGGGTCACATGGCCTTCTTGGAATTTAATTATAGTACACTTTGAGTTTTTTTCCAAGGGTCAAATAGTGTGTGATCTAGAAAGCATGACATGAATCACTACATTCATTCCCAGGCATGAACTCCTAGTAAACACTGATCTATCCAGCTGGGTATCACATGATGTATAAGGATCCCACACAACATGTGATATTTAAATCAATATGAAACCCTATGAGCCTCAAAAAGGGAACTACATAATTGATGTACCTCTATAATACATATCATGTAGTTTATAACTTATAAGAAACTCTATTCCTTCCATGTGTCTTCATTCATGTGTCATCACTACCTTTGGGATCACCATAAATTCACCATGACACTAAAATATAGGTTGATGAACATTAACAACCAGCTAAAAGTAAAATATATTCATTATTATCCATATATTTTATCACTTTTTCCATATAGATTCTCCAAATAGTCCAACTCATGAGTTCTCCATCACCCACACCTCGATCTAGTCACATTCACCACTAATGACTTGATTCAAGACAATACTCATTTCTGGAAATGAATCTCATTGCACTATTATGTCATTGTAACAATATATCATGAACTGTTGATCCCAATACATTTCAGAAAATCCATCATTAACATCACACCTCGATTGTTCTACCAATATCAATCACATACCTTTGGTAAGGATCTGTTGTTCCAAATAACAATTGATCAATTATCGTTCACTGTGTTTGTATTGAACCACTACCCAATGAAAATTCTAAGGATGATCATTTGAAGAACATGGGGATAAAGGAAAAGAAGATAAATGTGAGGAATGATCCTCACTCTTTGTTTAGATCATCATTAATTCATTTAAGGGGGGATGTTTTAAAAAACATACCAATAAACAAAGATAAAAAAATCAGAATCCATTGATAAGAATCCATCAACTATAAATCAACATTTAACCCAAAAATCAATTTTATTGGCTTTGATTCATGTTTTACATGGGTAAAAAATAAAGGATTAAACCAACATAAAAATTTCCATTCCAAACTTTTGGATCTATCAATAATGATTAATGATTAAATATTATTGTCATTGGATATATCCATGAACTCCTTTAATGATTCCAATCCCCGCGATGCTTTGATCATCAATCCATGATCTCAAGGCCATCAACTAATGAACCACCCATCGGAGATCTCCATCCTTTCATTCTCTAGGGTTATGTGTAAAACTATTGGTAACCCACTATAATAAGGTTTATATAGGGGAAACAAGGTCTGGTGATTAGTTAAACAAACAAACAAATTTATTTATTGATAGAGCCTCCCACAAAAACCCTTAAACAAAATGTCTGATGCCCAAAAATATTATATTTAACCTAGGGTAAAACCCAAATTCTAGATTTAATGGAGGCCTTAGAATTATTATATGAGAAACCATTCGTGAGTTATTCTTTTATTTTTAAAAACTACATGCATGTGATATAAAATATTTAATATTTTAAATATCACCACTCCAAGACTCTCTTGGCCCAAAAATTTCATGCTGACTAAGTGCCTTTATTTAAATATATTCTTTCAAATATTACAAAGTATTATATGACACAAATATATTTCTTAAATTATCACCATATTCTACTATTTTTTCCCTATAATTGAAAACTTACTCACAAGTGAGGATAGTAATCTCTCAACTGGTTTTCCCAGTCCCATGATCTCTCTTGATGTTTCTTATGCTATCAACAAACATGAACCAAATAGAAAACAATTCCCAAAAAGGTTATTATATTATTGATTATCAAAATATATCAGTCTCCTTGAACTCCTTTAAATGGTAACTCCACACTCCATGTCTAGCTCACCCCAATCAATATCTACAATGATTCATGCATATATGTTTTCGATAGTGACACATGTAATACTATATGTGCCTGGTCCAACTAAAATCATAGTTATAAGTGGAATTCCACCTTACTAACCCAATTAAGTAATTGTAAAAAGGGCCTATGATCCTCAAAGATAGTCTACCATCCCATCCAAATCTCCACAATCCTTCACGAGGTGAGATATCATGGAACACATGATATAATTATAAAACTCCAAAGGCCAATGTGGTTTGTCCAAAAAGGACTCCTGATGTTTTTAGGTATTCCTCACCTACCCCAAGATGCATATTACCTTTTACAGTAGTAACCAGTACCAACTCTAGTCCGACAAGTTTTTCCTCTCACTAGATCTGACCCATACATCAATTACCAACAAGATCTCCCATAGATGGACTCAGATGGCAATTTACAATTGATGGAGTGGTAACTATTTTTTTATGTAAACTACACTAATGGTAAATTATCCTCATAGTTATGGCCGAAACTAACATGAAAACCTAAAGCATGTTCTCTAGATTCATATTGGTCAACTCATCTAGCTATCTACCTATGGTAGAAACATCATTCTCAACTGCAACCATGCCCCAAAGGCCGAATGAATCATCTATATAATCATGACATGAAATTAGTATCATGGTATAAAATGATCATTTTGGGAACTCAAGGAATATTGATTTCCTCTTCATGAACAAGTGTCTCAAACTCTTTATTTTGATCTACTGTTGGATGGTTAGGAAGTGGGCTAACTTGGTGAGTTGGCCTGTGATCAGTCAGATAGTGTCGTAACCTCTCACTGATTGTGTAAGACCTATCATGAGAACCATAAAGATAAACTTCCCTTTTAAATTCTATAATGGAACCTCTATCTTAACCTGATTAGAGGTGTGACATCAAGAGTTTAACTCATCAACGTGCTATTACAACCTTGTCCACCCAACCTGATACCAAAGAATCCCGATATATCCTCACCTCTAAAAGATATACTTCTGATTGAGAAAATGAAACCTCCTCATCACATCCTCTATTAGAGTGATTATTTCCAATTTATCTCTTAAAATAAGGATGACATCATCCCCACCATTAAAAATTCCTTAAAGATTAAATCTAGTTGATATCTAGTCATGTAAGATCACATAATCGATATCACCAAGATTCACCTCCCAAAGTTTATGAATAAGTATATGGGTAACAACCATTGACTTGATGTGTGCAACACCATATTAATCCATAAGGGTTAATGAAACATGGTCAACTACTTTTTCACCTCAATTAAAAAATATTAAATAGAAAACTTCACTAGGATTATATTCTACCACTTCCACACTGTCAAGTGTCTCCTAAGCTTATAATACCTCAAACTTTACTTGGTGAATTGTGACTCCCATGTATGAGAATAAATATCCGAAGAAGTGGATCTTCTAAATTCATAACTAACACATTGAGAGATTCCCATAAATCTGGTACTGTTGGATCATGTCCTGTACCAACCTAAAGTTTCTTACATTCCCTACCTCTAATGTTGAGTACACAAGAATTTCACCAATGAAGGAGACCATGAACCTATAAAAGAAGGGTTAAGGATCTGGTTCATAAGCCCCATACAAATTTTTGTTCTTTTTAACACTCTAAATGGAATCAATATAAACTCAAAGAAACTAATGTAGATCTAGAAAGACACCCTTGAATTTTCCACCTCCGAAACCTAGAACTATTGATAATCTATCTTGTGGTAAAATCCATAAACAACTTCACCTATAACCATAGTTTAATGAATTTATTGATTCTTAGTGATCTATAATTTATCTTAAGTCACCTGGTTTTAGTGAAATTAATCCCTAAGGAACCTCAATCGCACACACTCATTCTATGTGGAAAAAATTAGGCTTCTTAAAGTAACAAACCGGTCTAAAAAGTCATTTTCTCTAAATATTTATCGAATCACACCTTCATATCTCATAGCTGCATGGGCTCATCTGATATGAAAGAGAGGATTTCAATCCACCCCTTAGTAAATTTCTATGTAGAATTTTTTTGATATAATCCTAGTACATCCTCAGGGAAATCATCCCCATACCTCTCTAATTTTTTTAGAAACTCAATTCTCACAAAATCCACTTCTACAATGGTAATACTAGGAAATTGATATAAAATGAGCTATATCCTCCTATTTATGAGGTCATACTTTTCTGCCTAGGATACCTTCTCACCAAAGGTCGAATATTTTGTCCTAATAACTCAGATACACTTCAACCCTCACCAGTAATAGTCAATATAGACATGGTCACTATGGAAGTATTCCATGTTGAGGTAATCCTCATAGGGACTCTTAATTTCTATTGAATGATTCTAGGTGAGACTCTCTATGTCTCTCGCACTTTCTATCCCTCTCTCCCCTCCCATATTCAGGTTATACCATCATCAGAAGCATGTGATCAGTAATCCTTCTATGTAGGAGCCTCGAAACACAAGGGTCAAGCTAAAAGGCTCCACTAGTATTTTTAGGTCTCTAGTAGGTGATATATTCATGGAAATGTGGTTTAAAACTATGTATGAAAACTATATCTATAGTATGGAAGACTAACATCATACCTCGAACAACACTAAAATTCTTTGTTCAGAACCTCCTACCACATAAACATGTTATTTACTTTTCCCACATATTCAATATAACCAGGTCTTTCTCCAACACCTTAGCACATCAAAACAACCTCAAACACACATGTAGAAGGATACCATACACCAAACATTGATACTATATTCTTTGTAATGATCTGGATCTCCCTCATGGTTTTGGATATAATCACAAGAATGCGTATTTATGGGAGAATCATCCATCTTCCTCTCACCCCATAGTCTTGTACTTGTACTTTGACCCCAGAGAGGGGTTATCTTTATCACCATGAAACCTAGGATATCTCTATCACTAAACTTTGAAAAGTGAACTCAGAATAGGTGGGTCATATGGATATACTTTATAACTATTCACTGCTCAACCTTATGGGGATCATCCACCTACACCACTAAAATTGGGTTAGTATGCTACTGAATGGGTCGAGACATCAGTATATACCAACCTAGAGGAACTGCCTCATTTATAGATCCACAAATAGAGGCCTTGTTTACAAGTATATCATAACCACAATCCTGATACAAAATCCTAGATGGTTTTCATTTTGGAATTAGTGATATCCAAACCACACCATGATTGATAGAGAATATCTTGGGAAGAATATAATGATATAGGATAACAATCCTGGCCTCCATAAGAGATTACATAACTCTATCCAAGACTAATCCCATAATAGGGATCACATCCTCTGCTTAGGATGTGGTGCCTCATTATTCCCTGTTGGGTATGTACAAAGGGAATTCACCCTAGAGAAAAAAAATCCACATTTAATGGTTTGAGGGAACTCACCCAAGATAACACAGGAGCTAAATTGAGATGAACAAGGGATATAAATTTTCCTAGAAGAAGTACATGGTGTGTCCCTATGGGTACATGATGTGTATCTTTGATCCTTTAACTTCATGTATCTCATTCTCACATGAATTTAATTTCTAAAAATACACGGAGTGTCCCTAAGGGTACACAATTTGTAGAGGTTGGTATTAAACTCGATTTATCATTTGTTCTAGCCCATATACTATGGACCTTTCCCATATACTCAGGGTGTTCCCATGTACACTGGTTGTGTCCATGTACTTTCAAAGTAGATGGTGTGTACCCTAGCACACATGGTGTGTGGGGTCACATAGGCTCATAGACCTGTACTCCTTATACACACTGATCCATTCACCAAGGGTTACATGGTGTCTGATCTAGAACACATGACATGTATCACTACATGTATTCCTAGGTGTGTACTACCTATACATGTTTAGTTATCTAGATAGGTATCACATGGATTGTAGGGATCCCATATGACATATGGTCTTTAACTCGACATGAAACCCTAGATAATGCACAAATGGAACTACATGGTTTTTTTCCCTATGGAATATACTATGCGCAGTTCGTAATTTCTAAAAAACATCAAACCTTCAACACATCTTTATGTTCACACCACCGCCACAATCAGGATCGCTGTAAATCTCATCAAAACACCTAAATCTAGGTTGACCAACATCAACAGCCAACTAAAATCTTTACCCTATCCACTCTTCACTATTAATTCCACTGTTTTTTCCATAACATCTCTAAAAATGAAATAACCCGTGAGTTTGGAATCACCCAAGCCTTTATAGTGTCACTATCATCATTAGTGGCTATATTTTGGCCACCAATTGTTAAAAAAAATAACACACATCTCACCTCTCCACCGCTATAATTCCAAACCATGAACCACCAATCCCAATATGTTCTTGATTCTCCATCATTGACAGTACAACATGATCATGCCTTCAATCATGATCTCTTACCCTCAGTAATGATCCATTTTACTAAATAATGATTTTGAAATTATCATTCACCGGGTATTTGTCAACCCACCATCTAAATAAAATTCTAATAATAATCATGTGAAGAATGTGGGGAGAAGGGAACATAATATAAACATGAGAAATGAAACTCATCCTTTTCTCAGATCTTACTCAATTCATTTATAAGGGAAAACATCTAATTAATAGATTAATAACCAAGTGTTAACAAATTCATAATCCATGGATAAAATTCCATCAACCTTAAAGCAGCATTCAACCTGTAAATCAATTGTAAGGAGAATATAATTGTATTCCCAATAGGATAAACAAGAATGTTATTAAAACAACATAAATAAATATCATACCTCTATTTTAGATGGATAACTAATGGAGAACGATTCCATGTTATTTTCATGAAAGACATCCATGGAATCCTTCATTTATGATGATCCTTGTGGCACTCTGAACATCAATCCAAGATACCATTACCATCCACCAATTCAATCGCCACCAGAGCCCTCCATCCTCTCATTATATAGGGTTATGTACCTAACCATAGGGAATATTACATAGAATGATTTATATAGATTTAAAAATGTATAATTATTAATTAAACAAACAAATTAATTATTTAGTTTATTTATTTAAAAATATTCCCATCACAGCCCATAAAAAATGCATGACATGCAAAAATATTATGTCATGTATAGGGTAAAACTCATATTATAGACTTTACTTAGGTCTCGAGATTACCATTTGAGAAACTATTTTGGATTTCATGAATTATTTTCAAAAATTGTGTGAGTTATGCGGTATTTTTAATATTTTTAATATCGTTGCACTAAGCCTCTATGGGTGCCACAATTCCATGCTGACTCAACACCAAGATTCAAAAGTATTCTTTAAAATATTACAATGTATTACATATAAAAAATATTCTTTAGATGTATATAATCTTATAAATTGTTACCGTGTAATATAATCCTTTTAATGTGATATCTATAATCAAGATGGTTTCACACTGGTGTCATCACCCTATGTGCTTAATGTGTCTTTCTTTGACTTTCTAGAAATGACCATGCATACAGAACACCATGGCCATATATTTATCTAGGTAGTTACATTTCCATAAAAGATCATGAGATAAAAAAAATTCATTAATATATAGAAGGGATAAATCCTCTCTTTCATTTTCCAATAATGAAATATCACTCATGATGCAACAAGAATGTCCCACATCTCCATGACCATATGTTACTATGATTTTTGTCAATACATCAAGGTATGAAACTTATGGTGTTCATTAATGGTAATATAAAATTTTATGCAACAATACACACCAATATAGATAACAACATCAAATGATATATAAATTTAGATTTTTTACAGGGGGTCCATTCAAAGAACCTCCCTTCATAGAGAATACCATGGTAAAATAGCATGAGAAGGTGTCTCAATGTCTTATGATCCTCCTACACCTGATATCTTGTATCATCTTTGTAACTTTTGAAAATATCCTCCATCCATCAAAAATTTATTCAATAATACCATTTTGAAACCTCAAATGTTTCATCATAATGGGTAACTTTTATGACCATTCAGTCTAACATATATTATTAGGATATTATCACATACTATTCCATGTGGAGGAAAAATAATGAAGGGATAAGAAAATTTATTAATATTAAAAAAAAAGAATATATATAATCATCAATTACATAGATGTTGGATCTATAGAACCAACTCCAAAAAACTCCAAATTTTACTATATTTATCTATTAAAAACCTTCATTCCATTATCTATCACATGATACTCATGCCTCTACTGAGATAGAGCCTCTATCAATGGGTCCGCCAAATTTTCTTCTATTGATATGCTTCTCATTGTAAATTCACCTCATTGAGAAAAATATCTAAGTACATGAAAATTCCAAATTATATATTTTATCCTTTCATGTGACCTTGGCTATTCAGAAAGAGCCATCACTGTACTATTATAACCATAAATTGTGATAGGATATTATCTTTTAATAACCTCATCATGGTCTTGGAAAATGTTGAAAATACAAATTGCTTCCTAGGATAAATCTAAAGCTACAATATACTCAGAATCTGTTGAATCATAATGAAAACTAGCTTCTTTGAACTATTCAATCTTATAGATCCTCAATTGACAAAGAAGGCATATCTTGATTGTGAATTCATATCATGTTGATTTTTTTGCAAGTTAGAATCTATATAACCCATGATGAATGGTTCTTCAAATCTAGCATACACTAGGAATACGTCATCAGTTCAACATATATACTAAAGGAGAGCCTTAATAGAAATCCAATGTTGTTCTCATGGATCAACTTAATTTCTTTCTATCATTGTCAGAGTATAGGAAACATCAATCCTCTTACATGAAATAGAATACATTATAGATCACATCATGGAACCATATGGGATCTTATTAATTCTCTCAATTTCTTATTCTGTCTAAGGAGACATCTTATTAGAAAGATGTATCCCATGTGATGTTGGAACCAAACCCATCTGAGATTGTTCCATACTAAATCATCTATGTATATGTTAAATAAATGTATTTTGGATTATTATAGAATCCTATTTGATCTATCAAACATTATATTGATCCCTATAATGTAGGATTCATCACATATTTTCTTAATAGAGAAGTACTTTCTTAAATATTCATTAATGTCTTGTAAGGGTAGTCTCTCATTTAAAATTAGTAACATTTCATCAACATATACTACTATGAAAATGAATATAATCCCACTAATTTATTATAAACACAAGGATAAAACTCATTCTTAATGAAACCTAATTATTTTACCACTTAGTAGAACCTAATATACCATGAAATGGATGATTTATTTAATCTCTAAATGTATATCTATAAATTACATACACTTTTTCATTTCCTAAAGTCACAAACCCTTTTTGTTGTGTCATATACACTTATTCTTAAGGTTATCATTATAGAAAGTATTTTTACTATTCATCTTGAAAATACCATCATTAATAAAATATATTATAGCAAGAATAATTATGATGGGTATAAACATGAAAACTTGAGAAAATGTTTCTTCATATCAAACACCTTAAAGTTTTATAAATTGTTTATCTCCTAAGTTATTATTTATTGGTACTACCCTTACTTTCCATGTCATTCATTATATAGAATACCCATTTACACCCAATGTGATTTATGTTAATTGGAAGATCGGTTAGAAACAAAACATGGTTCTGATACATGGAATCCATATCAAAATTCATGGATTCCTACAATCCTTAATCTTCTAATCTCTCTACTTCCTCCTTTTAGGATATAGGGTCATTATTTTAAAACAATAATGAGTCATTATATTCTATTACTAAAAAACACATGTTTCACGTTCTTTAACATCTCATGAGATTCTCTGTATTACTTTTTTTTAATAAAACAATTATTCAAGGGGGACCTATAGAATATATTCCTATATAAAATATTATGTATCCTGATAATAAAATTCATTAAAGTAAATATTTCTCCCACCATAATTCCTATGGATATGTTCTTTCCCATGTAATATATTTTTCTTACCAATAATATCATTTTTATCTAATGGATCTTATAAGTAGTTTCCCATTATTTTCTTGGGATAACATATCAATATAAAATTTATACCGTTGGTTGATAGGTTGTTTCTTGAGAAAGCCTTAAGAGACACCCAACATCCCCATGCATGATTTTGTGAAACAAAATAGGTTTCTTTCCACTCTATAACTCAAAGGTAATACTTTCTTCCACATTAATTGGTAGTCAATTTAGTATATACACTTTTCTGTGTAATGCATATCCATAAAAGGATAATGGAAGACTAGTGTGATACATCATCGATATTACCATTTCCGACATGGTATGGTTTTACTTTTCATCAAAATCATTCATAAATGGGGTATAACATGAAGTGAGCTGATTAAAATAACACACTCTTGTCAAAATTCATTAAAATCATGGCTAAGATATTTTCTACCTAAATAATATTTATGTTTATTTATGTTCTTTCCAAGAAGATTATGAACTTAATTTTGGAACTCCTTGAACTTATCAAAGGGTCCATACATCACCTCATCATGTATATATAACCACATATAATCAATTCACCGATAAAGTAATAATTTATGACAATCCATCTCTAGATTCTACTTGAAAAGTCACACACACATTAGTGTGTACCAATTCTCGAAGCTATGTGGACCTTTCACCTTGTTCAAGAAATGGAATTTCTGTTTTCATTCCTTGTAAATAGTTATAACATATTTCAATTGGGTTAAAATCAAAAGATTCTATGTATACTTCTTGATAGAAAATTTTCAAATACACCTATTTTATGTGACCAAGGTGGTGATTCCACAAGTGTCTTTGAAATGAGTCATGTGAATTTTATTCCTTATCAGTATCCAATATTTGGTTTTCATAATTTAATACTTTGAGACCATTATTCAGCTATATATAATCATAACATATGATATATCTATAAAATCAGAATCTCTTTTTTTCAATTATCAAAATAAATCCATCCATATATAATAATGAAACAATAATTATATTCTTGTTAATGCTAGGAACATAATTATAGTTCATTATGACCAAAATCAATCATATTGTAAATGTAATGTTGTAGTATTTAATGGATAGAGAAGCCAACATTATCCCATTATAACCCCATATATCTACCTCATCTCTAAAAACCATCGAAAATAGACTTGGTCTGAGTTTTTAGATACAAATTTGAGAACCACACCCAATATCTAATAAAAACCCGTATATAAGAAAATATTATAATAGTTAAAGAATTAACTTTCAGATTCTACTTGATTCATTGTCTAGTTTCAGTTCCAATTTTAGTGGAAATTACTACCTCATGAAAAACAAACTTCACTTTTCTCTTTTATTGGATACTAGATCTTCTTCTTCTTAGAAGGATAGTCCTCTGGATCTGTAGACATAGATTGAGTCTTCATAAGACTTTCCTTCTTCCTCCATTTCTTATTCAGCATAAGGAATGTATTTTTATCATTCCCCATATCTTTATCCACTTATATAATGAGAGTACGATGTTTAGAAACATCCTTCTCATTATTTCTCATATTATAATTCATAATGAAACTGGAGATGGTTTTAGGTAGTGAGCACAAAATTATATTTAAGTGTAACTATTTTGTTATATTAGACAACAACATATCTACACTTTCTATATATCCAATAATCATGATGATATGAGGCCTAGATGGTGCCTACTCCCTAATATTTCATGTGAACCATGTGTTAGAGTTCTCATATCTATCATGTCTCTCTTTATCTGGATAAATATCAGAAAGGTGAGAGATGATTCTATTGGAATTCATATCCTTATATCACTAAGGAAAACCACTATACATGGAGTATAGAATGAAAAATTTTACATCGATTATATCTTCCACATGTTTTATGTAGAGAGGCACTTTATCTTAGTTAGCCTCTTTTGCAAGAGACTAGGTACTTGGGGTTTCAAGCATGTATAATTTTCATTCATAAAATAGTATAATTTATAAGAAGTTATACCATTGCTATAAATTTTCACTGATGAGAAGTTGATCCTTCTCTAGTATGGATTGCATTAATATTTTCAATTTTTTTTGATTTTTCATTTCTATAAAATTAAACAAAAATATATTAGTACTTCAATGATTACCAAATTAGATTAATAAATTAAATTTAAAAAATTTCAAATCTCATGATATTTTTTCAAAACTTAGTACCCCTCACAATTAGTTTCAGAATATAATATTAAATGGATATTATAGTGTCAAGGGCCCATATTCCCTTATTATAAATATGAATTGGACCTGAAAAGTTTATTTAATGGTTTTAGATTGGTGTAAATCACCAATTATATTAACTCATAACTCCTTTATCAATTGGGTGGACCACCCAATCCTAAATTCTCAGATAAATATTTCCTCTTCCCTTTCCTATCAGTTAAACCAAGTTATACTTAGGAATTCAACCCTTCATGTGAACCTAGTTAATTCAATCCATAATTTCAATCGAAATTTCTCAATAATTTATATCACCTTGACATGGTCTAGTCAAGAACATTGAAATATGGGTTTGAATATAAATTAAGTAATTGGAGACTATACAAACATAATATTTTAGTTGAGGGGTATTTATATTTTTGTGTGACTACCTAGTTTTTATCTAATCACATACCTTTTAAATATTAGGTGGATTTTAATGATGTGATCAACCATGTATGATGAAAGGTATACATAATATAGTTTTTTTCATATTTCATGGTCATTAATTCATTTATCAAGTTATCATGTAGTATCCAAAAAAATAAATAATAATCCATGAAATTGACAAAAATAAAATATATGTGGTTTGAAAAGGATGTTTTCTAATGTTTAGTTTATATAGAGGATGATAAACTAACCCTCATCCCAAGGGGAAAACACCTTGAAGAGTATATTGGACTATGTTGATGCATTCCACCTCAAATCCTATGTATCTATTCAATTGGTTTCACCTGATCTCCAGGAATCATATCGCCTCCTCTCACCTAGGAGATCCATCCTCATATAATATTTTACTCACATATAGGTAAAGAGATCCAATGGTGTTTATAAAGGGGGTTTACATAAAATAAATCATGGGAAAAACATCCCTTACATAATAAGGAGGAGGGAATGACCCACACTCCATGATTTTAATTTAATAATAATAAATTAAAAGAAAACCAATCATATACACATGACTATTCTAATCTCATGATCATTCACATAGTATTCAATGAACAAAATATTTCAATTTATCTATAAGTTAACTTATGATTTTATTTAATTATGAAAAATCACCATGAATTAGTCCAATTAATTCAATTAATATTAATACCATTTGAACCTCCCTAAAATTCCATCATTCATAATTTTAAATAAATTAAATTAATTACTTATATTTAAAATTAATACAGCACACAAGTGTACTTGGAGAAAATGGCATGTACACTCTGAAACTACCTAACATGAACCTTGTGCTTATTCATTACCGTAGTATCCAATACACATTATGTGATAGGTAATTTCATAGCGTGTACTATTAAAAAATGACACACAGAACACATGTGAATTAAAATACATGTGATGTTCTTTATGTGCATGGTGTGTACTATATATAAACACCATAAAAATATTTTGGTATTTGAATTTATCATCAAAATTAATTCAATAGTTAATTAATAATCCCATTAAATTGATTGTACTGTCAAATAAATGACACAGAGAAAATATTTGAATAAGATTAATTATATAAAATTAATTATAATATATATGTTATATTAATCATGATCTTTGTAGAAGAATATATGGAATATACTAATTTATATGACATATAATATCTTATTCATATGCATGTGATACACCTTTAGGGATAGGGTGAGTTGCCTATGATGGATATGTACAATGTTTATAGTCTGTAACCTTATTACCTGATGTGTGGAATTAGAGTTTCATGGTTTTTCATTCCATGTGTCATGTAGTAGATACGTGGAATGGATGGACACCCATGTTCTCTATTATAAACACATGAAGACTGCGTATCATGTATGAAGGTTACACAGTGTGTTGTTCTTTAAATTGAATTCCAACCTATCTTGAACTATGTGATAATCATATTTTATTAGATCACTAATTTGATTTTATCAGTTTGATAAAATATCATCACAAGTTATATGTAATATAAATGGGTACATGGATTATAGATTGACGTACATTTCATGTACTCTTATGTTATCCAAATAGAAATTTTAGCATATTTGGATGGTGATTCTAAATTTTCGTTTATTTTAACTTAACCCATTTACTGTTTATGTGAATGACAATGGTGAAAGGGAAGATAAATTTGTATATTGGTTTCAATAATGAGTATATATTAATTAAAATATATTTTAAACACATATAATTCAATCAATGATTAATAAATAATTATAAATTAACCATATTACAACTTTGATACAACCTATAAGTTCCAGGCAAAGTAGAGGCACCTGTTTGGCATTAACAAGTTTGGGTTTTAGTCTTAATTTTCAAATAATCATTATTTTACATTAAAAATGATTCCATGAACAATGAGATTCATATATTACTTGACTTGATTAAATATCAAAACCATAAGAGTTGGATATTTAAATGTAATTTATAATTGGTTTATAAGATGATCTTGAATTACCTGAACTTGTAATTATTTCTTCATATATGATCTAGTTAAATCGATCTAATTGTACCATCATTATTCAATATGGTCCATGTGAATAATCTTGATAGTGGTTATCAAACTTGCACCAAAATATATGAATGTTGTTGTAGAATCACTAGGTGTTAGCAAGGTTGATCTCAATCACTTGTGGCATTCATGCTTGATTGTAGAATAATTTTTCTATGATGATGAATAACTCTTGTTAATATATTAATGAATTGAGATAATAGGATGACATATCACATATAAATCTCTATAACTATCTATAAGAATTTAGAGATCTTATCACTACCTATTTTTTCACAACAAGGGTGTCTATGAAAATTTATATAATTAGATATTTATTATGTAATTTTTACATTGGTCAACATTCACAATACTACCTTTCCAATTACTTAATTTATAGTGAAAACCATGTCTTATAAATTATATAATTATTATTCACTTGAAATGTAAATCACTTAAGAATTAATAAATATCATTTATATTATTTAAAATCAGACCATTAAACATGGTTCACTTATCATCCCCAACATTTACAAAACCTTGAATAATGAATATTTTTTTAATAAATAAATATCACTTCATTATTAATCAATAAATATAAAAAATATTATATCCACAAAACCTTGTAAATAAATATTTATTATTATTATTTAACACAACCATTCATTCAAATAGCTTGTGATTAAATCTTGGTGATTGACCAAACTGATATGATTATTAAACCATAAATAAGAAGTAATATTTTTTCTATCTTTTTAAATTCAATGTTTAATATAACAAAAAATGAAAATTCACATAGAATGTGACCCAATTTTCCTCTTTCCCAGTGGAGTTAGGTGTAGATGCCTAAATTTTGTGGTTATCCTCTAGAAACACACCATGTAACTGATAGAGAAAGAAGAAATATTAGAAATGACATATAGCCAATGATGAATTAACATTGTTTAATATTATCTATTTACCATGATACATATAATAAATAATATTTCACAATAGTGTCATAAACCAATGTTTTTTATGTCTGTTTCTTTGAATTTATGAAAATGAACATGCCCACAGAACACCATGGCCTTATAATTAGCCATGAAATTGTATTTCCTTCAAATCACATAGGATATCCACTTCTATCAATAGAAAAAGGGATACATCCTTTATTTATTATCTATTAATGTAATATCACTCTTGACAGACATAACATATCCTACTTCACCACAAACATATGTCATCATGATTTTTCTTAGTACATCAAATTATGCCACTTGTGGTGTTAATTAATGATAATATTGAAGTGTAAGGTTCATTACACCTGTCTGTTGATAAGAACATCAAATGATATATAAGATTTTGATTTTCTACTAGTGGGTCTATTTTCATAACCTTTCTTCTTGGATATTACCAAGGGAGAACACCATGGGAAGGTTTTTTAATGTATAATGAGCCTCCTACCCTTGATAGCTTGTATCATCTATGTCCCATCAAAAAATATCATCCTTTTATAGAAGATTTATTCAAGAATATTATTTTGGCACCTCCATGTTCTCATAATTGTGGGTAAATGTTGTGAGCTTTCAGTGTGACATATATTCTTATGAAATTATGACATATAATCTCATACTAAGGAAAAATAATGGTAATATAAGAATATTTATTAATATTTAAAATAGTAAATACATATAATCATCTAGTATGTAGAAGTTGATTTTAAGGAACCAAATCCAATACAAATATGTGAGTGAAAACCCCAATATGTACTTTCTTCAAATAATCATTAAATTTAAAATAAAAAACACTATGTGATTTATTGAAAAAAACTTCTTCATAGACCGAGATTCATTCATATGATGAATTTTCTTCAAAAGGATTAACAAAACATTTACCCCTCTTACTACCTATATCTATTTATTAATTATATTTCATTTTTTAAATTTTTATCATCTTATTTTTCACTATTCTCTTACTATATTTTAATTCCTTGGTCAAAACCACTAATTAGGCAATGATAACATGGTGAAAAAAATATCTATCTGAGGTACTTAAATTTTATCTTCTCGCCTATACCTCATATATTCTTAATTAAAACACTAGATAAATAAAAATAATAGATCTAAAAAGATAGTACCTTCACATTAATGTCACATGAAATACCCATAGGATCCATTCATAGATTCCTGAGAGGAGGGGTGAATCAGATATGCCTAAACTTGTACAAAATTCCAAATTAATATTAAAATCTACTTACACCCTTTTTTATATGAACCTATTCCACATGCTAGGATGTAAATCAATATACTTATTTCATTCACAACACAAAACACCACATGTAAAGTAATAAATAATGCAAAGTGTGGTACACTATATTTTTACAAGGTTCATCCTAGATGTGGGAAACAGACTCCTTATTGTGATTGAGTGTCATCAAGTCATATATTTCACACTACAATATTATAATCAATTACAAGTGGGCTGGCCAGGGTTCCTACTATAACCATGATCACCATATTATATTGAAGAGTCTGCACTATAACTTAAGTGATAATTTCTTTATATTTCATTTCACATCCATCATTATTTGAACTATTCTTACAAACATATTTCTACCTCTTAGAGTAAATATCAACTAAACCCTATATTTAATTGAATCAACCTAATATTATTTTATTATTCTTAATAATTATTCTAATAATCCACCTAAATCATTAAGAAGAGTTATGAGTATATCTTACTCTAATTTTTATCCTTTCTTTATATATATTTTCAATAACTTTTCACATTAATCTATTATGAAAACATCAAGGTTTAGGACATCTAATAGATAATTAATGAATATAATTCCATGTTAGACATACTTTAATAAAATAGTTTTATTAATTTTCATTCTTTTATGATAATGGTTATCATAATATCTGGTATTTTAACCAGTTTCATCTTATTTTTGTTAGTTCTTTCTAATACCTAGGAGCATGTTCATGTTTGAATTTTCAAGAGATGTTTGAATTCTCAAACTATTAGATATATTGTTTTAATAAATAGGGACTATTTAGATATGCTAAAGATATATACCCATCAAAAGGAGTTTTTTGATAAGGTTACAGGGTCTAGAGGTGGATGAAGTTATTAGGAAGGCTTAAGAGATAGGTTGGGTAGTCAGGGATATAGTCTACAACCACTGGCTAGGCAGTTCAATAGCTTGTAGGTGTCCACTGCCTAGATGGTGGACCTACACCAGCTAATAGGTGTCTTCAATTTGTCTATAGGACCTAAACGGGATAGAATGTAGAGGAAGATGTGGGATATAACCACTACTAGTATCTATTAACCTACATGTGGCTTGCACTAGATGGACGATGGATTTTTAAGGGGTATAATTACAATTCTTCCACCTCTAGTTTTTAGAGTTTTTCACCATATTTTATCTTTGTTCATATTTTACATACAATATGGATTTTATCTCCCTCACTTACTTGGTCCTCCTTCATGATAAGTGTCCTCTTGCTCCGATTATTTATGATTCTTGGTAAGATCTTTTTCCCGAGGAATTTTCTCATTCTCCTCCATGTCTCTCACAATTTTTTTTCTCTCTAGATTAGATACTTGAGTGAATATTACACTAGAGGATAGTTGGTTCTTCATGAGATGATGGTGATTCCATGATTTTTATCTTGAAGACATATTGAGACACGATTTTCAAGCTTTCTCTCATCATTTCATTAGATGCAATTCACCGTGTGATATTTTCAATGATTTGGCGGTAAATTATACTTTACCCCTTATGGTTCTAGTTATCGTTGTTAGGTATTTGGCATAGGTGAGTTCCCAGATCTTTACACAATCCTTTAGAGTAGGGTTGATCTCAATTTAGGTGTAGTAGGAGTACTTAGTGGGTTTTTTATTTTTATTGTGTTTTTAAGTTAGTTAGCTTATTAGGAGTTTTTAATTAATTATAAATATATTATAATTCATTAGACCTGGTTATTTGCATATGGGATAGTGTAGTGGATAGATTAATCTTGTGTAATTAGTCTTAAATGATATTAGGTGGTGGGATAATGGGATAGGAGTAAATGTAAATCCTAATTATTAACGTAGGTGGTCCATATAAATTACAAAAATATTCCTACATTTTGTTTTAGTGGTGTCTTTCAATGGTTTATCCATCTTGGTCTTTCCTTGGCCAATTTTAGGAAAAAAAATTTAATAATGGATTCAACAAGGTTATGTTACCCTTGATTATACCATTTCATAAATATGCGATGATCACAAGTGGGGATACATGGTAGTAAATAAAATATGGATTTGAAATATAAAATCAATTAGAAATTGTTTTAGTATTTTTAAAATAGAAATTTGCAATGGTACTACATAAAAATTTTATTTTTCAGAAATGGTATCTGGAAATGTTAAATTGAATTTGATTTCATTGACAAAAAAAATAATGGGTTAATGATGTCGATATGATATTTTTAACTTACTATTTTGGGGAATGTATTTTTAAGTGTTTCCCAAAAATGGTTTTTAAAAATGGATTTTGGAAATGGAAATGAAAGAGGATTTGAAATGGAATAATGAACCAGTTTAACCCTTACTTTGGATTCTTTTTGTTAAGAGTTGGATGTAATTGTTAAATGATCTTTTATACCTTTTTTTTATTTTTTATGATGATTAAACCTGGGTGAACACAACCCCTAGGGGTGGACATGACTCCTGGGTGATACCAAGATTTAATTGTTAACCTAATGTGAACACAACCCCCAATAGATGTTGAGACTAATGGTTAGACTCAGGGTGAACAGGGGCCCCAAGTGGATGTTGGGGCCCTAGGGATGGGTATATTAAAATTTGGTGCCACTTGTTTACACAAGGGATGGTTATATTACCCCTGGTAGGGATATGGTTGGCCCAATCATCTTGACATGCTCATGGAAACATAGGAACTAGCTAATGTAGGTATGTATCGTTCCCTGGGTGAACCTGATCCTATAGTTTGGAATTTGAATATGTATTTATGTTTTAAAATATTTTAAACCGAGTATTTTAAATATTTTACTATAAATCACCTTTAAATTCACTATTTATGGTATAGTTATTTAATAGTCATTGTTGGTGGTGTCCTACTAAGTTGTACTCGCACCCAGTTCAAGCTTACATGGAACTTGTGTACACAATCATATAATACTTTTTATATTTAGGTATAGGTTCAATGTAGGGTCTCATTGCATGATTTATGTTTGGTTTTATATGATGGGTTGTGGGGTTTGGATTAGTCTAGGACTCATGATTTTTTAGGGTTCTTCAAGTGTTGTCTTTTAGGTTATATGGTTTTTATGTATAACTACTTGGAATTTACTGTATAAATTACATATATTATGGTTTATTTTATTAGATTATGGTCATAAATTTCCAAGATTTCCCTACTTTACTTCATTAACTTTATTTTCTATTTTTTTGGTTTATTTTATACTATTAATGTACTCTGATAAGTGGGTAAAGTCTCCCCAATGTACCACTATATACATGAAATAATAGTCGTCAGCCTCTAGAATACATGGAGGCATGCATGAGGTATTGTATAATTCTATTAGTCTGATCACTGGTTAAAGGTCTAAGGTTACGAGGTGTAAAATTTTTCATCTTATTGATTAACTATATGTTCTTCTTCAAATTGTTCATTGTCATGTTCTTTTTCCCATATTATTTGATATTTATTTTTCTTTTCTTAGTATATGATTTTTTATTTTTGTAAACCTTCTTATATTTATTTTTATAATTTAAAATATATATCACAACAATGTAATTTCTATATATTTAATAAAGAAAATCTTCCATAATCATTAATGTTTCCATCTTCTCACCTTATCCTAAACATTTTCACATGGGTGTGTCCCATGATCATAGGGTATCACTTTATCATTAACCACTTATGTACTATAAAATTAAATAAATAGCCTTATGATTTTTATTTATAAATTTATCCTTGATAAATAGATATCCTTTAATATTTCCAACAAGATTCAAGAGTCTTGTTCTCAAATTTTCTCCACAACATCTAAAAATAAACAATGTTCTTAGTTTTTCTAAAAAATCATATAGAAAATATATTTGTGGCATGGAACATTTATCCTGAAGCATGAGAGAATAAAAAATATAATTCCAAATTCTATGTGAATTTGAAAAAAAATATAATTCATATTATCATTCTATTCTCATTTGTTATTAAGAAGAAATAATAATTTGTGATATTTAATTCCACTTAATAAAAGAACAATCATTTTCATGTTTCATTTCCAAATTCATTTATTCTAGAATCTCCTCATTTAAACCGTAATTATTTTCTCATAAATTCGTCCTATCATGTTATTCTTTTTTATATTCTAGAATATCATCTTTTAAATGTGCCTTATTTAATCATAAATTTTGTTATAATTAAAACAATGAAGACTATAACTAGATAGAGCATATTTATCATTAAATAAATTCTTCAATGTTTATCACTAATATTGATTTAGAAGTATCCTTGTTTTAAAATCGTAGTTAAATTAGGTGAGTTATCTCCACATATTCTATAGATTAATTTCTATAAAATAATAGTTTGATTCATGGTTTAAAAATAATCATAATTATTTGATATTTAATAAACAAAATAGGTATAATATTATTTTTTCTTCTTCAAAATATTTCATATTCTATAAATCTCAAACTTCTCAAATTTATCTTCTCATCATGTAATAATAAAATATTATTATTTAGAGGACTATTATATATATTACTCTTATTCTTACATAGGAACTAGTGTAGGTATATTACTCTTACATAGATACTAGGACTCCTGTATGAATAACATGAATCCTATATTGATGTTTAGTAGATGTGGTTCCTCTTATATGGATGATGTATTCATCCTTTCCATTTCCAACTATATATCCATATCTATTAATTATTACATAGACCACTCACATGTGGTATCAATATGACTCTTTTAAGAATCATCCATTGTAAAACTCATTGTATCATTAACTATTTAAGGATAAATAATCATTATAACACTCATTGAACTTCTATTCATTTTCTATAATTTCATAGAGAAAGATTAATCATGTAAGAGTAAGATGACTAAAACATAGTACAATGTACTTACCTACCTTTTTAAAATTTCACCTCAATGGATGACCATTAATAAAATCACTTATATGTGATTATTATATATTCTTAAGATGAATTTAATGTCAATATGGATAACACATATATGGATTATTCCTTTGAAAAAATTAGGGATTCTAACCTAGAAATATCTCTTATGTGAATCTAAAAAGGACTTTTATGTTGTCCAGACTTATCCAATTTCCATCATTAACCTCATAACAGTGATATCTCTTAAAATTAGCTCAGAGTCACTTCTATTCACCTTATTTATTCTTATTCACTTCTAATCACATTAGACCTACATCAAATAATTCAAAGAATTTTTTTAAAAAAATTTGAATCACATTATCTTGTTTACAAGGAAATTAGAATCCTATACACTCAAGATGTAGTATACGAATAAATTTCACAACCTTATAATTCAATATTTCAACTTGGCTCTTCTAAAACTTCATCTAAAGGACAATCATCACTAATTTTAGAAACATTTGTGCCTACTACTCAATGGATTGTTTTTCCACAATTCATCTATATTTCTTTAAAACTTTTAACGTATTTTTATCTTTTTAATTATTGCTATAAAAATTTTCTAGTAATAGTTTAGTAGTTGATTCTTCTCTGAAATAACAACTCTTTAGTCCCTTCATTAAATAGTTTGTTACTAAATTATTTAAAAATATCATAGATATCACTTGTAACTCTCAATTAGAATGTTTATTTACATTGAATATCTACTCAATCAATAATTTTATTTATTAAGTGTTATATTGGATTTTTATAGTCACGTATTTAAGGATAGTATCTCTTTATTCTTCTATAAACGAATACATGGGGAATATCTTCATTGCCTTCGGGTGGATTCTTCTTCCATCATAAAAATTCAATGAAAAAATATTTACATTCTCCATGAAATTATTTATTTACAATAAATACTACCAAGATAAGCCTTTTAGTATTTCACATTATTTTATGAAACTTTTTATCTTCACTAGAATTGGATGATAATATCAAAAATCAAAAATCTTGTGTGCTATAAAATTATTTCAAGTATACCAAGAGTAATTACCACCATGAATCCTTTGTCTGTAGATCTTAAAGAGGCACTTTAGTATATAATTCTTCCATTTATTGTATTGTAAAATGTGCAAATGATTGTACCACTCTTGGAATTTATCATCGGTCTGGATAATATATTTCTACAGTAAAAACCAATAGGAAATCATGATCGATGTAGTTTCCATTTTATATTATAATTAAAGAAGAATATTATGACATTATATTTATTTAAAAAATATGTGAGACATAGTAAAAATTTTATTATTTTATTAGTCATTCATTATTTTATCGTGTCCCAAACATCTTTACCACTAGAATCATAATGCCATGTTGCATGGTCATTCTGTCACGACCCGTCCTCGGGGCCCATGCCATGACTGACCCAAACCCACCTTCCGTAGGCCAACGGATGGCGACTAGCACCAAAGGCGTAAATCCCGATAAAAAGGGATGGCATTTCCTTTATAAAGAAAACAAACACCACAGAGTACGCAACCTGAGTAAACACTAAGTAAACTGAGTACAAAAGTAAGTGCTGGAAAGTAAATGGGCCAGAATAAAAACCCAACTGAAAGTAAAGTACAACTGAAAAGAGAGTATAATGGAAGAAATAGTAAATTAGTAACACCGATCCGTCCTCTGTAAATCCCACCTAAAGGGTGGGTACAGATATTTTCCTCTGCTCCTCGGCTCCAGCCGTCTTCTCCGAGTATGTCCCGCCGAATGATCCACCTCCAGGTACCGTCCAGCTCCACGATCTCCCACCTCGATCAGCGATGTCTGTTTTCTGCATCCAACACAATGTAGTGCAGGCATAGCCCGTGCAGGGGTGAGTATACACTACTCAGTAGGGACCCCGAGACCCCCGAAGGTCTCCCAGAATCCACAAAGGATAATCCAAAAAGGAAAGATACAATCACAAAGTAACAACCAACTCTACTTAGGTATATGCCCATACATATACCCAAGTCATCAATTCATGTTCGGCTCCAAAATCCGAGCCCATGTTTGATCTAGTCCACACAGGATAGCATAATTCAAACCACACAGGATAACACAGCCCAATCCACACAGGAAAGCAAGTCAATCATATCGAAGATATTGATTGAAAGTCAAGACTCAGCTCACACAGGTATACTTCTTCGTAAGGTGATAAAGACGATCAGATGTATCCATTGATTCATCTAAGCTATCGAACCCACATAGGATACAAGACCAGCTAAGTTGTCGGACCCACAAAGGATACAAGACCAGTTACTCTACTGGAACCACGTAGGATACAAGTACAGAGTCAAATACTCCCGGACCCACATAGGATACAAGAACAGTATTCAAGTGTTGCCGGACCCACATAGGATACAAGAATAGCAGTCATCGTCGTCGAACCCACATAGGATTCTAGTATGGTCATTGTTGCTGTCGAACCCACAGAGGATCCCAGAACAGTCGTCATCATCGTCACAGTCACAGCCAGCTCTAGGGTTCCCGTACACAACATGATCGATTCTGGGAGGGTCCGCTCCACGATCCAAGGGGGTCGATACATCAACTGACATGTAGTCCGGTGTGGATGTATCCCAAAGTTCCGTCTCGTCAATAGGAACTCAACGCGACAGATGGTACGTCAATCGGACACCCGGTCTGAGAGTTATTGGCTTTTTCGTCCTAGGGTCCCGGTTGGTTTTTAAGTCAAAACCAATTCGACCGTACTCCAACTGCATCCAAAACTCGAGCGGAGTAAGCCAAAAGAACCGTATCACTAAGAGGAATCCAACAAAGTCGACGGCACGTCAATCGGACGTTCGAAGCTCAAGTTATAAGTGTTTCTGCTCCGAGGGCCCGGTTGGTTTCGTGTTTGAACCAACCCGGCCATACCAAAAGTTCTTCGAAACCTTGAGTGTAATATATTAAAACGACCACCTCGATCCAAGGATCGCTACTCAACTAACGGTGCATCGATCGGAGTTCTGTATCCCATGTTATGGGCGTTTGAACGAATCTATCCGAAAACATGGGGTTTGGGCCCGGTCTGACCCGGCCCAATACCCCCCTGGGTCGGCCCGAACTGGGTCGACCCGACCCGGGTCCCGGTCTGGCCCTGTTCGGCATGGCTCGGCCTGGCTGGCGTGGGTTTGGCTCAACCGGTGTGGCCCGACCCAGCGCGGGTCCATCCCAGCGCGGGCGGCCCGGCCCGACGCGGGCGGTCCGGTCCAGCCCCACTGGTTCGGCCCGGTGCGGGCGCCCGCGTGCTGAGCAGACGCAGAAGGGGGGGAGGCCGCCGCCCCCTTTGAATCGAATTGCGGACCCCTCAGGGTCCGCCCTATCCGTTGACCGGGGGTTTCAACCCCCGGTTTTCCTGGGAAGCGGCTGACCTTTATAGTCAGCCATTCGGTTCATGCGGGACCCGTGGGGGGTCCCGACTCCAAGGTATGCCGGCAGCCAGATCAGCCGGCCGCCTTCCAGAACTGCCGTGGCGTGACGACGCCATGCCCCTCCACCGTAGCCCACCCCGGCCGCGGCCTCTTTCAGTCCCAACGGCGCTGCGTGACGGCACCGCGCTCCTTCATCGTGGCCCGCACCGGCCGCGGTTCCTTCATTTCCGCGCGGTGTGACGACACCGCGTCGCCTCCATTCTAATCCATAACGAAGTACAAAAATAATAGGGAGGAGGTTCAGCCATGTTTGTGCATTTGGGCCTCCTCCCGTTAATTCGATAACAAGCGGCTAATTATTTAACGATAAATTCCAAAATAATTACGAACAAAAAACAATTCCCTACATCGTAGAAGTTGTCGAACGATGATCGTCGCGGGAAACAGCGTCGTGAGGTGAAGCTCCGTATATGTTGATGGAGAACGTCCGAGGAGGAAACGGTGTCTCCCTTCCTTTGACGTGGGGATAAGATCTAAATAGGGTCTGTCGTTGTCCTTTGGAAAAAGGCGTCACACACCAGTTGTGGAGAGGAGAAGAGACGACACGTCAATCTCTCCTTGCGGTGACAGCTTTCTTCATCGAGGTCTTGACTTTCTTCGCGTTCTCCAAAAAAGAAGATGATGATCCTCAAGACTTTGAGTATTCTCTCCCAGGATCCTCCCTCAACTAAACAACCCCCAAATAAAATAAGGGCTTCCTTATTTTATTAACACATGCCATGTGTTTTCAAATCATCAAAAAACTCAAACTCAAATTAAATTAATTGAATAACTTTAATCAATCAATTTAATGCGAGAGTTGACATGCAATTAAAGAGGGAGAGTGGGTGAGTTACAAATTAATGGGGGGGTTGCCAACTTTAAGAGAGGTTAGAATAATTTGAAAAGGTGGGGCTCCTGTGGGTCCCACCTCACTAATACCCTATCAAGAGGAGTTAGGATTTAGTGGGTCTCACCTCAACTTCCACGCGTAGGTTATAATTACTTAGAGTAGAAATAAAATTTTAACACGTATTTTATTTCACTCTTCAATTAAACCTCGTCATTTTTAATAACACCTTCCGAGCAAAAACAACTCCAGTGACAGTCTTCTTAAGAGATTACCGGCGCTACGGTTTCATCGGTGCCCTTGGATTTCGATTCCAAGCACCGGTTCAAAAGCTAAAAAAACTCGCTCGTTCATTCACTGAACGTACCCGAGTTAAACTTCGGAAGTTGATTCCGGGCACACCAGGCCTCAGAATCATGTGCCATCAGAAACCGCATACTCGTAAAATCCCAAATAATTTAAGAAAAAAAATTTCCTTGAAATTTATGGGTCTTTACACATTATTTTTTCAAGGATCCATATTTCCCTTCTCTCAAATAATCGAAGTTTAAATTATAAGAATTTATTTAGGTAGGTGGTCTTACCTCTTTCTAGATCTTTACTCCTTGATACATTGAGTAAAACCCCCAATCCAAAATTCTTGGCTTTCAATTCCTCAACACTTTCCTAAAAATTTGTATTGAATAGATTATGACCATTACACCCAATACAATTTTGGTTAATTCATACTGTTATCATTATAGAGTCTCCTTGATAATTTAATGTTCCCCTGACTATGGTTTGACTAACAAATTAACTATGATTTTATATTAACATAGTTTATGGAATGATTTACTGACTTAATATTTCCTTAAAGTAAAATCAGTTTACTTATGCTTAAATTTAATTGTTATATCTTTTACATTTCTTGTTAACATTATATGGGTTTTAAATAATTCATTTACCATGTATAGATAAAATAATTTATATATATTTCATTATTTTAAATTGTATGTATTGTAATCCAATCTAGTTTATATGATCATGTTTAAAACATTCATCACATAAAAGAAAACCATATACTAGAAAAAATAAAACAAAAAAGGTAGTTGATCATGAGATTTTAATAGTATTAGGTTTATTATGTGGAAGATAAATGAACCTATAAATCTATGTGAAAACTCCTTGATTTGGGATTATCTTGATTTGCATCATTTCACTAATGACCTTAGTACCGATATGGTTGGTTTCACCCAGAATCAGGTTTTGAATTGACTCCTCTCCTTGGAGATCCATTATTTACATGTTTTTACTCACATGTAAGTGAATGGAACCAGGGTTATGGGATGCATAACATAAATCACGGACACACATCTCCTATATAATAAATGTGGGAGGAATGACTCACTTGTTTTCATATTAAATTTAATAAAATTTTATAACACATAAAAACTAATGAAATAGATATGAAATTTAATATAAACCAAAAACAAACATTTTACATTCAATATCATGATCACTCACACACATGAAATGACATCACATCCATATTTTTAAGAATTCATTTCGAATCAATATTTAATTAGAATGAATTTATCATGAAGTAATATTTAATATCATTATTAATTAGTTAATTAATTATCTTAATAATTTAATACAATAATTCATATAGATTTATAATATTTTCATCTTAACTAGTTTTATAAATATTAAGTAAATTAATTTTATTTAAAATTACTCATGTATATGGTGTGTACTTGAGGCCACACAACATGTGACCTTATGAACTACTCAAGGTTTTTATGGTCTTTTTTCATGTACTATATACTTACACACCATGTTTCATACATGATGTGTCATAATATTTTATTATATGTAGTTCCTTATGTTAATCCAAGTAGTAATCTTGGTGTTTATGAAACATGAAATACATTAATATATGTGGAGGGGTATGCATTAATTTTCTGTATAAAGTATATTGAGTGTAAAAAAAACTTACATGGTATTTAGTTATAGATTTTATGAAAATAAATTATAAATTTAGAACTCCATAAAATCCTATCACATTTTGTGTATTTCAATTACACCCCTTATGGTCGGGTTTAATTCCATAATTTATTGTCATTTTACATAATTAGTTTACATGGTGTAAAACCTCTCTCAATGTGGACTCTACAAAAACGGGATAGAGTCACATAACATGTAAACTCACTATATGTTATGTGAATCATTATGTCCATTACATTTTAAACACCTAGGAACTAAATGTGAAATTCATGTGGGACTAAACCATGTTAGATGATGTATACACCAACTATAATCATTGTTGGCCCATATTTCTTTTCTTGAATCAAACATAGGTTGTGTATACTAATTACTAACTTCTTATAAAACCATGATATTTTATAATGTTATTATGTTAAAATAAATTCTAATTGTTTTATATCTTTCTTAACATTCAACACCATGATTAAAACAAACCGCAATATATTATAAGCTAGATGTTAGATTGAAGGGTATGAATAGGATTAACCACGCTATGAAATGTGTGTGTGTGTTTGATTTTGTTTTAATCTAATTATATTTATTTACTAATTCATATTAATCATTTACTTAATACGTTGTAAATTCATTTTATACTTCCAAAAATATGTTCTCTTCAAAAATGGGTTTTACTCCATTTTGTGCATGAAAATTATAATTAATTTATACCACATAAAGAAATTCTATTTGAGTAATTAAATTTCATTTTTTAAATAGTAATTTAAATATTATCTTAGAGTTATTGTTTTTTATTTTTATGAAAATATTTATTTTTATATGAATAGTGAAAAAAATATCATTTTTTGTAAAATTCTCAATTATTTTCAATAAATTAACTTAAAAGTACCATTATATTTTTAATTTAATATAAAATTAAAATATGTATCATTTAATTTTAAATAATATAATTAATTTCATTGGAATCATCATTATACTTTATTATAGTATAAGTTTATTTTTAGGCTTAAAAACACATTTTTTAAAACTATTTTGCATTGGGTTTTAGGTATTTATATTAAACTTAACTCCTTAAAAATATAGATATTTAACATTTAAAAATAGATTTCATATTTAGAATCATGAGTTTAAAATTTTTTAAATAGGTCCCTTTTATTTTTTGTCATTATAAATAGTGACCATGGTAAACATTTGTCACAAATGTAAGTGAAAAATAGATTAAACCGGGTTTAAAATATTTGATAAGGTATTTAAATATTAAAAAAAAATTACGTTAATTAATTTTATAGTTTCCTTTATTCTATAATAATCTTATATTCACATTTTTGTAAATTTATTTCCATTTTCTTTGATAATGACATTAATATTATTTTAAGTAATTAATAGATACAAAATATCACCCCCTTGGTTTTAATATCACTAATATTTTTTCATAGGGATCAAAATATGTTATGTTTGGATAAAAATGGTTATCATAAATATAAATGAATTAATATTATCATGGAAATTTATTTTTAATTTTTAGTGATTGAATGGTTACCTTAAATTCTTACACAACCCCGAGAGACCTTGTAAAAGAAATAGAAAAACTAAATAAATTATTTTAAAAAATATATATATTAAAATAAATATAATTTTTGTTGAACTTTTTTTTTCGACATATTTTTTAGATAATTATAACATATTAGTGACTTTTTAAACTTCTATATTAAAATTCTATTTCAATATTGATGTTTTTAATGTCAAACTATGTGAATTGTCTCAAAAATGACAACAATGGCATCTTAAATTAAGTAATAATTAATTAGGTGATTTATAATTCATATAAAACATAACTATGCCCAAGTTAATTTTATTTGGAAAGTCATATAAAAAATTAATCTGATTATGTGTCGTTTTTCATTTAAAAGATACTTTCTTGACCCATTAAGATTACAAAAGCTTTGATAAAATTGTAATAAAGTGATATTTTTAAAATATCAACTATTTTTCACATTCATGTGAAATATAATTTATTATATTTAAATCCTTTAATTAATTACACGTGTATTTTCCTTCACTATAAAAGGACACAACCACTATACTCTTCTTCACACAACCATGATCCACTCATCTCGACCATACCTTAAAAAAGTTTCTTCCCAACATCTATCTTAATGTTCTAGAGTTTTTTCTCTTCAAAATTCCATCCTTACAGTCCATTAAAATAATTCCAAAGGATGTCTCTCAAAGAGGTGGTAATCATTTTAACAGATATCATTCATTTTACATCTTCTTCTACCTCGTTAATTTTGTTCTTAACCATTAAAATATACCAATTTTAATATCTACCATTTAATAATATGGTATTATGTTTATTTAATAACATTTATCGACCAACATTTTCATCAAATGAGAAATTAAAGTATCTCTCATGTGTACGTGTTGACTACCGCCATTACACAATGATATGATTTATTTTCTATTACCATAGTTCATGGTGTGTTATATTTATGTATTTAATTTTGATATATTATATTTATGAAATAATTGTTCTTTTAAAATTATAATATCTTATTTACCTTTTTACCTTCCCATCCACTGAAAAATGATCATGTCACTTGTGTGCGTGTGTAGACTATCACCTGCTTAAAGTGATGTGATTTTTTTTTTCATTTATTATTTACATGCTTGGTAATGAAGATATATTTAATGAATATATATGATATTTATTATATTATAATTTTTCTATAAAGTTTAATTTTCATTTACTATAACGACCCATACTTTACATACATTGTTATTACTTCAGAATTGAAGCACACTTATTACAACATATAACAAAACCAAGAAAGGACTGTATTGGTATAGTGTCTTTAGAAACTGGGAAACATAAACAACTGGTTCATAAAGCATCTACTTTGCCTCCCATTTATTTCATCATATCTAGAGTCCCTTTTTGGCATATTCTACTTAATAACATTATTCCTGACCTGGGGAAATAAAACATACAAAAGGGTGAGCTCAAATGCTCAGTAAGGGTAAACAAATGAAATATCAATCACATCATATACATAAGAACATAACTTTTGGAAATCTTATCCTGAAAAAGAGATCATAATATCATAACATGGGATAAATCATAGAAGTGAAATGTAATCCCAATAATCATAACATAAAACCTGAAACTTTGTGGAATACACACATAATCATAGAGAATCATTTCTTATTAGTCAAGATTCATTGCCAAGACTATCTTAGTGGACAAAGTCCATTTCTGAACCGAGTTCACTCCTCATTTCAGTCCTGTTTCACTGAACCGGTATAACCTACCGTTACAGCCATGTCTATCTCATGAGATATAAAATCTTTACCCAATGCATTGGAGGGAGATATAGGTCCCACCCATCTCATAATGATACCATTCTTATGTGTGCCACAAAATCATAAACCATACATCATAACGTAACCCATGTAATAAAAATGGGATTCTTAAACAACATGATATCATAAAACAATTCATATAAGATAAAGGAATTCATAAAAATATTTCCATCACAACATAATCAAATACATGTAATAATAGGGATAGAAACAGAACCCAATATTTTCTTAGATGGAAAATAATTTTGATAAAACACTTAAAATCCATTCTTGAGGAAAATATCCTTTCTACATCAAAAACACTTTTCATTTCTTAACATGTCATAAAATTATAAATAAAATAAGTTGATTAAAAATAAACTTGAAAACTTGTAAAGGAAGCTTCTTGGAAATAATGTTTTAAAAATCCATTCATGCCGTATAAGTTAAAAAGAACATTCTTCATACTTTTTTCGGAAAAGTCAAAAAGTACCTCGTACGAAAAACGACAAAATATTCCTTTCATATCTTTTACTAAAAACTCACCGAAGGGTAAAATTGGATATAAACTATTGTATAAGGATATAAATATTACATATTGAGGAAACATGGATGTGTATGATAAAATACACCCCAGTAAATACCAAAGTATAAACAATCTCGAATAAAAATTAGATTGTGATATTTTCCCTTACCTTAGGTCCGACTTGCTTTGTAAGTGTCCAAACCTCCTGTATAATTATTTAAATAATGTTATTGACTTATTCCAGAATCATAATTATTTTTATGATATCATATATGGTCATATTCTTAGCTTCATAGTAGTAATATTTCATTTCTACTTGTTATTCAGGTGTTTATAACTTTTTGTTCTTATGTGTGTTTTGTTGAATAAATTCTTATTCTTCTCTTTATGTTATAGATACCTCATTTACAGAATGGTATTAGTGTAATATATATCATATTCATTCATTCAATTCATTTATATAATCATTATGAAATGAAGATAATGTAGAACGAGTCGCATCACATAGTGGAGACGGTATTCCGTACGTACGCACGAGTGATGATATTGTTCCTATGATCGTGGAATTGTATTGGAGTGTATGTATACTATTAAGAATAAATATCACTTTTTAATAGTCATATATAGTCATTATTTACACCAATATACCCATCCAAGTAAGGTGGTGATAGAAAATAGATTACACCACGGCGTGGAGACGATATTCCGTACGTACGCACGCGTGGTGATTTCATTTTCCATAGGATGGATAGATGGTTAAATAGGGTTGTTTCATACTTATAATAACATATCAGTATATGAGTGATACTTATGTTATTACTTCATAATGAAACAGCTAAGGAAGTAGAAGATGAAGAAGAAAGAAATTGGAAAGGATCGGTAATGGATATTACCTCTTCTTTGAAGTGCTTCTTTGAGACCTCCTTTTAGGGCACTAAAATTGGTCTTTGAAGAAGACTAGGACCTCTAGGATGTCTCTAGGGAAGTTTAGAGGAGAAAATTTCAGGGGTTGGCCGAGATTTAAGGCTCAAAGTGGTGTGAGGAAGAGAGGGAGGAGGTTCCCTTTTATAAGGGAGGAGAGGGGCACCTTTGGAATAACTAAAAATATTATTTTATTATAAAGTCAAGATCAGTTTTAAATAGCTCCAAATTGATTTATTTCAAGGATATGGTGGGGATGGGTAGAAATTATCTCATAAAATAGAATTTAGACAATTTTAGGTTCCTATTTTAACTTTATCATTTATATTTAACATTAATTTAAATAATTTTACTTTTACGGTGTCTTCTTGTGTTCTTATACTATAAGGTTAATAAACTTACTATATCAAGCCAATGGAACCCCAAGTTGTTTATTGATAATATATATAACCTTATCTAAGTCATTTGGCCGAACCTTAGATTTTTAGGAATAAAATAACAATTAATAATATAATATTTGTTTTAAAAACTATTTTATGTCAATTTTGACACTATTTAGTAATTGATTTTTTTAAAAATCATAACAGAATGATAAGTTCGAAAAAAGTTAATTAAATCAATACTAAAATGTCATTTTAACCTAGAAAATTAGTGTAATTCATAAAAAGTCTCAAATTATATTTATTTGGGTATTTATAACATCAATTATGTCAATATTTCATTAATAAGATAATTATTTCATCATCGTTGTGTCATAAATAAATTAAATTATTTAATGTCTAAAAATTACAAATAAAACACCATTATGTAGGAAATCTGTTTATCGTTATAATGAATATTTATAGTCGAATTTATCTTATGTATAACCGCATATTAAAAATTATTTACTTATTAAACATTGATTTTAACTATTTTAACCCTTCTTTAAATAAATTAATAATAAATGTCCTAATCTAATCCAAGTGGGCCTAAATGGTGATATTTTATTCCTAAGGTTGTTTTTGGTCGAAATACACTTGTCCAATAGAATTAGGACATGTGTTAGGGTAATAATAATATCATTTTTACCCTTAATTACCCTATTTACTTTTAACCGTGGTAAAAAAAGTAAAAAGTTACTATTCACCAAAAAATTATTTTCATCTCATTGAACCACATTTTACTTACTGACATCAACTGTGTCTCTCGGATTTTTGAAATTCCATTCATAGAAGGGGTAAAATTAAGTTTTATGAAAAATTCAGTTTTTTTAACAGCCACTTAGTAGTTTCACAATTCATCAAAAATTGAAAGTTTTCAGAAAAATTCCAAAATTTCACCCTAAGATAATTTCGATATTCCGAGTTCAAAAATGAAGTCCATTTTGAAAAATAAAATTTGTAATGTTTCAAAAATTGGTTATTATTATTCATAACTGTTAGTTTTAATAATATTTTAATAGCATATCATTGTTTAGTGAAACTCGGTATTGTGTACGACGCAAGCAATCGGGGAAGGTCGCGGTTGCATGTAAATCAAGCCAAGAAAGTGTTGTGTGTAGTGAAAGATTCCTTTGATGATTTATATAACATAAAAACAAAATATTTCACATAAAAGTCTTGGGTGTTACATTCTACCCCCCTTAAAATGAATTTCGCCCTCGAAATTCGTCACTTTGTAACAAACAGATGAGGATACCTCTCCCTCATCATATCCTCAAGCTCCCATATAGCTTCTTCTAATTGGTGGTTCCTCCATAAAACTTTCACCAATCGAGTGGTCTTGTTTCGTATGACTTTTTCGCTACGATCCAGAATCTCTATCGGTTGTTCTTCATAAGAAAGATCTTGCTCCAGCGGTACAACTTCTAAGCTAAGTACATGTGAAGGATCAGGTATATACTTTCTCAGGAGAGATACATGGAACACATCGTGAACTCGAGAGAGATTTGGTGGAAGCGCCAATCAGTAAGCTAGCTTCCCAACACGATCCAGTATTTCGAAAGGACCGATATATCTAGGGTTCAACTTCCCCTTCTTTCCAAATCTCATGACTCTCTTCCAGGGAGATATCCGTAAGAACACTTTATCGCCCACTTCAAACTCTAGGTCTTTTCTTCGGCTGTTGGCATAACTTTTCTGTCGACTCTAAGCTTCTCTTATGTGTTGTTGAATAGATCTGACCTTTTCTGCCATTTCATCAATGAGATCAGGTCCTAATAGATTTCTTTCCCCAACTTCATCCCATCAAGTTGGAGTCCTGCATTTCTTTCCATAGAGAGCTTCATAAGGAGCCATCTGAATACTAGAGTGAAATCTATTATTATAAGAAAATTCCACCAATGGTAGGAGTTGATCCCAACCACCTTTGAAATCCATAAATCAAGCTCTCAACATATCATCTAGAGTTTGAATTGTTCTCTCAGACTGACCGTCTGTCTGAGGATGATAAGCTGTGCCGAAACTCAACTCTGTATCCAGAGTATGCTGAAGACATCTCCAGAACTTCGAGGTAAATATCGGATCCCAATCAGATATAATAGAAAGTGGTACTCCATGCAATCTTACCACTTCCTTTACATATATCCTAGCAAGCTGATCCAGAGAGAAATCCTCTCTAATAGCAATGAAGTGTGCAGACTTTGTAAGACGATCAACTATGACCCAGATAGCATTATTGCCTTGGGACGTTTTAGGAAGTCCTGTGACAAATTCCATAGTGATGTTTTCCCATTTCCATTCGGGTATGGGTAATGGTTGTAACATCCCCTTTGACTTCTGTCTCTCAGATTTAACTTGTTGACAAACCAAGCATCGAGAGATATATTCATCAACATCTCTTTTCATGCCATCCCACCAGAAGTACTCTTTCAGGTCCCTATATATCTTCGTGCTTCCAGGATGAATAGAGAATGAAGAACTATGAGCCTCATCCAGTAGATCCTTCTTTAATTCGGGGATGAGAGGAACACAAACCTGATTCCTGAACATTATTTTCCCATCACAATCAAGGTTGAATTCAGGAAAATTTCTTACCTTCTTTTGTAACTATACATCTTCTTTCTGTGCCTCTTTAATCTTTACATGTATAGATGGATGAACATTCATTTGAGAAAGATACAATTTCCCCCCTTCCATTATAATTCCAAGATCCATTCTTTGTAAATCCATAAATATTGGATCTTTTGTGATCCTCATCATGGATAAACTGGCATGGTCTTGTCGACTTAATGCATCTGCCACCTTGTTTGCTTTCCCAGGGTGGTAATGGATTGAGAATTCATAATCCTTAATTAGCTCCAACCATCTTCTTTGGCGCATATTCAGCTCCTTTTGTGTGAAAATATACTTTAAACTTTTATGATCAGTTTAAATACCACACCTTTCACCATAAAGGTAATGCATCCAAATCTTTAATGCAAATATTACCACAGATAACTCCAAATCATGAGTTGGGTAATTTTGCTCATGTATTTTCAACTGTCGTGAGGCATAATCTATCACCATATCATTTTGCATAAGATCACACCCCAATCCCTTCTTGGATGCATCACTGTAGATCACAAAACTCTCTCCACTACAAGGCAGTGTGAGCACAGGTGCACTGGATAACCTTCTTTTCAACTCCTTGAAATTCTCTTCACATTCCTCCGTCCAAACAAACTTAACTCATTTCCGAGTCAACTTGGTGATTGGATTAGATAATCGTGAAAAATATTTCACAAAACGTCAATAATATCCATCCAAACCAAGAAAAATTCGGATCTCAGTCACTATTGTTGGTCTCGACCATCTTTCGATAACCTCTGTTTTTGCTGGATCCACATATATCCCCTCTTTTGAGATTATGTGACCCAAAAATGCAACTTTTGGAAGCCAAAATTCACACTTGGTAAATTTGGCATAAAGATTCTCTTTTCTTAGGGTCTTCAATATAATTCTCAAGTGATGTTCATGTTCTTCCTTGCTCTTTGAATATACAAGAATATCGTCTATAAAGACTACCACAAACTGATCAAGATAGTCTCTAAAGACTCTATTCATCAGATCCATGAAGATAGCAGGGGCATTAGTAATACTAAATGGCATCACTATAAATTCATAGTGTCCATACCTTGTACGGAAAGCCGTATTTGGTATATCCTCCCTTTTGACCCTTAATTGATGATACCCTGAATGAAGATCAATCTTGGAAAAGTATTGAGCTCTGCGTAGTTGGTCAAATAGGTCATCAATGCACGGGAGAGGATATTTGTTCTTGATAGTGATCTTGTTAAGTTCTCGATAATCGATGTAGAGTCTCATTGATCCATCTTTCTTCTTAACAAACAGAACAGGTGCTCCCCAAGGTGACACACTAGGGCATATGAACCCCTTATCAAGATTTTCTTGGAGTTGCTTCTTCAATTCCTGCAACTCAATTTGGGTCATTCTATAAGGTTTCTTTGAAATAGGCAAAGCACCCGGCACGAGTTCTATTCAAAACTCAACTTCACGATTCGGTGGAAGACCTGGTAATTCCTCCAGAAAGACATCATCAAAATCCTGTACAATGGGCATAGTCTTAATTGTGAGTTTCTCACCAACTATTTGAGATAAATAATCATCATTTAGTGGAATCAAGACCCATAAGATTGAAGGAATTTCCACTGGAAGGTTGTGTTCATCCTTGCATCGATAGACGATCATAGATTGATCTGGAATATGAAATGTGACTTACCTTATTTGGTAATTGATATGAGCTCCATGTAGAGAAAGCCAATCCATGACAAGAATCACATCAAATTCCACTATAGGAAGGATCAGAAGATTTTCAGGAAGCACTTTCCCACAAACTTCAATCGGAGAAGAATTATAAACTTTGGATGCGACTGTTGTGCCATTAGGGGTTGTCACAACTAACTCAACATATAACTGTTGAGGTAATAAACTGATATCCTTATAAAATTCTTCAGAAATAAAAGAGTGGGTGGATCCCGAATCAAATATAACATTTGCTACTTTAGAGAGGATGGTAAGTGTACCTTTCACCACATTGTTATTGTACTCCACATCACTGATAGAAATTGCATGTGAATTTCCTTTGTCTTTAGCCTTAAAAGTTTGTTGACGTCGAACATCATCATCAACCCTTGGATTTGGGAATTGATTGTCATAATTCCCCATCTCCTTGAACGTGAAACATTGAAGTGTATTAGATTCATTCTGTGCATCCCTTCCTTTTTTTGCACCATTAGACATCTTCTTCCCATCATTACGGAATTCAAATGTCCGATGACCTTCCTTTCCACATTTGAAACATTTACTTGTCCCTTTAAGACAACTCCCTCCGTGTTTCTTTCCACACTTTGAGCATAAGGGAAAGCTCATCTTCTTTTCAGTGTGCTCTTTATATTTTCCTTTGAATTATATTTTCCTCTTCTTATCAAACCCGTATGACTGATGGGTCACTCCAATATCCATCTCAACTTTGAGAGCACATCGAATGATTTACTCATAGCTATTGAAGTCCCTTATGGTTAAGGCCCTACGAAGACTTGGTTTTAAGCCACTAAAGGATCGATCGATCTTACTCTCAAGTTGGATAATAATACCAGAAGCGTACCTTTCAAGTCTTGTAAAATTTTCTTCATAGGTACCAACAGATTCATCATCCTTTTGCTGCAGTTCAAGAAACTCTTTCTCCATCTTTGTTAGGAGAATACGAGGGAAGTACTTATTGAAAAATAAGTTCTTGAACTCGTCTCATTCCATGGACTCAATTTCATCTCTTTGCCTTGTATTATTAATAAGATTCCACCATTGATCAGCATCACCTTACAAATGATACACTGCTAAGATGACTTTATCATGCTCAGAACATTGAAGAACTGAAAATATCTTTTCAGTAGTACTAATCCATTGTTCAGCAACTAATGGATCAGTAGACCCGCTGAATGAAGGTGGACGCTGTCTCACGAAGGATACAACATAATGTTTCTCCTTCCTTTGCTCGTTTGGAAGTTCTGCATGATTCATAGCTTGAGAAAGTTGTGTGAGAATGGCTACAAGATTTTTCATTCCATCTCCCATAACTTTTGGTTGCTCAGGGGCACAATCATTGCATTGCCCGTCGCATTCCGCATTAACACGGTTCCTTCGGGTTCCAGCCATTGACTAAAAATAAGAAGAATAGTGTGAGAAACACTAATTATAATAGGAAAACCACATAATCAAGAATAAAATTTTACACTTAAGATCTTATCCTAGGTTATTCATGGCCATTTCTAAAACACTAAGATTGTGTTCTATTCTTAGACTTATCCTTAGGGTTCTTACTAAGGCTTTCACATCCTAGTTTCCAAAGGGTGACTATACCTTTCCTCTGATACCAACTATAACGAACCATACATTACATAAATTTTTATTACTTCAGAATTGAAGCACACTTATTACAACATATAACAAAATAAAGAAAGGACCGTATAGGTATAGTGTCTTTAGAAACTGGGAAACATAAACAACTGGTTCATAAAGCATCTACTTTGCCTCCTATTTATTTCATCATATCTAGAGTCCCTTTTTGGCATATTCTACTTAATAACCTTCTTCCTGACCTGGGGAAATAAAACATACAAAAGGGTGAGCTCAAATGCTCAGTAAGGGTAAAAAAAAAGAAATATCAATCACATCATATACATAAGAACATAACTTTTGGAAATCTTATCCTGCAAAAGAGATCATAATATCATAACATGACATAAATCATAGAAGTGAAATGTAATCCCAATAATCATAACATAAAACCTGAAACATTGTGGAATACACACATAATCATAGAGAATCATTTCTTATTAGTCAAGACTCATTGCCAAGACTATCTTAGTGGACAAAGTCCATTTCTGAACCGAGTTCACTCCTCGTTTCAGTCATGTTTTACTGAACCAGTATAACCTACCGTTACAGCCATGTCTATCTCATGAGATATAAAATCTTTACCCAATGAATTGGAGGGAGATATAGGTCCCACCCATCTCATAATGATACAATTCTTATGTGTGCCACAAAATCATAAACCATACATCATAGCATAACCCATGTAATAAAAATGGGATTCTTAAACAACATGACATCATAAAACAATTCATATAAGATAAAGGAATTCATAAAAATATTTCCATCACAACATAATCAAATCTATGTAATAATAGGGATAGAAACATAACCCAATATTATCTTAGATGGAAAATAATTTTGATAAAACACTTGAACACCATTCTTGAGGAAAATATCCTTTCTACTTCAAAAACACTTTTCATTTCTTAACATGTCATAAAATTATAACTAAAATAAGTAGATTAAAAATAAACTTGAAAACTTGTAAAGGAAGCTTCTTGGAAATAATGTTTTAAAAAT
The DNA here is from genome assembly GCA_963277665.1 of Viscum album. NCBI lineage: Eukaryota > Viridiplantae > Streptophyta > Magnoliopsida > Santalales > Viscaceae > Viscum > Viscum album. Next base: position 1,474,838,676 of record OY728135.1, read on the forward strand.
CCATTCATGCCGTATAAGTTAAAAAAACATTCTTCGTACTTTTGTCAGAAAAGTCAAAAAGTACCTCATACGAAAAACGACAAAAGATTCCTTTCATATCTTTTACTAAAAACTCATCGAAGGGTAAAATTGGATATAAAATATTTTATAAGGATATAAATATTAAATATTGAGGAAAAATGGATGTGGATGATAAAATACACCCCAGTAAATACCAAAGTATAAACAATCTCGGATAAAAATGAGATTGTGATATTTTCCCTTACCTTAGGTCCGACTTGCTTTGTAAGTGTCTGAACCTCCTGTATAATGATTTAAATAATGTTATTGACTTATTCAAGAATCATAGTTATTTTTATGATATCATATATGGTTATATTCTTAGCTTCTTAGTAGTAATATTTCATTGCTACTTGTTATTCGGGTGTTTATAACTTTTTGTTCTTATGCGTGTTTTGTCGAATAAATTCTTATTCTTCTATTTAGGTTATAGATACCTCCTTTAAAGAATGGTATTAGTGTATTATATATCATATTCATTCATTAAATTCATTTATATAATCATTATGAAATGAAGATCATGTATAACGAGTCGCATCACATCGTGGAGATGGTATTCCGTACGTACGCACGAGTGATGATATCATTCCTATGATCGTGGAATTGTATTGGAGTGTATGTATACTATTTCAGAATCAATATAACTTTATAATAGTCATATAAAGTCATTATTTACACCATTATACCCATCCAATTAAGGCGGTGTTGGAAAATAGATTACACCACGACGTGGGGACGGTATTCCGTACGTACGCACGCGCGGTGATTTCATTTTCCGTAGGATGGATAGATGGTTAAATAGGGTTGTTTCATAATTATAATAACATATCAGTATATGAGTGATACTGATGTTATTACTTCATAATGAAACAACTAAATAAGAAGAAGTTGAAGAAGAAAGAAATTGGAAAGGATCGGTAATGGATATTACCTCTTCTTTGAAGTGCTTCTTTGAGACCTCCTTTTAGGGCACTAAAATTGGTCTTTGAAGAATACTAGGACCTCTAGGATGTTTCTAGGGAAGTGTAGAGGAGAAAATTGCAGGTTTTGGCCGAGCGTGAAGGCTCAAAGTGGTGTGAGGAAGAGAGGGAGGAGGTGCCCTTTTATAAGGGAGGAGAGGGGCACCTTTGGAATAACTAAAAATATTATTTTATTATAAAGTCAAGATCAGTTTTAAATAGCTCAAAATTGATTTATTTCGATGATAAGGTGGGGATGGGTCGAAATCATCTCATCAAATAGAATTTAGACAATTTTAGGTTCCTATTTTAACCTTATCATTTAGATTTAACATTAATTTAAATAATTTTACTTTTACCGTGTCTTCTTGTGTTCTTATACTATAAGGTTAATAAACTTACTATATCAAGACAAACGAACCCCAAGTTGTTTATTATTAATATATATAACCTTATATAAGTCATGTTTCCGAAACTTAGATTTTTAGGAATAAAATAACAATTAATAATATAATATTTTTTTTAAAAACTATTTTATGTCAATTTTGACACTATTTAGTAATTTATTTTTGTAAAAATCATAACAGAATGATAAGTTAGAAAAAAGTTAATTAAATCAATAATAACATGTCATATTAACCAAAAAAATTAGTTTAATTCATAAAAAGTCTCAAATTATATTTATTTGGGTATTTATAACATCAATTATATCAATATTTCATTAATAAGATAATTACTACATCATCGTTGTGTCATAAATAAATTAATTTATTTAATGTCTAAAAATTACAAATAAAATACCATTATGTAGGAAATATTTTTATATTTCTAATTAATATTTATAGTTGAATTTATCTTATGTATAACCCCATATTAAAAATGATTTACTTATTAAACTTTGATTTTAACTATTTCAACCCTTCTTTAAATAAATTAATAATAAATGTCCTAATCTAATCCAAGTGGGCCTAAATGGTCATATTTTATTCCTAAGGTTTTTTTGGGTCGAAATAAACTTGTCCAATAGAATTTGGACATCTGTTAGGGTAATAATAATATCATTTTTACCCTTAATTACCCTATTTACTTTTAACCGTGGTAAAAAAAGTAAAAAGTTACTATTCACCAAAAAATTATTTTCATCTCATTGAACCACATTTTACTTACTGACATCAACCGTGTCTCTCAGATTTTTGAAATTCCACTCACAAAAGCGGTAAAATTAAGTTTTATGAAAAATTCAGTTTTTTAACAGCCACTTAGTAGTTTCACTATTCATCAAAAATTGAACGTTTTCAGAAAAATACCAAAATTTCACCCTAGGCTAATTTCGATATTCCGAGTTCAAAAATGAAGTCCATTTTGAAAAATAAAATTTATAAAATTTCAAAAATTGGTTATTACTATTCATAACTGCGAGTTTTAATAATATTTTAATAGCATATCATTGTTTAATGAAACTCGGTATTGCGTACGACGCAAGCTATTGAGGAAGGCCACAGTTGCGTGTAAAGAAAGCCAAGCTAGTGTTGTGTGTAGTGAAAGATTCCTTTGATGATTTATATAACATAAAAACAAAATATTTCACATAAAATTCTCGGGTGTTACATTTACCTTTCTATCATTCTATACATTGAAGAGTGAAAAATCAGTCTGTGTACGTAAGGATAACCGTCTCCATGAAATGATGAAATTAATTTTTTATCACTAGTATATATGAATGGTTATAAAAGTTTATATGATATATAAATATGAAAAGTATCTAATTATTAAGATTATAGATATAATGATACCTTAACCATGGTGAAAGTACCAAAACCATTAAATCGAATCATTATGGAAAAAAACAGTTTTCACCCAAATGATCATTTTAATAACGAAATTGGTAATAAAAGGATAATTTGAAATTAGAAAATAATTAAGAATAGTAATTTATGTCTAAATTCGGTTATATAATATATTTATTAAAAATATATATTTATTATAATTATATATTTATTATATAGTATATTTTAACATATAAAAAGCTATAATGTACGTGCCATAAGGTTTTCTCATATTGATTTTCTTTTTTTAGACAAATGTCATATTCACCACTTATTTCCTTCATGTGTTGTATATAATTCCACTTTAATGTGATATATAAGAATTCTATTTATATTTATAGTATTTAAATTTTTATTTGAAGTAATTTATTTCAAGGGGTTATAATAAAAATGTGATCTAAGTGGTAAGGGTTTATGTAAAAATATCAATTCCTTAAAATATTTTATATGTAAAATTTACATTGTGTTATATTATATAGATATCATCAATTAATAAATAATATCCTATTATCTTATGTTTATTCATTTAAATTTTATGTATTCATATAATTTTTCTCCATTTGGTACTTAAAATGATCCAGAAAATGTTTTAATGAAAAATCGACCATATTTTCTCTTTGGAAATTGAAAGTTTTCTTCCATATTCCATATCCATTATCTTCAAACTTGTTTTGTGGAAGCTTTTACCAAATATAGAATTTTTTTTAAAAAAATATTTCCATTATATTTTACTTTATTTATCAAGGTTCAAAAGGAACATTTTTAAAGAAACATTTTTCTAAACAAGTAATTTTTTGACTTTTTAAAAAAGCATGAAATGATGATTTTATTTTAAGGTATATTGTATGAATATATTTCACCAATATCATGATAATTGTTTAATTTTAATATTTCATTACAAGTTTTCATAGTTATTCTAAAAGAAAATAATTCTTTCATTATTCTTGGAATTTTTAGTTAAAATGTTTTCAGAGGAAATGGATATTTTTATCATCTTTTCATAGAATGGTTTGAAAAAAATTAATGTAATTTTTCAACAAATATAAAATAAATTAATGATTTATATACTTCACTAGGGATATGATCCAATTATATCATTCAATTTCTTTCTCTGGATGTCTTATCCTAGTGATGATTTAAGGATGATTCTATGAAACTTGTTTCTTTATCATGGGTAAATTACGTTATAAAGAGACTGTTATCAAAATCATTTTATTTTAATTGGTTTTTTATATTTAAATGATTAATTTTTTATAAATATCATTTAATTTTCATGGGTTATTATTTTATGATATGATGATATGATGAATGTTTTCTCTACTTTTAAACATATATGAATGGTTTCATTACATGATGGATGGGCCCAGAATCATATATCTCATTAATTCATTGGGGAAAGATGGATATATCATGAAATAATAAGTACAATAATGTAGTGTACACCAATTTTAGTTTGGGACTCTATACAATATGATATTCTTATGAGTGAACCTTTACTATGGAAATGATGGAATAGGGAGTGAACCGAATATACTATTATAGCCTTAGATGTGTTGGTTTACTAAGGAAATGAATTTATATTCTTATTTGAATTCCATAAACATATGTATTATATGTATTATATTTTAATAGGTATCATGGATGATCATTTATGGTTCCACACACTTATGACATATGTATTTTGTAATGAAAATGATTTATCCCATGATTTAGGATTAATTATCCTTGGGTAATTGTTTATTATTATTGTAAGTTTTAATCATGTTATCATACCATTTTCCTTATATTATGGTATATAAAGGTCATTTATTGATATATCCTATGTTTACCCCTACTGATCATCTGATCTCACCCTTTTCATATGTCTTATTCTTCCCCGGGTTCTGAATAAAGGTATTAATTATGAAATTTCTAAGAAGGTTACTATAATAGAAAAACCATATGGTCAGTTTTAAACATATTTTTAATAAATAAATTGATTTTTTATATAGTATACAAATAAATTAAACATTTAATGACCTCAATCATGTATTATCATGAGTTGTATTGAATATTATTCTAAAATTAAGTAATATTTATGTATGTTATGAATGGGTCACCTTAGTTGGTATTAGATTAGGGTTAAGTTATTTTTGGACATTAGGTGTAGAAAATTTTGTTAAAAACCATTGGGATAATTCCATGTATTGGATAATATCCTATATTTTTTTGTGATGAATAGATTGTGTGGTTATCTTAGAAATTTCATCTCACTCTGGATACTGAAAATTGGATGAAGTTGTGGAAAATATTTTTATAGGGGTACAAATTTAAAATTTCAAAATTTCATGTCAACATAGTAGTAACTAGAGAACAATGAGTGGGAAAAAGATACACCAAAAAAATCCATTGGTATATTCTTAGGTAAATTCACATTTTATTTATGAACTATTTTGAATGATTTGAGTAGATGATGACAAAGAATGACCTAGGTTAAACCTAAGGTGTCATAGATTGAAAATAATGTGTCATGATTTATACATCATATCAATTTTTTTACATTATTAGAGGATGACTCAGTATTATTATTGTTACTAACATAATATTTTTTTACTCAATGGAAAAAACTAGAAAAAATCTAGTTAAATCTAAATCTAATGGACAATGAAATGATTGTTCTTAAGAGAAACCAAATAAAAAAATGATTAGGAAAAACAAACCTTGTGATTATTCCCAATTAGATATCTCATTATATAATTAATAATCTCAACTTGGGGGAGTCTCCTAATGCACATAATAAGAGAAAAATAAAGTTTCATAGGAGTTCAATTAATGAAGACTGTGGATAGAAGAGGATTCAGCTTCCTACATGTCATGTATGGGGGAAAGAATTTTAGGACCCAGCCCGATGGGGCCTGAGCTATAAATACCCAAAGTCCACCTCCAATAGTCCATGGGCAGGAGACTAGGGCCAAAAAGGCATATCATATACATTCTAGGAATTATCCTAAAGTACTTGTATGAATATACACATATCCTAGCACAAAAATACTGAAATGTAAAACAAATTATATCAATGTATGAATGCATCTATAGTTCCACAATCAGAGTATGATATAAAGTATTGGAAGTCATAAGAAGGGGTCAAATACAAGCCCATCCCAAAATGGAAATAAAGTCTGACCTACTCTGAAGGAGGGAAATTGTGTAAAATGATACACCATTATACACCACATCCTATCTAGCCTAATCTAGGTTCCACCTCCTCCTATCCATCCAAGGAATCTGTAAAGATATTTTTCATTATCGTAAGACATAACATGTGTAGTAAGATCCTATAAAGGGATGAGTATAACAATGCCCAATAGGACACCCCGATATAATAAAACATTATGCATCAAGAGTATTAATATCATCACAGGATATGTTAATAATAACGTGATACATAAAAAAAACATCCATATATACTCATAATAGACCCATAATCTCATGGTAAGGTCATAACTGCATTTCCATCAAATTATTTCTTCTTAATGGATCCAAATAACACTCATCTAGAAGAACACACTCACTGAGATATATTAAAACTAATGACAATCATCCTTGAGGTTATTCTTTCTAGGTGTACCAAAGAGTAAGCATGAGGGATACTGAGAGGGTTCAACCAAGAAACACACTTGATCATACTACACCACATTGGGTATATTCGATCATCATACCCATATAGGGGATCAATTCTTAGAGATCAATGGGGGGCACCAGAATCTTATGGAAACATCCTCCTAGAAAAGGGGATCTATTCATGTGTATGTGTGATCACACTAATACCAAAACCCTACTAGGTAAATCATGAATGAAATGAGGATCACTTTGGGCCTCTTACATGGACATATGCTCAAAGATATTAAGGGTTATATTCGAAGTAGACAAAGAAAACTCACTCCAAATAAGGAAACTTTCCCAAATTACAATGATCAACAGGAAGTCATAGATGGATCACAAACTATAAAGAGAATGGGATGTTTCATCGAACCCTCATAGGATTGGACTAAGGGAAAACACTCATATGATAGTGTTCCAAGTGATCTCATAAAATCTCACAACAAAACTGAACTGAGAATAAATAGGTCTCCAACCATTCCTAAAAGGATTATAATGTGTCCCTAGGAGGACACGATGTGTCTCACTAAGTCTGGTATTACTAATGTCTCGGTCTCGTAAAATACTAATGAATAAGTGGGGCTAATCATTAAACTAAAGGTCTAAAAATATAAATCCTTCATCGTGTCACCCAAAATGGAAATGAATTTCAAAAAAAATCATGCCATTGTGCTAATCCAGGAAAAACACTCAAGATAGACTATTCACTATCCCAAAATAGATGACCGGTAAAAAAATAAATTTTTCTGTAAAAGATATGTAAAAACCTTTATAGGCTTGAGACACATGTCCAAAATAAACAACCTTAATCATTTTCAAAACAACTAACTCAATATTTGTTTCATGAACCCATATATGGTTCTTTATTTTGATATTTTATGAAGAAGTTACTTAAGAAACTAGATTCTGTAATAATAAAAATAATATTATTTTTATTAGATGCTCCATAGACCCAATCCAGGATCTTCAATAAATTACTAAATATTTTTCTTCAATTTACCATCTCAATACTACGATCGTGATGTCGTACACGGATCATCAGTCTAACGTCTCATAGAGATGTTGCGTTAGAAACAAGGTCTAATAATTATGATGATAATAATAATAATGATGATAATGATAATGATACTAGTATTATTATTATTATTATTGTTATTGTTATTATTATTAGTCGCATAACTTATATGACATGATGAGATAAAAATCTAACTCAAAACACAATTTGAAGTCACGATTGCGTCTTTCACTTCCTTTACTCTCATACACAACACATTATCCCTCCATTAGATCTACACCTCACCCCTTCCCCATAATTATTATACATATTATTTATTTAATATATCAATGCATGTTAATGGTAGGTTTCATGCCTCCCCTTATATCATGTGGCCACCTATCACCACACATCATTCCCTATTCATTTATTTTAATTAATATATTAATATTATCCTTTGATCAAACTTCCCACATGAAAACCACCTAGTTTCTTTCAATTTTCATGTTTTACCACACAAGTTATAGTTCCTAATTCTGAGCCTCATACCACCTTTGATCCACCGTTATCCAATCCATTGTCGGGATCTTGTTATCATTGCCACACCTCTATCGTATCATCTAATACCAATCCCTAACTCTTGATTACAATCAATATTTCTAATAAATGAATGAAAAATGATCAGGGCTCCAGGATAACATCGAATCACCGATCAACCAATTGGCAATGACAAATTCCATGAACAGAGGGAGTTTGACACATAACACAAAGTGAGATTTAATATATGGCCTTGTTTTCTTAACCATTATTTTATAAACCCAAATAATAGGTTTTATAAAATTTATAATAATCAGTGGGAATAAATAAATATCAAGTTCAAGGATTGAGGAAGAGAAATAAAATGTCTGAAAACCTAATGGAGATCGATCCATAAATTAATTTGGAAAAGGATTTAATCAATTTCTTATTGAGATTTAAATATGGATAAAATGAGAAAGTAAACTTCCTAACTTGATTTGGATTAATTTTTTAAAAAAATGAATTCATTTTGTTTTCATTGGTGATATCCTTGATTTCTATTAGGAAACTAATTTACAAAGATCAATATGTCATTAGTTGTCCACAAAAGCTCCTCTACAATATCCTCTCTCAAACACTAAGGTTATACAATCTTCCGTAAAATTTGGTTTCAAATTGGTTTATATATAATTTTATTAGGCCAATGAATCATAAAATAAAAATCAATTAATTAATTATTTATGATCATGATGAATTTTTCACAAACTTCCAACACTGATAAAAATTATGTCACGCCTAGAGTAAAATGATTGTTCTAAACTCAATAGTCGTATATGTTTTCTGATCAAAGACTCTATTTGTGGGTTATTTTACTTTTTCTAAAAAAAATACATGAATGATATTAATATATTTAATATTTTTTAAATATCCATTTAAGATCATCAGGCCTTAGAATATCACATCATCTAAGTTCTTGTCTCCATAAATATTCTTAGAAATATTCTAAAATCTTAAATTGAAAAAATAGAGACATTAAATTATTCCCCTATTCAAGGATTTTCATCCCTAAAAATCACAAAATGAAAAAAGGTGGGGATAATGATATCTTAACTGAGTCTCCCAATCCCATAATCTCTTTTGAAAGTTTCATGTGCTGATAAAAACATGCATCCAAGGTGATCACTTTCCCATGAATGGTTTTTCTCAACTGGTTCTCAATGTCATCAGATCCTTGAATAAGAAAACTCTATTATCATTGCAAAAATTACCTAGGCTGATATACTAAAATGTTTTATACACATAACTCCTAAGCTAAAACATATGGATAACACCAAGAAGACAAATCTATTATGGTCATGAGGTTAAGTGGTACACTACCTCGCTAACCCTTCATAGTAGTTGGAAAAATAAAAGGGCCTAAGAGCCCTAGAGATAGCCTACCACCCTAATTAAAACTCTATAACTCTCTAACTACAATAGCCTTTCTTTTTCATTAGAAAATTAATAAATATATCTATAGGTAGTTCTTAACCACCCCTGGATAAATTTCACCCTTAAAACTATTGCTAGCACAAACACTAGGACCCAAGCTCTATCACCCACTCGCACCAACCAGTATAACAGTGACCTTAAAGTTCTCTCATGCATGGCCTCTAAAATATTCTACACTAGTGGTGGAGTGGTAGTCATTATGTTATAAAAAATATAATGATGGTATATGGTCCTCCAAACTATAGCCAAAAATAAACATGTGAATCCGAAGAATACTTTCCATAACCAAAACGTCCCACTTTACCTAGCCAACTGAATGGGGTAAAACACTCTACTCAATTGAAACTGTGTCCCCAAAGACTTCCTGAATCCTATCCCTAATTATTCCATGATTTAATCATTAGAGTCTAAAATGAACGTCAAGGGAATTCCACAAAGCTGGACTACCTCATATATGAAAAATTTTCTTAAACTATCCATACAGATCTATTGGTCATCACCCATAGATAGTAGAGACAAAAAGATTTTATCATGATAACTTGTTGTAACTCAATTGGATTCCCAACTGATTCCAAGAGATTCAGGTACATCCCTACCTCCACTATATGTACTATTAAGTGATCACAACCTCCTCAGAACCTTCTTCTATATGTAATCAGTGTCATTGTCCATCTATGAACAAGGATAGTGATTCCCCCCTTAAAAATACATTAGGAACATATCCAGTGGATATCAGATCATGCAACATCTCATAATTTATATCCTTAAGTTTTACCTCCATGGATCTTCAAAGAAGCAGTGGTTTAAGAACTATCGACTTTTTGTAAACTGAACCATCCTCAAGGATCTCTTGTGATCCAACTTAGAAATTGATCCCACTTGGATGCCATCAAGGAAGAATATTGTGAATTGATCCAAGAATGGTTAAGGGTCTATTCCACAAGTCTTACAACTCTACCAATGAATAAAACATAGTGAATGGTATCACTACGAACTAAAAAAACTGCAGTTTCTTTGGAAATTCACTTTTGGTCTATCCTGCAAAAAAATTTGAGCTAGGGATAACATATCCCAATGTAAACTCTAAAAACCACTTCAACCCAAACCAAACGTCAAAGATTCCATCAATTATCAGGAGTGGATACTTTTCATCACATCACCTGGTCCAAGTGACACCAATCCTCAAGAACTCATTCACCTCTTGGGTGAATAACATTGTGTTGTACATCTGAACACACTGGGTCTTACAAAAACCCTTTCTCTACAAAATCTTGAATAAAACCTTGGATTAAATTTCCCAATAGGTGTCATCTACTGTGGAATCATAAAAATCAAGGGCTATCCCTAGGTCCATTCCTATAAGAGGCCAACATCTCAGGGAGGAGATAAACTAGACACATCCTAAGGAAATAAGTCCTCACACTCCACCACCCCTATAAGAAAACCAATATAATGTATCATCCAATTATCCAATGGTAACATTATCCAACTAATTGGAATTTGGTTATAACTAACTTAATATGATCTCATTTTACAATGTATGGGATCAATCCTTTTCAAATGAGAAAAATTCTATCCCAACAGACTAGAATCATAACTACTCTCACAAATAGAATAAAACTGAGCATGAATGGTACATAACCAGTCAATGATGAAGAGTACATCATAGGTTCTCTCCTACACTATGAATATATTCCCCATGAGACTCTATCTCTCCTCCTATATTCATGTCACACTACCAGTAGAAGCATGAAATCACTTATTCTATTTACATGAACCTCCAAAAAAGGGTCAGGAAAAAGTCTCCACTGATATCATTATGTATAAAATAGGGGATATACATAAGGAATGGTGATTTATAGATCTTTTTGAAAACTGGAATAGGGTCAATGAAGACACACATCATACCTTGAACCATACTCAAAGCATTTTTGGTCTCCCACTACTTGGAACTCATTATTTCCCTATCCCAACAATTTACCAAAACCATGGATTTCTCTAACATCTTATCACTAAAAAAAATCAAACAAAAATTTCATATGAAATCATCCACCACACCTTGACAACATATTCCTTGGGTGGAACTAACTTTACCATATGGTTTTGGATCACGTCTCAATAGAACAATTCCGTTGGGGAATTGTCTCTCTTCCTTGGATGTCCAAATTATCACCAAACATCACCAACATATGGATCTAATGATTCCTCATGTAATTCTAGAAATATATTTCTTCTATGACCACCATTAGGAAGGGGTCCCATACAAGTGGAATAATCACAACACAAGCTCATGACAGTCCTCTACAACATGAGAAGGGGGGCTAGTACCCCATGTAAACTAGGTGGTCTTTAACTCTAGAACTCGCTATGAAAACTAAACTTATGTTTGTCATATTTTGGTACCAACAGATCTAAACACTGCTCCATGCAAGAAATAGGTCACAAGAACAACCATTTGATTAGCCATGGGTCTGCACAAATAGGAAAAATTAGACAATTTCCTTATGCCAATTCTCTGCTACCTAAGTGTCTGGCTCTCCATAAAACCAAAGTGATCTCTATAACTGGAAATTTCATAATACAATCAGTCAATGCACATCAAAATCTTGGCCTATTGTAACCATAATATTCCCAACATTTAATAAAAAATTTATTGAATCCACTGGAGGATATAAGCACCACTCAACATGTGGTATCACTAATTTGTTCCCTCTTGGAAGAAACAACCCATTAGTGGGTCCATAAACTGAGGCATCACCAATCAATTGGTCATCAATACAACACCATATAAGAATACTAGATAGATTTTATCATAAATACATATTGATGGATGTCAAGACACACCTTGGTCAATGAGTTTATATGGGAAGCTAACTGAATAAATACATATAAACCACACCACATTTCATTATGATGCATGTACCAAAGTTTTACCTTCAAACAGTGTCTATATGTACCAATTATAAAAGTAGGTTGTCATATTATTGGAGAATGAATATGTTTGAAACATCACCAATAATGGATTATTATTCCTGAAATCTAAACTTAAACCATTTTAACACTATTTACCAAGTGGCCAAACCAAACCTCACATCTAGACAAAAGAAACTCCAAAATCTAGTCCAAAAACCAAGCAGTGTCATAACAATTCAGGCTAGATAACCTACCCTTTAATACCTTTCTATTATGACTCAACTAGGTGGGTCTTAATTTGAAAATACCCCAACCTCGTCTCCAATAGGTCAGGGGTTGGAAACTAGCATAAAGAAGGAATATCGCACACATGAGAGGGATTAACTTAAAGTACTTGTATGAACACACAAACCTCCAAGCCCATACAATTATAAAATGTAATACCAATGATAGAAATGCATTCATAGATTTATAATCCCATAATATTAGTGAAATATAAAGTAGAGTAAATCATAAAAAGTGGGAAAATACAAGGCCTTACAAAAAACTTGAAATAAAGTCTAACTTTCTAAAAAACAGTAGACTGTAGTGAAATTAAACACTAATTACACATTGGTGTGACTAGGCCAAACTAGGCTCCACCTGATCCTAGTCCTCCAATTTCTTTGTAAATATATACATCATTTACATAAGATAAGACATGTTCAGGAAGAACCCATTTAGGGGTGAGTATCAAAATACCTAATAGGACACCTTAAAATAAGTAAACATAAAGAATCAAGAGTAACCATACAATCAAAGGATATGTCAATTGAAGAGACCCAAATATTACATGGAAATTATATTACTTTTGTGGAATAATTAATACATAACAAAAATAGACACACAAGGACCATAATAGTTTAGTGTCTTTGGAAACTCAGAAAATAATCTTTTTATCATGGTGAAAGACCTTCAACATCTCCAATAAAGGTCTTCCCATTTTTGTTTTCTTACCTAAAATCTTTCTTTAAATCCTGGGGAAAAGAAAACATATAAAGTGTGAGCTCAAATTCTCAGTAAGGGTAAGAATAGATAACATAAAACAATACATAAACATTTGAATGCAAAAACTTGAACATAAAATCTAAACATCAAAATCATAAGCAACGACATAAATCTTGGAGGTACACAAGGCATAGATCATGAAGGAACATTAGTCTTGATAAACTATCATGGTAATAAAACATGTAATTGTGGCATCCATTAAGCACATGTTATGATTTTCATAGTAGCCAAGGCATTACTGCCAAGACCTTCTTAGTGGACAAAGTCCCATTCTGAATCGAGTTCACTCCTCGTTCCAGTCCTATAACACTGAACCGGATTAAATTACCATTCCAGCCATGTCTATCTCATGAGATATAAATCTTTACCCAATGTATTGGAGAGAGATATAGGTCCCACCCATCTCATAATTAAATCATTCTTACTTGTGCCACAAAATAAACATACATCATTCATAACAACCCAATGAATAAAATGGGTTACATAAACATCATCCCATCATCACATAATCCATATAAAAGAAATGGATATCATTTCATAGTAAGAAAAGTGAAACCATATAAATCATAGAGACATTATACATGAAACATACACATATGAAATAATTTCATCTTAGATGGAAAATGGTTTTGATAAAACACTTGAAATTAATTTTTTAGGAAAATATCCTTTCTTCTGGAAAATCATTTTCTTTTCACAAAATTCCACGAAATTTTAAAAGAATAGTATTTTGTTGAAAATAGTCATAAAATATTGTACAGTAAGCATCATTAAAATGAGGCATTATGAAACCGTAAAAATCTATTCATGCCTTATAAGTTAAAAATAACATTCATCTCGTACTTTTGTCGAAAAAGTCAAAAACTACCTCGTATGGTAAATAAAATAAAGATTCCTTCCATACGATGTGGTAAAAGTAAAAAAAGGTTAAAAACGACTTTAAACATACATGGAAGAAAAGTAAACATTTTATGAAATGATTTTGAGAACATATGGACATTGATAATAAACATAACCCCAGTAAATACTTACGAATAAACAATCTCGGATAAGAATGAGATTGGAATAATAATCCCTTACCTTATGTCTGATATGCTTCGTATGTATCTGAACCTCCTGTATAATGATTTAAATAATGTCATTGACTTATTAAATAATCATATTCATTTTTATTATATCACATATATTTCACTTAGGTATTTATATTACACATTCATTTGTCAATTCCATGTTAAAGTAGCGTTTTTGGGTAAAATTGTTTCATTTATCATACGTGTTCAGACTTGTTGTTCTTGATATTACTATTACTTTTTCATGATTTACTTACTTCTAGAATGTAAAACATGATTTATATATCATATATATTCAGTATATATATATATATAATAGATAGATAAATGAAATGAAAGACACCGTTCATGGAGACGGTAGGTCGTACGTACGCATGAACACTGTTTTCCTTTCTTTATTGACTTGAATGGAAGTACGTAGATGACACACAAACACACACACACACACACATATATATATATATAAATCCAGTTTCTTAATTATGTCATATATTTCATTATTATTCATTATATATACTTTATAATCATTCTTGAATGGTTAACATGGAGAATGAATCTCATCGCGTCGTGGAGACGGTAGTCCGTACGTACGCACAAGCGATGATATCATTACCGTGATCGTGGAATTGTATTAAAGTGTATATATAATATTTCAGAATCAATATCACTTTAAAATAATCATATATAGTTATTTATTGACACCATTATGCCCATCTAAGTAAGGTGGTTGTTGAAAACAGATTACATTACGGCGTGGAGACGGTATTCCGTACGTACGCATGCGCAGTGATTTTGTTTTCTGTAGAATGGATAGAAGGTGAAATAGGGTTGTTTCATATTTATAATAACATATCAGTATATAAGTAATTCTGATTTTATTACTTTATATTGAGACAACTAAAGAAGAATAAGTAGAATAAGAAAGAAACTTGAAAGAATCAGAAGAAGAGATTACCTCTTCTTCGACGCACATCCTTTAAGCTTCCTCTTAAGGAAGTAGAGTTGTTCTTTTGAGAAGACCAGAACCTCCATAATTTTTCTAGGGAGGTGGAGAAGAGAAATTGGCAGGTTTTGGCCGAGATTCAAGGCTCAAAAGGGTGTGAAGAGAATAGGGAAGGGGTTCCCTTTTTATAAGGGAGGAGAGGGGCACCTTTGGAAAAAATTAAAATATTATTTTATAATAAAGTCATATTCAGTTTATAATAGCTCAAAATTGATTTATTTCAAAGCTAAAATGGGTATGGGTTGAAATAATATAAACCAATAAATTTTAGACAAGTTTAGGTTACAATTTTTACCTTATTATTTAGACTTAACTCTAAGTTAAATAATTTAACTTTTACCGTGTCTTGTTTTTTTCTTACACTATATTGTTAATAAACTTACTATAACAAGCCAAACGAACCCCAAGTGGTTTATTATTAATATATATATCCTTATCTAAGTCATTTGGACGAACCATAGATTTTTTGGAATAAAATAACAATTAATAATATAATATTTGTTTTAAAAACTATTTTATGTCAATTCTGACACTATTTGGTAATTGATTTTTGTGAAAATCATAACAGCATGATTAGTTCAAAAAAATTTAATTAAATCAATAATAACATGTCATATTAACCTATAAAATTAATTTAATTCATAAAAAGTCTCAAATTGCATTTATTTGGGTATTTATAATGTAAATTATTTAGGTAATTACTGCATCACCATTGTGTCATAAATAAATTGAATTATTTAATGTCTAAAAACTATAAATAATATACCATTAGGTAGTAAATCGTTTTATCTTTCTAATGAATATTTATAGTTGAATTTTTTTATGCATAACCCTATATTAAAAATGGATTAGTTATTAAACTTTGATTTTAACTATTTCAACCCTTCATTAAATAAATTAATAATAAATGTCCTAATCTAATCCAAGTGGACCTAAATGGTCATATTTTATTCCTAAGGTTGTTTTTGGTCGAATTACACTTATCCAATAGAATTAGGACATGTGTTAGGGTAAAAATAATATCATTTTTACCCTTAATTACCCTATTTACTTTTAACCGTGGTAAATAAAAGTAAAAAAGTTACTATTCACCAAAAAATTATTTTCATCTCATTGAACCACATTTTAGTCCTTGATATTAACCATGTCTATCGGATTTTTGAAATTCCACTCATAGAAGCGGTAAAATTAAGTTTTATGTGAATTTCCAAATTCTCCTAGGAGGTGGGTAAAAGACGGTGAAAAGTTCAATAAAATTTTTAAATATCTAAAATTATTATAAAATTACTCCAATGAATTACATTGAACTTATATAGGTATTATGTATCAATTTTGACCTAAAATAAATTTTAATAAAATAAATAATTATTTAAATAAAAATTCGGTTTTTAAATAGCAACCCAGTGTTTTCACTATTCATCAAAAATTGAACGTTTTCAGAAAAATACCAAAAATTCACCCTAGGCTAATTTCGATATTCCTAATCCAAAAATGAAGTCAATTTCGAAAGATAAAATTTAAAAAATTTTAAAAAGTGGTTATTACTATTCATAATGGCTGGTTTATATAACATATCATTGTTTAGTGAAAATCAGTATTGCGTACAACACACGCTATCGTGGAAGGTCGTGATTGCGTGTAATGCAAGACAAGTCAGGGATGCATGTAGTAAAAGCTCCTTTTGGTGTAGCGTACAACACAACACATCAATAAAATTAAAAAGAATATTTTTCATTAAATATCGGGGTGTTACATTCTACCCCCCTTAAAATGAATTTTGCCCTAGAAATTCATCGGGGTTATAAATGGTTTACTACTCCAAAGTTTATTTAATAGAAATCCACACCTTAAAAAGGAATACCAAAACCAATCTTTAAAAACTAATGTATGAAATGAAACTGTTACCCATATTAACTAATCAATGGGTTTCCACATAGAAGAACATAGGTGAAAATATGGATATGGAAGAGAAATATAGCCATCATGTTCTAATGGAGAGTGGTAGAGAATATGGCTATGAAAAATCCGACAATAACAAAGCCATAGATTTGTGATGATATAAGGTACCATCTGATTCATCGGATATAAGGGCACTAGGACAACATTTTTGGTTTTCAAGATCATTTCCCTATAGTTGAAGAAATTGGAATTAGAAGAAATACTTTCTTGATTTTGGTACAGTCTCACCGTTGGTCGTTCCTTGGAAAATTTCAACTTCATCTCTTAAAGAAATGAAGTTGAATTTTTCATTCGTGAAGTGTTAGCATATCATGTGATAGAATGATGGGTCATTCCATCTATCTCAAAAAAAAATTTAGAAAAAGTTATCAAAATTACATAAGTCCATCTATAGAGAGATTAATCATATATGGTTCCAAAAATGAACTTATACTTCATATATCATACTACTTAATATAATAAAACTGGTTTCTACTAAACAGGGACTTTTTGTAGGCCAATGGTAGGTGATAAAGTCCTGTCGCACTTCAGTTGTGGGTTCGATTCCCATAGCCTTGTCCAACGTGATGGATTATCGCCCATCCTGTAGGTTGTCCTTTTTCTAAAACTACATTATTATAACATTCCATAAATAATATCGAAAAATAAATTCTATCCTTAAACAATTCTATCTGATGTCCAACTTAATCCATTCCAACCTTTAATCTTATCGAAAATACTTCTGTCCAATCTCATAGTGTAAAGAAAATTATTACTTGAGAAGTCACATAACAATTATGTGAATACCATCATTTATCCCCCATATATCATAGGATATATCTTGTTGGTCACATTCCAAACATTCGAAGGCCTTAATAATGTATTCCCTTGAAAAATTAATACACATTGAACCTTAGTGAAAACATGAATGCAGTTAAAAGTTAACACTTTCCACAAACCAAAATCCCCAAAATTCTATATACTCAAACCATGATATCACTTAGTCCTTATATCAATCATGAGCTCATGAATACTATCAAAAAATTTATTTTCTCCTTATCCCTTCATTATGTGCATACCATCTACTTTCAAAAATATTAGAATCACTTTTCATGGTCACCGGTACCATATTCTTATAGAAAACCACAATGGACCAATACACAGATATTTCAAAATTCCACGATACTATAAATGAGATTGCATGATACTATTTTGAAATCCCATTACATAAACACTTAATCATTACACAACAACATTTTCATACTCAAAATCACAAATTGTGATCGCATGTGACTTCCCTTTATCCTTTTCCTTAAGTGGTTTCTCACGTTGATCATAATTAACCCTTGGATTAGTGAATTAATTAGAATAATGCCACATTTCCTTGTACTTGAAGCATTGAAGTGTTGGTGGTGCGTTCTCTATAGTCTTTTTGTTATTCACATCATTAGTGACCCTTTTTCTATTACTTCGACACTCAGCTACTCGATGACCTTCTTTTCCACACTTGAAACATTTTCTTGTCCCTTTAAGACAATCTCTACCATGCATCTTTCAACACATTGAGCATAATGAAACATTCATCTTTTTTTTACCATTATTCGGAGATTTCTCCTTGAACTCCATCTTTCGTTTCTTGTCAAAACCATGAGATGGATATGTTGAACCAACTTCCAGTTCTACCTTGATAGCACAACACACAATTTCTTCATAGCTACTGAAGTCTCTTATAGATAATTCCCTTCAAAGACTTGGTTTTAAGCCACTGAAAAATCGATCAAATTTACATTCAGTTTGGATGATAAAGGAAGATGCATACCTTGCAAGTCTTCTAAAATTCACTTCGTATATACTAAAAAATTCATCATCCTTCTGATTAAGCTCAAGAAAATCATTTTCCATCTTTGTTCGAAGAATACGAGGGTAGTACTTACTGAAAACCAATTTTTTTAACACGTCCCATTACATGTATTCAATTTCATCTTGGGGCCTTGTATTCTTAATTAGAGTCCAATACTGGTCTGCTTCACCTTCTAAATAGTAAATAGCTAAAATGACTTTTTCATGTTCTGAACAGTGAAGTATGGAAAATATCTTTTCAATGGTACTGATCCATTGTTCATCAACAATTAGATCAGAAGACCCATTAAAAGACGGTGGACGTTGCCTCATGAAGGACTCAATAGAAAATTGTTCCCTTCTCTGATCATTTGGAAATCCAGAATGATTCATAGCATGTGTAAGTATAGCAATAATATTTTTCACTCCATCTCCCATCACATTTGGTTGCTCGGGAGTACAATCATTGCATTTTACATTACATTGATCAACACGGTTCCTTCGGGTTCCATCCATCGTCTAAAACCCAAAAAGAACAGTGTGAGAGGAAACAATCATGCTAGGAAAACAACATAAGAAAGGGGGAGTACCTTCAATATATAACATCTTAGGTTTAATTTTAATATCATTACCATAATTTAGGAATATAACCTACAATTATACTTAACCTTAGTGACATCCCTAGACATACCATAGAAATATCTCTAGGGATATCACTAAAGTTTTCGCATCCTAGTTTCCAAAGGTCAACTAAACCTTTCCTCTGATACCAACTATAGAGACCCAAATCTTGACGTACATGGACATTACATTACTTTTGCGGAATACTTAATAAATAATGAAAATAGACACACAAGGACCGTAATAGTTTAGAGTCTTTGGAAACTCGGAAAATAATCTTCTAATTGTGGTGAAAGATCTTCAACATCTCCCATAAAGATCTTCCCATTTTTGTTTTCTTACCAAAAACATTTATTTAAATCCTAGGGAAAAGAAAACATATAAAGGGTGAGCTCAAATGCTCAGTAAGGGTAAGCATAGAGAACATAAAACAATCCATAAACATTTGAATGCAAAAACTTGAACATAAAATCTAAACATCAAAATCATGAGCAACGACATAAATCTTGGAGGTACACAAGGAATAAATCATAAAGGAACATTAGTCATGATAAACTAGCATGGTAATAAAACATGTAATTATGTCATCCATTAAGAACATGTTATGATTTCCATAGTAGCTGAGACATTACTTCCAAGACCATCTTACTGGACAAAGTCCCATTCTGAATCGAGTTCACTCCTCGTTCCAGTCCTGAAACACATAACCGGATTAACTTACCGTTACAGCCACGTCTATCTCATGAGACATAAATCTTTACCCAATTAATTTGAGGGAGATATAGGTCCCACCCATCTCATAATGAAATCATTCTTACTTGTGCCACAAAATAAACATACATCATTCATAACAACCCAACGAATAAAATGGGTTACATAAACATCATCCCATCATCACATAATCCATGTAAAAGAAATGGGTATCATTTCATAGTAAGAAAATTGAAACCATGTAAATCATAGAGACATTATACATGAAACATACACATATGAAATAATGTCATCTTATATGGAAAATGGTTTTGATAAAACACTTGAAATGAATTCTTGAGGAAAATATCCTTTCTTCTTCAAAATCATTTTCTTTTCACAAAATTCCATGCAATTTTGAAAGAAAAGTATTTTGTTGAAAATAGTTATAAAATCTTATAGAGTAAGCTTCATGAAAATGAGGCGTTATGAGACCATAAAAATCCGTTCACGCCGTATAAGTTAAAAATAACATTCTTCTCGTACTTTTGTCAGAAAAGTCAAAAAAAGTACCTCGTATGGTAAACAAAAGAAAGATTCCTTCCATACGATGTGGTAAAAATAAAAAAGGGTAAGAATGAATTTAAAAATACATGGAAGAAAAGTATACATTTTATGAAAACATTTTTAAAACATATGTACAAGGATAATAAACACAACCCCTGTAAATACTTACGAATAAACAATCTCGGATAAGAATGAGATTGGAATAATTATCTCTTACCTTATGTCTGATATGATTCGTATGTATCTGAACCTCCTATATAATGATTAAAATAATGTCATTGACTTATTAAAGAATCATATTCATTGTTATTATATCATAGATGGTTCACTTAAGTATTTGTATTACCCGTTAATTTGTCAATTCCATGTTAAAGTAGCGTTTTATGTAAAATTGTTTCATTTATCGTACTTGTTTGGAATTGTTGTTCTTGATAGTATTATTACTTATATCATTATTTACTTACTTAAATATTGTAAAACATGATTTATATATAATATATATTCAGTATATATATATATATAATAGATAGATAAATGAAATGAAACACACCGTTCATGGAGACGGTAGGTCGTACGTACGCATGAACGTTGTTTTCCTTTCTTTATTTACTTGAATGGAAGTAAGTAGATGAAATACATATATATATATATATATACATAAATCCAGTAGCTTAATTATGTCATATATCTCCTTATTATTCATTCTATATACTTTATAATCATTCTTGAATGGTTAACATGGAGAATGAATCTCATCGCGTCGTGGAGACGGTAGTCCGTACATACGCACGAGCGATGATATCATTCCTATGATCATGGAATTGTATCTAAGTGTATGTATAATATTTAAGAATCAATATCAATTTACAATAATAATATATGGTTATTTATTTACACCATTATACCCATCTAAGTAAGGTGGTGGTCGAAAATAAATTACACCACGGCGTGGAGACGGTATTCTGTACGTATGCACACGCGGTGATTTTGTTTTCCGTAAGATGGATAGAAGATAAAATAGGGTTGTTTCATATTTATAAAAAATATCAGTATATAATTAATACTTTTTTTATTACTTTATAATGATACAACTTAAAAAGAATAAGTAGAAGAAGAAAGAAACTTGAAAGAATCGGAAGAAGAGATTACCTCTTCTTCGACGCACCTCCTTTAAGTTTCCTCTTAAGGAAGTAGAGTTTGTCTTTTGAGAGTACCATAACCTCCAGAATGTTTCTAGGAAAGTAGAAAAGAGAAATTTTCAGGGTTTGTCGGAGCTTCAAGGCTCAAAAGGGTGTGAAGAGATGAGGGAGGGGGTGCCCTTTTTATAAGGGAGGAGAGGGGCACCTTTGGAAAAACTTAAAATATTATTTTATAATAAAGTCATATTCAGTTTATAATAGCTTAAAATTGATTTATTTCGAAGATAAAGTGGGTATGGGTCGCAATCCTCTCAACCAATAGATTTTAGACAAGTTTAGGTTAAAATTTTAACCTTATCATTTAGATTTAACTCTAAGTTAAATAATTTCACTTTTACCATGTCTTCTTGTTTTCTTACACTATATGGTTAATAAACATACTATAACAATCCAAACGAACCCAAAGTGGTTTATTATTAATATATATATCCTTATTTAAGTCATTTTGCCGAACCTTAGCTTTTTAGGAATAAAATAATAATTAATAATATAATATTTGTTTTAAAAACTATTTTATGTCAATTTTGACACTATTTGGTAATTGATTTTTTTGAAACTCATAACAGCATTATTTGTTCTAAAAACGATAATTAAAACAATACTAACATGTAATATTAACCTATAAAATTATTGGAATTCATAAAAATTCTCAAATTACATTTATTTGGGTATTTATAATATCAATTATTTTAATATTTCATTATTTAGGTAATTACTACATCACCATTGTGTCATAAATAACTTGAATTATTTAATGTCTAAAAATTATGAATAAAATTACATTAGGTAGGAATTTTTTTTAGCTTTATAATTAATATTTATAGTCTAATTTATCTTATGCATAACCTTATATTAAAAATTAATTAGTTATTAAACATTGATTTTAACTATTTTAACCATTCTTTAAATAAATTAATAATAAATGTTCTAATCTAATACAAGTGTACCTAAATGGTCATATTTTATTCCTAAGGTTGTTTTTGGTCGAATTACACTTATACAATAGAATTATGACCTGTGTTAGGGTAATAATAATATCATTTTTACCCTTAATTACCCTATTTGCTTTTAACCATGGTAAATAAAAGTAAAAAGTTACTATTTACCAAAAATTATTTTTATCTCATTGAACAAAATTTTAGTCCTTGATATTAACCGTGTCTCTCGGATTTTTTAAATTCCACTCACAGAAGCGGTAAAATTAATTTTTATGTGAATTTCTAATTTCTCCTAGGAGGTGGGTAAAAGACGGTGAAAAGTTCAATAAAATTTTTATATATCTAAAATTATTATAAAATGACTCCAATGAATTAAATTGAAATTATATAGGTATTATGTATCCATTTTTACCTAAAATAAATTTTAATAAAATAAATAATTATTTAAATAAAAAGTTGGGTTTTAAATAGTAACCCAGTGTTTTCATTATTTATCATAAATTGAAAGTTTTTAGAAAAATACCAAAAATTTACCTGAGGCTAATTTGATATTCTGAATCCAAAAATGAAGTCCATTTCAAAAGATAAAATTTATAAATTTTTAAAAATTGGGTATTACTATTCATAATGGCTATTTTATATAACATATCGTTGTTTAGTAAAACTCGGTATTGCGTACAACACATGCTATCGTGGAAGGTCGTGATTGCATGTAATGCAAGACAAGTTAGGGATGCGTGTAGTGCAAGCTCCTTTTGGTGTATCATACAACATAAGACATCAATAAAATTAAAAAGAATATTTTTCATAAAATCTCGGGGTGTTACATCAATCAAAATGTGACACATAAAAAACATCCATATATAATCATAATTGACAGATTGTCCCAACGTAAGGTCATCACTTCATTGACAGCCTCAGATTGTTTCTTCATTGTTCTGAATAACACTTGTATGAGATAACACACTCCATGAGATATACTGCCACTAATGACACTCATACACTACTGGAAATATGACTTTTACCAACGGTTTTGGCCTAACCGTTGGTATAGTTCATTAATTTGGGCCTATACCAATGGTTTGGCCAAAACCGTTGGTATAGGTCACTTATATGGACCTATACCAACGGTTTTGGCCAAACCGTTAGTATAGGTCCATTATAGAGGACCTTTACCAACAGTTTTGTCCAAAACCGTTGGTATAAGTCCATTATGGTGACCCAATACAAACGGTTTGGCCAAAACCATTGGTATAGGTCCCAAAATCAAAGGACCTATACCAATGGTTCTCAAAACTGTTGGTATAGACCTATACCAACGGTTTTAACAACCGTTGGTATAGGTCCTTCGATTTTCTATTGACTCTTCTTACCGAGAACATTATATAAATCAAAATTTAAAATAATTATGACAATACACATATATATTTATGAAATTATGTTCAAAAAAATTCATGTTAGGTTAGTGGTTAAGTCATTCAATTATAAACTAGAGGTCCTTAGATCAAATCCCACTGAATGTTTTTTTTGAAATACATATACCAACGGTTTTGAGAACCGTTGGTATAGATTTTCATATTAATTATACCAACAGTTTTCAAAACCATTGGTATAGACCTATTGTCACGACTTACTTGGAAACGGTCCTCCAAACCGTTGGAATAGCCTATACGAACGGTTTGGAGGCCTATACCAATGGTTCCAAACCGTTGGTATAGGGTATTTTTCCAGTAGTGATATCAGAGGTCATGATCTTTAGGTATATCCAAGAAGAGGAATGAAGGATACAAATAATGTTTATCCGAAAAACACACTTGATTGAACTAAACCTCACCTGAAAGATCAAATTTCAAAAAAATAGGGGGTCAACTCCTAGGTCTCATTCGGGGGAATCCAAACCCTATTGGAAATGTCCTCCTAGATAGGGAATCATTTCCTATGTAAGTGTTTGTCATACCAATACCAGAAACCTTAATTTGAAATCATGAATAAAATGTGGATCACTACGGTCCTCTTGGAGGGATACAAGACCCAAGCCATAGAGGGGTCTTGAAAAAGATGGCTAAGAAAACTCACTCCAGAATAAGAGAACTCACCCACACTACATTGATTATCAAGAATCTATAAAGGGGTCACCCTCTATGATGATAAGGTGGTGTTCTATCAAACCCTCAAAGAAATATAAAAAAAGAACACACTCATCTGATACTCATCTGTGGAAGCTCACAAAATTTAAAAAAACTAAACTAAAGAGAAATAATACTCCAACCAATCCCTAACATAGTACACAACATTTACCTGGGGGTACACAAAATGTCTAACCAAGCCTAATAATGCACATGTTTGGGTATTGAAAAATATTGAAGAGAACACTGGGATTTTCATTATTCTATGGAGATAAATACATAAATCAATAAATATTTCACCCAAAATAACCATTAATGTACAAATAGATCACTCTTTTTTGATCCTCATGGAACAATACTCAAGATAAACTTTTAACTTGCCCAAAATGAACATCCTGTAAAAAAATTCATTTTTTTCATAACTTTTTTTTATGATGCTTCAAGGGCTCGAGCCTCAAGTATTATTTAAACAATAGAAATTGGTCTCAAAATTTCCACCTCAATATTAGGGTCATAATAAAGTATATAGTTTTTCATTCTGACCTCGTATGAGTAAGTTATGTTAGATAATAGATTTCATAATAAAAAAAATAACACTAACATTATTATTATTAATTGTTTTTCCATGGAACTGATCCATGAAACTATATTAAGTACCCAATATTTGTCACGACCCATCCCCCGGGTCCCATGTCGTAACTACCCAAGCCCGTCGTCCATAGGCGAGGGGTTGGAAACTAGCATCGAAGGAGTATTTCTGAAAACTGGGAAGGCATTGCCTTTATAACCTGTAAACACATGCAACCAAGCACACAACAAGATTAGAACTCAAGTAAAGTGAATAGTAAACATAGTGAGTACAAAAAGTAAAAGGGTCCATAATACAAGCCCAACTGGAAAGTACAAGAAACTGAAATTACATGTAAATTTGAACATCTCCTATGATCACCCATCAATGATCCTACCTGAAAGGTAGGTAAAACTCTCAAATGGTCATCTTTGTGGTACACCTCATCTAAGTTCCACCTCCGAGCTACCTTCAGTCCTGGTACTCTCATCCTCAGTCAGCGTTGTAGAGACCCGAAGCTTGACGTACATTGACATTACATTACATTTGCGGAATAATTAGTACATAACAAAAACAAACACACAAGGATCGTAATAGTTTAGTGTCTTTGGAAACTCGGAACGTAATCTTCTAATCGTGGTGAAATATCTTCAATATCTCTCATAAAGATATTCCCTTTTTTAAACTAAAACCTTTCTTTATATCCTGATGAAAAGAAAACATAAAAGGGTGATCTCAAATGCTCAGTAAGGGTAAACAAAAGAAAAATCAATCACATCATATTCATAAGAACATAACTTTTGGAAATCTTAACCTGCAAAAGAGAGCATAATTTCATAACATGGGATAAATTATAGTAGTGAAATGAAATCCCAATAATCATAACTTAAAACATGAAACTTTGTGGCATACACACATAACATAGAGAATCATTTCTTGTTAGTCAATACTCATTGCCAAGACTATCTTAGTGGACAAAGTCCCTTTCTGAACCGAGTCACCCTCGTTCCAGTCCTGTTTCATTGAACCGGTATAACCTACCGTTCCAGCCATGTCTATCTCATGAGATATAAAATCTTTACCCAATGCATTGGAGGGAGATATAGGTCCCACCCATCTCATAATGATACCATTCTTATGTGTGCCACAAAATCATAAATCATACATCATTGCATAACCCATGTAGTAAAAATGGGATTCTTAAACAACATGACATCATAAAACAATTCATAAAAGATAAAGGAATTCATAAAAATATTTCTATCATAGCATAATCAAATCCATGTAATAATATGGATAGAAACAGAATCCTATATTAACTTAGATGCAAAATAATTTTGATAAAACACTTGAACTCCATTCTTGAGGAAAATATCCTTTCTTCTTCAAAAACACTTTTCCTTTCTTAACATGTCGTACAATCATAAACTAAAAGATGTTGATTAAAAATAATCTTGAAAAATTGTAAAGGATTCTTCTTGGAAATAATGTTTTAAAAATCCATTTGTGCCTTATAAGTTGAAAAGAACATTCTTCTCGTACTTTTTTCGGAAAAGTCAAAAAAGTACCTCATACGAAAAACGACAAAAGATTCCTTTCATATCTTTTACTAAAAACTCACCGAAGGGTAAAATAGGATTTAAACAATTGTATGTGAATTTAAATAATATTACATATTGAGGAAACATGGATTTGGATGATAAAATATACCCCAATAAATTTCAAAGTATAAACAATCTCGGATAAAAATGAGATTGTGATATTTCCCTTACCTTAGGTCTAATTTGCTTCGTAAGTGTCCGAACCTCCTATATAATGATTTAAATAATGTCATTTACTTATTACAGAGTCATATTCATTGTTAGTATATCATATATGGTTCACTTATGACTTTATATTACCCGTTCTTTTGTAAATTCATGTTAAAGTAGCGTTTTGGGTAAAATCGTCTCATTTTTCGTTCGTGTTTTAACTTGTAATTATTCATATGATTACTTAGATCATTATTACTTAATTATAGAATATAAAACATGATTTATATATAATATATATTCAGAATATACATATATATAATGGATCGATAAATGGAAAGAAATACACCGTTCATGGAGACGGTAGGCCGTACGTACGCATGAACGCTGTTTTCTTTTCGTTATTGAATTGAGTGGAATTAAGTAGATGAAATAAATATATATAAACATAAATCCAGTAGCTTTATAATGTCATATATTTCATTTTTATTGCTTATATATACTTTATAATCATTCTTAAATGGTTAACATGGAGAATGAATCTCATCGCGTTGTGGAGACGGTAGTCCGTACGTACGCACGAGCGATGATATCATTTCCATAATTATTGAATTGAATTGTAGTGGATGATACAATATATCAGAATCAATATGATGTTCTAATAAATATTTATAGTCATTCTTTACACCATTATACCCATCCATGTAAGGTGGTGGTGGAAAATAGATTACACCACGGCGTGGAGACGGTATTCCGTACGTACGCACGCGAGGTGATTTCTTTTTCCGTAGGATAGATAGATGGTGAACTAGGGTTGTTTCATGCTTATAATAACATATCAGTATATGAGTGATACGGATGTTATTACTTCATAATGAAACAACCTAAGAAGAAGAAGTGGAAGAAGTAATAAAGATGAAAGAATCGGTAACAGACATTACCTCTTCTTTGAAGTGCTTCTTTGAGACCTCCTTTTAGGGCACTAAAATGGGTCTTTGAAGAAGACCAGAACCTCTAGGATGTTTCTAGGGAAGTGGAGAAGATAATTTGTCAGGGTTTGGCCGAGCTTGAAGGCTCAAAGTTGTGTTAGGAAGAGAGGGAGGAGGTGCCCTTTTATAAGGGAGGAGAGGGGCTCCTTTGGAAAAACTAAAAATATTATTTTATTATAAAGTCAAGTTCGGTTTTAAATAGCTCCAAATTAATTTATTTCGAGGCTAAGG
Source organism: Viscum album (assembly GCA_963277665.1). Taxonomy (NCBI): domain Eukaryota; kingdom Viridiplantae; phylum Streptophyta; class Magnoliopsida; order Santalales; family Viscaceae; genus Viscum; species Viscum album. The sequence continues at coordinate 1,474,867,654 of OY728135.1, forward strand.
TGGGGATGGGTCGAAATCCTCTCATCCAATAGAATTTAGACAAGTTTAGGTTCCTATTTTAACCTTATCATTTAGATTTAACATTAAGTTAAATAATTTTACTTTTACTGTGTCTTCTTGTGTTCTTACACTATAAGGTTAATAAACTTACTATAAGAAGCCAAACGAACCCCAAATTGTTTATTATTAATATATATAACCGTATCTAAGTCATTTGGACGAACCTTAGATTTTTAGGAATAAAATAACAATTAATAATATAATATTTGTTTTAAAAACTATTTTATGTCAATTTTTGACACTATTTAGTAATTGATTTTTGTGAAAATCATAACAGAATTATAAGTTCTAAAAACGTTAATTAAATCAATAATAACATGTCATATTAACCTATAAAATTAGTGGAATTCATAAAAAGTCTCAAATTACAGTTATTTTGGTGTTTATATCATCAATTATATCAATATTTTCTTAAAAATGTAATTACTGCATCATCGTTGTGTCATAAATAAATTAAATTATTTAAAGTATAAAAATTCAAAATAAAATACCATTATGTAGTAAATCTTTTTAGAATTCTAATGAATATTTATAGTCGAAATTATATTATGTATAACCCTATATTAATTTTTTTTTAGTAAATAAACTTTGATTTTAACTCTTTTAACTCTTCTTTGAATTAAATAATAATAAATGTCCTAATCTAATCCAAGTGGGCCTAAATGATAATATTTTACACTTAAGGTTGTTTTTGGTCGATATACACTTTTCCAATATGATTAGGACATGTGTTAGGGTAATATTAATATCATTTTTACCCTTAATTACCCTATTTACTTTTAACTGTGGTAATTAAAAGTAAAAAGTTACTATTCACCAAAAAATATTTTCATCTCATTGAACCACATTTTACTTACTGACATCAATAGTGTCTCTCGGATTTTTGAAATTCCATTCACAGAAGTGGTAAAATTAAGATTTATGAAGAAAAATTAATTTTTTAACTACCACTTAGTAGTTTCACTATTCATCAAAAATTGAAGTTTTTCAGAATAATGCCAAAATTTCACGCTAAGCTATAATTGATATTCCAAATTCAAAAATGATTTCTATTTTACAAAATTCCCAACATATAAGTTGCATTAATTAATTTTATAATTAATTTTCACTATCACAACAAATAGCGTGTTTTTAAGAGATAATAACTATAAAAAGATTAACACTTGTTTATGTCTGGTGTAAATGTGAAATTACATCCAATGACCAACATTGTATTAAATTGTAAAAATATATTCTAAATATACTTTAAAACCACTCAAATTAATAATTTATCACTATTAATTATTTTGATTAAAAAAGTTGTTTTTAATTATATTTTAGTAATTTTCACTATTCATCAAAATATGAAAGTTATCCGAAAAGTACCAAAATTTCACCTTAGGCTAAATTCGATACTACGAATCCAAAAATGAATTCCATTTTGAAAAATAAAATTTACAAAATTTCAAAAAGTGGTTATTACTATTCATAACGGCTAGTTTTAATAATATTTTAATAGCATATTGTTGTTTAGTGAAACTCGTTATTGCGTACTACACACGCTATCGAGGAAGGTCGCGATTGCGTGTAATGCAAGGCAATTCAAGGATGCAAGCTCCTTTTGGTGTAGCGTACAACACAAGACATTAGTGAAATTAAAAAGAATATTTTTCATAAAATCTTGGGCTGTTACATTCTACCCCCCTTAAAATGAATTTCGCCCTCGAAATTCGTCGGGGTTATAAATGGTTTACTATTAGAAAATTTCTTTAATCGAAACCCACCTCGTAAAAAGGAATACCAAACCCAATCTTTAAAAACGAAAGTATGAAACGTAACGGTTACCCAAATGAACTAATCATTGGGTTTCCACATAGGTGAAAATATGGATATGGAAGAAAAATATAACCATCATGTTCTGATTGAGAGTGGTAGAGAACATGGCTATGGAAAATATAGCAATCACAAAGCCATAAATTTGTGACGATCTAAGGTACCATCTGATTGATCAGATATAAGAGCACTAGGACAACATTTTTGGTTTTCAAGATCGTTTCCCTAAAGTTAAAGAATTTGAATTAGAATAAATACTTACTTTATTTTGGTACAATCTCACTGTTGTTCGTGCCTTGAACAATTTCCACTTCATATCTTAAATAAATGAAGTTGAATTTGTTATTCGTGAAGTGTTAGCAGATCATGTGATAGAATGACGGGTCATTCCATCTGTCTCAAACAAAAGGTTAGCAAAAGTTATTAAATATACATAAGTCATTCTATAGTGAGATTAATCATATATGGTTCCTAAAATGGACTTATACATCATATATCATACTGCTTAACATAATAAAAATAGTTTCTACTAAACAAGGACTTCCTGTAGGCCAGTGGTAGGCGATAAAGGCCTTCGCACTTCGGTTGTGGGTTCGATTCCCACAGCCTTGTCCGACACGATGGGCTGTCGCCCGTCCTGCAGGTTATATTACTATAACAGCCCATCAATAATATCGAAAAAACTTCTATCCTTAAACAATACTAACTTATGTCCAACATAATCCATTCCAATCTTTAGGCTTTTCCATAATACTGCAGTCCACTCTCATAACACAGTGAAAACGATTACCAGAGATTTAATACCATAGTTGATCTCCATATATCATAAGATATGTTTTGTTGGTCACATTCCAAACATTCAAAGTCCTTAATCATGTATTCTCTTGAATACCCATTGAACCATAGTGAAAACATGAATGCAGTTAAAAGTTAACACCTTCCACATACCAAAATCATCAAAATTCTATATACTCAAACCATGATATCACTTAGTCCTTATATCAATCATGAGATCATGAATACTGTCAAACATTTAATTTTCTCCTTATCCCTTCATTATGCACATATCTTCTACTTTCCAAAATATTTGAATCACTTTTCATGGTTACCGGTACCTTAAAATTATTGAAAACCACAATAGACCAATACATAAATATTCCAATACACCATAAAAGTACCTCAACAACATTATTCTCGAATACCAATACATAAACACTTCAGTCCATCCACTTCAATGATTGTCCTGGAATAATTCCTTCCTTGATTTAGAAGTAACTTTTTAGGTCAGGGAATTGAGTTGGGTAAAGCCCATGTTCTCCACAAATAAGACATTGAACTCTATAACACTCTGTCACTCAATGACCCTTTTCTCCACACGGATAACATTGGTCCCTCCATTTGACGTATTCCTCAAGGTTCTTCTTCCCTTCTTTATAAATCTCAATATTCCTTTCTTTATGCTCCTCAACATGAGAACATGCATAATAGTTTATCTTCCTTTTCTTTGATTAATTAGGCATACCACTAAATTTCACCTTGTTAATCATATATCGCGATGACTAATTCGGCATAATCACAATATCTTTCTCTCTAGGAATTAAACAATTTTGTTTCTCATAATCACCAATTTGTTCATTGGATTCAATGTTAACCGAATTCCTTCTGGTTCACTCCATTTACTAAAACACAAAAAGAATTCTGTGGGAGGCAAAAATCATGCTAGAGAAAAAAACATAGTTAAGGGGGAGTACCCTCAATATCTAACATCTTAGGTTAAATTCTAAGATCGTTAGCGTTGTTATAGGACTATAACCTATACTTATACTTAACCTTAGAGACATCCCTAGACATACCTTAGATATCTCTCTAGGGATCTCACTAACGTTTTCGCATCCTAGTTTCCAAAGGTTGACTAAACCTTTCCTCTGATACCAACTGTAGTGGTCTGGAATTAATTCCAGTGGACTATAATTGATACCTATCAGGGCACTCCATGGGTGGCTACACCCCCTGGGCAGGACACACCACCATCCCCAGTGGCAGCCATTTCCTCATGAAGCCCTTGGGTGGAGAGCCATGCTTCGTCCAACGCTCACATGTGAGAGTTTCCAAGGATCAGATACATTCCTACCTCATTTGCCAAAGGTTGAATAAACCTTTCCTCTATTACTAACTGTAGAGACCCGAAGCTTGACGTACATTTACATTACATTACATTTGCGGAATAATTAGTACATAACAAAAACACACACACAAGGATCGTAATAGTTTAGTGTCTTTGGAAACTCGGAACGTAATCTTCTAATCGTGGTGAAAGATCTTCAATATCTCCCATAAAGATCGTCCCTTTTTTTACCTAAAACCTTTATTTATATCTTGAGGAAAAGAAAACATAAAAGGGTGAGCTCAAATGCTCAGTAAGGGTAAACAAAATAAAAATCAATCACATCATATTCATAAGAACATAACTTTTGGAAATCTTAACCTGCAAAAGAGAGCATAATTTCATAACATGGGATAAATTATAGTAGTGAAATGAAATCCCAATAATCATAACATAAAACATGAAAATTTGTGGCATACACACATAATCATAGAGAATCATTTCTTGTTAGTCAATACTCATTGCCAAGACTATCTTAGTGGACAAAGTCCCTTTCTGAACCGAGTCACCCTCGTTCCAGTCCTGTTTCACTGAACCAGTATAACCTACCGTTCCAGCCATGTCTATCTCATGAGATATAAAATCTTTACCCAATGCATTGGAGGGAGATATAGGTCCCACCCATCTCATAATTATACCATTCTTATGTGTGCTACAAAATCATAAATCATACATCATTGCATAACCCATGTAGTAAAAATGGGATTCTTAAACAACATGACATCATAAAACAATTCATATAAGATAAAGGAATTAATAAAAATATTTCTATCACAACATAATCAAATCCATTTAATAATAGGGATAGAAACAGAACCCTATATTATCTTAGATGGAAAATAATTTTGATAAAACACTTGAACTCCATTCTTGAGGAAAATATCCTTTCTTCTTCAAAAACACTTTTACTTTCTTAACATGTCGTACAATCATAAACTAAAAGATGTTGATTAAAAATAATCTTGAAAACTTGTAAAGTATTCTTCTTGGAAATAATGTTTTAAAAATCCATTCGTGCCGTATAAGTTAAAAAGAACATTCTTCTCGTACTTTTGTCGGAAAAGTCAAAAAAGTACCTCGTATGAAAAACGACAAAAGATTCCTTTCATATCTTTTACTAAAAACTCACCGAAGGGTAAAATAGGATTAAAAAAATTGTAGGTGAATGGAAATAATATTACATATTGAGGAAACATGGATTTGGATGATAAAATACACCCCAGTAAATTTCAAAGTATAAACAATCTCGGATAAAAATGAGATTGTGATATTTCCCTTACCTTAGGTCCAATTTGCTTCGTAAGTGTCCGAACCTCCTGTATAATTATTTAAATAATGTCATTGACTTATTAAAGAATCGTATTCATTGTTATTATATCATATATGGTTCACTTATGACTTTATATTACCCGTTCTTTTGTAAATTCATGTTAAAGTAGCGTTTTGGGTAAAATCGTCTCATTTGTCGTTCATGTTTTAACTTGTAATTATTCATATGATTACATAGATCATTATTACTTAATTATAGAATATAAAACATGATTTATATATAATATATATTTGGAATATATATATATATAATGGATCGATAAATGGAAAGAAATACACCGTTCATGGAGACGGTAGGCCGTACGTACGCATGAACGCTGTTTTCTTTTCGTTATTGAATTGAGTGGAATTAAGTAGATGACATACATATATATACACATAAATCCAGTAGATTTATAATGTCATATTTTTCATTATTATTGCTTATATACACTTTATAATAATTCTTAAATGGTTAACATGGAGAATGAATCTCATCGCGTCGTGGAGACGGTAGTCCGTACGTACGCACGAGCGATGATATCATTTCCATAATTATTGAATTGAATTGGAGTGGATGATACAATATATCAGAATCAATATGATGTTATAATAACTATGTATATTTATTCTTTACACCATTATACCCATCCATGTAAGGTGGTGTTGGAAAATAGATTACACCACGGCGTGGAGACGGTATTCCGTACGTACGCACGCGCGGTGATTTCTTTTTCCGTAGGATGGATAGATGGTGAAATAGGGTTGTTTAATGCTTATAATAACATATCAGTATATGAGTGATACTTATGTTATTACTTCATAATGAAACAACCTATGTAGAAGAAGTGGAAGAAGAAATAAAGATGAAAGAATCGGTAACAGACATTACCTCTTCTTTGAAGTGCTTCTTTGAGACCTCCTTTTAGGGCACTAAAATGGGACTTTGAAGAAGACCAGAACCTCTAGGATGTTTCTAGGGAAGTGGAGAAGATAATTTGGAAGGGGTTGTCCGAGCTTGAAGGCTCAAAGTTGTGTGAGGAAGAGAGGGAGGAGGTGCCCTTTTATAAGGGAGGAGAGGGGCTCCTTTGGAAAAACTAACACTATTATTTTATTATAAAGTCAAGTTCGGTTTTAAATAGCTCCAAATTGATTTATTTAGAGGCTAAGGTGGGGATGGGTTGAAATCCTCTCATCCAATATAATTTAGTCAAGTTTAGGTTCCTATTTTAACCTTATCATTTAAATTTAACATTAAGTTAAATAATTTTACTTTTACCGTGTCTTCTTGTGTCCTTACACTATAAGGTTAATAAACTTACTATAAGAATCCAAACGAACCCCAAATTGTTTATAATTAATATATATAACCTTATATAAGTCATTTGGATGAACATTATATTTTTAGGAATAAAATAACAATTAATAATATAATATTTTTTTAAAAAACTATTTTATGTCAATTTTGACACTATTTAGTAATTGATTTTTGTGAAACTCATAACAGAATGATAAGTTCTAAAAAAGTTAATTAAATCAATAATAACATGTCATATTAACCTATAAAATTATTGTAATTCATAAAAAGTCTCAAATTACATTTATTTTGGTGTTTATAACATCAATTATGTCAATATTTTCTTAAAAAGGTAATTACTGCATCATCGTTGTGTCATAAATAAATTACATTATTTAAAGTATAAAAATTAAAAATAAAATACCATTATGTATTAAATCTTTTTATCTTTCTAATTAATATTTATAGTCGAAATTATATTATGTATAACCCTATATTAAAAATGTTTTAGTAAATAAACTTTGATTTTAACTCTTTTAACTCTTCTTTGAATTAAATAATAATAAATGTCCTAATCTAATCCAAGTGGGCCTAAATGATAATATTTTACACTTAAGGTTGTTTTTGGTCGAGATACACTTGTCCAGTAGGATTAGGACATGTGTTAGGGTAATATTAATATCATTTTTACCCTTAATTACCCTATTTACTTTTAACCGTGGTAATTAAAAGAAAAAAGTTACTATTCACCTAAAATTATTTTCATCTCATTGAACCACATTTTACTTACTGACATCAACCGTGTCTCTCGGATTTTTGAAATTTCATTCACAGAAGCGGTAAAATTAAGATTTATGAAGAAAAATTAATTTTTTAACTACCACTAAGTAGTTTCACTATTCATCAAAAATTGATGTTTTTCAGAAAAATGCCAAAATTTCACCCTAAGATATAATTGATATTTTGAATTCAAAAATGATTTCTATTTTACAAAATTCCCAACATATAAGTTGAATTAATTAATTTTATAATTAATTTCCACTGTCATAACAAATAGCGTGTTTTTAAGAGATAATAACTATCAAAAGATTAACACTTGTTTATGTCTGGTGTAAATGTGAAATTACATCCAATGACCAACATTGTATTAAATTGTAAAAATATATTATAAATATACTTTAAAACCACTCAAATTAATAATTTATCACTATTAATTATTTTGATTAAAAAAGTTGTTTTTAATTATAATTTAGTAATTTTCACTATTCATCAAAATATGAAAGTTATCCGAAAAGTACCAAAATTTCACCTTAGGCTAAATTCGATACTCCGAATCCAAAAATGAATTTCATTTTGAAAAATAAAATTTACAAAATTTCAAAAAGTTGTTATTACTATTCATAACGGCTAGTTTTAATAATATTTTAATAGCATATTGTTGTTTAGTGAAACTCGTTATTGCGTACTACACACGCTATCGAGGAAGGTCGCGATTGCGTGTAATGGAAGGCAAGTCAAGGATGCAAGCTCCTTTTGGTGTAGTGTACAACACAAGACATTAGTGAAATTAAAAAGAATATTTTTCATAAAATCTTGGGCTGTTACAAGCATTGTCTGTCGTCGGCACCAAACACAATGAGGTGCTGGCATAAACCGTGTAGGGGTGAGTATAACGATACTCAGTAGGGGCCCTGAGACCCTCAATGTCTCATAAAATCCACAAATGCTAAACACAAAGCATGAAATCAACTGTCAACCAAACTTAGTTATATGCCCATACATATACCTAAGTTATGAAGTATTCCCATATCAATCAAGTGGAATCACAGAGTCCAAATCAAAAGCCCAAAGCTCAACTATTCCACAAAGGAAGAAATACAACTAAAGTAATTACCACACAGGTACGCCACACAGAAGAATACCAAAAAGTCACTAACTCAACTCACACTAGATATTTCTAACGTATAGTAGTAGAGATGATTAGATGTAACTATTGAATCATCTTACTCTATTAAGAGGCATACCCACGAAGGATCCCTAACCATCATCAAATCCACGGAGGATCGTAGTACATCATCATACCCACACAGGATCCTAGTACCTCATCAGTATGTCGTCAGAACCACACAGGATCCTAGAACATCTCTAATACGTCATCAAACCCACATAGGATCTCCAGGTGCTAATGCACACAGGATCGCTCGGTGCTGACCCACACAGGATCACACTGTGCTGACCCACATATGATCACTCGGTGCAGACCCACATAGGATTGCTTGGTGCTGACCCACACTAGATCCCTAGGTGCTGAACCACATAGAATCTCTCAGTGGTGACCCACACAGGATCGCTCGGTGCTGACCCACATAGGATCGCTGCTAATTGTTCGTGTCACAGCCAGTTACTGGGTTCCCGCACTAAGCTTGATCTTCTCCGGGAGGGTCCACTCCTAAATCACCAATTGATACTACAACTGTCACAAAGTCCCATGAAGAAGTAACCCAAAGGACTGCCACGTCTTACGGGTCTCAACGCAAAATACGGTGTGTTAATCGGATGCCTGGTCTATAAGTTATTAGCCTTTTTGTCCCGAGGTCCCGGTTGGATTCGTGCTCGATCCCACCTAACCATATCCCAACTTTATCTAAAAATCAAGTGGGGTGTACCAAAGGTATCATCTCGCTCCAATGTTTCTAAAGCAGTTGATGGTTTATCAAATGGATGATTGGTTCCAAAGTTATGGCCATAAGTATGAGATCAGTCGAAACTAGTCCGGGACCGGTCTGACCAGGTTAGACCCACCCGACTGGACCTGGCCTGGTCTGACCCAGTTCAGGATGACCTATCCTGACCCACTAGGTCCAGCCCGGCCCGCGCTTGGCGGTCTGACCCACTGGGTGGCCCGACTAGGTAGTGGCTTGCAGGGTGGCAGGGTGACCGCGGAGGCGGCGGGTGGCGTGGGGCGGCGGATGCCACGGGGGCCGCAGGGGCCACAGAGCAGTGGGGGCCGCGGGGGATGCGGGGTTCGCGGAGTAGTGGAGAAAGCAAGGGTCGTAGAATGGTGGAGGCCACGAGGGCCACGAAGCATTGGAGGTCGCGGAGTGGTGGAGGCCGCGGTGGCTCCGGGGGCCGCAGAGCGGCAAAGGCCACAGGGGCTGCGGAGCGGTGGATTCCACTAGTGTCATGAAGGTCTTGGGGAAGCGTGAGGCGGCGCGGAGGTCGTGGTTCGACGGCCGTGGTCCGGCGGTCCACCGCGGCTAGTCTAATGACCAGTCGTCCTATCTGCACGGCGCTATCGCGTGCCGCGCCTTTTCTGGTGGTTGGTCGAGTCAGCCTCTCTTTATTCTTCTCCATGATACAAATCCTCCTTCCTCCATCGTGAAGAACACACCATTCATGAAGAAAGGCGGAGGGGTCAGGCCATGGTTGTTTGGACCGCACCCTCAATGTTAGAGAGGTAGCAAGTGGCTCAAGGGGGATGATTCAATGTTAAGAGAAAAATTAACATTAATCAATTTAAAACATACCCCTACCTCGAAGGTTAGTTTTTGTGTAGGGAGAGAGAAGTTGAAGATGTCGATGTTCGTCATGCCCGCTACATGCCTCTAATCTCATGCTCATTCATCAGATAAATGCTCTTCGATGGAGGTACTTCTTCATTGTTGAATATGTTCACCGTTATAGGATGTCACAAGGAAGGAGTTGATGATGTTGGAGAATGTCGACGTTCTTCGTTTGGAGAAGTGTTCTTCATGGAATAATTTCTTCGTTGGAGAAGTTTAATACTCCCAAAATCTCTCCCCTTCTCCTTTTCCAAATACTTTCCCCCAATCCCAACCAAAAAAGAAATAGCCAACATAATAGAATATGTTATCTAATTATTTTTTGGCATAATTTCAAATTGGATTAGTTAATTAATTGATGAGTTGGTATAATTAATCAAATGGGGTGGCACAATTAAAGTGGAGAATGTTCAAGAGACTTTCCCACATTTAAGAGGGAGTTTAAGGGTTTCTCCCATTATGAGGGTTTGGGTGGTCCCCACCTTTAGGAATTCAAATTGTGGGGTCTAGGATCGGGTGGTCCCCACCACCATAACCCATGTGGGAGGTTTTATTTAAGGTGGTCCCCACCTTTATAACATCCTCATGGGAGGTTTGAACAAATAAAAATGTTAATCATTGTTATTTTATTTTATTCTTTCATGAAAAAACACAAAAACTAACTTTCACCATTGACCAACTATCATCAAGGTGAAAATATTCTTAAGCGAATATCAGCATTGTGAGTTCAACGGTGTCCTCGGATTTCAATTTCGAGAACTAGTTCAAAAGTTACAAAAACATGTTTGCACCTTTACTGAACATATCTGAAAATAAGTGCAGAAATTCATTCCGGGCACTCCGGGCCTCAGAATCACGCATTGTCAATTTTTACAATCTCATAAAATTCCCATATAATAAAAAATATTTCATGTAATTTCTGGTTCTTTATAATATTGGTCATGAATTTTCTTTATCAATACCATGATCATGATGTCATAGATATCTCTTTAACACTATGTCACACAAAGGAGTTGTGCTAGAAACAAGGTTTAACAACAATAATAATAAAAAATTATTATTGTAATAATAATAATCATTATTATTATTAACATGAATCATATGACATGAGTAGAGAAAAAATATCTCTCTAATCAAAATTTGAAGCCACCATTATGGATTCTACTACCTTACCTCTCATGCACAGTACATGGGCCCTCCATGTGATTTTCTCCTCACCCCTCTCCTACAATTATTCATCATATTATTTATATAATATATTGATTCATGTTAATTGTGGGTTTCATGTCGCCCCTTATATCATGCATCTACCCATCACCACATAGAATTCCCTATTAATTTATTTTAATTAATATAATATTATTATTCAATAATCATTCTTCTCATGGGGAAACCACATAGTTTCTCTCTAGATTCATGATTCACCACACATGTAATAGTGCTGTCTGCTGAACCTCAAACCAACTATGATCCACTATCACCCTATCCATTTGTGGAATATTGTTATCATTTCTACACCATCATTTCATCTATGAATTCTAATCCCAAACTCATGACAACAATCATTCATTCCAAAAATCAGACACACAATAATCAGTGCTCCCAGATGTCAATAAATCACTGGTCAACCGATTACCGATGGTGAACCCCAAAATCCATAGGTAGATAGACACATAATGCAAAGTGAGCCTCGATTTATGGCCATTTTTTATCCATCATTGAATAACCACAATTAATAGGATTTATCAAATTAACAATCGTCAATAAGTATAAATAAATATCAAATTCCTTAAACAATGTAGTGAAATAAAATATTGGACAAGTCAACATATCTCAATCTATGAATTAATTTGGAAAATTATTTACCCACCATCGTCTATATATTTAAATGGGGATAAAACTAGAAATATATTTTACTACCTTTATTAGAATCAATCACTGATGAATAATGAATTTCCATCATTATTTTTATAGAGATCATTGATTTCCACTGGCACACTGATTGGAAAAGCTTGATTCGTCAATGTTTATCCTCTTAAGCTTCTCTTCCGGGTCCTCTCTCAAATACCAAGGTTATGAGGTTAACACTGAAATTTTGTTACAATTAGGTTTATATATAAGTTTATTAGGTCACTGTGTCATAAAATAAAAATAATTTTTTCTATTTTATTAATTTATTATTTATTCCCATGATGACTTTTTCACAAACATCCAATAATAAAAAAATATTATCTCACAACTAGGGTAAACACATGTTATGAACTTAATGATGGTATCAATTCTCCAATATGAGACTCCATTTGTGATTTATTACACTTTTTCAAGAGAATTTAATGTGCATAATATTATTATATTTAATATTTTTCAAATATTCATTTTAGGTTCATCGGGCCTCAAAATCGTGCATTGTCTCATCACCTGACTACAAATCATTTTTTTTTCATTTTAAAATCCGGTTTAAGGGTTCTGGTACCCCATCTTACAACCACAAACACAAACAAGAGAAGCACAAACATCAGACAATGAAAACCAAAATAGCTTTACACATCATAATAACCAGACTCATCTCCGCACCCATTGCAGGAGTCTTCTTCTCCAGTAGCCGATTCCCAATCTGGATGTCTCTATAAGCCTCCACTCTAAACCCGACTCCTAAGCTGATCAAGGATATAATGGTCTGGGGATTCCTCCTTGTCCATGCTTCCCTTATTAAAAGTCAAAGTCACCTCATTATTCTTCTTTGAGATAGATTGAGTCCGCATCGGCCACAGAAGATATGGGTAGTCCTTCATTGATCTTCTTCTTGGTGGGGCAGATAACAGACCTTCAGCTGTAGACATCATCTTCTTCCTACTTTGAACCACATCACTGAATGAACGGTCAGCTATTCCGCTCACATTTTCCTTCCCTACCCTAGGACTCTCCCTTCCTAAACCGTTTTGCTCCCTCAAAACAGTTTTAGAACACCCAGAGTTTAAAACCCACCTCTGGACAGGAAAGTTGCTCTCCACCAAAGGGGAATGCCTATCCCCAAAAGCAGCATTATCCACTACCGTGGAATGTGGTTCCATCCCCATTCCAACAACCTGAACACTCTCCTGTAAATTCTCACCACCAACTGACGTAGCACCATCACCCTTAGATCTCCCAACACCTTCAGAGATAGGCAGAGCCTCCTCACTAGAAGAAGATGATGCATGCCCCAAACCAACAGCCTTCTGACCAATCAAGGGCTCAGCCCCACCAACACCTCCTACAGAGACAACCACCTCAAGTTCCGCGGCCAACATGTCCTCAGACAGCCCTTCAAACCTGTTCTTCATCACAATAAAGGGTTTATCCAGAGGATCAAGGTGTTTTGAATCCTTAGCACTGGTCTTTATAACCACCTTCTTCATTTTTGAGACCCTTTCATCCCCAGCCTGCTTCGTACCCTTGCTAACCATGGAAGAGGCAGGTAAATCCAAGTCATGACTTAGCCTTTGCAGCACATCTGAAACCTTCAGATTATCCTGGTTCTCCCTACCACCAGGATCCCCAAGAACCTGTACATTCTCATCCGCAGCTAATCCAGAAGAACGAAGGCATTACCCTAAAAAATCGGACCGGGGAGTCATGTCGGGCCTCCCCAAATCCACCCCCAGAGAGCCCTCAGCATCTCTATCATGGATGCCTTCTATAAGAACCTTCTCCACCTTCCACTGAGAAGGATAAATCTTCCCATCGCCTTCCCCTGATGCCATCTTCGTCGGCCCATCCTCAACTCTGACTGCAGGAGCCTTGCCCTTCCCACTCACCTCCCACTTTGTTGTAGACAGATTTTCCCAATGACGGACTTCATGGGTTGGAAGACCCTTACGACAAGCCTCTGAAGCATGGCCCAAATGACTGCAAGAGGAGAAAAAACTTTTCCAGTTCTCATAGATGACTTGATGACTGCACCTATACTTCTCTCCTATCGTAATCCATATATAATCAAAAGGCATTCGAGAAGGGTCTTCTTCCACACAAACCCTTAGATTGACTGGGTGACACACCAACTCAGTGTGACTGTACGAGCACAACAATCTACCTACTATATTACCTAGCATGAGAATAATAGAAGGATTCTGGAATGGCAATGGGATATTGGGAAAACTTACCCAAACCGCTGAAGATGGAGAATCGTGATTCATATGAAAGTCGAATGACCAATGGAGGAGGAAGAGTTGGGCCCCGTTAACGCTACGCGAGGTGCTCAACCAAGCCTTGATGAGTTACGCTTTATATTTGAATTGAATCATAATATGATGACAGTCAATCAACCCAATGGTCTCCCTTTCCTGTAAATCCCATGAACGAAAGATAAACCTGTCAAACGCGTCAACCGGAGGTCTTCTCTGCTTAAAGCGGGCAACCAAGATGATATTTATAAGGGAATAGGTTTTAGTGAATTTAGAGATCAAAATCTAAAGATTAGGGACACCATCAATGAGCTCCAGGACTTTAGGGCTTAATGTTGCTTTCGGAAAAGGTGGGAGGAAATCCAGATTGGAAAAGGGTCGAAAGGCTGTCCCTGATCTCTTGGAAGGCAACGAGGCTCCCTCCCCCACTGAGGGAGGAGGGGTAGGCATAGGGTCTTCCATCATCACTGATGGGAGAAGAGAATTCTAGGGAAGGGACTATGCTATTCCAATTATTAAGGTGGAATGATTTAAGTGTTTTTATATTTGGATTTGAGAACTATGTTATAATGGTGTTTTATCAAAGATATTCTAGATATAAGAATCATGAACCATCAATGGATTATTCTAGAGTAGTTTTGTATTAAAATTTTCAAAAACATATATTAAAATGTACTGATAACCTAGAAAAGTGATTTAGGGTTAAGGTGGCATTCTTTAAAAACATAATATTGAGGGATAGATAACCCTTAAAATATGCCTGATATTGGGATAATAATATTTAGTTGTGATAAATAAATAATTGATATTGATAAACGAAATTGGATGGTTTGTGTGGAGTGAATTTTTGGAAGCATATATGATTTTATTTTGTATTTATGATAATGTAAGATATTTATAGAAATTATTAGAATATTTTGAGTAATATATGTTTAGCTAATAATTTTTTTGTTATATAGGCTTAAAAGTTTTTGATATTATTAGAGATAATTTTTATGTTAGTCATGGGAGAATATGTGATAAAATTAATCCGATCTTTGGGATTTGGTTTTGGACTAGAATATTTTAAATAAATTTAAGGTTAGTTATTAATTAAATTATTTATGTTGACCTTTGGGTGTTATTATAGATTTATTGGAGAGTGTTGTATGTATATTTATTTATATTAGATAAATTATGAATTCCATCTCATTATTAGTATATATTTGAGATGGGAATAAGGAATTGTCACTTTTTGGATCCTATGATTTGTTAAATGTTAGTTTTAATACATTATGCATAAAAAAATTCATCATGGTTATTTATAATATGGACAATGAGGTAAATAGGAGATTTAAAAATGATCACAACATAAAAAAATGATGAAATTATGCTTATGGTATGGAAAAAATCAAGAAAGAATGTCATGTTGCATTCTATAAATTGATGGTAAATGATTTAAACAACTCAATTAAGTATAAAATAAATTTATTAAGTCCTATGTGGAATACACCTATCAGATATAAAGGTTTGATTTTAAAAACTCATTAGTTTGATAAATGATACATTATTTTAGAAATGATTTGTTTAAAAAAAGTAAGTTTCAAAATAGAGACATAATAATGGTTATCATGAAAGAATCTACATTATATTATGTAATAATGTAATGAACACAAAATCTAGTAAGTTATCATTAAACTTTTTTTGGGTAAAATTTATTTAATGTGGTAGAATATAACACCTTGATATTTTAGAATATTTTTCTCTTTAAATAAATTGTAATTGTTTGATAAATTTTTTGACATAAACAAAAATCTTAAATGATTCACTGCATATTATAACCTAGTCATTATGTTTATGGGTGTTATTATAATTAATCACATTATGAAATATATATATATATATATATATTTGTGTGTTTTTTTTACTCAAATAATTTTTTTATTAGTGCATAATAAATAAGTACCCAATATTTTGTAAATTTGTTTTATGCTTCTAAAAAATATTTTCTTCAAAAATGGTATGTATTGAATTTTGTTCATAGAAAGTTTAATTTATTTCTTGGAAATTTTGGAATTTTATTTTAGAATTGAAAATAATTCATGAAAATATCATTTGAATAATTTCATAGGATGAGTTTTTGGGATTTGTTTTCTGAAAATACTATTTTTTGTGACGAGTGAGAAATACTATGTTTTGTAATAATATAATTTCATATCATTAAATATTGTGTTTTAAATTTTTTATTATGTTTTGAATTTTTTCTTAAATTAAAATAAGCATCCTTTAATTATAAATAATAAAATTAATTATACAGGGATCAACATTACACTTGATTTTGGTGTAAGTTCATTTTTATACTTAAAACCCTTTTTTAAATAAATTGTTTGTCATTGTGCTTTAAGATTTATATTTAAATTATTTTCTACCACTTGAAATTGAATATTTAATAATGGATTCCATATTAAAAATTAGGAGCCTCGTATTTTCTAAATAGGACTATTTTAATTTTTTTCATGTTTTAATGGTTTATATTTAAATTCCATTTCTATCTTTATGTATTTTAAGTAAAACTGTGTGAATAGTATTGAAACTCACTTTAATGGTATCTTATACTAAATAATAATTTATTAAATGATTTAAAATACATATAATTATTATATTTGGAAAATTAAGTGGAATATGGTTTATAATATCAACTATTTCCCACTTATGGGTCATTTTTCCTTTCAGATTTAATTTCTTGAACCCAAAAGAGTAAAAGAATTAGATATCATGGTAATTATTAAATTTTTTAATACTAATTAAAACTAAGATATTAGGGTTAAAACATCACGTAAAATTATATTAATATTATTTTATGAGATTATTTACACTCATCCTCATCCTATATTCCAAATATATCTACTCGTTACCACTTTGATATGAGAAATAATTTATAATATTTTAATATTTTAAGTAATTCCAAGTGTGTAATTTACTTCATTATAAAAAGTACACCACATATACTCTCTTAATAACACTAAATTGGGCTACTTATGTTGAAAAACCCAACCAAAACCTCTTTTAAATATATTTAATTAAATTTTTTTGGTCCTTACAAAAACTTTCTGAGGGCAGTCAAAGAGGCGGAAATAATTTTAATCAATCCATTTTATTTAACTTCTTTTCTACCTACTTAATTTATATCATAACCATTAAAATATAATAACATGAGTATATTCAATATACTAATATTTTATTATGTTTATTTCATAAAATCTTTCCATCTCATTTTCTATATAATTATAAATTAAATTATCAATCATGCGTATGTGTGGACAACTGCCTCCACATAGATATATGATATGTTCTCAATTATTATATTTTATTTTTGGTTATTATGATATATTTAATGTTTATATATTTTTTATGATATTATTATTCTTCTAGAATTATAATAACTTATTTACAATATTGAATTCATATCTATTTGAAAATGATAACTTCTCTAATGCATACGTGTGGACTAGCACCTCTATTATGAGATGTGATTCGTTGTTCATTTAATCATAACATGAATGATAATAAGTATATATTTAATGAATATATATGATATTTATGATATAGTAATTATTTTTTAATTTTTACTTATTATTTACCTTTATTTAATTCCATCCAATGAAAAGTGAAAACATCAGTTGTGCTTATTTACAAAATTTCATCCCCATGAAGTGATGTAATTATTTTTTCATAAAACCTTTATATAAATGATTATAAAAAATTAAATGATAAATACATATTATTCTTATATCAATATTAAGATAACAGTTATTTTAATGCCCCGATATTTTGGATCCTTTAAAGTATTTAAATTGTTCTATAACTTGTGTTAAAGGTTACACAAAAAGTAAACTAACAACAAAATATTAATAAATAATTACTAATAAAATTATAATACACAATAAAATAGTAAACTAATAAAATCTATTACCATTGGCCACAAAATAATTAATTAAAAAGGTTATTTTTAGTAAAATACATTTTCTTTATATTGTACTTTCTTTAGAAATAAAATTTAAAAATAAAATTTTTTTAAAACAAAATAATTTTTTTAACTAATGTGGGGAAAAAATAATTGTGATGGATTTTATATTTATTTATGTAAATAATTATTTTCTAGTTGAAAAATACAGTTTTTCAAAAATTATAAATTTTATGATTTTATCACTATATAAGCGTGTCCTAGAAGTTTAAAAAATTTATTCAAGTGAAAAAAAAATATTTAATGAAAAAAAATTTGTATTTAAATATATTATTTTATTTAATAAAAAATATATCTTACATTTATATAACTAAATAATAATTTTACTTTAATAAAAATTATTTTCGGTCTTCTCTTCAAATGAGGTATTTTAATTTTGAAATTTGGTTTTTAATTTCCTTGAAATTATTATAACATTCATTAAGTTGTTAATAAAATATTTTAGGAAATTAATTTTTTTAATAATGATAATTTTCTCTTTTATATAAATTTAATGATGAAAAGATTCATCATTCTACAAATTTTTTTTACAAAATTAAGTGTGATTATTTTAAAATTAACTTTTCACAACTATATAAATTTAATATGAGTAAAATATTTTCAAATTTAAAATTGGATTTTATAAATTTGGTAATAAGATCAATTTTAATTTTATTTATCATAATTATTTATTAATTTTGAAGTATAATTACCTTGGTAAAGAGTAAATATTTTAAAAAGTGTTTTAATAACGGTAAATTTCTAAAAAGGTTAAAAATATGTTTTCAAATAAGTGTTCGAGATTATTTTTTTAGTGAACCCAAAACCATTATCATAGATATGATGTCTTTATTTATTACATTGGTATAGTTAAAAATAGAAAAATATCGAAGGACTGACCAGTTTCCCATTTTTGGAGAACCAGATACATACATGATACCCATTTTACATTGGGAATAGAAAATAAAACACCAAACATAACAAAAGAAAATTATCTGCATCCTTGAAAACACATTACAAGAATTATTTTTCATATAATGATTAATAGAAAAAAATTATAGTGATCTCAAATGTTCAGTAAGGGTTAAGTATAGTGTAAGTTATCATGAATAAATAAAGAATAATAAACTTCTAAAGGTAAATTACTAAGCACACATACCATTTATATAACTTTACTATCATGATAAGACAAGGTTTAATAGATATAGAGAGCTAAATAACTGAACCCATGTTCCATTAAACTAAAATCAGGACTATCATAACTAGATATTGAATAATAAATATGTAAAAGGAATATAACTGAACACACATCCAATTTAATCGAAAATATGAGAATGAACTTCATCCACAGATAATATCATTGTAAAAAATATCACGGTTAATAAAAATAATTAGATTCTAAATGAAGGAAATTATTAACTAGTGTACATCATATCTCAGGTACATGATACTTCTACCATCAAAATCTATCCTCATGATAGTTTAAAACTACTATGTAAAAACCCATTAGATTTAACGAAGTGGTTTGTTTCATGAGACCTATTGATGCATCAAGGGGTAATATATAACCAAGACCCACCTATTTCTACATGTAAAAATAATTCCGCATATTTCAAATAATTAAATTAATTCATGAACAATGTTCCTTGTAATTAAATATTTATATTGAGTAAAGGATACATATTTATCAATATTTTCTCAATTTTTCAAAAAACATTCAAAGTAAACCCCATATGAAAAAATGGTATAAAGTTTACGAAATATTCATATCCAGTATAAAATAATATGGATATTTATTATAAATTTAATTTATAATTAAATATTATTACAAGGAAGTTATTTTTTCAATAGAACGTTAACAATCAAAATGGAAAGTGTACAATAACTTTTACTACTTGGTAATTTTCAATTCAAATCCCCTTAGATGAAATAATTAAAATTAGAACATAAAATATATTTAATTTTTTATTAATCATGATATTAAATTTAAATGATATGTATATATACCATGTAAAAGAAAATATTTTTATAACATTACAAAATTCCTCAATAAATGTAAATTGAGATGAAGTTACCTACCTCATGATTCCTTTTCATTAAACGTTCTCTAACCTTTTTATAGTGGTTTTAAAAATGTTATTATCATATACTATAATCATATTAAAATTTTTAATATCAAATATGATCCTTTTATAACATCTAATTACCCTTTCATTAATAATCATTCATTATTTTCATTGTTTAGGGTGTAAATGGCCCTATTTTCTCATTCGTACTTTGTCATCAATGTTCTAGTTCATGTGCATAATATATAGCTCCATAATATCTATTATAACTACCGTGACATAATTATAATATTTATCCATCAATTATAATTTTAATACCAATCATTAATTTTGTTTTTTAGAAATGAAGTAATTTACGATCATGGTGGTTGTAGGTCATATGTACAGTTGAGTAATGCTTCTATTTTCTAAAGATCATTATGGAAAGAAGGTAAGTAATATATTATAATTAAATAATGATAATAATATAATATATACCATATTAATTATTTAAATATACTTATATATTTAATCAATGTTTTGTGGTGATGAAATGAGTCACATTTTTTTGTGAATGTGGTAGTCAACACGTACACGAATGACGTTATCTACTTTCATTGAGTGAAAAGGTAAAAAACAAGTATATAAAGTATTGTTTTTCTAAATGAAAATTTTGTGATTACTATAATAATTATTTAATTTAAATAAAATTTAATAATTAAAATTATCTATATTATATTATATGTAAAGAATTAGTGAAATACAAATCACATCGCTTTGTTATGCGGTATTCTGTCGTACACCCGATCAACATTATTGCATCCCCTATAGAATGGAGGTTAAAAAGTTATTTATTTTATAATGAATCCATAGGTATAATTATATTATAAATATCATATATATACTTTATAACCATCATCATAACCAAATGTGATATGTTGTAATGGAAAAAAAATTACACCAGTTTACATAGTGGTAGTCCTCCGTACACTTGAATGATGATTTTGTAACCTATTCGATGGAAGTGTGGCGTTTTTATTAAACTAAATTAATATAAAAAATATTAGTATATTTAAGATAATTATTATATTATATATATATATATATATATGTATGTTTTAACCATAATTTATGTAGATTTAGGAATAAATAAAATAAAAATTCACTTTGAAGAACTTTACCTCTTCTTCGGGTATCCTCCTTAGGCTTTTACTAAATCCTTCCTAGGATAGATTTATTCCAAAAATATGGATTATAGGATGAGATTATTTATTTTTTTAACGTGATTTGGGTGGGTATGTTTCAAAAAAATATGGTTTGAATTTTTTAATAAGAGAATAGAGGGGGTGACCTTTTATAAGTGAGACGAGTGGCACACTTGTAATTCTTTGAAAGAAAAAGGGTTTTCCCACATTTTTCATAGGAAAAAGGGTATAAAATGGAGTATTATATAAAAGTATAAATTATAGTGTTTCAATATTTCTGGAAAATATATTTTATTCAAGTTTCTAGGTTATTTTAAACCTTATCTTTTTTTAGTTTAAACCTTGATAAACTCATTTTTACCATAACTATGGTAATTAATTGTTACTCTATTCACTACTAGTTTTTATAAATAATTAAGTTGAAATTTTTAGATAATATAAATTATTATTATGCAAAATATTTATTCCATTTTTCCAAATTCCAATCACATATTTGGAAAATTTTAATTTAAAATTAATCCCACATAAGCACTGAGAAAGAGGGTTTTTAAAAAGAAATTATTCAAATTTTTAAAAAGTTTTTAAATCAAAAATCAAAATGATATTTATTACAATGAAATAAATTGTATTAATAAATATAAAATTGAACTAATTTTACTTTAAAAACAATTCAAAATATAATTTAACAATATAAATAATTTAAATGAAAAAGCCATTTTTCAATTAAAATTCATTATTTTTCACTATTCATCAAAAAATGAAACTTTTCAAAAAAAATACTAAGAAAATAACCATAAGATAATTTTGATATTTTTATTTAAAAATTTAAGTTCAATTTTTCAAATAATAGTTCTATAATTGGAAAAAATTAATTTTAAATTATGTACGCAAGGCACCACTAATCCATCTTTTAGAAAAATATAGTTTTTTAGAAAACATTCCTTTTTCTTTAAAATGGTTCTAATTTTATCTATAATAAATAGATATAAATTTTGTTAATTTTATAAATTTTTAAAGCATATAATTTTCATAAGTTATTCAATACTATTAATACCCACCAATTTAACCATTATTTTATAATGGTAATGTTTAAATGATAATATTTTAAGAGAGTATCACGTTCTGTTCAAACCTGGTGTTGTGTGCATTGAAATTTAATGAAGATATTTTATTTATTTAGAAATCAATATATTATAAAGTATTAGTATGTTAAATTACCATATATTCTTGGTGTTGTGTTTCATACACATAATCAGACATGATGTTAATGTTTTAAAATCCCATGGTGTCACCTTCTACCCCCTTAAATAAATTATTTCCTCACAATTTAATCTTTATCTTTGTAATAAAGGGTTTTTCATTTAGAAATTCCATCATATAAGTTTAAATCATAAAAATGGATAATAAAATGACCACTTGAAAAAGATAAATGTACATATGAAAGTCATCTATAATAACACATACTTGGTTTTAAAAATATGAGAACATAGATGGTAAGTGAAAACATGGACAAAGAAGAGAAAACTATCACCCAAATAATGATAGAAAGATATATATTAAATTGATGAAAAGAAAGTTGGGGATCCAAATATTGTTAAAGAACACAAATCTATAAACCAAAGTGGCATGAAAAAGTTCATTGATATCATTAGAAATTATGGTAATAGGATAACATTTGATTTCAAGATCTTTTTCAAATATTTGCTGAAATAATTTACTATTAATACTAAAAATATATGAAAATATAATTACTTGATATTTTTCTATTATGTTAGAACAGTTTCATCCTTTTTTTTCTTTGTTAAATTTCCAATTCATCACTTTCTCTAAGAAATGAATATCCAAAAATGAACTTTTTATGCTTGAAGCACAAAGATACATTTTTAACCTATAATAAGGTCTATAAAAGATTGAAAAATATTTCAATATTTATATATAACTATTTTTAAAAATAAATATGGATAAAATAGGTCATCCAATATGCATAAATCACTATATTGTGATGTGATAAATTAATCTCTAAAACCACATCCAAAGTTAAACTTAAACCATTTCATATATAGTTAACCATATGACCCTTCCAAAAGATCAAGATCCAAAATATTAGAAAGAAAATCCTTGAATTTACAAAAATAACTTCTCATTAATCCAAAAAATGTGAAGTAACTCTTAATCATCACATACCAAACCTGGGAATACTTTTATTATGTATTCTATTAAAATATGGTAATAACATGAATTACTATAAAATCTCACTGAGAATATTCATACTTACATATTCATTAGGTAAATTTCATATTATTGGATATATTCCATAAATCCAAAAATGATGTAAACTCCATCAATAATAGAATAAACCACCCTGTAAAAAATCATCAATCAGCCCCAAGGTATTCAGTATTATCCAATTTACATGATCCATATCAATTATCTATTATACCATCATCACTGTCTCAACAACAAGAATATATTAATGGTTATCTTTCCCTTAATAATGTGTCTTCCAAGAATTTAAACATATCACTAAATCATTTTTCTTGATCATTCGTACCTTTCAACATACACTTTCAAATTCTTAATGAATAATCACTATAATAAAATCTTTATACATTTCATAAATCTTATAACCATGATATTGTTGATAAAATACTAAAATTAAATTATTATTGAATCCAAACGCAATCACATTAATCATTCCACTTTTTTGTATCAATAGCATAATCTTGACCTAGATCCCTTTGCGTCTTTGAAGTTATATTCCATTAACACCTATGGAATTTATTTGTGTTTGGCCCTATATCCTTACAGTAAAATCATTACACATTAGAAGATTAACTATTTCCCTTACAATCACAATCATGGCAGTCTCTCTCTCTAAACTTGTAGAAAACTTCCATTCCTCTTAACAAAGTACCAGGGTGTTTCTTTATGCAATTATCACATGTGGGAAAATATTTATTTTCCTTCCTTCCATTATCAATAATTTTCTATGTTGTCCACTTTTTCTCTTGTTTCCCTTAAAATTCATAAGAGGTGGATAATTATTTCTCTATCT
This sequence comes from Viscum album, assembly GCA_963277665.1. NCBI lineage: Eukaryota > Viridiplantae > Streptophyta > Magnoliopsida > Santalales > Viscaceae > Viscum > Viscum album. Next base: position 1,474,892,308 of record OY728135.1, read on the forward strand.
TGATATCACATAAAACTATTTCACTATATGAATAAAATGTTTGAGATACTAGTTCCCTTGAGAGACTTTTCTTAATACCTTTATAGGAATGGTTAATCTTTCACTTTGCATTGTGTATAAAATTTGCAGAATACCTAACTAGCCTTGTAAAGGTATCCTCATACTCAATAACACTTTATTATTTAGTTTTATTACATCTAAGGAAATTTGGATTTATTTTAATTTTTTCACATGAGGGAAATATTTTTCGAAGAATTTATACATAAAAAATTTCCATTCTGATAGTTATTTTTCCTTTTTCTACCTAGTATTGTGGATCAATGACCATAGTTGATCAGCATAACCTTTGAGATAATACACTAAAATTATAACCTTTTCCCATTCACCACATATCAATTCCCTAAATATCTTCTCAAGAGACATAATTCAATTCTCAATAACCATTGGAATTGTAGTGACATCGAATGGTGGGTTCATTTATCACATAAACTGATATATAATAGGTAAATATCATTGTGGAATTGGTTTCTCCATCTAGTCAATATTATTTTTCATAACATGATTAAGCCACCCAAATATAGCCAATATTTTATCAGTTCCAATACCAACTGTATTGGCTTCTTCATCATGGAAATCTCAACATTCACTATGATTATTGATACCCTTCTTCCTTCTAGGTTCAATTTATAAATAATGGAATATACTGGATTATCTAATATATTATGAATTTTAAATCTTAATGTATAATTATTAATATTATGAAACACATAGATTAAATTAATATTTATTCATTGTTAATCTCATAATCCTAAACATGGTTTCTTTGGGGATGTTGTTATTTTCAAATCCTTAATAATCATCTGTAAAGAAAATGTGAATTATCTAAAACATATCTCCTGGGAGTGTCAAACTAGTTGCATATTAAGTATCATTTTTATGCACTAGGTGATGATCAGTTCCATCCAAATTCACCCTTTTCTAGAGTTATTACCCCAAGGTACCTTTTTTCTAAGACCACGTCCACTTATAGTATCTATACAATGATGTATTTCCAGGAAAAAACACAAAATCTATCCTTACCAAAACTTTAGTATGTTCTTCTATCCTATCTTCAATGTCTGTAAAAGTATTATGTTTCCCTAATCTATGCCTTCATTAATATGTTTCCCAAGGATTCTATTAAACTTCCTCTGATATAAAATATAAAGACCCTGATCCCAATAGCCCAGAGTCTATGTCTTAAATTATTACATTGGCATAGATAAAAATGGTTAAATCCTAATAGGCCGATCATTTTAGCCATTTTTAGAGCCAGTTACATACCTGATACCCATTTTACATTAGGAATTTATTATAAAACATAATACATAACAAAATAAAATAAAATACAACCTTGGATACTTATTCCAAGAATTCTTCTCCATATCCTCAAGAAAGGAAAAAAATAAGGGTGACCTCAAATGATTAGTAGTGTTGAGTATAGTGGAATATATAATGAATCAATAAATAATAATCAACATGGAAGGGCAAATAAATTAACACACATACCATTTAAATAAAATTACTATCATTATAAGATATGGAATAATCAATATAAAAAGGTAAATAACTAAAAAACATTCCATTTAACCAAAATAATTACTAACTTACCTATATATAGAATAATCAATATGGAAAAGTATATAAATAAACACACATTCCATTTAATCAGTAATCAAAAAATGAACTACATTCAGAGATACTATCATTTTGAAAATATCATGGATAAAAATAATAACTAAATTCTCAATGAATGAAATGGTTAATTATTGGATGTCATTTCTCAGGCACAAGAATCCTCTACCATTAATATTATCATAAAGATAGTATAAAATTACTATGTAGAAACACATATGGTTTAGCCTACTGGTTTGTCTCATGAGACCTATCAATGGATCGAGGTTATGTCATTAATAATGCCCCACCCATGTCTACATTTTAAATTCATTCCTATTATATAAGTAATCAATTTAATTCATGAAAAATATCCCTTATCATCAAATATCTATATTGAGTAAAGGATATTGATTTGTCCATATTTCTCCAGTTAATGAAATGAATTTTAAAGTAAACATCATATGTAAAAATGGTAAATGATTTAGGAAATTATAATATAAATTATAAAATAATATGTATATTTATGTTAAATGTAATTTACAAAGAAAATTTATTATAAGGAACTGTTTGTTTCAATAGAAAATTAACAATCACAAAGGAAAGTTGAGATTGTACAATAATTTTTACAACATAGTAATATTCAATTGAAATCCATATAAATGAAATAATTCATATTAAAACATAAAATACATTGATTTATTAAGGAATCATGATAGTACATTTCATGGGGTAGTATAATCAATATATAAAATAAAATAGGTGTATATAATTACAAAATGCCTCAATAAAGAGAATGTCACGACCCATCCTTGGGGCCCGTGCCGTGACTACCCTAAGCCCGCCTTCCATAGGCCAGGGGCAGGAGACTAGCACCAAAGGTGTAAATCCCTATAAATAGGAAGGAATTGCCTTTATAAAACGTAAACACATTCAACCAGAGTGCAAGCGGAAGCAAACACTAAGTAAAACTGAAAACAAAAGTAGAGATGAAAGTAAAGGGGCCAGAAATACAAGCCCAACTGTAAAGTACATGGTAAAAGACAAAACAGCTGGAAGGTGACAAGAAGCTCCTAGATCGTCCCCAACGAAACCTACCTGAAGGGTGGGTATAGAAAGTATAGCTCCTAGATCGTCCACCATGGATCCTACCTGAAGGGTAGGTACAGATACCCTCCTCAGCACCCTCATCCGTCAACCTCCTCCGGGTACCAACTCATCATGTGGTCCACCTCTGGGTACCCATTCGTCCTGAGTTCCACCTCCAGGTGTCGTCCAGTCCTTGTACACTTGTCCTTCATCAGTGTGGTCCGCCTTCTGCATCCAACACAACAAGGTGCGGGCATAGCCCGTTTAGGGGTGAGTATAACGATACTCAGTAGGGACCCCGAGACCCTCAAGGTCTCACTAAATCCAACAAGAATAATCACAAAAATGTTTCTCAACAGATAACCCTTACTTAGGTATATTCCCATACATATACCTATGTTATCAAGTAACCGATCTCAATAATGAGGAAAACACAATGGTCATTGACTCAGCTCAAACCGGGATTTTTATTCACGATGAAGAAAACACGTCTGCTGGAGAAATCCTCCTCTGTTGAGCACATTATTCATGTCATGACTCCGAGGTGCTACTCACTAACCTTAGAATACTAAGGTACTCCTCCACTGTCGAGTACAGCGGGTCTGTCACCCCAACATAGTAGTGCTCCCCGCTATGGATCTGCCGCCCCAAAAAAGTAGTGATCACCCTACTGGCCTATAGAGGTACTCCTCCTATCGAGTATCGCGTCTTTTCCACCCCAACATAGTAGTGCTCCCAGCCATGGGTCTGCCACCCCAACACAGTAGTGCTCCCCACTGGGCTAGTCAAGTCACTCCGACACGAATCAAACAAGCAGTCATTAGGTCTCAGCCAGCTACAAGGTCACCATACTCCATATGCTCGTCTCTGGGAGGATCCACTCCACGTGCTACTGTTCGACACTACAAGTGTCACGAAGATCCATGAAGAAGTATCTCAAAGGACCGCCTCATCATATGGGTCTCAACGCAATAAACGGCGTGTCAATCGGACGCTCGGTCTGTGAGTTATTAGCATTTCTGTTCCAGAGGCCCGGTTGGATTTCGGGTACAATCCAACCCGGACATACTCCAACTACATCCTAACCTCATGTGAAGTATGCCAAAATAACTGTCTCATCAAGAGGAATCCATCATAGTCAACGGCATGTCAATCGGACGTTCGGTCCTCAAGTTATAAGTGTTTCTGCTCCGAGGGCCCGGTTAGTTTTGGGTTCTAACCAACCCGGGCATTTTTCCAAAGTCGTAGAAAACTCACTAAGAGTAACTCAAAAGGATCGCCTTGTCGTAAGGGTCCTAGTGTTGCAGAAAACACGTTGATCAGACACACGGTATTCATGTTATTCACATTTAAGTGAAAACGGGCTCAGTCCGTTAGACTCGATGGGCTGACGGGTCAGGTCGACTCGGTTTTGGCGGGTCTGACCCGGCAAAGGGGTCGGACCGACCTGGTGAGCTATGTGGCCTGGACCGAGGGGCACATCCTGACCCAAATTTGCGTGGCCCAGCTCGGACCGAAGGGGTGTGGCCCGGCCCGGCGCGACTCGGCTGGGAGTGGCCTGGCTGGGCGCGGCCCAACTGGGCGCGCGGCCTCGCGGGCTCGGCCAGCCAACAAGCGGTCTGAGGGCCCCGTCCCCTCAGATGTCCAAACTGGCAGCGCCATGCGGTGCCACCCTTCCCAAACTAGCCAACCTTCTAGCGCAAGCAGCCCACACGGTGGTCCGTGGCTCTTCTTGCGCGGCGCCCTCCTGGTGCCGCAGATTTGCTCTGCCTGGCCGGCCGACGGGCCGACTGGTTTTCAAGTGTGGTGACCTCCTAGCTCTGTGGCTATCCTTAAACCGGCCAGACGATGGGCTGGCCGGTCCTTCCGCTGAAGCGGCCTGCAAAAGAGGCTGCGGTTCCCATTGCATAGTCGATGCGACGGTGTCGGCTTCCTCCATCGCAGCTCACGCTATCCGCAGTTTCACATCCTTGGCACGGCGCGGCAGCTCCGTGCTTCCTCCGTCGCAGCTTGCTTGGCCGCGGATTTTCTTAGCGTGTGCGACAGCGGCCCTAGCGCCACCGGCCTCTTCCGTGTTCCTCCTTCGATTTCCAATTCTGTAAAGATCAAGTTCTATCGGAGGGTCGTCGGACTGTGTTCGTTTGGCCCGCACCCTCTGCGTTAAGTGATAGAAATATGTTAGACAAGAAAGATGTTCAATGACAAACGAAGCACAATTTTAATCCATTAAAATTGAACTTGATTCCCCTACCTTAAATTAATGTTTGTGGTCATCGGGGCCGCGGAAGACGGCATCACCGGAATATGATTCGATGACGACGTCGGAGCGTGTACGAGGAAGAAACGGCGTCTCCTCACTTGTTGCAGAGATGAGGAAGAGAAGCACGTTGCAGATGGCATTCCTCGCGGGTGCTGATTTCACCTTTGGCATGGGTGAAGTCCTAGGAGATGATTCGATCTTCGATGGTTCTTCTTTGGAGGTTGGTGTTTTTCATCGAAGAATAACATATCTTCGTAAATCCTCCCAAGAGCTCTCCCTCCAATATTGCCAACCCAATTAATAGAATGGATCTCCCTTAAAATAACATGCCATGCCTTTTCAAATTCAAACAACATAATTGATTAATTTAAGAGGTTGTATTCATTAATTAAATTGTGTTGGAAAGTATTAAAGAGAGAGAGATGGAGAGGGAGAGTTTTCATAATAAATACAAGGGGGTTTAAGGGAGTTAAAGAGGAGATGAAAGGTTGGGGCTCGTGTGGGCCTCACCTCATAATTATCCACATTTGGGAAGTTATGTGGGTGTGGGACCCACCTCTAACTCCCCTTGGGATGAAATAACCAACCTCCCTAAATAAAATTTGTACACAACAAATTATATTTATTTTATCCCGTCCCCAAATAACAATTCTCAACCTGCTTAAAATGCAACTGTGGTAATGGTCCCCTTAAGAAATTATCGATGCTACGATTTCATCAGTTTCCTCGGATTACAATTCCGAGCAATGGTTCAAAAGTTAGAAAATCCCACTCGTACGTTTACTAAACGTACCCGAACAAATCATCAGAAAAATATTCCGGGAACACCAGGCCTCGGAATCTGGTGCCTTCATAAACTGTGTACTTATAAAATTTGAAAGAAATTTAGAAAAAAATTTACTTGAAACTTCTAGGTATTTAAATTACTCCCACCTCAGGGCTCTACATCCCTGTAAAGCTACAACACACACTAGGGAAACAATAGAGGGTACTGAGCACGTATCTGAGCCTCCCATTCCCATGTGCTCTACTAGAGGTTCCCGTTCTTCCAAAAAACATCCACCAGAGGAATCGTCCGCCCATGCAGGACCCATTCCTGTCGATCCTAATTCTCTACAGGAACCTCTGTGAATGTCGTCCTGTGGTCGATGATGACGGATAGGTCGTGCATGCATCTCCTCCCTAAAATACGTGGATGGCATCGTGCACCCAGTGCAACTGAATTAGAAGGGCTAGACGGTAAGCCACCTCGCCAACTCTACTAAGGACCTAGAATGGTTCGTTGAATCATGGAGATAACTTGCCGCCTCGGCCAAATTTCCGTAGACCTCATCGAGATGAGACCTATAAGAAGTTGTGGTTGTCACCCTCAAACTTCAATGGTCTCCATCTCCTGTAAGCTTAGGACTTTTGTCTGCTCTGTTCAGTCTTCATCTGCTCTTAGATGATCTGCACCTTCTCGGGTAGCCTCAAGATGAGCGCTCTGGTCAACCTCTCCCTCAGCTCTTGAAAAGATCTACTAGCATGTCTCTAACCATACGAAGGGTTTCCCATTCCTCATCAATGCTAAAAGCGGCGCAACAACTCGGGTGATGTCTGGCACAAATCTAAGACTGGTCGACCCATGAGTGATCGACTGCACCCACTTATGCATGATTCCATCCTGTGCTGCCTGGGGTTTAATTTTCGCCGACAAAGGAAAACTCATCCCAATGTTGTAGGTAAACCACAAATTTTTTTCCTAATACAGTCAATCTATGTGTGAACTGTATTTGCCCAGTCCACACCCAAACTAACGTTGTAAGGTCTCGACGATGCCACCAAGCGGTTGCAACCGAAACTCTCACCTTAAGGGTTAGATCACACAATCGGCGTAAGCGTGATTATCCAGTCTCCTCCCAAAGGTATCTCCAGACGTGAGGTTCAAGTCAACGGCTTGAACAGAAACTCTAGGTCTGGGACAAGATTCATGGAAGTAATGATTTATATCAATGTCTATTGTTACGGAATCTAGTAGTAGACACAGACTGTACCTCGAATCATTCCTATACCTCTTGGGTCACACTCGTTGACTGAATGCAGCTACTCTCTTCCCTTGCCCTCCTGCTCCCTGATCCTGGCAGGGACTACAAAGGTGGGTGATTGTAACATGTAGAAATGTACATCACCACATGATTCCCTCAAAGATATGATTCCACGTCTGCTACTTTGAAGATTCATTTGTCCTTAACACTTCCTCTTCTTAAAACATTTTACATGCCCAAGTCTCTGCGGCTGGCGCTAGTTTCTTGCTTTCCCACTGCTAACCTTCACTGGCTGTATCCACTCAGCCAAATAATTATCATCCACAAAGGTTCTCTCTAGCACCCTAACATAAGTAGGAATGCATAGAGGAAAGGTGTTGGATCTAATGTTATTAAACACACCTAGCTCGGAAGTCCTGGCCCTAGAGCACTAATCATATAATAGTCATCAAGTACTAGGAACGATCGGTATGCCTCGATGATTACTCAGCTACTGACATGTCGTCTGACCGAAGCTGTATAAGCTCTAGAAAAATATCAGCCACCTCCTAAAGCCAGTCCTCAACCGCCTGTGAGTCGAGCTCGCCTCGGAACCTAAGGGGTATCTGATGCTGAAACATGTGTAAGGAACTAAACCTACATGTGTCATCTACCAATACCGCTGGTTGAAACTGCTGACCAACAGGTAATGATATAGCTGTCACATGACCCGAAGGTACTATCTCAGACATCTGTCCACGTACCCAAGTACCATCACTATGCCGACCATCCTCATGGTCACTCACTGGGAAACACCAGTAGCTAAGATCAACATCTGCTCTACTAGTGTCTAAACTAGGTGTAAAACTCTCGCAATCGCCTCCATCCAGTCCACTGCTACCTGGGAATCTGTCTCGCCTCGTAACCTCAGAGGCCTCTTCTGCTGGAACTCATGCAATGCGCTCTATCAGCATGCACCGTCCGCTAGTACAGTTGGTGGAATCTACTGCCCGACGGGTGGTGATGCTACTGATACAACACCCAAAGGTTCCCACATAGCCGGAGGGCTCTGCACTGGACCTCATCGCTCGGTGGGCCATCATCGGGTACTCTCTCGGAACTCCAACCGACTGTCTGCGTGGAGGCATCCTGAACAGATGTGACACAGTCAAATGATTTAAACCTAGTGAGCTAACCTGGTTTGAGGTGACTTAAAGAAAACTTTTGGAAACACACATGCAATCGGTGTTTTCATGCACTAAGTCGGAAATCAGAATTCAAGGTCCTGGTGTATGGATACGTCGGCCGCCGCACCAACACTAGACTCCCAGAACTGAAGACCACACTCGGTAGCCTTAACACTATTTCTTCACAGAAAATAATGATCAGAGTCATGAGTTCTGCGGTAGAACTGACTCCTCTGATACCAATTTGTCATGACCTGTCCTCGGGGCCCGTGTCGTGACTACCCCAAGCCCGCATTGCATTGGCCAGGGGATGGCGACTAGCACCAAAGGCGTAAATCCCTATAACTAGGAAGGCATTGCCTTTATAAAATGTAAACACATTAAACCAGAGTAAAAACGGAAGCAAACACTATGTAAAACTGAAAACAAAAGTAGAGTTGAAAGTAAAGGGGCAAGAAATACAAGCCCAACTATAATGTACAAGGAAAAAAGACAAAACAACTAGAAGGTGACAAGCATCTCCTGTATCGTCCACCACAGATCCTACCTGAAAGGTGGGTACAAAAAGTGCAGCTCCTAGATCGTCCACCATGGATCCTACCTGGAGGGTAGGTACAGATAGCCTCCTCAACGCCCTTGTCCTTCAATCTCCTCTGGGTACCGACTCGTCGTGTGGTCCACCTCCAGGTACCAACTCGTCATGAAATCCACCTCCAGGTGTCGTCCAGTGCTCGTACACTTGGCCTCTATCAGCGCTATCTGTCATCTACATCCAACACAACGAGGTGCGGGCATAGCCCGTGAAGGGGTGAGTATAACGATACTCAGTAGGGACCCCGAGACCCTCAAGGTCTCACTAAATCCAAAAAGTATAATCATAATGAAGGATCTCAATAGATAACCCTTACTTAGGTATATGCCCATACATATACCTAAGTTATCAAGTAACCCATCTCAATCATGAGGAAAACACAATGTTCATTGACTCATCTCAAACCAGGAATTTTATTCACGATGATGAAAACATGGCTACTGGAGAACTCCTACTCTGTTTAGCGCAGTAGTCCTGTCACGACTCAGAGGTGATACTCACTATCCTTAGACTACTGAGGTACTCATCCACTGTCGATTACCACGATTCTTCCACCCTATCACAGTAGTGCTCCCTGCCATGGGTCTTCTGCCCCAACACAACAGCGCTCCCCCTACTAGCCTACAGAGGTACTCTTCCTGTCGAGTACCACAGGTCTGCCACCCCAACACAGTAGTGCTCCCAGCCATGGGTTTGCCACCCCAACACATTAGTGATCCCCACTGGGCTAGTCAAGTCACTCCGATATGAATCAAACAAGTAGTCATCGGGTATCAGCCAGCTACAAGGTCACCGTACTCCGTATGCTCGTCTCCAGGAGGATCCGCTCGATGAGCTACTGGTCAACACTCCAAGTGTCCCGAAGTTCCATGAAGAAGTTTCTCAAAGGACCTACTCATCATAGGGGTCTCAATGCAATAGACGGCGCATCAATTGGATGCCCGGTCTGTGAATTATTAGCATTTCCGTTTTAGGGGCCCGGTTGGATTTTGGGTACAATCCAACCCGGCCATACCCAACTGCCTCCAAACCTCAGGTGAAGTATGCCAAAATAACCGCCTCATCAAGCTGAATCCAGTGTAGTTGACGGCACGTCAGTCGGACGTCCGGTCCTCAATTTATAAGCATTTTTGCTCTGAGGGCCCAGTTGGTTTCAGGTTCGAACCAGCCTGGCCATTTTTTCGAAGTCGTCCAAAACTCACTATTAGTAACACAAAAGGACCTCCTTGTCAAAAGGGTCCTAGTGCCGTAGACAGCACATCGATCGGACATAGTGTCTTGATGTTATTCACGTTTAAGTGAAAACAGGCTCGGTCTATTAGACCCGATGGGCTGACGGGTCGGTTCAACTCGGTTTTGGCGGGTCTGACCCAGCAAGGGGATCAGACTGGCCCGGTGAGTCGCACGGCCTTGCTTGAGGGGCGCAGCCCGGCCTGAAGTCTTGTGGCGTGGCCTGGACCGGCCCGGCACGGCTCAACTGGGAGTGGCCTGGATGGGCGTGGCCCGGCCGGGCACCCGGCCAGGCTGGCTCGGCAAGCCGGCCGAGCTGTCTGAGGGGCGCTGCCCCTCAGCTGTCCGAACCGGTGGCGCCGCTTTTCCCAAACCGGCTGGCTAGGCTGACCGGCCTTCTGGCCTAGGCAGCCCGCATGGCGGGTCACGGCTTTTCCGGTACGGCGCCCTCTTGGCGCTGCGGATTTGCTTTGCCTGGTCGGTCCTTCAGCCGAAGAGTACCACAAAGCAGGCCACGGTTCCCGCTGCACAGCCGGCACAACAACGCCGGATTCCTCCGTTGTGGCCCACGCTGGCCGTGGTTCCACATACTCGGCACGGAGCGATGGCGTCATGCTTCCTCCATCGCGGCTTGCTTGGCCACGACTTTTCTTAACGTGTGTGATGGCGGCCCTTGCGCCGCCGGCCTCTTCCGTGTTCCACCTCCAATCGCCAATTCCATAAAGATCATGTTCTAGAGGAGGATCGTCGGACCATGTTCGTTCGGCCCGCGCCCTCCATGTTAAGCAATAGAAATAGGTTGGACAAGCAAGATGTTCAATGACAAACAAATCACAATTTTAATCTATTAAAATTGAACTTGATTCCCCTACCTAGAATTAATGTCTGCGGTGATCGACGTCGCAGAAGACGACGTCGCGGGAAGATGATTTGATGACGACGTCAGAGTGTGTCTGAGGAGGAAACGACATCTCCTCACTTATTACAGAGATGAGGAAGAGAATCACGCCATCGATGACATTCCTCACGGGTTCCTCCTTCACCTTTGGCTTGGCCGAAGTCCGAGGAGATGATTCGATCTTCGATGGTTCTTCCTTGGAGGTCGGTGTTCTTCGTCGAAGAAGAACACATCTTCCTAAATCCTCTCAAATTCTCCATCCAATATTTCCAACCCAATTAATTGAATGTCCCTCCCTTAATATAACATTCCATGCCTTTTCAAAATTCAGACAACTTAATTAATTAATTGAAGAGGTTGTATTCATTAATTAAAGTGTGTTGGAAAGTATTAAAGAGAGAGAGAGGGAGAGGGAAAGTTGTCATAATAAATACAAGGGGGGGGGGTTAAGGGAGTTAATGATGAGATAAAATGTTGGGGCTCGTGTGGGTCCCACCTCATAATTATCCACACAAGGGAAGTTATGTGGGTGTGGGCCCCAACTCTAACTCCCCTTGGGAGGAAATAACCAACCTCCCTAAATAAAATTTGTTCAGAACAAATTTTATTTATTTTATCCCATCCCCAAAAAACAATTCTCAACCCACTTAAAACGCAACTACAATAATTATCCCCTTAGGAAATTATCGGCACTACAAGTTCATCGGCACCCTCAAATTTCAATTCCGAGCACCGGTTCAAAAGATAGAAAATCCCGCTCGTACGTTTACTAAACGTACCCGAACAAAACATCAGAAAAATATTCCGGGAACACCAGGCCTCGGAATCAGGTTCCGTTAGAAACTGCGTACTCTTAAAATTCCAAGTAAATTAAGAAAAAAATTTCCTTGAAATTTCTGGATCTTTATAGGGAAGTTGAGATGAAGTTTTATACCTACACTTTCTTTTGGTTGAACTATATTTATACTAATATATAGTGGTTTTAAACATGTAACTAAATTATACTAGAAACATATTAATATTTATAATATCTTATATGGTCCATTTATAACATATTATCACCCATTCATTAATAATCATACATTATTTTCATTGATTTAGGTGTTAATTTCCATGTCTTTTCATTTGTGCTTTGTCATGAATGTTCTCATTGGTATGCATATTATATTGTTTTATTTTCTCCATAATAATATTCATTGAATAATTATCATATTTATATATAATTTATACTTTTAAAACTGATTATTAATCATGGTTTTGAGAAATGAATTATGTTATGATCATTGAGATGGTAGGTCGTTCATATGCATGAGTAACATTTCAATTTCTAATGATCACTATAAAAAGAAGGTAGGTAATATATTATAATGAAATAATGATTATAATATCATAAATACCATATTATTTCTTTAAATATACTTATATATGTCATCTATGTGGTGTGGAGATGAAAATTGAGTCACTTCATTTCATGGAGGTGGTAGTCTACACGTACACAAAAGATGTTATCGTCTTTCACTGAGTGAAAAGGTGGGAAAGAAAAAGATATATTTTTTTTAAGAATGATAATTATGACAAAAATAAAATAATTATTTCCTTTATATCAAATATAATCATTAAATTTATCCTTATCATCTTCCATTTAAAGCATTAGTGGAAGATGAACCACATTGCTTCATGGGGCGGAAGTCTGCCATAAACATGAGCAACGTTATCATATCTCTTTTGGAATGACAAGTAAAAAAGTTATATTTGAAATAATTACAATAAATATATAAATATTTTATAAATATAATACATATCCTTTATTACCATCATCAAACACAACTTTTTGAGGTGTTACTGAAAAGATGAATGACATTAGTTCGTGAGGCAGTAGTCCACATTACACATGAATGATTATTTGGTAACCTATTTGATCTAAGTGGGGTGGATGTAAGTAATTAAATTAACATATATATATATATATATATATATTTAATATACTTAGGTTATTATATCATAATATTTTAATAATAATTAAAGGAGGTGGAGGAATAAAAAAATATAATTTCTCATTCAAGTTTGTGTCCTCTTCTTCAGGTGTCCTCCTTAGGTTTGAACAAAATCCTTCCTAGGTTAGATTTCTACTCACAATATGGATTATAGTATGATATTATGGAATTTTTAAATTAATATTTTTTGTTAAAATCTGAACCAAAAGGGTTTTAATTTTTCAATATGAGATGATAGGGGGTGCCCTTTTATAAGTGAGGTTAGCGGCACACTTGAATTTTTTGGAAAGAAAAAGCTATAACCACATTCTTTACATGAAAAAGGGTCCAAAATGAATTGTTATAAAGAAATAGAAATTATAAGGTATATATATGTACATTAAATATATTATATACAATTTTTATTTCATTTTAACTCTTATCATTTATATTTTAAGACCGAGTAAATCCATTTTTACCTCAAATATATTAAACAATTTTTAACATTTTCACTGTTAATTTGGTGAAAATTTAAGTTGGAATTATTATATAATATAAATTATAATTATTAAAAATATATAATACATTTTTTCAAATTTAATTCAAATAATTTAAAATTTTAAATTTAAAATTAACCCCGTAGATGTGACAAGAAACCGAGTTTTTAAAGAGAAAAATGTTCAAAAATTTACAAAGTTTTTATATAAAAATTCAATATGAAAATTATTTGAATGACCTAAATTGTATAAATTGATATAAAATTTAACTAATATTATATTAAAACCAATTCATAATATAATTTAACATTATAAATTTTCTAAATGAAAAGGCATTTTTCAATTAAAATTCAGTGTTTTTCACAATTCCTCAAAAATGAATTTTTTTAGAAAAAATCCATGAATGTGCCCTAAGATAATTATGATATGATGATATTTAAAATAATGTTTATTTTTTAAAATGTATTTTCTAAAATTGATATAAATATATTTAAATTATGTTTGAAAATAATAACTAATCCGGCTTTAAGAAAAATACATTTTTAAGGAAAACATTTCTTTTTAATTCAAATGGTTATAATTTTATATATAATCAATTGATATCCAATTTATTTAGTTCTATCCAGACCCAAAAATTTAATAGATATGTTATAATGATAATTTTTAGATAATAATATTTTAATAGAGTATTGTGTTTCGTTCAAACCCAGTGTTTTGTGCATCACAAGTTATGGAAGAGATTGGATTTATTTAAAAATAAAGGTATCATAAATTCTTGGGATATTTTATTCCCTTTTACGCTCGGTGTTGCGTGTCGTACATGCTATTGGATTTGATTTTCATATTTTAAAATTTTAGGGTGTTATAATTTTAGACATTTATCTTTTTTCACACTATAATTATTTGCACTATTGGTCTATTTTCCCTTTAATAGTATCATTGAATTAATGATAAAATGATGTGTGTTTCCAAAAGTACAGTTTTATTCTTTTATAAAAGAATAAAACTTACACCATTTAAAATATAAATTTAACCTTATAACTTATCCTTGAAACTTGGTAAAATTACTTCTCCTAGATCTCTATCTAAATTCCAAATTCCACTTGTAACCATTATTTATCATAAGTCCTTCAATTTTAAGGAGACTTACAAGGAAAATCAAGTCACCAACATAAGTATTGTCTCTTTCTTATATTTTTCTTCATAATCTAACTCTTATAAATATATTATTACCATAATAATATGATGAATTCAGTATAATATTTATACTGATACATTTTCATATTGGTGGTAAAATTCATCTTAATTCATTTACATCCACTTAGAAAAATAATGTAATTTCAATTATACCTGTGTGCGGACTACCTCCTCTATAAAGAATCATTTCTTCATTTTTCTTTTAGTTTCTTCATTAATTATCCAAAAATATTACAATTTGGTTCACCATCATAAAAAATTAAAATAATATTATAGTTCATCAATTATAATAATATTTTAAAAAAATAAATGCCTTTATAACCATACATTCCAAATTGAGTTAAAGTGTGTTCAGGTTTGGGTTGATTTAACTACCTACAAGAAAAATTATTCAAAATAAAATTATTTTTGAATATGAAAAAATAAAGACTAATATTATAATAATATTATAATATAATAATTATTTTTTATGGTTATGTAAATATTGTATTAAATATTTGACTTATTATTAAAGTATCATTTTGTCACTAAAATCACTAAAATAAGCCAAAACCAATTCCATTTTCATGAAGAGTAAATACATACTTATAGAATGATATAAGAGAATTATAAATAAATATAATATATATTACTATATATTAAATAATATTTTAATGATTAACTAGGTTTAAAATGATGGTTAATTACATGAACATTATAAAATGTGCAAAAATGGTTAAATTTAATAACACATGGTGGTTGAAATAAGCCATAACTAACTAATATATCTATAATAAATAATCACAAATCATGATTATAATAGAAAAAATTATATGAATAATTTTATGAAATATATTATAAAGGTATATATGGTTGTTTTACAGGACATTACAGTGTCATCAACTAAGTGAGGAAGCAAAGTAAATATTTTATCTCAAAATGACCCTCTTTGAGACACAAGTTCTTTTATGCATTTAATTTTCTAAAATATATTAAATACTAAAAATTTTATTTTTCATGTCATGAATTTTTATTATTCATTGTATTTTAACTGAAACTTCAATCCATCTTTCTTTAAATGGGTTTTAATTATAACTTTTCTTAACATGTAAGGGTTTTTCATCCCAACTTATCTTCATAGTGACAAGTTTTTGTGTTATGTTCTAATTTATTATTTATATGATGTATATACGGAACAAGAATTCATTTTAGAATAATTCATTATTTAACCAAAGGGATTTAAAAACCCATATTACATTCAAGCTTTTGGCGAGCTATTATTCAAAATTTACTTATGTTATAAGGGTTTCTCTTTCATAAAATTTAATTTCTTGAGACATGTTTAATTTATACACCATGTTTCCATTTAAAAGGTGAAAATAATAACTATTTTAATTTTTATAATGATACTGTTAAATTTAATGATATTCAGTGATATATTCAATTTTATACCACTCAATGTGTATTAATGAAAATGTTACAAAGGCTATAAGGGATATTCATCACTCAAATCCTTTCCTTGTTTCATAATAACTCTTCTTTTACTATTTTCCTTCAAGATTTTTATATTATAACCGATGATGATTTTATTTTGTTTTTAAAATATATATTCTTGGGAATTCATGTGTCAAACCGGTGTCTTATTTCCATATTATTCAATTTATTGGTTAAAATCCATTTTTTAAGTATATTTCCTATTACTTTTAATGGATATTTATTTCATATAAATGTTATTAATTACAAAAAATATTATACTTTCCATATTATAAATTAAAATTTTATTTACCTCAAATTATAATATTCTTCACCTTATTTAATTTTAAATTAAATTTCCAATTATCCTTTTGAAAATATGTGTTTTCAAACAAAGGATTTGTTAAAATGGTCAAAATATTTTATTAATCCATTCAAAATAATGTAGTTTTATCATCAAATGCACATCTTATTTCGATAGAATTAATTTATTTTTAAAGGATCTATTAATAAATACACTTTTAAAATTTAAAATTTTTCATTTTATTTTTACTTCCTTTTTTGAAAACATTATGTCTCTTTCAAGTCCCCAATACAAAATATTATTTTAAAAGAAAATGTTTTCAAAGTATTTTATCTTATAATTTTTTATAAAATTTTTGTATATTAAAGGAAAATTCATTTAGAAAAAATTATAATAGTTTTTATAAATATTCCATTTCCCTTCCCAAATATTTGTTTTCAAGTGTAATTTACACTTCTTATTTTAAGAAGATATTTAAAAGGTTTTGTGAAAACTTTTTTATTTTACATCTATTTACCCTCAAAGTTTTATATTTCATGAAGTTTTGTTTCTATCACCCTTTATATGTTATTATTATATTATTTAATTTTTGTAAATTTTAGTTTATATATCTTATTTTTTCTTTTGTTTATGTAATTTTATGTTTTTGAAAGTTTTAAGAAACCCATTATTTTTCCATGGTTTCTTTATGATATGATAAATGTTTTACATTCAGGTGGCCCAAAAATGTATGGATTATGAGATATGTAGTAACTATATCTCATTCTAATTAATTTTTTAGTGGATTGTATGTCAGGATATATAAATGTTATGTGAACAGGTTAGTGAATATCTACTTGCACAAAGTGTGAGTGTGGTGGAATTAATCTCTACACACAATTTTACAAGTGAATATGACAGTGGGTTTATATTTTCATAAAGGGTGAGTGTGATGGAATTATTCTATAATAAAAAGATCATGTGTGAATATATTAGCAAGTTTCTAGGTTTATAAAGGTTTATCGTGATTCAATTTATCTTATCTCACAATTTTATGAGTGAATGGGTTGGTAGGTAGCCACATTCAACAAATTAATAAATCATATTTTTATGATTGTTCTAATTTATTTTCTATATTAATAGCTCATATTTTATGCTTCATCTTTTATTTTCTTAGGACAGGGTAAAATTATTATCATTTGAGATTTTATGTCAATATTTTATTCTCAAATTTAATAATTATTATTTTATGATCTTTTAAGTCATATATTCTTCCTTGTTCATGTTTTTAACTTGTTTCTATTATAATAATTATGGAAATTGACATACTACACCTTATTAGGAATTTGAGCTCCCCCTTTCTTAAATTTTGATTCAATGGGTTATGAAGATGATTATATCATTTTAAATATATAGGAAAGGGTCTTGAGGATCAGGATTTTGTATAAATTTTCAAAAGTGTTGTAAAATAATATATTTATATATCTAATCTATAAGACACTAAGCCTTTCAGTCCTTGGGTTATGTGACTATCTATGATATGCATTATTTGAATCATGATATTAATTTAATAGTGAATCAATTTTTAGCATGGGTCTATTTAGTTGGTATCATAGAAGGGTTTAGTTATTATTTCTATTAGTTTAGTTACCAATGGTATTAGGGTAAGATAACATTATTAAAAACACTAAAGATGAGTCTAAGTATAGGATTCTATATTGAAATATTATAAAAATTCTTAAGTTGATGGATTTTTTATAAATCAATCCATATGTGGATACTAGAAGTGGATGTTGTTTTCGAATTGTTTCTTCTAGGATAAATAACCCTAAAAATTATTAGTCAAGTATATCTCAGATGTAATTATAGTGCCTAGTAAATGTGACCTTTAAACACACTGGGATTAACAGACATGAGAGATATTATTTATTTAGTCATATTATATTTATAACCCTCTATGAAATATTGATATATTAGTAGCTTTGTGGGATGAGGTTGAGAAGTATAAGATAATCCGATATAAAGTAACGTAGTATAAACTAATATTTATATAGTTTTATCTAAAGGAAATTTAATCCAATGTGATAATGTGAAATATAAAGTTGTTTTAAGGTTTTATTAATTTTTTGATAGTTCCCCTATATTTTTAATGTTTTGTAACTCATGTCAGAACTTTTGGTCTTCAGGATGGATGAAAATAGAATAAAACTTATTAGCCATAGGTGTGAAGGATAATGTAATTATTATCTCAATGATCATACCATTTGAATGGGAGTTGTAATTTGAAACTATGTGATTATTCTAGACCATCTGTCATGAAATATGACTAAAAATGTGAACATAGTCAAAGTCCCAAACACACTAAATAATATAAATAAAGAGTCTTGTGAAATACATTAGGAAGAATAATTTTTAAGAAAAAATGGAAAATTTTCTATATATGAAAAATGTGGAAGGAATCAACAATGGAATTATAATAAGGGGGCGGGAATACGCTTTACTTCTGGAAAATGAGGTCATAATGAAATAAATTATTGAGGGAAAATGAATAGTTTAGTTAACATGATGGAGAAAAATAATGTGCTTCATAATGATCCACTATAATTTTAATGTTTTATATTTTGGGAAATTGGGGACTCTTTGAATCAATGCACTAATCTGGGGGATTATGATGAAAATTGAAAAGAATAATATTCAATACTATGGGATAAAAAACCTATGTAATGGATATTTATGATGAGGATAATGAAAATTAGGTTTCCCTTACACTCCACCCAATATATTTGGATATATTATAGTAATATCAACCCTATTTTGTCTAGGATTTTTTATAAGAAAATTGAGTCACCACGCTTTATGATTTTCTTTTTAAGGAAAAAATTTGGTTGTAAGATTATTATATTTAAAGAAATATACTATTTTTTATCCATAAAATAATATACCAAAAATTTGATTTTGTTTTTGAAATATAATAAAAATCTTCACTTTGAATCCAAAGTAACTTCTACAAAATGGAAAAATACATTTTAAATCAATTATAACCATCTATTAGTGCAAGTGAAACTGTGAATTATCTAAGAAGAAAATTTAATCCTTCACATTTTCCTTAACATCAAGTTATAAGATACCTTACTTTGAAATGGGTAGGTAAAAATATTTTCCTTATATCCTCCCCTATTATATGGATGATCATATCTCATTATAGATAATATCTTATGGCATGTCAATATTTTCATTTCCATTATCTATTCATGCAAGTAAATGATAATAAAATTTTGAGGACATGATTTAATTAAGTGGGGTAGAATATAATGAACTAAGAGTTTCGATCCTTTAAAATATGTACTATTTTCTATAACTTATGTCACAAACTACACCAAATATAAAAAACCACAACATACTAAGAATAAACTGTTAATCATGTTATAAAAAATATTATGGTAGTAAACCATTAAATTGTATTAATATTATATTATAAATAATTAATAATTAAAAAAAGTTAATTTCAATAAAATTCATTTTCATTATATTCTACTTTATTTTAAAAAGTAAATTTATATAAATTTTAATGTAAATTTGATAAAAAAAAATGACATTTTTGAACACCTTTCATGAAAATTTACTTAGCATGGAATTTGAAACTCACTTGTATCACATGAAGATGAAAAGATTTAATTAACCTGAAATAATAAAGGTGTCAAGAGAACCAAGGAGAATCAAGGAGGCCACCCATGACAACCTGCGTGCACACAGATTTCCTGCCAAGAGGCTTGCGTAGGCCCTTCCTGCATGGCTGAGAACGGTATCCAAACCTATACGCAACAATTACATGAGTAACTTGCATAGTGGGACTATGTGGATAACCTAAATCACCCAGGTTATTGTGTTTTCGTATAAAAATGACCTAGGACTCCTCATTTGACAAGACAAAAAAATACAGGGAAACCCTGAATCTCTGATCACCCTAGTCATTCTCCTAGGCCCTCGAGACCATCCAAGTAGCTCTCAAAAACCTAAGGGAAGATATAATTAAGGTGGATAGTGGGATATAAGTCCCTACAGGGTGTGAAGTACAAAATATCACTATTAGGATCCACACCCTCCCTAATTAAGAAGAACATTCGTAAAGGTCTCTTACCAAACTCGAGACCAGTGAAACACCCCTCCAGGGAAACCTGATGAGAACCTTGGAGGCTAGAGAAATTCCTCACTCAAGTTTTGTTTCCTAGGTTGTCTGTAATATATAATTCATCTCTAGATCATGTAGGACTACACTATGTGAAGTATGTTTTTTCTACCCAGGCCTTACCCTATACGACACCCCTTCAGTATAGAGACCCAACTTTTTCTTACATTACTGTTACATCATTTAAAAAACAAACAGCATAAAATCATTACACAAAGACGATAAAAATTTTCAGTGTTTTGGGAAAATTAGGACCACAAATATCATTTATAAAATAAAACGTAAACATTTATTTAATTCATTCTTCTCTAGCTTCAAACTATCCCTTGAATTCTCCTTAGTAAAATTAGTCACATATGGATATACATCAAAAATGGGTGATCTAAAATCCCAGCAAGAGTATAGATAATAACATGAAAAAATATTACATGGGGTAGGATTTTTTTAACATTATCATCATAATCATGAGAGGAAAAATTAGATAAAGTCATGGAATGTGGAAATGCATAAAAAGTAAACATCATGTCTTAGTGGTTAAACACCAAACATAGTTGTGAACAAATATAGCATCATTTTTGTGCATATTTCACTTTTCTCATGAGATAAATTACATTAACCAATGAATTAGAGAACTATATAATTCCATGCACACCCATCAAATCATAACATTTATATTGCACTATATAATTCTAGGTGAACCCAACACATCATAACAATTACATTATCATGCTTGCCACATATAAGATATATCAATTTTAAACATAAAATAACCCATGGAAATGAATAATTTTTACTTCATAAAGTATAAATTCATAAACATTAGGTTCTTAAATAAAATCGGTATTACCATACTTGATAAAAGAATCATCAACCTTGAGTGAAGAAGAAATAATCCCGAGAAGTAAATGGTTTGTTTTTCTAAAGAAGAGTTCTTTTGAAAAACATCATGTTTATCATAAACTCAAGTAGAAAAAATTTATATCCTAGAATATGTAATATAATGATGAATTAATTATATTTAATGAATATACATACTGAAAATGGGGTTATATAGGGAAAACCCAAAGAAAGAGTGATGGGTTTGAAAATTAGCCTTACCTTGTGTTTGAATGCTTTCTTGACTTTAATGTCTGGTATAATCACATTAGATTCATTAAAAAATAATTAAAGAACATTTTATACATTAATATGATTCAATATGATTTTCTTAATTTATTTTATGGTCTTTTTTATGAGTTATAGTGTTAAATTTCATCGTTTAGGAGTGTTCATTTTCATAGTTTTCATGATCAATCTGTATGTATACATGAATAGATGTTTGTGTAAAATGATGATAAATATCCATAATTGTTATTATATGTTATTAATTTTATTACAGTAGTTTAAATGATCTTATAAATAATTTGGTTATATACCATGAGGATGAAACATTATATAACAGTTAATGATGATCTTTTTAGGTTAATTTTGGCGGTTTTTCAATCACAACTAACTCATTTTATTTTATCAATTAGTATTATGTATAAAAGTCAGTTAAATAATAAAAATAGGGTTTTATCATACATATGAAAATCTTTTTTTAACCATTTTATTTTTTTATGAATATCTTAGAAGGCATTTAAGGAAAATTAAAGTGCATCGCCCACGATGTCAGTAAATTGACACATCACAGACAACGATTTCATTTTTTAAAAAAGAAAATAAAGAGGGGGGATTTTAGTAATGAATATTCCATTAACATGGTGTAGTTACAGTATATCAAAAATATTGTAGTTATCATGAAATTTTCATAATATAAGGTTAGGAGAATAGAACAAAAAAAATTAAATTAAGGAATTAAAATAAAGAAGAAGAATATTTTACCTCTTGGATTTATTATATTTGAGAACCACCTTATGGAAAAAGTTTGGGTATTTTTATGAGACCAAGAGATAATGGAAATGGGTAAGGGGATATGGAAGATTATTTTTATTAATTTAGTCATGGATACAATTTTAAGAGGTGTGAGGAGAAGAGGGGGTGAGGGGTGGTATTTATAGTGGATGAGAAGTGTTTTTTCTCAATATTTGAATCATTACTTTATTATTTTTTCTCAAGACTATGAATAGTTGGAGAATTATAATCAAATATTTTAAAATAATGAAAGGTAGTTAGATATTATGTCCTTTAAATCAGAAATGTCTCAATGAATTTTGTATTTATCTTATAATGTATATATACCCTAAATTACCATATTTTACTATTCATAAAAAATTCAATTATTTCAGAAAAATCCAAAAAAAAACTCACCCTAGACATTTTTTGGAATTTAGAATAAAAAATTAACTCTATTTTATTAAAGGAATTTTCAAAATATGATTAATTTAATATTTAATTAAAATCATCATTTACTTAGAATATACAAATTTTAAAATTATAACTGATTTTATAACTCTTTGAAAAAAATTACTTAAGGTCTCATAAAATTATCTTAAAATCAAAAGACATCAAAATATTAACTTATGAATAAATTTTATGAAAATTAATTTTATTTGAAATTATTAAATTAATAAATTAATAATAAAATTGTAATTAAATAATTATGACTTGAAAAAATACCAACACTTAATTAGTTAATTTTATACATTTATTTACATAGACTATGATATAATTATAAAATAATTTCATTTATATGATATATGAATTTTATTTATAGTTTCACGGGTGAGGTCATTATTCATTTGGGTGGTTTACAATTCATAATGGTCATATTACAATTTCTAAGGTCAAATTACTATTTAATCGGTATTGGTTTCTTAACTTCCTAAAATACTTCTTATTTAATTAATTCTTCATTTATAAATTTTTTTATTGCATCTAATTGATTTTATGTGATTTAAAATATAAGCAATTACTATAATAAGGGTTAAATTCTATTGATAAAAGTTTGGGTCATTACATTCTTCCCCCTTTTTAAATTTCACACTTGAAATTTAATTTTACATAAATAGGTGAGGGCACTTATACTTTATCACCTCTTATAGTTCCCAAGTTACTTCTTCATACTTATGGTTCCCCCAAAAAAAATTTACAAGGTGTATTTTTGTGTTTCATAGAACCTTATCTATTAAGTCCAAAATCATTAATGGTAGTTCCTTGTAAGAGAGATCTTCTTTTAGCCGTACCACCACTGAGTTCAGTACATGTGAGGGATCTGATATGTACTTCCTCAGAAGTGATACATGGAACACATCATGAACTTGATCCACATTCGGTGGAAGTGAAATCTGATAGGCCATGGATCCTATGTGATCAAGGATATCAATGGGGAAAATGTACCTTGGGATTATCTTACCTTTATTTCTAAACTACATGACTCTCTTCCATGAAGGTATTCAAAGGAACAATTTATCTCCAATGTTGAACTCCAAGCCCCTTCAATGGTTGTTACCATTGCTCTATTGCTGAATCCGAGAAGCATTGATAAGGTTCTAAATGTCTTGAACCATCTCTATCATCTCTTGAATAAGATCAGATCCAAGTATCTTTCTTTCACCAACTTCATCCTAACAAGTTAGAGTTCTACATCGCTTTCCATATAGAGCTTCATATAGATCCATCTAAATACTCAAGTGGAAGTTGTTGTTTTATGGGAACTCAACCAATGGGAGATGATGATCCAATCCACATTTTACTTCTAAATAAGAGGCTATTAGCATATCTTTGAGCATTCGAATAGTCATTTAAGATTGGCCATCAGTTTTGGGGTGTTAGGTAATATTAAAATTTAATCTAGTCCTCAAATCATGTTAAAGACTCTACTAGAATATGGATGTGAACCTGGGATCATGATTAGAGACAATTGAAAGTGGTATCCCATGAAACCTCACCACTTCCTTCACATATATCTTTTCAATTTTTTCAGATGATAGATCTTCATGAATATAAATTAAGTGTGAATTCTTGGTGAGTTCGTCCACTACAACCAATATCATATTGTTTTCTTCAGATGGGAGATACATGAGAAAGTACATAGTGACATTATACCATTTCCACATGGTTATAGGCAGTGTTTTCATCATCCCTTTGGATTTATTTCAATATAATTTAACACGATGACATACCATGAACCTTGAGATATACTCACAGCTATAAATATATCCTATACCAATGGTTTCAAACCATTGGTATAGGTAGTAATACCGTTGGTAAGAAGGCGTTGGGAAAGGCCTATACCAATAGTTATTCTCAAACTGTTGGTATATGATTGTGTAACATTCAGAATTCCAATAGTTTTATAGTAACCCTTGATATATATATTTATACCAACATTAATTAAACTAGTGGTATATATAGTTCAACAATGGTTTAGAAACCGTTCGTATATAGTATTATCAAATGTTTATTAAAACCATTGGTAAAACGATTCTGAAAATACACATTACCAACATTTTTGAACCATTTGTATAGTGTATTACCAACAGTTTATTGAAACCATTGATAAAAATATTCTCAAAATAAAATTTACCAATGCTTTTAAACCATTGGTTTAGTGTACTTCCATAAAATTGAATAGCATCAAGCCTTCACATCCATTGTATACACCTACAAACAACACTTAAAAAACACCAAAAACACCTCCAATAGCACATAAAAATAGAAGACTCTTCCATCCATGGAATGTACCACAACATAGTTTTCACAATTTCAATATTTACTTGAAAAACACTCTTCCAACTAACCCATTTCAATTTATTTGGTGCAGAAATATCATAATAGTGGGAGGACACTCACCTTTCAGAGATCCCATGATAGTTAGAGTTATATTTTGTGCATGGGACTATGGTTTATAGTTTTTTATTAAGTAAATTGGTGCGTGAGGGGTATGTGTGATAAGTGAATTAAAAAAGTGTGGTTAATATATGGGCATGAAGAGTGATTCAGGACTTGTATCAGCATTGAGTTTGATGTCATAATTTTTTGGCATCATTTATGGTGTGATTATGAAATGAGAATATGATGGGATGTGGGAACTAATGGTGTATGATGGTTATAATATGGGTGTTATGGGATGATTATTGGTGTGGATCTACCAGGATATTGATACATTGGGTTGGGAAGTGATCAGGTAGGTAATTCTTATGTGAGGAGTTCCCATAGAAGGGATCGATTAATTATATTGAGTAGTTGGGGAATTTTAGGAATGTGGGAATGATATATATGCATTCAATGTCATATCAAATTTTGGTTCAATTAAGATTAGGCACTTGAGATGGAAAAGAGTTTTGGTCTATGTATAGCCAAAATAGCATAGGGATGAGCTCTTATATGTTTGGGATATGGCAAGGCATGTGTACATTTCATTGATTTAAAATATATGAGGGTTGGGAGTGTGCAAGGAAGAGGTTTGGGAGATTCATGTTGGTCTCTATCCAATCACAGTGTGACACTATGTGACATTGAATGAAATAGTTATAATGTGGTGGGGGCAGCCCTAATGACCCATGGAATGAATATACAGTTCACACTACGAATAGTTCTAGGAGAAAGAAAAAGGATGCTTATGTTGATATTAAAATGGGCTTTTATGTTTGGCAATTAGGCTGAGCTAGTATTATACACCTTTTTATCCTTCATTCTGAGTCCCAAGTGAGGGATCTCACTATTTTCCTTCTAGATCTTGGAATCATTAGAATTAAGAAGTATCTTAGAGAAAGGATAATGTTATATATCCCTTATTCTATTA
Organism: Viscum album; assembly: GCA_963277665.1. NCBI lineage: Eukaryota > Viridiplantae > Streptophyta > Magnoliopsida > Santalales > Viscaceae > Viscum > Viscum album. The sequence continues at coordinate 1,474,918,533 of OY728135.1, forward strand.
TTTATCTCACTTACTTGAGGTGTTGAAGTGTTTATGGATATTATGACCTATTTTTATATTTTCATATGCCTTTTAGATTATTCCTATTCGAAATCGAATTAGTGTTCAGTCTTCTATGAGTAGAAATATATGATTATAAGGACTTTGCTTCATATATTTCTTCTAAATATATATGTGTGTTATGTGTTGTTTGGTAAATAGGTGTGAGAGGGATGATCTAGATGAGAAAATGTATGAACTTTTAATGTTTTTTATAGTTATTAGGAAAACACTTGAAAGTAGTATCATGTGTGAAATGGTATGGTGGATCCAATTACGGAATGGTAGGTGTGATTTATGAATCTATTGTTAGTTCGGAATGATGATGTCAATTATTGAAATTGTTTCATGATGTGATCAGTAAGATGGTTCTATTGGTATGTGTTTGGAAAGGCCCATGTGACTATGGGTGATGTTAATCACTAGCAGTGAGGTGACATGGTTTTTCAGGATGAGGTAGATGGTTTTGAACATTTTTTGTTGGAAAAAATGGTTCACAGGTTGTGACAGATGTTTTCCAAAGGTGTAGCCTAGAATTTTTTTTATTCCTCTTACTATGGTTAGCCAATATAGTCATTTGGTTCATATACACATAGGATACAACCCATTGAGGTGGTTTTGAACACTATTTCTGGGTGGAGACCTCCATATATTATGTGACATAGGATTTGGGGTTGACCATGGGTATAGAGAAGGTGTTTGGAATAGAAGTCCATGAATAGTGGTGTGTGACCCCCCCCCCATACAAACACCCCCATACAACCCCCACCCCCCACACTACAATGCCCCCTCACTCTTATAACCCCCACTGCACAACCCCCACCCCCAGTACATAGCCCCCCCCACTGCAGCCCCCCATGGCATAGCCCCCCCAACCCCCTACAGCCCCACCCCCACACCTCACAGACCCCCCTCACCCCATGCGGCCCCCTACCTGCACACATCCCCCTCCCACTGTATTGCCCCCCTATAGCATCCCCTCCCCCACCTCCCCCCTGCAGCCCCACCCCCCACATTGCACAGCCCGCCTCACCCCTTGTATCCCACCCCTATACAGCCACCCCTATATACCCCACTGCACAACCTCACCCCCAGCCCCCACTATACAAAACCCACTCCCACTACTCACCCCCTACAGACCCCCACCTCCCACTACACAACCACCCATTTCCAAACCCCTCCCACTACACAGACTCCCCCCCCCCACAACCCCCTCCCACAGCATAGCCCCCCTGATATCCAACCCCCCTCCCAATGCACATCTCCCCTGTATCCCCCCTCCCCCACCCCCCCCCCCCTAGAATCCCCACCCCCACACTGAACAACCCACCTCACCCCATGAAGCCCCCACCCTGAACACCCCCCCCCCACTCCTACTACACTCCCTACATCTCCCACCTCCCATTGCACCCCCCCTATAGCCCACTCCCACTACACGCCCCCCCCCCCCCCCCAATGCACATCCCCACCCTTCTATCGCACAACCCCTCGGTAGCCCAGCCAACCCCCTTCCACTGCACATCCCCCCAAGATCCCCCTCCCACCCTACTTCCCCCCTATACCCCCACATCCCCCTGCAACCCCCACCACCCACACTACACATCCCCCCTCACCCCTTGAAGACTCCACCCTACACAGACACCCCCTATAGCCCCCCCCCCCCCCACGACACAGACCCCCTACAACCAACCCCCCTCCGACTACACATCCCTCTTCTATAGCCATCCCCCTCCCACTATACCCCAATAACCAACCCTCCCTCTCACTGTACACCCCCCCCCCACATCCCCCTCCCACTGTACAACCCCCCTATAGCCAACCTCCCCTCCCACTACACACACCATACATCCACCCCCTCCCACTACACAACCCCCACCCTCCAACTGCATATCCCCCCTCCCATTGCCTCAAAAAAAAATTAAAAAATGAAGAACAGTAGTAGGTCTCTCTACCATTTAAGAACTCACTATCACGGTGAATCAATATAACATGCCATCGCTAAAATGTCACTATAAGACATGAACCATGCTTCTAATCAAAAGGGTCTCAATAAAACACCTAGAAAGAACACATCTATTAGATCCACAAAGCAACATACATTTCTCAAAAAATCACAAAATCTTAAATACTACTAAATGAAATCATTCCCCAACTAGTATTATAAAAACCCCAAAATAAGGAGTATTGAGTTATCCATTTACATTCTTCTAACTTGAAACAAAACAGGAAGGAGGTATAAACTAAAAGCATGCACCATCAAAACAGATAAAAATAAATTTGTAAAAGGTTTTATGATTAAAACTATACAGTATTTAGGCTACTTGAGTCAAGAATAATGTGACCTACTTGATCACACATATATTCAGTCACAACAAATCACCAAATTATCAAAAATAAAATGACTGTAATATCAGTAAAAAATGCAACGAATCAATTTGTCCGTTGTCACCATCACCATCACTATCACCATTGTCATCGTCATGATCATCTTCATCCTCATATCTTCCATTTTCCTCATCCTTGGCCTTATCCTCGGCCTCATCCTCACTCTCTTCCTCCTCCTCGACCTTTGCCTCTCCCTCAATCTCAGCCTCATCCTTGGCATCAGTCTCGACATCATCCTTGTCCTCGGCTGCTTCCTATCCATCATCATTTCCAGGAACGACATCATCTTGAACACTACTGGAACATCCATATAGTGCACTATATATTTAATTCATCAATGGAATATATTCATCACAAGATTTTCTAACCTCTGGTGGATGTTCTAAGCATAAAACTTTCATCAGTTTCATAAATTCAGTGTTTTCTCAATTATACCATTATTCCACCAGTGTGGACCTTTTTTCAGCCTCTTCTTCCCATGTATTAACCTTTTTGAACTCAGAGTAACTATAAAAAAACCTAAATAGGTCTAATACCTCATTGTAACTATACTCTTCCCAAGTCAGCAATGTACTCTTCCAGGGTGCTCATATCCCTACACCTAATGTAAGTGATCATTTAGCCCAAAATCTTTAGGTTCTTGGGAATCAAGGGCCTATAAAGAATCTTGTTACAAATATAAAAATATTGTAAAGTTAGAAAGTAGATATTAAAATTTTAAATCATTAAATTAAATATTACAATATGTTGATGTGTCAGTTCGTTAACCACACTTCCATCTTTTTTCCTTCTACTCATGAAAAACAGTTTTTCTCAAGGCACAAATCGTTCAATATTAAATTATTTCCTCTATAATGACATTAAATGTAGGAAACCATAATTAAAAATAGGAAACCAATTATGAATTTCATAACTAATATTATATGAAAACATTATAAATCGAATAAATTATGTAGGAAATAATAGAAATTGGAATTCCTAAAGAACAATTATATACCAATTTTGTACCTGCTTCTTCTCAGGATATGAAATCATTTTATGTCCCAATGTGTGGAGGTATTTTTTAGCATCAATGTATTTTTTATTTTTTTGGATGATTTCTAAATAAAATTTAGTAATACGAAAGAGAGTATTAATGAAAAACATAAAAAATTAAATTTAAATACCTTAAATGTGATTAATACCTTAAACAAGATAGTCCTCCAACGAGTAATCATTTTACAATACTATTATATTAGAAAATCATCCATGATAGGTATCGCCTCTAACTCTGTTCTAACTTACCAAGCCATCCAATGTACAACTTATTCTTATAGGCTCTCCAAAACTCACCTAACTTCATTAGATATGTTGTTCGTGCACCCTCACCATCGGGGAAATTAAACCGATGCTAACACCAAAATATTAATTCATATAAATACAATTATAATATATTGCATTAAATACACTAGATTATTTTACCCATATCTATGCCTAAGAATTATCCTTAACTTCGTTTGGAAATTGTCTCCATGAGAGGGGACTGATGGGAATGATGTTGGAGTATTTGGAAAGCATCACAAAAAAACACTAACATTTCTTCCATGTTATTTCAATCATTTGATTGTCTTTGTTGTAGTCCACCATCAATTGTGTGCAATGGTTACACACCACACGCATGTGTGTATGCCCCTGTCCCCACCTCTTATTAGTAGATGTATCTTTTATGAAATAAAAAATTATTATATCAATAAAATTTATAATGAAAATAAATAATGGTATAAAGATTTGTTAGGGATATATAAATATACCTATGTAAGTCTGATCAATGGGAGCTTTTGGATCCACAAAAACTGAAGGAACACCCTGTACAGGTGGAGTGGGTCCCAATGTATGATCTTCAGGCATAGACTATGGCAGAGCCGGAGTTAAAGAAGATGGAATATAGAAGCTCGTAGAGAAGGAAGTAGAGGTTAAAGAAGATGGAATGGATGGCTGGACAAATGCATGATATGGATGATAAGTGAGAATTATCATCAGATATGGTATAAAAGAGTGAGGAGGCTCAGATGAAAAAAGCGGTGAAAACATGGGAGGCCAAAATATCTTGTGTGTCCCTAAAGACACACCAGGATCGAAATGTGGGATAGATGGTATATTAGTGGGAGGTGTAGGGTCTAATTGGTTATTCCAACTAGATCACCTATCTCTCGTACGACCCCCCCTCATACCACTGACCTGAGTATTGGGACCACTACTCGACTGCTTGTCAAATAACTGTCGCCTCAGTGGTGGATCCTACAAAAAAATTTAAAAAAATTAATCACATGAAATTATATGTTATTTAAATATATATATTTGATATAAAATACTCACAATAGGCACAAGTGGAGGAAATCCCATCTTAGCCTTGCGATGATTGCTGTCTGTCATACTTTTTCATCGCATCTCTTCTCTAGGTTTCGTTTCCTACATTTTAAAACAAATATGGAAGTAATTATAAAAGTATAACTAATGTGTAACCCAAAAACAAACTATATGATAGGGGATAGGGGGATTCATTGGTTCTGGGGTTAAGCATCCATGGTCAATAAAGCATTGAAATGTTATAGGGAGGTCTTATAGTTATACTAGTTTTATACATGGTTAATAAAACATTGTAATGTTAACCATCTTAGAAATGTTGGTTTTGTAGGTCTGAATATAGTTCTAGTCAGATAAAACATATTTTTAATCAATATTAAATCAATTTGAATAGTACCAACATTAACAACCCAAGTCGAGATAAACGAAATAAATTGAGAACATGAATGGATAATTCTATATATTTCCCACAACAACTTTGGGTTCACAATAAACTCTGAAAATTAAGATATTAGAGTCATCATAAGTAATAAATGGATTGGTTCCAATGGAAGTAGGGATGGTTTCAATTCCATCATCACCATCAATAAAAACATGTATTGGAACTACTTCAATAAGGACACCAAATTTAGGTCAAAGATGATCTCTGACATAAAAAACACGTCTCTTCGTTGATGCGAATACATATGGTCCATCAATAGAAAGAGTTTGAGTTACGTCAATAACTCAAAATCCACAATCATCAATAAAGCTTACCTACCTCATCATCAAATCAAACAACTAAAATTACATCATCATGACTCAACCATGATAGTAATAATCCAATATTATTATTTTCTCAATGACTCTATAATAAGCTACATTTTCCAAATGAGATCTAATATCGGATGAACTGATATAATAGTATATTGTGTCAGTTAGCATAACATCATCTTGTTTTTCCTCACTTTCTTTGCTCATTCAGTGATAATAAATATTTACCCATTTATTACAATTGAATTACATTCAATAACCATGGTATTAAGACCAAAATCCAAAGCACTTATTTCCTCAGAAACAAAGTTTGCATGAAAAATCAATACCTGAAATATAAAAAAATATTAAATTTAACTAAATATTGATTTTTTTATTTATTACAACAGTATTTATACGTTAAATTTCAACCAATTATAAAACTCCTTACTATGAAATGTCTCTCTCATTATTAAATATAAATAATGATGTTATCTATTTATCATTTCTTTATGTTCCCTGTAGATAAAAATAGAAACAGTTTAACAAATATGTAAAATTAAAAGATAGGATACAAGATATACATGTTCAATTTACTTGATGTATTCATCAAAAAAATCACAGTTGAACAACAATGTATGATGTGCCCTCAATTACTATTCAGGGATTAATGTCTTCAATGTATATGATCCAGTAATTCCTCCTATTTGGGGAAGTTATGGAAAACTGGGTTCAGTTTTCTCATACTATTATTCTTCATTTCTCATTGGTCTGTTCATTCTCATAGTAAGATCAGAAAAATACATTGAGTACATACGGTCTTGAGCTAAGTAACCATTCATGATTGAACCTTCGGGATTATTACTATTCCAAACATAATATTTAAATATGTACATATTTTTTTCAGCTGGATACATCCAACATAAATCAAAAGTTCTTCTAAGAGGTATTTCAGTTGGAATATGGATAGTCAGATGCAATATGCATGGAAGAATAATGGAGGAAATTTTTTCTATAACTCACACAAAATTAATGGTGGCTCTACTATCATTTTTTACAAAAAAACACTTGGAAAACTTCTTAGCACAAAGATCTCTAAACAAATCGAACAAATGAATAAATGACATCATTACATTACTGGACAAAAGATGACAGATTTCTATTGGAATATACTCATGCAGAAGGACATGATAATCACAAGTCTTCAAACTTTTCAACTTCAACTCTCTTCTGTTGACCTGTTTTGACATATTGCTTGAATAACCATCAGGAAATTTAATAATATATAATACTTTTGGAAATTGATTTTTTATAAAGGTTTCATCACATAAAAAGAACATGGAACTTTCCATTTATTTTCATTGATACAAACAAGATGCAATTCTGGTCTAATTCCCCAATCCACCAAGCCACATCAAGATCGTAAATCATCTTTTTTTCTTTACCTTGACATTTTAATGAATTGAAAGCAACATTTTAGATATATTCATTTCAATGTGAATTACTTCTAAGTAGTGACGTAATAAATTGGTTGACCAATATGGAATCTCAAAGAAGATACTCCTCTTCTTCCAATTGTAACAAGTATCATTGGAAACATTCTTTATCTTTCTAGATTTCATTTGACCCTTCCAAAATGAAAATTTAAATCTTTTAATTCATTAAGAATATCAGTTTTATACACACACTAAGGTGGATCATCGGTCTTTATGGTAAGGTCAAATCTTTGAAAATTGTTTCTATATGGATGGTTCATTGGAAAGATCATTGATGTCCCAAAAAACTAAAACTACAATGATATTTCAGTCTTTTGGATTGAGTATTCTTCATACAAATAGGATATAACAGTTTTAACTTCATGCTCCATCCATACATCATTGCATAAGCATGAAAATCATTGATCTTCTACATAAGAGAATCACGAATATGAAATATGTATTTAGAACATGCATTGTATGTGCACACACCCACATCCAAAATAAGTTTCAACCCATTTATTAAAGGCTTAATGTATACGTCTATATCATTTCTAGGATTAAAAGGGCCTGATATAAGTATACTTATGAAAGTGAAATGTTTTTTCATACACATCGATTGGGGAAGGTTAAAAATGTGTATTAAAACCATCTAGGTTTTTTCTGAAGTAGGCATCTGCCCAAATGGATTAAAACTATCACATGAAAGACCCAACCACACATAACGCACGTCAACTGAAAAATCAGGATATCGAGAATCAATTCTCTTCCATGAATATCTACATGTAGGGAGAACCAACTCTTCATTTTTCTTCCTTCTATCTAAATTATTCCAGCAATTTTTTTTGATATTTTATCAGACATGAAATGATTTTGGAGTCTAGGGATCAATGGAATGTGATGCATTACTTTATATGGTATACGGGATGGTGTTCCATCATCTTTTGGCTTCCATCGGGATGTTCCACATTTGATACAATCATTTATTTTAGCGATATCCTCCAAGGATAAGATGGAATATTCTGGGAAAGCATGATTTTTTATTAAAATCTAAGTTATTCAACTAATTTCAATTCCATATAGTGGTTTGAGTGAATATCTGCATCATCATAAAGTGATTCCTTCAATAAGGTAAGAATATAATCAATGAAAGTATTAGAAATACCATACATGGTTTTCCCATTTAATAATCGAATTAAAAATTCCATCTTTTTCATTTTAATACGTTTTTAATATACTGGAGTCGTCGCTGCATTATTCAATTTTTTCACTCTGTCAACATCATCATTTTCATTGGATGAATCATGTGTGACCATATCAAAGACTTCTTGGGTTGACATCCTTTCCTTCTAATGATGAAGAATAAATGGAAACTGGTCATATATCAAATTCTTCAATCCACTCCTCTTATTTTGATCATCAGCATTTTGGGATTCCATTTTCTCCCCATTTTGATACCATACATAATAGATTTTTTAAAAACCATATTTGGTTATGTGGTAGATAAAATTTTCATGGCTCAACCAAGGTCTTCTAATACAATAATAACATGGGTAGTGTATTTCAAAACTATCTGAAGCATTTTCAAATGAGAAATATACAAGTATCTTCAAATTTTTTTGAAAATTTCTTGAGATCTGATCTCTTTCATACATCCAAATTTTATCCATTTAGTAAAAAAATTGTGATCAGTCATTTTGTGAAATAAATTCAATAATATTTATCTTCAATTAAAAATAATTTTAAGTAAATTATATTTTTTTACTTTATATAAAACCATAACCGACACAATATGTAGATAAAAATTGAAAAATAGAATTGGAAATTATATTATTGTATTAACATCGATTTGAGACTGTGTAAGAGAAAACAAAATGACACATAGTATAATTTAAAAAATAGGAGGTTTAGTTCAAAAATAAAATATAGTCCTCTACACATGATTGTAATCCACTACTAAGCACATTTATTTAAAAAAATAAAATTAACCGTAACATGGATCATGTTTTACATGAAATAAACACACACTAAGAAGTCCAGGATACAACAGGCCTCTATTGTAGTTTTTCATGAGAAAATATGTAAAAAGAAGAAACAAGTAGTATCGTAGTAAACCTTTTTAATGAATAATATATGTGATATGTAAATATACCTTAAATAAAAACAAAACTCAAATGTAAAATGAAACAAGAGGGGGGATAGTGTATTGGGTTTTTGATGCAATTCAGTATTAGATCAACTTTGGTTGATGAATAATCTTTAAATATATGCCCAATATAAGATTAAATGATCCAATGAATCTTTCTATAAGGAATGGTAATAAATCTCAGAAAACATATGGTTATTTAGGGAACTAAGTAACATATTACCCTCATATGTTCCATATACCCATTTCATTTGAGGATTTATTTAATTTATACTCAATAACTAAAAATATTATCCACTGAGGAACAATAATAATTAATTAATCATATCAACAATATTTTTTGAAAGATTAAGTGGCAATATATTCATTAAATTGTAAGATATTCATTAATCATATTTACAATCTTTTGGTGTAGCATGCAATACAAGACACCAATGAATTTGAATTTATTCAAAAATAATAATAATTCATTAAAACTCAAGGTGTTACAAACCAAATGAGTGTAAAATCCCATATCACCTGATCACACCACAATTCTCATTCTCTAATGAGTCACATGACATAAAACCTAGGCTCATTCAACTAAAAAGTGACCATGATTATCATCATTGTCAAGTTTATCTAGAAAAATCCACCAATGGTGATTCCTTCCCAACAATACTAAGGAATCACACTCATTCCATGGATTACTAAATGGTCACTAGTCATTTAGGAATTACTACAAAATGACAAAGAACATACACATTCTCTATCCATACTAGATCAAACCATATCAGATCATAATCAATTATCTCATCAAAAACCACACTCGCAACCAATAGGTCTAGGTATCTAATAAATCATTCCCCAATTAATATAATCATGATTCCTAAATTACTTCAAGTAATTTAAATTTAATGGATATAAACAATTCTACATTTCCTTACTTTTACCATCACATGGGTATCAAAATAATCAAGGTGAATTGTTCCCATCATGAACCATCTTTTTATGATTTCCTTTAATACTTTAAAAAATTAAAAATACATGAGACTATTAAATGAGCCCTGAAGTGTTAAAATATATTCATTTCACCAATGGAATTTATTCACATTATCAGAGAACATCCCAAAACAAAATCCACCTGTTCTTTCCTCCAAAAACACTGTGGTTTGGGTAGGTATAATTCCAATAAAAATTTATATAGGAAACCCATATAAAACTCATTATGGAAACATTATACAACTAAACCCTATGTCATTAGAAAATTTACTCACACAAAAGAATATAAATGTCATGTGATTCTTACAAGATACATATGATGAATATACATAATCCTCTTTCTTGTATGGTCCAAAGTGTTAAAAACACAAATTACAATATCAAATCAGAACGTCATAAAAGTGTTGTTATAGATCCATTTTCCACAAGTGTGTGTTCATGTAGGTATATCTACATCATGTGGTATAGAAGAAACATAGAGAATAGGGAGATATTATTTTATTTTAATCATACTTTTTTATTAGTTAGTGGAAATATGCATTAATTAGTGGGACTCTAGAGTAGGAGCATAGTGGGTTTCTATTCTTATTGTATTGAGAGGTCCTTAGTGTAACGACTTGGGTTTATAGTGGATAATACTCAATTGGGATGACTAACACATCATGGAAAGGAGTAGGATTTTGAGTATGAACCTTTTAAACCCTTGTACATTGGGATTTCTATATTTATGTTTCATATGAGGTGAGGATGATTTGATTCAATATTGAAAGGATCGTGAAATTGACCAGTACAATAAGTTGAATTAAAAAATAAATCATAAAATTTGTATCACTCATTAACACACTCTTAGTGGTACCAACCAACATGGGATCTATACTAGGGATCTCACAACTGAGTGAAGTAGTAAATACTTAGAACAAGGTTTTTGTCGGGACTTCAAATCCTTTTATTGGGGACCTCACAAATAAGTACAACTAGTTATCACTTTAATATAAATATAATTATAAGTATCTGAAACTAATAAAATAAATATATGATATATAAAAATAAACATCATATTTATCACATAGTTTCTTCGAAAAATAATAATGAATGAATCTTCTTCAATAAATGATTCTTCAAGATGTAATAGTTCTAAAAATATTCTTCACTATAATCTAATATTTAAAGAAAATGGTATTAACATAGAGTATTTTTCAATTATATCACAAAATTACTTCTTCTATATATATAAAAATAATAATTCTTAATACTATAGTTGGGTCAAAGAGATCCACAAATAACTGGATGAAAATAGTTCAACCGTTGATGACTTTCACTTGAAATTAAATTGGAAATAATCATGATCAAAATAATATAAATAGATATTATATTTCAAAAATTATTCAAATAAACATTTATAAACGTCACCAAAATTTTTATGACAATTGATCTAATTTAATTGGATTTTAATAGTTCTTAGAAATCTCCATAAACACTAGATTTCAAAATTCCACAATTCTAATGATTTAAGTTGACATTATAACATAACATGTAGTATCACTTATAAGTACATTAAATTTAATATTGTATTAAACATCCCATAGTGGTTCTCTTTAAAATTATTGTAGTGAGGGTATCATAATATTAAAGTTAGAGTGTGATATTTCAAAGAAAACATTTAAGGGTAGATTCATAATGCATGATTATTGTGTCGTTCTTCTTAGGGTAATAAATTCTATAGCTATATTTATTTCTAACCAATGAAATGATGTCAATAAACCTTAAATTTAAAATAAACCAAGGATAAAATAACTCATGATCATATTGACATCTTCAGTATCAATAAAAACTATTCTATAAATATAAATCCCAACAAAACCACAATAAAACCACTACCTAAAATGATATATGTATTGTGTTCACAAGGGGATCATAATACAGGTAAAACAAAGAAGATTTCAGAGAAATAGAATGAAAAAGGCTATAATAAATGAAGGAAAAGACATAACATGGTTACAATGTACCTATTTAAAGTGGAAGAATAGAAATTACTTGAATCAAAGAAATATTGATAGTTAGGAAGTAGGGTTATTAGCCTGGAGAGATATCATTTAGGAAAAAATGTTCGAGTTGGGTTATCGAGGAATCTAACTTGGGAAGTAGGGCTGGCAGCCTTGATAGATTGGTTCTAAAAGAAGTGGACTCATGAAGTAGGTTTCACAGGAGAGAGAGATATTGGATAAACCCTTGATAAAATCGGTTCTGGACTGAGGAAAGGGGGCGACTGGTTTGGGGGATTTTCTATCCCAATGGTTTTTAATAATCGTGGGGATAGGGAGTATATATCAATGGTTTCTACAAACCATTTGTATACCTATTCCACATTGATCCTTTCTCAATGGTTATATAAAACCATTGGGAAAATCAATCTTACATTGGCCTATGCCAATGGTTTCACTTAACCATTGTTATAGGTTACTTTTCCGAATGGTTTTTCCAAACTATTGGAATATATGCATTGGTATATGTGGGATTTCCACCAGTGACTCCAAAATTGTTTTCTTTATGTTATCCCATCAGAAGTATTCTCAGAGATCACAGTACATCTTAGTACTCCTAGGATGGATAGAGAGTGTTACTCTATGTGAATTATCAAATAGGTCCTTATTTATACAAGGTGATGAAGGCAGAAAGATCCAAATTCCAAACAGAATCACACCATCATCATCGATATGGAACTCTTTAAGTTTCCCTTCCTTTACTACATTAACATTCTTTTGAAACTCTAGATCATCCCTTTATGCCTCTTTAATCTTCTCTTGGATAGATGTTTGGGAATAATTTGTTAAAGGTAGGATGTATTCTATGAAGTTATGATTTCTAAATCCATCCTTTTCATATTCATGAATATAGGGTATTTATCAATCCATAACATGGATAGAGTAGCAGGTTATTTTCTACTAAAACTATCATCATGATTGTTTTCCATGCCATGATGATAGTGAATAGACGAATTGTAGTCCTTGATTAGATCTAACCATCTCCTTTGACTCATTTTGATATACTTTTATGTGAATATATACTTTATGATATTGTGGTTGGTATATATGTCACACTTCTCACCATAGAGGTAGTGCCACAAGATTTTTCAAAGAAAAAAATAATAGTTGTTAGATCTAAATTGATTGTTGGGTAGTTATTCTAATGTATTTTTAAATGACATGAGGCATTGGCTATCACATTATAATTTTTCAAGAGTAAAAAAACCCAATCCTTTCTTGGATTCATCACTCTATATAATAAAAATTTATACACTTTTCGTAATGTGAGTACAAGTGTAGTGATCTGCATCTTCTTTAGTTCGTTTATGTTTTCCACACATTCATTCATCCAGAATTACTTTACCCCTTTCCTTGTTAACTTATTTAGTGGGTTTTACAATCCTGATAAATTTATCAAAAATGTAAATATAACCATGATAATCTATGAAAACTGCAGATTTCTATGACACTAGAGGGTCTAGGCTATTCCTCAATTGCCTTCTTTCTTGAAGGGTCCACATAAATTTCCCCACTTTTGATCACATGTCCAAAAAACCAACTGTATGCATCCAAAATTTACACATGGTGAAGTTGGCATAAAAACTATTCTTCCTTAATGTCACCAACACAAGGTTGACATGTTCTTCGTGTACCTCCTTTCTCAAGGATTAGATGATAATATCATCGATAAAAATTACCAATTTTTTTGTGGTAATGTCTAAAGACTATATTCATCATATTCACGATGATTATAGGGGCATTAGTATGTCCTAATGGAATCACAAAAAATACATATTCCAAATACTTTGTACAAAATAAAGTCTTCTGAATATCTTCCTTCTTTTCCTTTAGTTCATGAAATCCAGAACAAAGATCCACCTTTTAGAATTATTGATCTCTTCATAGGTAATTGAACAACTCATCAATCCTTGGAAGATGATACTTGTTCTTTATGGGGATCTTGTTGAGTTCTCGATAATTGATAAAAAACTACATTGTTACATCCTTCTTCTTGAGAAATAGAACTGGTGCACCCTAAGGTGATGCACTAGGATGTATGAACCCTTTGTCTAAATTCTCTTGAAGCAGCTTCTTTGACTCCACCAATTAGATAGGGGAAATCCTATAGGTACATTTTGAGATAGGAGTAGATTCAGGTATGAGATATATTGAGAACTCTACCTCATGATTGGTGAGATGTCGCGGTAAATCTTCAAAAAATAATCCTTCCCTTGATTCTTTGTCTTTGGTAGATGATGACACTGATTACACTCAAGAACTTGAGGTTTAGTGAATTGTATTGCATAATTCCCTTTCTCCATACAGTTATATCATTGGACCATGGGTGGTGCTCTCTATTCCTCCACCACAATGTCCTGCCTTCTCATGTTTTTTAGACATTCATGAGCTTGGTGGCCTTATCTCCTACACTTGAAGCATTTCCCTACCCCTTTGAGGTAGTTCCCTTTATTCTTCTTCCCACATTTTGACATGTGGGTGGTTGAGTTTTCTTTACAACTTTCTAATTAGATCCTCCATATTGAAACTCTTTCTTTCATTTCTTATCACCATATCCATGGTACCATTCTACAAACTCTATGTCCACTTTGAGATCACATCGAACATCTTCCTCGTAACTCCCAAAGTCTTGAATTGAAAGTGCCTTTTGGAGGAGTGGTTTTAAACCACTAAAGAAACTGTCAAATTTTCTATCATTATTGATGAAAAACCTGAATCATAACTTTCCCACCTTATGAAATTTTTTTCATAGGATGTGATACATTCTCCTTCCTTTTTTGAGATATATGAATTATCTCTCCATATTTTTATAAATAGTTTGAGGGATTTTTTTTTTAATAAATGTTACCTTAATGTATTCATACTACATCCCTTAAATTTCATCCCTCGACTTGGTGTTCTTAATCAAAGCCCACCATTTATCAGCCACTCTATATAAATGGTAAATTTCCATAGTCACCTTCTCTATATTAGAATAGTGAAGCACATAAAATATCTTCTCCTGGATCCCACCATTTTCTAAATTAGAAAAGGTTATAAAAAAACATAACTCAACAAGTAATGAATATATAATTTATTACTTTGTGAAATTAAGTCTAAAGGAATATGTTGTGGGATACTTATGTTTATAAATGATTTTTGGGTGATTAATTACACGTAATCTCATAATAAAGGTTTTCTCTAAGGTTTTTTAATCCTATTTCACAAATTAACCAAACCATCCTTTAATACCAACTATTGTGACCCTGGTTTTTCTTACATTACAATTAAATATTTTTAAAAACAAACAACATAAAATCATTACACAATGAGGATCCGAAGGTTTAAGTACTTGGAAAAATTAAGACCATACATAACATTTAAAAAATAAAACATAAACATTTATTTAAACCCTTCTTCTCTAGATTCATATTGGACCTTGAATTCTCATTAGTACAAGTAGTCACTTGAGGATATACCTCAAATAAGGGTGATATAAAAACATTGTAAGAGGATAGATAATAACATGAAACAATATAACATGGGGTGATCATAGTATTAACATCATCATCATAATCATGTGAGGAAGCATTAGATAAAGGCACAGATTGTGGAAATGCATAAAAATGAAACATCATGTCTTAGTTGTTAACTGCCACACATAGTTGTGAACAAATATAGAATTATGTTCAAACATATTTTACTTTTCTCATTATATAAGTAACAATACACAATGCATTAGAGTGCTATATAATTTTGGGCACACCCATCACATCATAACAGGTACATTATCATGCATTCCATTTAGAATATATGTCAATATTGAACATAAGATCAACCATGTAAGATAATGGGTTTAATTTATCAAACAATACATTAATAAACATTTGTTTCCCAAATAAAATATGTAATAACATACTTGATAAAAGAATCATAAACCTTGAGTGAAGAAGAAACAATATCTAGAAGTAAAAGGTGTTTTTTGAAAGAAGAGTTATTTCGAAAAATATTATGTTTGTCATAAACTTAAGTAAAAAATATTATATCTCTTAAAAGGTAAGATAATTATTAATAAATTATATTTAAGTAATATTCATACTAAAAATGGGGTTATATAGTAAAACACAAAGAAAGAGAGTTGGGTTTGAAAATTTCCCTTACCTTGTGTCTGGATTCTATCTTCAATTTAATGTCCTTTATAAAAAAATTAGATGGATTAATTAAAAAGTATATAACCTTCTTTACATTAATATGATTAATTATGATTTTATTAAGTTCTTTAATGGGATTTTTGAGGAGTTATAATGTTTGATTTAATTGTTCGGAAGTGTTCATTTTCATAGTTTTCAAGATAGGTTCATTTGTATATATGAATGGATATTTGTGTAAAATGTGGACAGATATCTGGAATTGTTATTATATGTTATTAATTTTATTACATGATTTTAAATGATATTATAAATAGTTTGGTTATATTCCATGAGGATAAATCATTTGATAAAAGTTAATGATGACCGTTTTAGATTAATTTTGGCGGTTTTTTTATCCGAACGAACTCGTTTAGTTTTATCATTTAGTATTATGTGTAAATGTTTGTTATAGAAAATAAAGAGGGTTGTATAATAAAAAGGAATATATTTTTTAATTTGTTAAATTATTTTATTGACATCCTTGAAGTCGCTTAAGGAAAATTAAAGTGCATCGCCCATGATGTGGGTAAATTGATACATCACGAGGGACGATTTAATTTTTTTAAAAGAAAATATAGAGGGTGGAGTTTAATGATGAATCTTACATTAACATGATATAATTACATTATATCAAACAAAATGGAGTTATAAATCCATTTTTATAAGATAAGGTGATTATAATAGAAGAAAATAAATTAAATTTAAAAGGAATTTAAAGAAAGAAGATGAATATTTTACCTCTTGGATTTATCCTCCTTGAGAACCTCCTTAGAGAAAGGGTTTTGGTATTTTGATGATAACAACAGCTCATTTACATGGGTAAGGGGATAGGGAATATTATTTAGATTAATTTAGGCATGGATTAAGGCTTGATAGGTGTGAGTAGCAGAGGGGTGAGGGGTGGTATTTTTAGCAGAGGAGAGCGGTGTTTTCTCAATATTTTAATCATTAGTTTCTTATTTTGGTTCAAGACTATGAATAGTTTGAACATTATCATAAATAATATTAAAATAATGAAGGTAAGATTGAGATAATGTTTCTTACATCATCAATGAGTCAATGAATAGGGTATTTATCTTATAATGTATATATACCGTAAATTATCGTTTTTTACTATTCATATAAAATTCATGTATTTCAAAAAATCCCAATAATTAATCCTATAAATTTTTTGATTAGTATAATTAAAAATTAAACTATTTTTTATGAAAATAATTTTCCAAATATTATTAATTTAATATTTAATTAAAATCATCATTTACTTGGAAAATACAGATTTTAAAAGTATAACTGATTTTGTAACTCTTTGAAACATTTCTTAAGGTCTCATCAAATTATCTTAAAATCACAAAAAATAAATATATTAATTTATTAATACATTTTATGAAAATAAATTTTCTTTTTAATATATAAATTAAACATAAACTTTTAATTAAATAATTATGACTTACAAAAATACCAATACTTAATTATTATTTTTTAAAACATTTATTTTTTTAGACTATGATATAATTATTTCATAATTTAAATTATAAGATTCCTAAATTTTATTTATACTTTCATGGGTGATTTCACTGTTCATTTGGATTGTTTACTATTAATAAGGGTTATATTACTATTGCTAAGGTCAAATAACTATTTCACCGGTATTAGTTTCTTAACTTCCTGAAATACTTATTATATCATTATTTATTTATTTATAAAGTTGTTATTATGGTACATAAGTGATTTTAAGTGATTTATAGTATAATAAATTAATATAAGAATGGATAAATTCTATTGATAAAATGTTGGGTTGTTACATCATCCCACTTAGTTTTCCCTACGCGAGACCCCTCTAGCTTGCCCATCCCTCACATACACGAGCCTCCTTTGAACAATCTTTCATGAAACCAATGGTGGGTAACCACTTTTATTGGGACTCCTATATGGGGGAGACCAAATAAAATCATCCCTTAAAGGTTCCAAACTCACACAACTATAGCGAAAGACACACCATTGTTTCACCCATTCGGTTATGCATTCCTTCTATTAGATGTGTCGTACACATGTCCTACCTGAAGGGTAGAGTATTGGGGGTGTGTGAAAGTATGAATCCATTAATTCACAAGGAAATCTACACTAGGATAAGTTCCAAGGAACTTTCAATATCATATAGAATGGATATGGATTTTTCATTCCCTTTTCATATCCTAGACATAAGGGTTGGGTCATTTCTTTTAATCATCATCGCAGAGACTAGGGACCTTATGTTTCATATAGCGAGGAGGGTATCATGAATTATTTTCAATTTTATGGGGATTAGTTTACTATCCTTATCTCTTCTCTAGAATGGAGATAAGGGTATCCCTCCTAGTGTAATCCCATAGACTTTCTTACTGGAGGTCACATCCTTATTCTCCTTCATCGGCACGGGTTATGAAAACGAGGGATGAGACGAGAACATCAAACCATTTTATTCATATCCTATATCCATAGCCTCCTAAAGTAGTGGAAGACTAATTTTTGGTTTTATATAAATTTCACATACTCTTTTCCTCACACTGAGGATGAATCACATGGTATTAGAGGCTAGTTATGCTCGTAAAATTCACATAATCAGATGCATGTATCAGTATAGAATATTTTTTTAGATCTTCCTCCTACCTTCCTTCAAAGGACCTCTATAGTCATGGGTCCTCAAATCCAGGTATCAATCTCACTGGGTGTCCCCTAGGTTTAATCCCAAACCAAACCTCTAAATTACCATGAGTTTGGAAACTCCTCATGGCCCTGCTTGAAAGGGCCTCCTATTGGGAATAATCCCTAACAGTGTTAACACCATCCCAAATGTCCAAATCCACTATTAAAAACTCCTTCATAGGGAATCTATAGGAAGAGGTCCTCAACCCTTTCTGAACTATGTCGACTTTGATTCCCATAGAATTGGGATCTTTAGGAATCCTCCTTGAGATATAACCCAACACCCCAAAATAAAAACTAATTCTCTCTTGGACACATTCTCAATAGGGTCATGACCAGCCTAGGAGTCCACATCCCTTACAAGTTCCTTGGTTCACTTATACATATGTCCCACACCTTCCATTGACTAGGATTATTCCACCCACATGTCCTTTTTCACATGATGTTAAACTACACAGTTTGGTCCTCATCACATGACCTTAAAAGGTATGATGTGTCCCATTAGGTGGAACATAACTACATGGGTTATGACTCCTTTTACAAGGATACTTATTAAGCCTATATCATTGGCCTAATCCTAGTAATAAAACATATTTAATCTTTATGGATGTAGATACATCCTAGACTGCCCTATTATATGGCATGAAAACCTCATCGTGATAACAACTGACGAAACAATCTCCAATTCATTCATTGTTGGAGAACCTCATATACATAAATAAATCTCCATGAATGAAGAACCTTAGATACATAAATGTTATTTTAATGTTCATATATAATAATATATTTTTATTATTTCAAGGAAAACCCAAGTTATAAATTGGAATTAATAAAGGATTCATGAATATGTATTAAATCATTAAGAGAGTCCCAGTGTAGGAAATAATTCCCCCCAAAAGAGTGTGATGAGACCAATATCCATTCCTCTCAACCTATGTGAGTTCCAAAATGTTCTAAGACCATTTATTGACAACCTCCTACCTTTGAAAAGTAAGTTCATATAACATATTGAATACTGAAACCATTGGATGTTTCTATCTCCATGAACATGACTTGTTGGAATCCATTCATAAATAGTTATTCTAGCATGGATTAATGTGAAATATTTTAACCTCAAAAATCAAAATATCAAGGGAACAAATTTCTTCATCCGAAAAAGAAACGGTGAACCTGACATGAATCCTTAACCAAGATGATGATGTTTCTAACAAATTATTCTCTTGTTTCTATAAAAATGAATGTGGGTCAAACAAGACAATCAATTGTGCATGTTTTTTTATTAAGATGTTGCTTTGATGGTGTTTCCATGTTTGTGTTTTTCTCATATATTCTAGGAACATTCATATAGATCTCACTACAATAAAAATGGTGACGTACTAGTTCATTCATATATATTATTTTTCCACTACATGAGTTGAGTACTAGACTAATCAAAAGATTCCATAAGAAAATCAGTATCTCTAACATCAGGCTTTAAATGAACTGGTTAGAGAGTACCACCTAACTAGTACCATACTGACCCTGGAGGGTTTTTGATAGGCCTAAGATCTTCTGATTCCCCACCAACTGTCCACTCAATGACATTTTAAATCCCATAATTAGATGACACAAATGGTCATATCAAACCATTTCGGGATATTATCCCAAGAACATGACAACCAGCTCATCCCTTATCTGAGGGAGGAAGACCAAGAGGCACTAATGGCCACATCCAGTAAATGCATGGGTCACTTCAATGGGGTAATTATAGATTCCATTTTACACTAATGTATTTGGATGAAATTTCCTTAGCATGATGGGGGTGTTGTCCATGAAATTCTATCCCAGGACACATAGAACCAGACATGCAAAAGAGGACACCTAGGGCAGTAACTAGGAAGTAGTGAGTAGTGATTCACCATAGTTACCAATCAATAAGTCTTCTAGTAAAATTTTGTGGAAAACCATGAGCAATAAAAAACACTTCCCCAAAACAATCAAGCTATTCAGAACAATTATAAATTATCTATAAAAGCTCTCCATTCAAATTCGGTGGGAAACTACAAGTAGACACAAATTCTTACCCGCGTCAACTATGCCTATCAACCAAATACGCTGATAATTCATGAGTAGAAACACACATTTTCCATCATTTATCAATACTATTATCCTATATTGGTAGTTGTTGGAGAAACCATCTAGAAGGTACCAACAAAAAATAATAAAAATCCATATATCTTCCCCTACACCTAAGTACAGTCAATACACACCAATAGAAAATGAAGTACATGAGTAGTCCCAAACCACTTCTCCATCTATGGAAATATAATAAATCCTTCTTCCATGCACTAATGTTACCCAGACCATCCTAAAAATGGTTAAAGGGTTGGTGTAAATTAATTCCCACTTCTTCAAAATCTTCCATAATATAATAACTATAGCAGCAGTGGAAGAGGGGCAGGTACACAATTCCATCTCATCAATTGGATTGACTCATCAACACAAAAGGAGGACCACTCCTGAGAAGACACACACCACTACTTATATCTATGAGGTTCAAGGTCCAAATTCTCCCACGATATATGGTCAACCATATTAGGACCATACCCCCATTCCAACTGGAGGTAATCAACTTATATCAATGACCACTCCACAACAAGAAAAAAACCTGCCAAAATTCTTTAATCTTGTTTGATAATTCCAAATATATACAGGAGATAATCAAACAAGGTTTTTTAGATAAAAACCATTATCCATAAAAATTATCCCCAGTCATCTACTGTAATACATCCAAAAATAATACTTACCAATGATGACTGGAAAATAAAGATCTGATCTATGATCCTATTCTAATTAACAATATAATTCTTGAATCCTTTAAATGTTTATCTATGGAATATTAATATTATAATATTCTATTACTAAATTATGGATATATTAGAAACAATTTTAAAGGTCCTCCCCATACATCTTACCAGGAAGTCTTACTTAATGTCCAGAATATGATCAATTATGAGATCACATCTCCTAATAGAACTACATAATCCCTTAGTGTGTCTAGAAGATAAAACAATAAGAAATTACTCCCCAATATATCATCCACCCTAAAGGTAATCCCTTGGGTATTTGTTTTAGTAACTCTCCTAGTACTCTATGATGGTATTCCTCCACATAATAATATTTCAATTCATCAAGGATTTCCTTCGATTACTGATTATATGATGATAAATCCATCATATCACGAGGCACTTTGTAAAATGAGTCATGTCATGATTCATGCCTCATCATTGATAAGTGACATCCTTTCTCATCCATAAAATATCCCAAGGTGATGGTCACTCTATAAACCACCCATGGATCATCTTCCTTCCAACATGATAGAGGAAGTCCCTACCAATATTTCTATTTATAATAAATTGGTTGGTAAGAATCCACATTGGTTGGACTAGGTTGACTAGTCTCTGGTGAAAGATGAAGATGGAATGTTTAATATGAGGATAATATTGTCTAAAGGTGACATACGAGTCTTGTTTTGGACTTCATTCACTACCTAGTACAGTATTCTAGAGGCATTGTCATAATATTGTGTTCATTACATCCACCTCAATATATGAAACTCTATCCATCACATAAGATAAAAAATTATTACCTTACCACAAATTCCAATGACATGTTAAGTTAATAGAAGAGATGCACCACCAAAATGACTTAGATGATATCCCGCCTACATGACATCCATGGTTGGGGAAATAGAAAGAATCCCTTCAGCACACATGTCTTGATGCATTATAAAATTTCACTAGATGATTGAAGATGCCCCATCTATAATTCATATAAGAGAATGAGGTGAACATGGATCAGTTCATTTCATTCCACTCCCCAATCAAAAAATCCCCTAAAAGGTGACATTATGAATTGTGGTATCCTTACGTCGGCTTCATGAATGGGGTTCTATTCATAAAATATTGTATGCTCCGTATTCCCTAGACTTGACTGACTCCAGAAAATTTCAAAAAATAATAGAGAAAACCATAAAAAAACCCCTACGTTAATAATATGAGAACATTTAGAAATCCTCTCACAAAAGGGAGGCCAATCTGAAGAATTTCCAAAGTCTTTAGATGTAGGTAGCTCAGGTCCAAACTATACAATGGACCCATATCAAATTTGAATAATTCATTTTGAAATTAAGAAAGAATACACGATAGTAGTAGCCATGGAAATCTAAGAGAAACCCTAGCCCACAAGGATATGAGATTTTTTAACAAAACCTTCAAGGTTAGAAAAACATGCTCAAAATATTGTGGAAATAGAATGGGAATAATCCTATCCATAAGGGTTGTTGTATTTCTTACCCAAATATCCTCCTCTTAAAAAAAATCAGTCTTATCTAAACTAGGGTAAATGCCACAAAATGGATCTTCCCAATTCATCCCATAATGTGATATGGTGTCTCCTCTTAGAAAATTAATTAGAAAATTGTTCATATAATCCCTTCTAGTCATTTTATTCCAAATAGTTACAAGTGCACCAGCGGAGGATAAGACGAGGCCTAATGGAGGGTAAAAATGAAGGAAATATTTTAATGAGGATGATGAAATGTTTTAAATGTTTTATGAATTAGTGAACATCATTAACACCACCATTTCATATGATATAGAACACAAGTCCAATATAGAGGAGCAAGAGAAGGAAGATTTAGTCCATAATTTTCTCCACACATAAACGGTTGAAGGAGGTGTGTGCACCTAGAACTAGATGTTTTCTTTGAATATAGAGATTCCGTAAACCATGCCATTACAACATCCTAAATGATCATCTACCAAAGAAAATGGTAAAGGAACGGTTTTTCCTAACCCACCTATTGAAGAGGTATAACCCCGCATACTCTATGAAATATTCACTAAGTAGGAGGAAGAGATGAAAGAGTTGATAAAACTCAAAACAGAATTACTCTGAGAAAAATTTACTATCAGATATATTCTATATGAAGAACCTCAAATCACACTCCCAACTGGTGTACCCCAACAAAGAGGGTTCACCCTAGAAATTGAAGTGAAACCAGAACATTTGATCAATGCATGGGACCAAAAACCAATATATTTGAGCCTGGTGGAAATGAAATATAAGGTGTTCCCACCCTTAGGAACACAAAAAAGGCTAGGTAAGACACATCCTCATCAACCAGACTTTTCATGTTAGACACTAAGGGTACAAATAGAGCCACCAAAAATGACTCTACTTGTTGCTACCCCTGATCAGGACCCTATTTAACCAAACATCCCTCAAGGGATCATAGATAATATTGAGTCATTGACAAAAAAATTGGTAGCTATAGAAGAATGGATTAAACAAGTGTATTTAGAAATGAGGCATGACCCAAAATGGGTGGTTCTGACCCCTCCCCTTCCAAAATTCGGAAGCCCTATGTTTCAAATTTTTAATGGTTTAGGGGATCCAAAGTGGAATTTGACACATTTTGTGTCTAGTTGTGACCCCATGATGAAGACCATTACACAATAATAGTTATTGAAACTCATATTCTTCAAATAAAAACTACAATTGATATCCTATCTATGGTATACCATTGTATTGGCTATATCAACCGTGGGATGGAAAGATCTCTATCACTAGTATCTTTTTCAATTCAACTCCATGTTGTATATGATAACAGTCATCAACCTCCATAACTACAAACAATGACAGTATTAGAGGGTCTCATATTTGTTTTCTTGATGGAAAGGGTATACCAAATCTCTTAACCTAAAATTTTCCTAAGAGTATTTTTTATCCATTGGTATAGAAAATCACTATAATGAGCAGTACACACAATTCATACTAATGAAATATATAGAATGGTATTGGGATCCCTCCAGAGTTTCTAAAAAATATAATATTTCATCATAAGAACTAAGGCCAAGTCTTAATTAATTTTATTTTCTTAGGGGAAGAGAATACGGAAAGTAGAGAAACCATCAGTTATAATTAATCCATCCTTTGCACTAGCTCTAACTCAAAACCCCCTCCATATCATGTGATACCCCTTATTGAGTGTTAGAATCAACACCAACCATGTCAGGATGTGAAAAGGGAGTAGAGGTGGAACCAGTTTGAGGAGATAGAGAAAAAGTTTTATTTATTCCAAGATGACCAAGCCCCTAGCTACATCATCATGGCCTTGGAAAAATAATTTCTTATGTTCCCAAATCCGAAGAGGACTGATCAAGATGATCTTTAATATATCACAAACAATTTACCATTCCACTCAACATTGGCGAAAACTATCTAGAAATGTTTTTCCTCCAATACATCCTACAAAAGTAAAGCTAGGAAATCCGCAAACAAATGTATTGTGTGTTTATACCACCAATATAGAGGAAGAGGGTGAATGGTAAGAAGTTACTTGAAAATGTACAAAGAATTTCAGTGACTTTATGGTAATAAATATGATAAAATGAAATAATAATTTCCTCTAAACATATTTGAAGAAACCAATTATTCCTGCAGCCACTTTTGATGTGGAAAAACTAACTCCATCGGCACTACAATCCTCCAATATCCGGTCTTCAAAAAAATAACATGGTCAGAAGAGTGGGAAGAACACAAAGGAAGATGAACCTATAAAAAGGAAAACAATTTGTATTTGACTCTATTAAACATCATTAAT
This sequence comes from Viscum album, assembly GCA_963277665.1. Lineage (NCBI taxonomy): Eukaryota > Viridiplantae > Streptophyta > Magnoliopsida > Santalales > Viscaceae > Viscum > Viscum album. The sequence goes on from OY728135.1 coordinate 1,474,944,173, forward strand.
TTTTCCCCAAAAGCACGTGTACTACCCATCCAAATGGTACAATAAGATTTTCCCTGCGAGATGAAATCCTCATCAGAAGAAGAGTTGATCCTCAATACTGTTAATGCCATTAACCTAATAAATCCCTTATTCAATGGTGAATAAATCCTTGATCATGATTTATATTCATATGATTGGGAGTTATGTGTATAATCCATAGTGGTTGAGGATATATAGGAAGATTCAATAAAAAAAAAGTCAATACCCCAACCATTTCCCCGTTCGGACCATAGATGCTACCAAAACTAGTGGGAGAGCCCTCCAGAATGTCTAGAGGGAATAGGAAAACTCCTCCAAAAGTGTCGAGAGTTTACCTTTCCTAATCATCAGGTAATATTAACTAAATGGAATGTTGCTACCAAATCTTCCCCAGTGTGCAGGTAGACCTAGTCAACCTAACCCACCATGGACAAGAGTGCCTTCAATTCCTATTATATAGGCCAATTTTTCAACATCAAGAAATTGAGTTCCAAAAGTGACTATAAAAGAGAATAATCATATTTTTAATCAAATAAATCTATCCTAGGAGTATGAAATTTTAATTCAGTTTCCCATAGTTTTAGCCATGTTTTCAATCATGAATTCAATAAGTATGTCAAAAGTCCTCCACAAAGCATTCATAGAGGATTTTTTCAAGCCCAAATTAATTTGAAGTTGAAGTCATTGTTGATGAAATATATCATATAGAGATTTATTTAACTTAATTCTACATGATCATCTCTTTTATAGGTCAGGAAAAATATTCAATTAAACTGGCACATGTCCGAACATTGTATGTGTCTGGAAGGATAAATGACACTACTATTCAATGGTTGTTCATTGAAAATAGCTATGGAGTTGACCTCATTCTAGTATGTACACTTCAATATCTAGAATATAGTTATGACCACTTTTACACTTCTACTATGATGCTACAAGGTTACAATAAGAGTGATAAAAGGCCTCTTGGAAGAATCAATCTTAAGGGCCAGTTTAGGGACCTTATATCCAACTCAAATTTTCTGGTTTTCTAGAAATATATGGCTTCCAACATCTTATTGTGAAGGCCTTGGTTACATAAATATGCATAAAATTCCTCATCATACCATCAATTCCTCAAATACTCCATCAATGGTCAAGTTGGGATTTTTTATGGTGATAAATCCCCATTCGAATCATGTGAATATTTGTACATTAATACATGATACTACTATAGGGAAAGAAAATGACCCATAACTAATGGTGGTGCTCAATTTACAACCACTAATGATGTATAAATTACCACATCCAATACCATAAAGTAGATAGTTAATGACCATGTGTTTCCTATCCATCATATCAAAGGCATGTCCTATTTCTAGGGGATTATTCAACAACCTTTGTGATATCTTTCATGACAATTGACCATGATAGTGATGAAAAGGTCACTAACTATCCAAGAAGTGGTAAAATCTTGGATGAAAAATTTTATCATTCTATTCCTTGGTCTTTAATGGATCTATGCCTCATCAGCATAGTCATAAGATATTTTTATGTCAGTAAGAGAGGATAAAGATACTCCTACATCCCTTACTCTATCCCATATAGAGAATAAAAGAGACCCCACATCGTCCTCTGGTTTAGAGGAGGCCACTTCATCTTCTAAATGTCACAATTTAAACTCCCTTAATAACTCTGTAGGACTTCCATCATGAACTACTTACCCTCAATGTAAGGAAAAATAAAAAGGGGATGAAGGTCAAGAAGATGAGGACCTCATGGATGCCCCTCTAGCATTCAAGGAAGGTGTCTATACCAACATTTATGAATGCAGAGAAATAAATCCAGGTACAAAAGAGGTCCCACGACCCACTTTGACTAGTGTGTCCATGTATTTCGAATAAAAAAAAGGTATATACCACATTTCTAAAGAAACATAAGGATTGTTCTTATGTAATTATATGGAAATTTTGTGCCTCGATCTTAAGGTGGCCACTCGCCACCTAAGATTTACAAAAAACCAACAGACATAGAAACAGGAAGCCATAAGTACACTCCCAACTCACACCGCTAAAATTGAGGTTGAAGTTGATATGTTTATTATGGATAATTTCATTCAAAAAATCTATTATCTTACATGGCTAGACAAAATTGTCCTAGTCTAAAACAATAATAGACAAATCAGGGTTTGCATCTACTTCAAAGATCTCAACTAGTGCTGTCTAAAATATGATTTTGAATTCTCAATCACAGAGCTACCTATTGATTAAATGGCCATGTATCAATCCCTCTACATCATGGATATATATTCAAGATATAATAAAATTTGAATTTCTAAAGAATATTAAGAATCCACAACTTGTAGGGCCACTTGAGGATTATTTTTATATCAGGAAATTCTATTTGGCTTGATGAATTCTAGTGCAACACAGCAATGTGTCAGGCATCACATCATCAAACCATTCTTAGGAAGGTTTATTGAATACTTCATAAAAAACTTGGTGGTTGTGCCTCAATGTGTTTTTGACCACCTGAATGATATTGAGACTATCTTAAACAAACTATGATAACACATCCTAAATAGGAACCCCTTGAAATGTGCTTTTGGGGTTACCTTAGGGAAATTTCTCGGCTTCATCATACATCATGGTTCTATTTAAACCTACCCTAATAAAAAAAAGGTAATACAAAATATTTCACCAAGTCAGATCCTAAAATAGTTAGGTTCATATAGGGGAACATTTAATACATTTTGTACATTATAGAAAACCTCATGGTAAAGTGTTGGCCCTTCCCTAAGTTTATAAAAAAGGTGGTTACATATCAGTGGAATGATAATAAGAAGGAATCATTTTGAAACCTCAATAAATATCTCATAAATCCACCAATGTTGATTCCACCTATTGAGGGTAATATTATCATTATAGAAATCATATACTTGAACAAGAACTGGGTTCATTCCCCACACAAAAGAATGATGATAGTAATAAAAACAATTGTTATTATCTGATTCAAACCATGATCGACACTGAGACTCTTTATTCATATATTGATAATAGATTCCTGGATTTGATCATTGTGGTGCAGAAATAGAGGAACTACCTACAGTACCATGAGGTCCATTTGGTATCTTGTAACTAAATCCACAAATATATCCTCAATAATCCTATACTGGTTGTATATTTTGAATAGTGAGAGGTTTTTTTAAAAGAGTTTGACATTCAATTCATTCCTCTGAAATCTCCACAAGGTGTTGATTTGGAATATTTACTCACATAACATTAATTTACAGAAACAATGTCATTGACCACTTAATTTCCCAATGATGAGATCTTCACAATTCAAAAGAGTCCCAAGGTTAAGGTTATTTATTTTGACTATGCTTCCATAAGAACAATAGAGAATAAAATGGAAGACTTCAAGATCAATAAGGACAAGTTGGGATTCATGATCATTTATCCAGTAAAGGTATTATTTTCTCAATCCTTGCCATTTTTAGTAGTTTATACAAACAATGAGCCATAATATCGGTCCTTCATTGATGGAATAGAAATGACCTTTCACATTCTAGTAGAAAATGTGAAGGTGAAGGGTGATTCAGTTCTGGTAATCAATTAGATCAAAATTGATTACTGTATAAGAAAATAAGAGTTAATTTCCCTACTTGACTATGTTTGGTGGATAATGGAAGAGTTCCCATTAGATCCGAAATTAAATCACATCTCATGATTTAATAATTCCTAAACCAATGAATTGGAAAATTAATTCATATATTTTCCTAATAAAGCCTGGGATCAGACAGTCATCAGTATTCCACACCACGGAATGGTCTCTCATTTCATTCATGTCAGCTTGTATGAGGTAAATGGGGTCAATATCGTCCCTAAACCAGATGTTTCTATAACCATTTGGATGATAACCATTTTTGAATAGATCAAAAACAAATTAATCTTTTCTGAAATATCTAGTAAATATAGAATCTGATAAAGAGAAACCAACTTTACTCTATATGATGGTCCAAATCCCCAAAAAGTCCTCTATATGTGAGGATATGGAGGAGTCATTATAAAATGAATCAATGTAGAAGAGACAACTTCCATCATGAAAGAAGTATATATATGATGCTTTGGTGCCCACCAGTCAGGGTTTAATATATCTAATCAGATCCAATGGCTTCGGTACTTCTGACCTTCAATGACACAATATAAAACAATGTGCACCTTGATGTTTCATTCCTTCCTAGTTCATTCCAACCTCATCCATCACCCCCTATTGTTAATACACATATACAAATATTTATATCCATTTTCCATATTGGGATATGATGTAGTGGGGTCGTATACTTAAAATTCATCCAATCCATTTAAATACATCCTCACTGTTATCGACTTCTTCTCCAAATGGGATGAAATAATGTCCCTAAAATAATTCAGGGCCAAAATAATTTTCATCTTTATAAAATCCGACATCATTTCCAGATTTGGTGTCCCTCATACAAACTAATGGACTTAGGTAACATTTTTTGTTCCACTGAATTTGAGAGGCTATATCATGAGTATAATATCAAATCCAACCATTCAACTCACTATAATGCGGTGGCTAATTGATATATTGAGGCTTTAAAGAATATCTTATAAAATAAACTCCAGAATATGCTGGATAATGAAAAAAAATCTTAGCATGATATGGTTTTTCATTCCTTGTGGGCCTACCTGACAACGACTTGTACTTCTACACAGGTGACCCCATATTCACTTGTATATGGGAAAGAAGTAATACTTCCCATTGAGATCCAACATCCCACACTAATCATTGAAATATTTGATCATTTATCCATATATTATCAATAATAGAAATATATGGTTTAATTTTAATGAATTGATGATAAAACACTTCATAACATACATCACATGGAGGTCCATAAAAATTGTAGATCATGGTCTTTTAACAGGAAAGTCTTCCTTGACTCGTTCCTCCAAGGGGAGTTGGTACTATTTCTCAAAACCCTAATGATACAAGGGAAGAAACCTCTAAAACTTGAACCAAAATGGGAGGGACCATATTCTATACATAGGTTCCACTCTAATAAAGCTTATTCTCAAATCTCGATGGATGGAGATCTCATTACATCACCAACCATGTGAAATTTCTCAAGAAATACTCTTTAGGATAAATAAATTACGTTGTCCATGGTGAAAGATGAAAAACTGCATGACACCAATGTCCTCATCATATGATGTTAAAGCACATGGCACCATAGTCTGATCTGTTTGACTTTAACTACATAGCCTAACATCCTAGTCACAAGATGTAAAATTTCAGGATAATTTCTTCACTAAATGATGTAAAACATCATGGTTTATAACCTTGTTTGATGACATAAAAATATGTAACATATCAATCTATTCTTAAGATAATCATAATCTTTAGTGTTGTTCTCCCACCACACCTTTGTTCTAAGAACTACATGTATCCTGATTCCTGCCAGCATGGGATACATAGTGATGCATAGATATAGAATCCTAGGTCCATAAACTTCATAAAAATTCCCCATACTTGTGTAAGGGTCATACCCACATAGGGATCCTTGTAAGAACTATGTGTTCTAAGATTCTCTACTAAAATGGGATAAATAGTGACACCCATGACCTATGCCCAGGGTCAAACCATAATGTGATAATATATTCCCCCTCTCCTATTGAAAAATAGAGATCTATATAGGAGACTTCATTCTCCATGGGAAATGTCGGTGAAAATAATTTCTTTGTGCCTGGACACATTCCTTCCGCACATCATGCTCATTTTTTTAGGAAATTCTAAATCTTTAGGAGCTTTCCTTGACCATTAGTGATGGGATATAGGATTCCTAAGGTAAACTTTTTTTGAATATGTAGTAATACTCCCTAGTTAGATTTTCATGAGTCTCCCACAAAAAGGGACTTTCAACTAGATCCACATTCTCCCTTAGGAGATTCCTATTATATCTTCATAATGATCAGAAACACAAATCTGGGAAAGCAATATTTGAAAATTATTTTACATTCATTCCTTTTTTTCCAATACTACTTCTCTGGATCTAAGAACCCCCATGACCATGGATTACAATTTTTAACTACATATTTGAATCATATCAAAGAATCCTTAGACTAGTAATCCTTATATCACTAACCAATTCTATGACATATGGTAATATTCGTATGTCCAAAAAAATCAAGATACTAGGTAATCCTATTCACATGATGTTAAACTGTTCGACAAAATATCCATCACATAACAATAAAATTTAGTCTTACCATGCATAAAAATCATATGATGCCCTAGGAAATTAGATTATAAAGCCTCATATAAAAAATATGGGATTCCACTCATGATATGATTTCCTGGTTACTTGAACATAATCATTAAGGCTTCATGACTTCTTTTTGACATTGGTTAACCTTCATCATTATCACATGACACTATACTTCATGGTTAAAATCCCTCTTATTTGGTGTCATAATTCAATAACTACACATGGAATGATTCTTTCCTTTATAAGATATGCAGTGACACCTAGATCTCCTATCTTGGTTTCAACCACAATATTTATTTTTTTCACATAGATTCACCTTCATCCTTTCCATATGATGTTAAACTACATGGTATATGTCCTTATATCATAAAATTAAATTGGATGGTCGATATATCTTTCATGAATTAAATTTTATAACAATGTATGGATTAATTCAAATTCCCATGAGATATGAAGCAATGTACGGATCATGCATCATGGTCAAGTGGCCACAAAATAAAAATTTCCTTGTCCTCCATTTTTATATCTTTTGTGGGGTAATATAAACTTTTACAATACTTGTTTCTCACATTGAGCATATAACGTGTGGGATTAAGAGTTTTCGGTAAAGGATTTTCTATATAATCAATGAATGATATTTCACATTAGGGTTATTATGGTCCTGGTGGTACGACATTAAAAGGAACACCAAAAGTCCCTACCTCATGATGTCAAACTACATAGTTTAAATATCTTTCAAGACGTAAATTAAAGATCTATGTGTGTATTTATTCTCTTTTTGACAAGATACGTAGTGATTCCTAGATCCTACATCGTGGTTCATCTAAAATATATGTAAATTCCCCCACTTATCCTAGGTATGATCCAAATTCTCATGGGAGGGTTTGGTATGGGTTATCACCCAACTTGTGATCTATATTCATAAAAATGCCCCTTCTCCACAAAATAATTCATTCATTGTGGGGAATATCTCAAAAAACTACATGTGGCTTGATTCTAACATTTACGGGATACGTAGTGACACCTAGATCTTATGTATTACACAAAAAAATAATAGGAAAAACCCCTTTCCTACATATGGGACAGACCTATGTAGAAAAGCATCACTCCCCATTCTTAGTTAATTTGGATATAAAATGCTCCTTCCATATTTTGAAACTTTCCTTCCATAAAAAAACTCTATATCTAGGATAATCTGAATCTCTATAATCTTTCCCCAACCATCGGCAGTGGAATGTTAGATTTCTAAGGATTACTTTGTATTGATGTGTAATAATACTACCCAGTTGTCTTTTTATTTCTCATCCAACAAAATTATTGTTCAGTAATATGATGACAATGTTTGACTATGGTTTGATTCACTCTAGTCTGGTTTATCATGAGTTACCCAAAAAAATGGATTTTGAACTAGAGGCGCATTCATCCTTAGGAGAGATATCTTATATCTTTTTAATCCCTAATGATTTATTCATCCCATATCACACATTGGATATGGAAACCCCCATATTGTGGCTTATAACCTCCCCCCCATTCATACCATAAAAAAATGGAACATTCTTTGATAGGTTATGGTGAAAGGTAAAATCACTAATCTTTTGGTCCAAGATAAATGACCCTAAACCATATCCCTCAACATCGCTATTGTATGATGTTAAACTACATGGTCCATATATTTGTCTCATTAATAAACTACACAATTCCTCAACCCTTGTTATGGAGGAGCCTTTCCTATTGATATTTGTCACTCATAGCATCACCCAAAATAACTACACAAAACTTGATGTGCATTCCATCAACACATGTGGTGAATCATAAATCCTCTATTCTAGGCCCAGCTAACACAGCGTCTAAAGTATTTATGTTCCTCCATTCATAGACACAACCCTAATCTAGATGGGAGGTTTGGTACTTCTCTCAAGACCCCTCTATTTCAATCCTATGATCAAAACAGAATTACACCTCCTTTATACAAATAAATCTTTGTGTACAATTTATTTCCCTATACATTACCAATGCTAATATAGATTATCCATTCATCCTCAAACACACCCCCTTCATAGATCACCATCCATGGTATCAAAAATTCAGGATCCTTATAAACTCTTTGACCATACATAATAGAATTTCAGTTTCTTAAGATCCCCTATTTTATTATGAATTGATACTCCCAGGTTTGTCTTTGAATAATCCACCCACAAAAGATCATTTTAACTAAAAGAACATTACATCCTTGGAGATACCTCTTTTATATTCATAAGATCCTAATGAAATCCTCATACCATAAACCATATTATAAAAATGGTGTATGGTCATTAATTGTATACATGTCTCACAACATGTTTTAGATTTAGAAATTAGTAAATCATAAATCAAAATTCCCCTTTGGGTATCTAATGAATATTTGACAATTATCATCTATTAATCCCTTCCTAAGTCATCATTATATAACTCTTGGTCAATGATTTTCAACCTAAAACACTAGTCACACCAGTCTAGATTGAAATACATTAAACCAACTACAAATAGAGACACAATACTAACTTAGTGGAAACCCCACAAAAGGGAACCCTGGTTAAAATTAAGGTCTCAGATCAATACATGTTGACTATGTATGGTTTAGGAAAGTAATTGAGTAATGAAAAGAACAAAGAATAAAAAAATTGTATAGAAACCCAAAAAAGGAGGCCTAATAAAAAAACAAGGTCTCACTCACTAAGTCTTCTTTACATTTAACATAAGTAATAAATTCAGGTGATCAAACAAAAGAAAAAAAGTTTGTAGGGTATGTTATATGAACCTATAATCTAACAAAATATCCTCCCTAGGTCAGGATAATTAGGAAAAAAATTGATCACACTTATTAGTATCTTTGTAATTGTATAATTTTTACAAAATTAAATTCAATCAAATAAGTCATTTTTAGTATTGTATTGTGATTACAATGAGGATTAAAACACAGAAACATATAATTAAAGAATAAAATAATTCATTGTTTTTATGTTTTTAAAATTAAGAGGAGCTTCCACATTTTGGAGTCTCTATGGTGATTTTTATAGGTGTTCCTCAACATATTCCTTGAATTGTTGGACTATGGATCAAGAATACCCCACACCTTACTATAACCCAACCAGTTTCATGGTGATGTCCTCTCTAGCTTGATAGAGTTTCCCCTTCTTTTCAATTTGAGAGTCCTTACCTTGTCTCGATACCCTCTTCATGGAATGGTGGATTTCTAAAATCTCTTAATTTATGAAATTTATTTAATATTATAGGGATAAAATTTGAAGATATTTCTTGTCAAGATGACATAAATACTCCTCCATCTCATTGGAATGGATGAGATCTTCCTGTGATACAACATCTTAGAGATCTACATACTCACCATCCAATTTTTCCTTATCCTAATGCAAAAATTTTTCCTCTTCTTGTTGCTGAATGATTTACTACACGTTATGGTGGATCATGTGTAAATCAAACATTCCATACCCTAGAAAGTAAAAAATGGTTAGGGGTTGATGAAGACACAATGAAAGGTATTCAATATGAATCTTTAAGACTATCTTCCTGATGTCTCAAATATGATATGGCATGTAGTGAGAAGAGTAACATATGTCTCCAAGTATAGCTCAAAATAGATTTTAGGGGAGAGATTTATTTTGGGATTAACACGCTCAAAGAGGCACCCTCATGCACTCCCCTCTAAATCTGTATTGACCTCTCGTTTTACTGTTAGATAAGATGGCCCGGAAGCTTCTCTCTTTGTAAAGACCCGGAAATTTCAAGGAAATTTTTTTCTTAATTTTCTTTGGAATTTTACAAGAACACAGTTTCTGACAGCGCCTGATTCCGAGGCCAAGTGTTCCCAGAATCAATTTCTGAAGTTTGGCTCGGGTACGTTCAGTGAACGAACGAGCGGGAATTTCTAACTTTTGAACCGGTGCCCGGAATCAAATTCTGAGGGCACCGATGGAACCGTAGCACCGGTTTTTGCTTAGGAATGCCTTTCCTGGAGTTGCGTTTGCTTGGGAGAAGTTGTTTAATAAGGTTGTGGTTTAAGTGTAAAGAAAAATAAAATTTGTGTTACAAATTTTATTTATCTTCTTAAGTGGTTATATCCTAAGTGTGGAAGTTGGGGTGGAATCACAAGTTCCTAACTAACCAAGTGAGGATTAAGGTGAGGTGGGGCCCACACGAGCCCCAACCCTTCACCTTCCCCTTAACTCTCTTCTACCCCCCTTTAAACTCCCTTGCACTTAATGTGCCAAAACCCCTCAAATTCCTAACTCCTTATCTCCCTTGAACCCCCCCCCCCCCAATTAAATGTGACTCTTCACTTCCACCTTCATAAATTTTGGAGCCTCTCCACCCATTAATGAAGGATGTAACTTAATGAATTTGAATTATTTTGAATTCATTAAGCTAACACTATAATAAGGTGTGTTGTTTTGTTGTTTGGGGTTGGCTAAATCTTTGTGATAGAGTCATGGAAGGATTGAAGAGAATTCCACCCTCGACAAAGAACACGAAGGACATCTCCAAACATGGAACAACGTCTTCTCGACGAAGAATGCCTTTTCCAAAGAAGAACGTGAAGTTTCCAACGTCGATCCCTTCTTGGATGCCTCCTTCCCAGTCCTTCCGGAATAAAGAAGGGAGCGCCTTTCACGAAGAACGCCGACGTCGTCAACGGCTTCTCTTTTCCGATGTCGACGAATCGCCGCCGCCTTTCCGCGACTTCGTCAACACATAACGAAAAACGAGGTAGGGGTTTGTTGTTGATTTATTTAATTATTTTCCGTTCTTGGTTCTAGCATGACAAACTTGAGTATGAACGTTTAAGTGTTATCGTCTAACGAGAGGGGGACCGGACCGCACAAACACGGCCGAAACCCCCTCCTTTGTTCTTGAATGTTTCTTGCAGATGAAACGAGATAGCGTGGTGCCGTCGCACCACGCGGGAATCACACGGAAATTATTGCGCGGCGCCGTCGCGCGGCGCCGTGGAAAGAATTATCATGAACACGACGCCGTCGCGCCGCGTCGAAGGAAACCGAAGACGCCGCGGCCGGAGCGGGGTCGCGGCGGAGGGGCGCGGTGTCGTCGCACCGCGCCGGATGATGAAGGCCGCAGCCGGTTCCGGGCCGCGGCGGATCGTGATGAACAGCGGCCAGTCGGGCCGCCGGTGCCGGAAGACGGAAGAGGACCGGCCCTTGCCGGTCCTGTTGACAAGAAGTCGGCCGGCCAGGTCGGGCCGGCCGGGTTGGTGGAAACCGGGGGAATTTAATTCCCCCTGGCAGTTATTTGGCCCCGCATTATGAGGGGGGCCGGTTTCACAAAGGGGGGGCAGGCGACCCCCCGTTTCCAGCAAGCTCGGCCTTCGGCCAAGCTGGCAGCGCGCCCAGCGCGCTGCCTTGCGCCGAACCGGCGCACCTGGCCGGTTCGCCGCGCCGGGCCACGCCGGGCCGGGCCGGGCCGCGCCGCGCCGCGCCGCGCCGCGCCGGGCCGGGTCGACCCCGTTCGGGGCGGGTCGACCCGGTTCGGGCCATCCGGGGGGTCTCGGGCTGGGACGACCCGGGCCCAAAACCCCCGTTACCGAGCGGTTTGGTCAAATGCTCGTATCTTGGGCTACGGGCCTCCAAACGACTCGTCATCAGCGGCAACGCGATCCTTGGATCGAGACGGTCGTTTCTGTATACTATACTCAAGGTGCACCTTCCTTTTCGGAAGCCTACGTGGTTAAAACTCCGTAGTTAAGCGTGCTTGGCCTAGAGTAGTGATCAGGATGGGTGACCTCCTGGGAAGTTTCCCAGGGTGGGTGTGAGACGGAAAGACCAATAAATAACAGACCATGCATCCGATTGACGCACCGTCTGTTTCGTTGAATTCCTCTAAGTGAGATGGATCTTTCGGCTTACTCCGCTCGAGGTTTGGATGCCGACGGAGTGTGGTCGGGTTGGATCGCACCGAAATCCAACCGGGCCCCTGGAACGAAAAAGCCAATAACTCTCAGACCGGGCGTCCGATTGACGCGCCGTCTGTTGCGTTGAGTTCCTGTTGACGATACGAAACTTTTGGCATCCTCCGCCCGAGTTTTGGATGCAGATGGATAGTGGCCAGGTTGGATCGCACCGACATCCAACCGGGCCCCTAGAACGGAAAAGCTGATATCTTTCTGACCGAACGTCCGTTTGACGAATCGTCAGCGGCGTTGGTGATCGCATTGAGAAACGGTACCTATGAGTTTACCCTATGAGAGTTCGGGGTACAGTTGAGATACGGCCGGGTTTGGTTCGCTCACGAAACCAACCGGGCCCCTGGGACGAAAAGGCTAATAACTCACAGACCGGGCGTCTGATTGACGCGCCGTCTGTTGCGTTGAGACCCCTATGACATGGCGGTCCTTTGCGATACTTCTTCGTGGGACTTTGAGATACTTGGAGTATCGACCTGTAGCTCGTGGAGCGGACCCTCCCAGTGACGAGCGTGCGGAGTACGGAGACCGTGTAGCTGGCTGAGACCCGACGACTGCTGATCGAACGACTCAGTGTGTTACAGAGGTGCGCTTGGTTGTAGCAGCACATGGGAGCGCTTGGTTGTAGCGGCAGACCCACGACAGAGTTGCGCTTGGTTGTAGCGGCACATGGGAGCTCTTGGTTGTAGCGGCAGACCCACGACAGAGGTGCGCTTAGTTGTAGCGGCACATGGGAGCGCTTGGTTGTAGCGGCAGACCCACGACAGAGGTGCGCTTGGTTGTAGTGGCACATGGGAGCGCTTGGTTGTAGCGGCAGACCCACGACAGAGGTGCGCTTGGTTGTAGCGGCACATGGAAGCGCTTGGTTGTAGCAACTGGCCCGCAGTACTCGATGGGTGGAGTTCTTCAGCAGTCTTAGGTTTGTGAGCAGTACCTCGGAGTCGTGACAGGACCACTGTACACTCCAGAGACGGAGCTCTTCAGCAGTTACGGTTTCAATAATGAAAATCCTGGTTTGAGCTGAGACTTTTGACCTTGTGTTTACCTCATGATTGAGATGGGTCACTTGCTAACTTTGGTATATGTATGGGCATATACCCAGGTAGTGGTTATCCGTTGATTTCACAATCCTTGTGTTTACCACATGATTGAGATGAGTCACTTGATAACTTTGGTATATGTATGGGCATATACCCGGGTAGTGGTTATCCGTTGATTTCACAATCCTTGTGTTTCCTCATGATTGAGATGGGTTACTTGATAACTTAGATATATGTATGGGAATATACCTAAGTAGAGGTTATCTGTTGAGATATTCTTTGTGGTTATCCTTGTTGGTTTAGTGATACCTTGAGGGTCTCGGGGTCCCTACTGAGTATCGTTATACTCACCCCTGCACGGGCTATGCCCGCACCTCGTTGTGTTGGTTACAGACGACGGGCAGTGCTGACAGAGGCTGAGTGTTCGAGGACTGGACGGTACCTGGAGGTGGACTATACGAAGAGATGGTACCCGGAGGAGGACCTCACGACGAGACGGTACCCAGAGGTGGACGTGATGACGAGGCGGTACCCGGAGGGGGACCACTGGGCGAGACATACTCGGAGTGGACGGCGGGACCTGAGGAGCAGAGGAGCTATATTTACCCACCCTTCAGGTGGGATTTCCAGTGGACAGCTCGGCGTAGCAGCTTTACTTTTCAGTTTCTGTTTTCCCTTTCGAGTTGTACTTTACAGTTGGGCTTGTATTTCCGGCCCCTTTTTACTTTCCGCACTTGCTGTTGTACTCAGTTTTTACTTAGTGTTTACTTCTTCCTCTTGTACTCTGTGGTGCTTGTTTTCTTTTATAAAGGCAATGCCTTCCCAGTTATCGGGATTTTGCGCCTTTGGTGCTAGTCGCCAGCCCCTGGCCTATGGAAGGCGGGCTTGGGGTAGTCACGGCACATGCCCCGAGGACGGGTCGTGACAAATTGGTATCATAGGAGTTCGGTTCTACCGCAGAACTCAGGACTCTGATCTTTTTCTATGTGAAGCAATAGTGTTAAGGGTACCGAGTGTGGTCTTCAGTTCAGGGAGTCCAGTGTTGGTGCGGCGGCCGACGTATCCGTACACCAGGACCCTGACTACTGATTTCCGACTTTGTACACAAAAACACTGATTGCGTGTGTGTTTCCAAAGTTTTAAAGTCAGCTCAAACCAGGTCATCTCACCAGGTATAAGACGTTGACCGTGTCACATCTGTTCAGGATGTCTCCACGCAGACAGTCAGTTGGAGTTCCGAGAGAGTACTCGATGACGGCTCACCGAGCGACGAGGCTCTGGTGCAGGGCCCTTTTTACTATGTTGTCACCCTCGGGTGGTGTACCAGTAACATCACCACCTGTTGGGCAGCAGATGCCAACGGCTATACTAGCAAACTGTGCACGCTGGCGGAGCGCATTGCACGAGTTCCAGCAGTAGAGGCCTCAGAAGTTACGAGGCGAGGCAGATTTCCAGACAGCAGAGCAGTGGCTGGAGGCGATTGCTAGAGTTTTCCGCCTAGCTGAGACATTAGTAGAGTGGATGGTGGACTTGGCCACTTGTGTTTTCCAGTGAATTACCATGAGTATGGTCCGCATAGTGATGAGGCTTCGGTACGTGAACCGATGCCTGAGATAGTGCCTTTGAGTAGTGTGTCAGCTATACATCACTACTTGTTGGTCAGCAGTTACAACCGGCGGTACCGATAGGTGACACATGTAAGTTTACTGCCTTACATGTGTTCTAACTTCAGATACCCTCATGTTCCGAGGTGAACCTGACTCATAGGCGGCTGAGGACTGGCTTGAGGAGGTGGCCGAGAATTTTCTAGAACTTTTACAGTTTCGGCGGGACGACGTGTTGATAGCTGAGAATTCATCGAGGCATACCAAACATATCGGTTACTCGATGGAAGCGTTTCAATCAGTGCAATAGAGGTCGGACCTCTGAGCATGGTATGTTTAAGGGCTTCCGAGCCAACACCTTTTCTCTATGCATTTCTACTTAGGCTAGAGTGCTATAAGGAACCTTTGTGGTTGAGAATTCTTTGTTGATCGAATACAGCCAGAGAATGTTAGAAGTTTGGAAAGCAGGAAACTGACACCAGTCTCGGAGACTTGGGCATGTAAAATGTTTCAAGAAGAGGAAATGTTAAGGACAGATGAATCTACAGAGCAGCAGACATGGAGGCAGAGCTTGGAGATCAGCTCGTGGTGGTGTACATTTCAACATGTTACCATCACCCGCCTTTGTAGTCCCCACTAGACTCAGGGAGTTGGAGAGCAGGGAAAGAGGGTAGCTGCTTGCGGTCATGGAGTGCGACCAAAAAGGGGCTCTAAGGATGATTCGAAGTGCGTAAATTATCTTCTACTAGCTATCGTAGCCACAGGCATCGAAACGAATCATCCCTTCCTTCCATGAATCTAGTCCCAGACCTAGAGATTCCGGTTAAGCCGTTGACTTCACCCTCACGTCTGGAGATACCTTTGGGAGGAGACTCGATAGTCACACTTACGCCGATGGTGTGATCTGACCCTTGAGGCGAGAGTCTCGGTTAGGACCTCTTGGTGGCAGCGTCGAGGCCTTACGACGTTAGTTTGAGTATGTATTTGGCAATCACTGTTCATACTCAAATTGACGGTATTAGGCAAACGTTGGGATGGTTTTTCCTTGGTCGGCGAAAAGGAAACCCTGGGCAGCACAAGATAAACTCGTGCATGGGAGGGTGTAGCCGATCATTCTTGGGTTGGCCAACCTTATCCTCATGGCAGCAGGAGTTTTGAGTTTCAGTTCTAACCTAAAAAGGGAGACCTTTAGAGTTCGAGGATGGCGACCACGTTCTTATACAGGTCTCACATCGACGAGGTTTACGGAGATGTAGCCGAGTCGGCAAGAGATCTCCGAGGTTCAATAGACCTTTCTAGGTCCCCAGCAGGGTAGGCGAGGTGGTTTATCGCTTGACCCATCCACCTCAGTTGCACCAGGTGCACGATAACTTTCATGTAACTCAATTGAGGAGATACGTGCTTGATCCTTCACACATCATCGACCTCAGGGAGTTGGACGTCGATGATAGAGCGACATGCACAGAGGTTCCAGTGGGGATCAAGGATAGACAGGAGCAGATCCTACGAGGATGATCGATTCCTTGGGTGCACTTCCTTTGACAGTACGGAAACCTCCAGGTGAGCACATGGGAGCGGAAAGCTCAGATGCATGCTCTGTACCGCTTTTGTGACCCTAGTTTGTGATGAAGCTTTACGGGGACGTAAAGCCCTGAGGTGGGAGTAATGTAAAGACCCGGAAATTTCAAGGAAATTTTTTTCTTAATTTTCTTTGGAATTTTACAAGAACACAGTTTCTGACAGCGCCTGATTCCGAGCCCCGGTGTGCCCAGAATCAATTTCTGAAGTTTGGCTCGGGTACGTTCAGTGAACGAATGAGCGGGAATTTCTAACTTTTGAACCGGTGCCCGGAATCAAATTCCAAGGGCACCGATTGAACCGTAGCGCCGGTTTTTGCTTAGGAATGCCTTTCCTGGAGTTGCGTTTGCTTGGGAGCAGTTGTTTAATAAGGTTGTGGTTTAAGTGTAAAGAAAAATAAAATTTGTGTTACAAATTTTATTTATCTTCTTAAGTGGTTATATCCTAAGTGTGGAAGTTGGGGTGGAATCACAAGTTCCTAACTAACCAAGCGAGGATTAAGGTGAGGTGGGGCCCACACGAGCCCCAACCCTTCACCTTCCCCTTAACTCTCTTCTACCCCCCTTTAAACTCCCTTGCACTTAATGTGCCAAAACCCCTCAAATTCCTAACTCCTTAACTCCCTTGAACCCCCCCCCCCAATTAAATGTGTCTCTTCACTTCCACCTTCATTAATTTTGGAGCCTCTCCACCCATTAATGAAGGATGTAACTTAATGAATTTGAATTATTTTGAATTCATTAAGCTAACACTATAATAAGGTGTGTTGTTTTATTGTTTGGGGTTGGCTAAATCTTTGTGATAGAGTCATGGAAGGATTGAAGAGAATTCCACCCTCGACGAAGAACACGAAGGACATCTCCAAACATGGAACAACGTCTTCTCGGCGAAGAATGCCTTTTCCAAAGAAGAACGTGAAGTTTCCAACGTCGATCCCTTCTTGGATGCCTCCTTCCCACTCCTTCCGGAATAAAGAAGGGAGCGCCTTTCACGAAGAACGCCGACGTCGTCAACGGCTTCTCTTTTCCGATGTCGACGAATCGCCGCCGCCTTTCCGCGACTTCGTCAACACATAACGAAAAGCGAGGTAGGGGTTTGTTGTTGCTTTATTTAATTATTTTCCGTTCTTGGTTCTAGCATGAAAAACTTGAGGATGAACGTTTAAGTGTTATCGTCTAACGAGAGGGGGACCGGACCGCACAAACACGGCCGAAACCCCCTCCTTTGTTCTTGAATGTTTTTTGCGGATGAAACGAGATAGCGTTGTGCCGTCGCACCACGCGAGAATCACACGGAAAGTATTGCGCGGCGCCGTCGCGCCGCGCCCTGGAAAGAATTATCATGAACACGACGCCGTCGCGCCGCGTCGAAGGAAACTGAAGACGCCGCGGCCGGAGCGGGGCCACAGCGGAGGGGCGCGGTGCCGTCGCACCGCGCCGGATGACGAAGGCCGCAGCCGGTTCCGGGCCGCGGCGGATCGTGATGACCGGCGGCCAGCCGGGCCGCCGGTGCCGGAAGATGGAAGAGGACCGGCCCTTGCCGGTCCTGTTGACAAGAAGCCGGCCGGCCAGGTCGGGCCAGCCGGGTTGGTGGAAACCGGGGGAATTTAATTCCCCCGGGCAGTTATTTGGCCCCGCATTATGAGGGGGGCCGGTTTCACAAAGGGGGGCAGGCGACCCCCCCTTTCCAGCAAGCTCGGCCTTCGGCCAAGCTGGCAGCGCGCCCAGCGCGCTGCCTTGCGCCGAACCGGCGCGCCTGGCCGGTTCGCCGCGCCGGGCCACGCCGGGCCGGGCCGCGCCGGGCCACGCCGGGCCGGGCCGCGCCGGGCCGCGCCGCGCCGCGCCGCGCATCGCCGCGCCGGGCTGTGCCGAGCCGGGTCGACCCTGTCCGGGGCGGGTCGACCCGGTTCGGGCCATCCGGGGGGTCTCGGGCCGGGACGGCCCGTGCCCAAAACCCCCGTTACCGAGCGGTTTGGTCAAATGCTCGTATCTTGGGCTACGGGCCTCCAAACGACTCGTCGTCAGCGGCAACGCGATCCTTGGATCGAGACGGTCGTTTCGGTATACTATACTCAAGGTGCACCTTCCTTTTCGGGAGCCTACGTGGTTAAAACTCCGTAGTTAAGTGTGCTTGGCATAGAGTAGTGATCCGGATGGGTGACATCCTGGGAAGTTTCACAGGGTGGGTGTGAGACGGAAAGACCAATAAATAACAGACCAGGCGTCCGATGGACGCACCGTCTGTTTCGTTGAATTCCTCTAAGTGAGATGGATCTTTCGGCTTACTCCGCTCGAGGTTTGGATGCCGACGGAGTGTAGTCGGGTTGGATCGCACCGAAATCCAACCGGGCCCCTGGAACGAAAAAGCCAATAACTCTCAGACCGGGCGTCCGATTGACGCGCCGTCTGTTGCGTTGAGTTCCTGTTGACGATACGAAACTTTTGGCATCCTCCGCCCGAGTTTTGGATGCAGATGGATAGTGGCCGGGTTGGATCGCACCGACATCCAACCGGGCCCCTGGAACGGAAAAGCTGATATCTTTCTGACCGAACGTCCGTTTGACGAACCGTCAGCGGCGTTGGTGGTCGCGTTGAGAAACGATCCCTATGAGTTTACCCTATGAGAGTTCGGGGTACAGTTGAGATACGGCCGGGTTTGGTTCGCTCACGAAACCAACCGGGCCCCTAGGACGAAAAGGCTAATAACTCACAGACCGGGCGTCTGATTGACGCGCCGTCTGTTGCGTTGAGACCCCTATGATGTGGCGGTCCTTTGAGATACTTCTTCGTGGGACTTTGAGATACTTGGAGTATCGACCTGTAGCTCGTCGAGCAGACCCTCCCAGTGACGAGCGTGCAGAGTACGGAGACCGTGTAGCTGGCTGAGACCCGACGACTACTGATCGAACGAGTCGGTGTGTTACAGAGGTGCGCTTGGTTGTAGCGGCACATGGGAGCACTTGGTTGTAGCGGCAGACCCACGACAGAGGTGCTCTTGGTTTTAGCGGCACATGGGAGCGCTTGGTTGTTGCGGCAGACCCACGATAGAGGTGCGCTTGGTTGTAGCGGCACATGGGAGCGCTTGGTTGTAGCGACAGACCCACGACAGAGGTGCGCTTGGTTGTAGCGGCACATGGGAGCGCTTGGTTGTAGCGGCAGACCCGCGACAGAGGTGCGCTTGGTTGTAGGGGCACATGGGAGCGCTTGGTTGTAGCAGCTGGCCCGCAGTACTCGATGGGTGGAGTTCTTCAGCAGTCTTAGGTTTGTGAGCAGTACCTCGGAGTCGTGACAGGACCACTGTACACTCCAGAGACGGATCTCTTCAGCAGTTACGGTTTCGATAATGAAAATCCTGGTTTGAGCTGATACTTTTGACCTTGTGTTTACCTCATGATTGAGATGGGTCACTTGCTAACTTTGGTATATGTATGGGCATATACTCGGGTAGTGGTTATCCGTTGATTTCCCAATCCTTGTGTTTACCTCATGATTGAGATGGGTCACTTGCTAACTTTGGTATATGTATGGGCATATACCCGGGTAGTGGTTATCCGTTGATTTCACAATCCTTGTGTTTCCTCATGATTGAGATGGGTTACTTGATAACTTAGGTATATGTATGGGCATATACCTAAGTAGAGGTTATCTGTTGAGATCTTCTTTGTGGTTATCCTTGTTGGTTTAGTGAGACCTTGAGGGTCGCAGGGTCCCTACTGAGTATCGTTATACTCACCGCTGCACGGGCTATGCCCGCACCTCGTTGTGTTGGTTACAGACGACGGGCAGTGCTGACAGAGGCTGAGTGGTCGAGGACTGGACGGTACCTGGAGGTGGACTATACGAAGAGATGGTACCCGGAGGAGGACCTCACGACGAGACGGTACCCAGAGGTGGACGTGACGACGAGGCGGTACCCGGAGGTGGACCACTGGGTGAGACATACTCGGAACGGACGGCGGGACCTGAGGAGTAGAGGAGCTATATGTACCCACCCTTCAGGTGGGATTTCTAGTGGACAGCTCGGCGTAGCAGCTTTACTTTTCAATTGTTGTTTTCCCTTTCGAGTTGTACTTTACAGTTGGGCTTGTATTTCCGACCCCTTTTTACTTTCCGCACTTACTGTTGTACTCAGTTTTTACTTAGTGTTTACTTCTTCCGCTTGTACTCTGTGGTGCTTGTTTTCTTTTATAAAGGCAATGCCTTCCCAGTTATCGTGATTTTATGCCTTTGGTGCTAGTCGTCATCCCCTGGCCTATGGAAGGCGGGCTAGGGGTAGTCACGGCACGGGCCCCAAGGACGGGTCGTGACACTCTTCAGCTTGGATATTGTAGTCAATGGAAATGGATAGAAGACGGAACCCCATTAATGTTAAATTATTAACATTTGGAAAAGGCATTGAAACAAAAAAATCAACTGGAAATAGTTTCCCTTAGTAGATCAGTGGCTAGAATCGATTCCTCCCTAACACCCCCAGTATTAATTTTTTGAGAAGGAATTTCTTGTTTAAGAATTCCCTCCTAATTTTGGTCATAAACTAGGATGGTTCTCTCTTGGTAACATCCCACTTCATGAAACTTATAGTATATTCACTTGGTCATAGGAGTATGATGGACTTGGATTCATTGGTCATCAATTGACATGGAAATTTTTTTTGTGTAAAAAGACGAACAAGTCGAGCACAGGTGTAAGACATCAAATGAAAGGAGGTCAATTTTATTTTAAATCACAAGAAAGAGAAAACTCACATTTATCTAATTACCCAACAAAGTCCAAAAACTCCTCTCAATAGGTGTGAATATTAATATTTTTTAACCTATCCTCATGTTATGTTATTTCAATATATATTTCTTCAAGTCTCATGGAATCCACACCAGTAAGGGTCTTCGAGATGCATGGATCAAGACCCAAATTGGTTCTGACATTGATTATATATTAAAATCTCTTAGCTGGGATAACATCTTAGAACCCCATAAATTTAGAATCATTACTGGAGCCTTTATCTGACTGCCTAAGATCTATGTCAACCACTTCTATGATTGTTACATGGTCAGTGGTGGTTGATACAGGGTCGTCCAGTGTATATGAAGAATCTAGAATATTATGAGTGAGAAATTCAGTGACCTACACATGAAACTTTATTATATTCACCTTACATTACTAGGACCCTCCTCCCTCTCTATAGTAATAGGAGTGGATGTAGATTCATCTCATGTAACTTCTTTCATCAAATGGATGGATTCATCTACATGAGTTTTTTCCTTATCTAGAATGTCCCCCTAAATCCTTGATAGATTAGTGATGGACTCCTTAATGAAGTAGAATTAATAAAACCCTATAAAGTCAATTATGGTCAAACCGGTATATTGTGTGATCCATAAGATTAAAATGATAATAAAAAAGACTTACCATGATGCGTACATGAGGCCAACTTATTTTCCCACTTTGATTTCTTCTCTTGAAATGGTGAGGGGGTCGTATAAATATTCCCAGTCATGGGAACAAGAGGTGTTGGTCAATAAGTCCCTATGACCATATCCTCCAATATCATCCTCTATCCTAAGGGTAGCTCAGATGGCTTGGGAGACTCATCCTTCAATCTGATAGGGGTTTCTGTCGACCCATATTTTGGTGACTCTAGCACCACCCTTGGTGCCTCTTCTTTTCCTACCGACTACAATGTGAATCCCCTAGAAGTTAATAATGATGGATGAGGGAGGAAAAAGTTAAAGGAAAAGAGATAGATTCCTCACTATTTTTAATGTAGTCATGCCCTTCCTCATCATATCATCTAATATCCCCTCGACCATAACTTGGGATATCATGTCAGCTAAACTCTTTATACTCAGGATTTGATCGGTGGCATCATATATTAACATATCCAACTCCAATATGTATTTCCCCACCTTATTAAAAATTTTCTTCAGTGAATATGGGAGGGTTATCGATTCTCCCCAAGCTCGGATAAGTGTATTCCATCCTAAAGAAACATCCATTAGTCTTTAATATCTCGGGTCTCATCCTTTCAATATTGGATTACCAAAAGCCTCACATAATCTGAGGTTGTCACAACCAGCTTCCAGGAAGACCCAACATCCTTTGACATTAAATCCCTTTCATGTGTCTTTGCTCTAATAGGATACTGTATATCTAAGGCTTGGGTATCAGCCTAGTGGTGATGACTAGAACAACTTTGCCTAGAATACTTTGTCTTTTCATCCCCTTCCTACTCTATGGATCATGCTCGAGAATAATTTGAAAACTTCATAGCCTCAAAATTATCACCCTATGGGTGAACCTTCCAACTACATTTTCCATGCCCAATTTTCATTGTGTCCTTGACTTAAGGGATTATTTTTATTAATTCCACCTGGTGTAGTAAGAAATACAAGCACTGGACTATAAAGATTCTATCCCAATTGATGCACCTAATAGAGGTAGTTTTATATATTCTTGGGATGCCTCCAAACCAATGAGTAACAAGAACTATTAATCCTCCATCAGATGCTTCTCAAACATAACATGCCTAGGGGAGAGACATTTGGTTGTTGTAGAAACTTGAACTGGAACGAAAATTGATATGGAGTGTAGACCACACAAATAATATAATTTTCAATATAGTCCATGAGTATGTTGTTTCTAAATGCAATCATGTAAAACCACATATCATCTTTATCTTGGTCATTATCAATAAACAACATAGTAGATAGATAACTAAATGCAAAGAAATTGAACTCTCACAAAATATTCGTATTATTTAGGTTTTCGACATTCTTTTAGGATAAAGGATAGATACCAGGAATAACATGAATGATCTGTAGAGATCAACCTTCAAGAACTTGAACTCCATTAATCATGGAATAAGAGATGAAGTGTGTTTCAATCCACCCCAAAATCAACTGAACTGACCCTAAAATACGATATGGGGACTTCCTAGTGTACATATTCAATAACAATTGTAGATCATTTCCAAAATTGGGGAACTAGACCTATATGGATCCCTTCTACTAACATGACCGCTATGAAAAATTTCCCTAGTTTCACGCAACTATTATATTCATAGACTGAAAACAAGTAGATACTCAACCACATCACAAGGAAGATGGAGAGATGATTCTTTATTGGGACCACATATTTGACCTTATAGCCCCACTAGTTATCCATCCTTGCTCAAATGTGGGTCAGAATTTTATAGGAATGATTAGGATCTCTAATTAAAGGAATCTCATTGGGAATTAGAACACAAGACCTTTTCCATTGTAACTCTAAGAAGACATTCATCTAGGCCTCTAAATGGATATCACCCCTCCAGTAGGGGTCCTTATTTTGCACGTTATGAGCTAACATGAACAGCTCATGGGCCAAAGACAAAATCCACTCATTATCATCCCACATCACCTTCTTTGTAATGAAATCATCATAGATATCCCCATGTATAAGAGAAATGAAGATATTATAGACATCACATTGGCCAATGTTGACTTCTCCATGCACCAGATAGAAAATATTTTTCTAAGGACTCCATCAACTCAACAGTTCCGGGATAATGTCTGGGTTCCTGTAAGCATGACACCTAAACCACCTCATAAATTGATACAATTGAATCTCAGTCTTAAATTCTTTTAAAGTCTAGTGTCCCAATATGCACACATCCATTCCAGCCTAACTCCCCCTCCAGAGTGGATGTCCCATTACTCATTCTAGACTTTTAATTTTTCTATTTTGGAAGCACGATATATTGATAGGTAGTAGTGAGGGTTTGATTTTGGGGTGTGAGGATTCAAGTCCTTGTCACACAAGCTACGGTTCAGGATACATGTTGTAGGAACTTTTACCTCCTTGATGAATACACCCTTGGAGGAGATGTTATAAGTTTGGAAATTAGTATATTCCATGAACTATGACCTTAAAAAGTTACACTAGATCGTTTTTATGAATATATATTTTATAATCCCATGGCCATAGAGTAGTTGGTAATCACTTTATAGGTAATCATGCTGATACTTGTTCAAATTTTTCGCTATGTCTAGGAGAGTGGAATTTCGCATGCCACACTAATCTGGTCTGATAGTTTTAATAAAATTTGGAGCATGTGAAATATATTGTTCATGGGAATACATTAAAGTATCCATTGTTAAACTTCAATGAGACATCAATATTTTCATTAAATTTTGGAAAATTCTAAAATTTGGGCAAAGAAAGGGACTCACGCAGGGCATTCGTATAAGTACCTCGTGTAGGGCCCTATCCTGAGTGCCTTGCATAGGACCCTATCTTAATTTCCTCACACAGTACCCTTGCCTAAGTGGACCCATGTAGGCCAATCGCTCAAATGTATATACAGTGTGCTTGTGCAATATAATTATTCAAAAGGTATAGTTAATGAATTTCATGAAGGGACAAGAATAATGGAATGAATAAAGGAATTAGCCTCCATAAAATCATACCAATTTATTGACTTGGATGATATGCATATTCAACCTCCACATAAATTTTATGTGGATGAACTGTGTTTACAACCTACATAGATTACCTACATAGATGACCTGCACATACCTCCAAATCTTTTTATCCCTTTACCTCAGGGTTAGGCCCTCTTCTTCTGATCAGATCTAATCCTAAGGGTAGGGGGATTTTTTTCACTCCCATTTGTAAAATGAGGATGTGAATATTTAATTACCATAAATAAATAATGGATTTAATAACACTAAGGATAATCAAAGAGGTATCCTAGTAAAAACTATGAAAAAATACAGTCTACCTGCCAAGAGGCTCACACAGGACCTACCTTCGCGACCCAAAGGGTAGCCACATCTATGTGTGGAACTTGTATAATGAACTTGTGATAAAAACAACTTTCACCCATGTTCTCATGTTTCCTATAAATAGTAACCTAGGGATCCTCATTTAACAAGATGAAAAAACCCAAATAATCCTTTAAAACCTCCTCTCCCTAGTCCTTCTCCCTAGCCCACGACACCATTTAGGTGGCCATCCAAAAAAAGAGTTAAGAGGGGATTAAAGGGGATAGTGGGATCAAAGTTACTCCAGGGTGTTAATTACAAAAATGTTATGTGAATATACACACCCTCCCTAATTATGATGAATTTGTATGAAGGTATCTTCCCAAACCTGGTACCTGCATGACACCCCTCTAGGGACACCATATGAGGTCATTAGATCCTAGATTAAGGCCTCTCTCAATTGTTGTTTCCTGGGTTTTCCATAGTCTATAATTTATCTTTAGATCATGAAATTATAACGTACATGATGTGACTCTGTTTTTTCTAGGCCATACCCTACACAACATCCCTTCAATCTGCCTAGGTCCCCCTTCATGAGACCCATATAGCTTTCCATTCCCTCACCTGTATGATCATCATTTTAATCCTATTTCATGCCCCCAATGGTTGGGAGCCTCTTTAATTGGGATTCCCTTATGAGGGAGAAAAAATTAAAACCTCCACCAAAGACTCGTGAGTTTCACAACCATGGTGACATACACACCAACATGTCACTCATTCAGTTATTCATTCCTTCAATCGGAGGTGTTCCTAACTTTTTCCTACAAGACAGGTAGGGTCCTAGGGGTGTGTGAAATTATCTATTCCTTTGGTTATAAAGACCCCAATCCTAGGTGATGTTCTAAGGACCTCCCAATCTTACAAATGAGGGTCAAAGATTTTTCATTCCTTCTTCATCTCTCAAACACAAGTTTTAGGGGCATGTCCTTTAATCATCATCTCTGAGTCTAGGGACCTATCATTTTAGATAGTGAGGGGGTCACATGGGTAATAGTGCCTTATCATACCCTCTAATATATAATTGGGATTAAGGAATATATCTCGGATTAATTCCCTATCCCTTCTTATAGTTGGTCATATCCCTCCTTCCCATCGTTTGCATGGGATATGAAAATGAGAAAGGAGACGGGCACATCAAATCCCTTTATTCCTATCCCATTTACCCATCCTATTACACTAATAGAATAATGATTGTGAAACATTTGAGATCTTTTATATCCTATTGCTTCTCACATTGATCATGATTCATGTGGACTTAAACGCTGGTTAAGATCGTGACATTTTCATGATTAGATGCATGTCTTGGAAAATAATACATTTATGAATCTTCCTCTAACATTACTTTAGAGGGCATCCATAAGTGTGGGTCCTCAAATCCATGTATTATAATCACTATAAATCATCCTAGATGAAAGACCCAACCAAACATCTAAATCACCAGAAGTTGAAAACTTTTTATGGACCCACATGAAAGGGACTCCAGTTCAGAATAATCCCTAACCATGTTAACGTTGTCTCAATTGGCCAAGTCCCCTATAAGGAAAAATTTTAGTTCACCTTCATATATATGGACCTCAACCATTTTTTAACTAAGTGGGATTTGATTCTCATCCAATTGGGATGCGTATGAAGCCTCTTGAGGTCCAAACCCAACACCCTAAAATAAAACATAATTCTATATGGTCCACATTTCTAGAAGGTTCGTGAACATCCTGGGAGCCTACATTCCTACCAGGTTCCTTGGGTTTATTTGGAATAAGTCCCACACAATCCCTTGACTTGGTAACATTCAACAACATTTCTTTGTCACATGACGTTAAACAGCATGGTTTGGTCCTCATCACATGAATTTAAAAGGCATAATTTGTTCTATTAAGTGACACCAGAAAAAGTGGGTTCTGATTCATTTTACAAGGATATGTAGGAATACTATCTCATGGGCCCGATCTAAGTATCAAAATAGGTTCCTTCTTCTTGGATGATCACAAACCCCAAAATGCCCCATTCTGTGGCTTGAAACTAATATTCTGATAGTAAATGGCCAAAGAATCTCTAATTTGTTCAATGATGGAGAACCTTGGATACATATAGATATCTCCATCGATGAAGAAACTAGGATATGTATAAATTATTCTGAATTTCTTATGTGAGAATAATTTATTTCTAATTTAAGGACGACCAGTTTCATAATTGGTAATTAATAACGGATTAACGAATATGTCCTAAATATTTAAGATATTCCCATAGTAGGAAATAATTACCACAAAGAAGGTGTGAAAAGCCTGACCTCAAATTATATCCACCAATGTTATCCCTTAATAATTTTTGGACCATTTCTTAATAACCTATTTTCTTTGGAAAGTAGGTTCATAAAACACATCAAATAATAGAACCATTGGGTGTTTCCATCTCCATAATTAAAAGTTGTTTGAAGCTGTTCATGAGTTCAACATGGATTATTGTAATCATTAAAAATCCCTCAATAAAAACTTAAAGGGAACACTCATAAAAAATGAATTTTATTTTTTATTTTTTTTAAAAGATAGATTATAAAGTTTAAAAATAATGTTTTTGTGAAAATTAAAATTTTTATAATTTTATAACTATGTAAGTATATTGAATAATTTAACAAAAAAAATTAAGTGATAAAATATTTATTTAAGGAATAAAACTATGAATTTTAACATATTATTTGACCTTATAAATACTATGCCCAACATTTAAAGAAGAAAATAAAAATTCTATTTTCATAAAAAAAAATCAACCTTCCCTTTGAATAAAGTATTTTTTAAGGTGATATTATGTAAGATCCTGTATTTTTTGGAGGTATGTACTTGATTAAATTTTGATTTAAATCTCTTAATTTTGGATAATTAAATTTTCATCAGGTGTACTAGGGATATCGAGTGGTTCTGGGGGCCTGGGACACAAAAGAAATGGGAATTGGTCAATTTTGTGCATTTGGCATGGTTTGGGAATGGTTAATTAAAAATGTAAGAGGGTAGATCCAAAATTTTTGGTTTGAGAGAGTGGAATTTAACATGGTTGGCACATGGGTTTCAAACCATGCATGCCATTCTAGGTAGCCATGCTACCCAACATCCATTAGAGATTGTTTTGTGCTTAGTTTGTGTACTATTTGGAAAACAATGTGGAACAACTATGCACCCCATTAAAATTTGATATTTTTATAGTTTTTCCATATATGTATTTTTTTGTTCCCACTCAAATTTACCCCTTTATCCTACCAATACACCTAGTGATGAACCAAAATCCTCAAGAGTGCCCTAGGATGGATCTCCCTCCTTTCTAGGTAATTTGGAGCATCATTGGTTATTGATCAAAGCTTGGAGTAATTTTAATATTCTTTATTTTTTCTCTTTTCTGTGTAAATGAATTTGTCTTGGTTTATCTTCTTATGAATCCCAAAAAAAAATTCTTTTTAGTGGACTCTTGTTTAAATATTCAAGGGGTTCTTGAATCTAGATATAAGGCTATGATTTATACTTTTTTCATCAATGAATTCATGGAAGATATTCTACAATTTATATCCCAAAGTTATTAGGTCAATTTTTTCATGTTTGGTTTCATTCTTTATTATCTCTTATTGTGATTTCGATTCCCTAGATGAGTTCTGTTAATACAAGCATCTAAATGAGGTATTGAACCCCTCATAATCCCTGTGGTATTCATGGAGGTTGGTTTGATTGATTTAGGGCCACTCATGGAGTGCACCTACATTCCCAAACATAGAAATCAGTAAGGTTAAATTTAGAGTTGATGTGTGATAACATTGATCCCTTGAATAATATGTTAATATATTTGGTTTCATTAAAAATGGAATAATGATTTTTATGCCTAGGGTTGATAATGGAAGTGGGGGTTGTTTGGTATAACATGAAAATGGGCTAATTATGTTAATTGAGATTATTTCCAACGACATACGATTTTTTTTAGAAATTCCTAAGAGGGTTAGTGAATATGAAATGATAAAGTTGTTAAATGGTTAATGACATGATAATTGAGAAACATGATGAATGGGATTTCATAAGTGAATTAATGACAATATTAAATGGATTAATATAAAATAGAGTAATGGAACATGTCTAATGGTTTAGGCCGTGAGAATAGAAATTGGATGGGATATTTAATTTAAATGGTAATTGTGTTATCAGGTTATGGAATACTATTAATTCCCTTGTTTATTTTTATGTTTTTTGATTGAAAGTGTATTATTTTGAGTATGGTTTATGATATGGTGTGTGCGTGGTGATTGGATAAATAAGAATGTACACATGGATTGGTAGTGTGGGGTGTTTATCTGAGGCTCTATGCCCACGAGTCGAGTTAGATTGAGGCTATAAACTCCACCCCAAAATGCATGGGTTAGGGAAAGAGATGGAAAACCTATTTCCATAATAGTTTCATTTGATGAAACCACAAGGATCGAGGATTAAAGGTAAGTGTAATGTATTTTTTTGTGATGTGTTTACCTTAGTGATATAAGGACTTGTCTTATTCCCTTATGGATAGTGATTGAATGCCATTGACCCTTGTGTAAATGATGTAAATGTCAAACCCATGGAATACATGATGAAAAAGTATTAAGTAGTTAAGATGTTATAAGTGATGATATTAGTATACGGATAGAAATAGATAAGTATGTATTGTTAACTAATAGAACTTGAGTTTCCCTTTGATTTACCTTTTTATATATTTCATAAATTCATGCACTTTCTATTAGACTAGATATTTTATAGACATTGTTGGTGGTGGCCTACTGAGTAGTAATCACAGCTTTCTCGGGCCACTATTGGGTACCCAAAAAGACTTCATTGTTGTGGGTTTGGATAAGGGAAAAGGCATGGTGCTAGGTAGTTTAGTTGGGCTAGGGATATGCATGGATGAGGATTTATACTCGGATTCGTGACTCATTTTGGGGAATTAGTTGTTTGTATTTATTTTGGGTTTTCTTCACTTTCAGCACTCTTAGTAGGACATGGAATATTTATGATTCTTTTTGTTTTTTACCCTATTTGGGAAGTTGTTTTTATGCTTGTTCTGGCTATTTTTTACTTTTCCCTTTATTTATTATGTTATCTATTGTGGATTAATCTGGTAAAAAGATTATATTCTCGCCACATAACTTATTAGATCCTCATTGATAGTCAGAAAACTCTTTATTATATGGAGGTGTGCTTGAGGTCATGTGGAGACCCATCTCGGAGCACCGATTTAGTGGATTCTGGATTGGGGACGTTATATAGTGGTATCGAAGGATGGTTCTTTTCTGTGTTCTTATTATTTGGGATAGTAGATAGGAAAATATGATGTGTCAGGGCTTATAAATGACCTCATTATTAAGAGTATCTTACCCAGGTATGAGGTAAAATCTAAGAAATCAGGGTGAGAATTGTTGTTCTTATTGAGTGTTGTTATATTTGAATGATATTTCATAGTTGGGTGATGAACTTGTTGTGTGATGTGATTGTTTGGTAATATTTTAATCATAACCAAAATGACATGAGGATGTGCATTCATTCATCATTATAGTATCATAGGGATATAGGGGGAATGCATCATGGTAGGTAGACATGGGATGGGTGTGTGGGATCGGAAAGGTGGAATTTATTTTACTTTCATGATAAATTTAAAGAAAATGGTTTCTAATAAGAATGATACAAATGGGTTAAATGGAAGTAATGTTATAGAATGGTCAAATAATATTTCTTAATGAAGGGTTGTAAATGAGTTAAAAAAAATCGTAATATTTGAAATGGAAGATGTGCCTAAAAGGAAGATTTTATATTGCTGGTGTGGAAATGGTTTAAAAAAGGTTTATATTGAAAGTTCATGCCTATGTAGATCAGTTTACCCCATATTAACTATATCTTGTGGTAATTTTGGTATAGGGTAGTGTTCTAATTGCGATGATATCCATTGGGATAGGGTATGGGAATGTTTTGTTTATGACTAGTGAAGAAACGTTTTATGTGTGAATTGGGGAAGCTTTATGTTATGTGTTCGAAAGATCGTGTTTGGAATTTTATATAAATTCCACCAAGAAGTCGTATTCCAATAAGTAGATAAGAGTATATTTCTGATAATTTTCCCCCATTAGTGGAGCAATAAGACTTGGTGATTCAAGATAATAGAGAAGAGATGTTTTGTGAGAACTTTGTCCATTTTAAATAGGTGATGGAATGAGACCCATGGTAGGTTTTATTGAGTATGTTAGAGTTGAATAGGGAGTTATAGCTATAGAAACCTATGACCATTACTAGATAGGGTTGGCCATAGGTATCCTAGTTCTGTATAGAGTTCATTTAGAATATCCTTTTCCATTTGGATACTCTTTCAGAGAACAAAGTAAAGTTGGAGGCCTATATGATGCGAGATTATAAAAATAGTCTGTTGGACATCATGGTTGATACTCATAAGGCCAAAGGGATGATATGGAAGGATTCCTATGAAAAGTTTCTAAAACACTTCTATCTAAAACCCTTGAGGTAGGATAAGGATGAGGAGTTCATGTGATTAACCCAAGGGGTTGTGTCAGTGATGGATTATTCTATACATTTCACTTACTTATGCCGTTCCATTCCTGCATTGGTAAGAGATGAGGAATATATAAAGAAACATTTCTAGGATGGAATTATAATGTGATTTGGTATCAGGTGAATATATTTCATTTTGAATAGGTTTTCAGAGGTAGTGTATCAGGCCCTTATCTCATAAGGAAACCTGAAGGGGGATTTAGTTAGTGGGCTTGTGGTGCTAGTTGGACAGCTGAGTGGTGTGGCTAATGGGGGTAGGAAGAATCATTTGGGGAATTTTCATTAGGGTGGAAGTGTACATGGTATTCAGAATAGAGGGTTAGCCTCTCAAAGTAGTGATAATTTTTTCTGTTATCAATGTGACAGACTGAGGCACATGCATGATTAGTGTCCTATCCACTAGTTGAGTGACTTTCATGTGGCGGGATTGGACATGTGTAAAGATTCTATTGGAATCCTTGAAATCTGGGAATGGAATGGGAATCAAGACCAATGATGAGTGCATAAAGGGTGTCAATTACCACATATTAGGTATCAATTTGGAACTCCATGGGTTGTACCAGTCATGGTGATGGACGTGGTATTCCAGGCTGAGAGCATCCATATCTGCAGAGTAGTGTAGCACCGGGAAACCATGAAAAAGTCTTGGGTAGAGGGATAGGTCTTCTTCACACAGTTTATTATGCACCCAGAGGTGGTGCGGCTAGACTACTGACTTTTCAATGTACACTCTTTGTTAATTACACACTTTCAAGTTCATTATTTGACATAGGTGCTAGGCATTCTTTTATCTCTGCTCAGATTATAGTTGTTTTGGACAAGCAGTGGAACATGTGTGTGGGGTTATAACAATTGATACTCTATTCTGTGGTGTGAGATGAGGATATAACACAATGTAGGGGTTGTGCATCGGAGGTTGTGTGTAACGTTTTTGGTTCACTTGTATGTCCTCACGATGTTAGGTTTTGACTTAATTTTGGGCATGGATTATATGTTTTTGTACCAAGACCACATCGATTGTAACTGTCATTGGGTAATGTTAACATCTCTTGATGGAGACACTTATGTCCATCATGGAGAGTGGTATGTTCGAGTGGGACATACAGGGCCCGTTTGTTAGTAGTTGGGTGAACTCACAGCCCAAGTCGCTTATCTAATTCTTGATTACAGAGTAGTAGTGAAACCAGTATTACCTCATATTGTCGATCATTTTCAGGATGTGTTTCCTGATGAGTTCTAGGTCATTCCAACCAATAGAGATTTTGAGTTCATGATATAGTTTCTTCTGAGTTCAGAACCGATTTCCATTATTTCATATTGAATAGAAGTGACAGAACTCTAGGAACTTAAGCCTTAGTTGGTGGAATTAGAGAATAAATGTTTTCTTCATCCTAGTATGTCACCTTGGGGATCTTGAGTGTTGTTCACCAAGAAGACCAATGGGTCATTGTGGTTATGTGTCGATTATAGGAATCTAAATCAAATGACGGTTAAGAACTAATACCCTCTCCAAGAATTGAAGATATCTTTGACAATATGAGAGCTTCTTTAGTGTTTTCCAAAATTGATCTAATATATGTGTATTACTAGATGAGGGTGAGGCCTTATAATGTATTGTGAACTGCCTTAAAAATAAGGTTTGAGTTTTATGAGTTTATGGTGATATCATTTGGGTTTACCAATGCACCTGAAGTGTTCATGGATTTGATAAATCAAATATTTCAGCCTTATCTAGATAAGTTCGTAGTAGTCTTTTTCTATAATATCTTGTTGTACACTATGACTTATGAAGATCTTTACAAACATATTGACATCGTATTTAGTACACTGGGAGAGAATAGGATATATGACAAACTATACCAATTTCATTTATATATTGATAAGGTGCATTTATTGAGTCACATCATCTCTGAGGAAGGTGTTTCCGTATACCCAGAGAAAGTACATGCACTCTTGTCTTGGGAGAAGCCTAAGAATTTTTCTGATATCCAATGTTTTCTGGGTTTGGATGGTTATTACAAAAGATTTATCAAATACCATTCCCATTTGGTGGTGCCACTTTTTATTCTGACCAAGAAGGGAATCTTATTTTTATGGTCAGAAGCATGTGGGAATTATTTCCAAGAGTTAAAGAAATGGTTGACTGCCACACCAATCATGATCTTATAAGATTCGGGCAAGAATTATATCTTATTTTTTGATGCATCTGGTGTTGGTTGGAGAGTATTGTTGATACAAGATGATTGGGTTGTTGTGTATGGTTCACAGAAGTTGAGGCCTCATGGAAGAAATTATCCAACACATGATCTTGAATTTGTTTTAGTTGTTCATTCATTAAAATTTTGGTGGCATTACTTATTGGGAGAATTATTCATAGTGTATAGCAATTATAAAATTTTTAAGTACATTTTTTCTTGGTGTTATCTGAATTTTCATCAGTGAATATTGGTTGAGTACCTGAAATCATTTTTTTTGAACTAGTTTATACATCTAGAAATGGAAACAATGTTGTGGATTCATTGATCTAGAAAATTAAAAGTTGTGTGGTTTGGGAGTCTATCTCTGATTGGAATATGATGGTGTTGTTTGTTGAAATGCATCTTGTGGTACAATATGTATAAGGTCATATGAACATTGCATCCATAGTAGTTGAGTATGATCTTGTGAGTTGGTTCTAGAAGATTCGGTTTTAGGATATGGAGTGTTTTTTATAAGTGAAATAATTGAAGTTTGGGAGTCGCCATCGAGTTGGGCGGTTAGAGATTATGGGATCATTTGTGTTCATGGATGTTTTTTTGTGTCAAAATGTATATAAGAATAATTTATGTGAGAGTTTCATGCATCAAAGTGGGAAGTATAACCTAGTTTTATTAACATTTATCATGATATTAGTAATACATATTGGTGGTTATGAATGAAGAAAGTGGTTTTGGGTTTTGTTGCATGATTTCTTACTTTTTAGAAATTGATTTCCGAGCATTAGCACCGAGATGGTCTGTTGCTACCATTTACCAATACAGAATGGAAATGGGATGATGTAAAAAAGTGTTTTGTGGTTGGTATTCCAAGGATACCTTAGAAAAATAATAAAATATGGGTAGTTAATGGGCGGTTGACAAAGGTGGATCAATTCTGGCCAATTCTAGAGACATTAATGATGGATTAGTTGTGTTATTGGTACATTTTCGAGATAGTGAAGTTGCATGGATTAACATGAACCATAGTTTCTTATCGTGATCCACATTTCACATTGCACTTCTAGAAGGGTTTGAAGAAAGAACTTGGTACCCATGTGTTATTGATTATAGATTTTCACCCACAGATGAATGGGTAGTTAGATCATACCATTCAGGTACTGAAGGAAATGATGAGGGATTGTGTTATGGATTTTTGGTTATTCATGGGAGAAACACATATTTCTTATTGATTTTCATACAATAATAGTTACTAGGATACAATCCAGATGGAACCATTTGAGGATCTTTGTGGTAGACTATATAGATCTCCATTGTTTTGGATGGAATCTAGAGAATCAGGGTTGTTGGGACAGAGTCTCATGCATGAGACATTGGAGCAGGTTTAGTTCATCCTAAAGTGGATGAAAACCGTTCAAAACAATAATAAGTCCTATGAAGATAGGCATCATAGAACTATTGATTTTGTGGTGGGTGATTGTGTGTTTCTTGGGGTGTTTCCAAGGTTGGGTCACCATTGTATTCAAAAATAGGGTAAGTTAGTGCCCTAGTACGTGGGGCACTTTGAGATTGTGGATAGGATTGGATCGATGGAATACCGATTGGATCTTCCATAGTGGTATATTGACATGCATGATGTTTTTCATGTTTTGATTATTTGGTATATCACCCTCACCCATATCACTTGATTTATGTTGAGGATGATGAGCTTGAGGTTGATACAACTCTTGAGGAGTATCTGGTTTGTATTGTGGATCTTAGTGAGAAAGTTTTGTGAGAAAATATGTTGTTTTTGGTTGTAGTTTTATAGAAACTTGGAATTGTTCATGAATAAACATGGTAAAGGGAGTCGTATATGTGGTCTCAGTGGCCCGATATTCTTATGTTGGGGGCTTAGTGATGCACGGTAAGGGTGGATTGAGGATGAGTCGTTATAAGGTTGGGAGGTTGTAAGATCCCATATTGTCTGAAGGTATTTACTTATTTAAATAATGGTTTAAATATATTAATTATCTCTAAATAAATGTTCACCAGTTGTACGATGAATCTAGGGGTGT
Source organism: Viscum album (assembly GCA_963277665.1). Lineage (NCBI taxonomy): Eukaryota > Viridiplantae > Streptophyta > Magnoliopsida > Santalales > Viscaceae > Viscum > Viscum album. The sequence continues at coordinate 1,474,980,264 of OY728135.1, forward strand.
TCTAGTGGCTCAGGACCTAATAGAAAGGGGAATTGGGTCATTATGTGCATATTGCACGATTTTCGCATGGCTAAGGAAAACTGTGAGAGGGGAGAGCCAAACTAGGAATTTTGAGATAGCGACATTCCACTTAGTTGGTTCATATTTATCAAACCATTTGATCCTCCCCAAGTAACTGTGAGAACCAAAATTCCTTAGATAGACTTTTTCACAAGGTTTTTAAACCCATGCGGCCAAACCATGGATGCCATTAAAAGTGAAAAAATTTACAGTTTTACCATCTTGGTATTTTTATATTCCCATCCTATTTGTTCCACCTTTATCCTACCGTTATCCCTAGTGATGAACTAAAACCCCTAATAGCTCCCTAGGATTGATCTCCCTAATTTCTAGACTGTTTGGAGAACCGTTGATTATGGATGAAAGCTTCAAGTAAGTCTAGTCTTTATCTTTATCATATTTTCTATATTAGGTCGTGTACCTTGGGTTATATTCTACTGAATCTCTAAATAACTTTTCTTCAATGGATTCTAGGTTAAATATTCAAGTGGGGCTTGGATCTAGATCTAATACTATGATTAAGAGTGCATTCATCAATAGATTTGAGGTATGTTCTCTATAAGTTATATCCAAGATGTTTTGGGTCTATTGTGCATGTTTTTTTTCATTCTTGGTTATCTATTATTGTGCTTTTGATGACCTTGGTGAGTTTTGGTAATATTAGCATTTAAATGAAGGATTTAACCCATCACAATCCTCATGGTATGCATTGAGGATGATTTGACTGAATTTGGGCCAGCCATGGAGTGCACTGACATTCCCAAACCTAGATATTGGTAAGGTTAAATGTATATTTGATGTGTGATAATTTATATCCCATGAAGAACATGTTAATAAGGTTAGTTGAGTTTAAAATAGAATTATAAAAGTTATTATTAGGGATTATAATAACATAAGGGGATGTTTATAATGACATGAAAATGGGTTAATTGGGTTAATAGAGACTGTATCAAATGTATTATGAATTATATTAGAATTTCCTAACAGGGTTAGTGCATTTGAAATTGTGAACTTTTTAAATGGGTTACAACCTGAGAATTGAGAAATTTGATGATTGGGATTTCATAATTGAATTAAAGAAAATATTAAATTGAATGATATAAAAGAGAATTATGGAACATATCTAAGGTGTTGGGGCATGAGAATGGGAATTGGGATAAATGGGATAAGTAATGTAAATGGAAAATGTGTTATTGGGATATGGAAAAATATTAATTCCCTTATTGATTAATATGATTTGTTATTTCAAGTTTACATTTTTGAGTATGGTTTGTGATGTTGTATGTGTGTGGTGATTGGATAAAAAAATCATATTCACATGGATTTTTAGTGTGGGGTATTGACTTGAGGATCTACACCCATGGTTTGAATAATAATGAGTCTCTAAACTCCACCCCAAAATTCATGTGTTAGGGAAGGGGATGGAGGGTCTATTTCCATAATGGATGCATTTGATGAGACCACCTAGATCGAGGCTTCAAGGTGAGTGTAATGTATTTGTTGTGATTTGTTTAACCTATTTAGATAGGTACTTGACTTATTCATTTATGCATAGTGATTGAATACCTTAGAACCTTGTGTAAAATATGTAAATGCCTAACCCATAGAACACATTATGAAAATGGATTATGTAATAAATGTGGTATAAGTGATGATATTAGTATAATGATATAAATAGATAAGTATGTATTTTTAATTAACTACACTCGAGTTGTACTTTGATTTACCTTTTCATATATTTCATACATGAATGATCTATCTATTAGAATGGATATGTTGTATACACCTTTGGTGGTGTCATAATGAGTTGTACTCACACCCTTCTTGGACCACCGTTGGCTTCCCGAGTAGACTTCATTATTACAGGTTCATATGAGGGAAGAGGATCGATGATAGGGAGTTGAGTTGAGATGGGGATATGAATGGACAAGGATATTCACTTGGAGTAAAGACCCATTTTTTGGGATTCAATTGTTTGTCTTTATTTTGGGTTTTATTCACTTTAGGAACTGTTAGCAGGACGTCACATATTTATTGTTGGTTGTGTTTTGTACCCTGTTTAGGAAGTGGTTGTTTATACTTGTTCTAGATATTTTTTTACTGTTTCATTTATTTATTATGTTTCCTATTGTGGATTATTATGGTAAATTGGGTATTGTATCCCAATGTTAGTTATTTGACCCTCACTTCTTGTCAGCAACCTCTGGCATATGGGGAGGCAAGCTTGAGGTCATGTGGTGACCCGACTCAAATCATCTGTTTAGTGGTTTACGGCTCAAGGATCTTACATATTCAATTTTAGATTTAAATTAAATCCTCATAATTATCATTATATCTTTATTAGTATAATTTATTTTATAAAAATTATTAATAATTGTATTTTTTATCTTATATATAAGTTAATTCTGAAAAACTACTTTTTTTATGAAAACTGTTCTGACGCAATTAAGTGTTTATTTTAGAATTAAATAGTAAAACATTTAAAAATGTGATATAATAAAATTATTCTAAAATTTGAAATAAGAAGGTCCAAATTACTTAATGAGGTTAATTAATTTTAGTTATAAAAATTATTTACAAAGTTTAAATAATAGTTACCCGATAAAAAGTAAAAATGGTAAAAAAATGTTTTACTAATGAGAAATGACCAAACAATGTTAATTTTATTTTCTAAATAGGTTTTTGAGATATATTAGACATTATATTATTCCAAAATCTATTTTTTTACACTTTTTATTAATTATCCCTTGAATAGTGTATTGGCATTATTGAAAAATGAGGAGTTTTTCCAAAAGATCCCTTTTCTTCTCTTTTAAAAGGATACCACTTCCACCCATTCAAATTTACACTTCACAAAAAAATTTATTCTTGAAAATATACCATATTTATTCCAATATAAATTTATCCCACTTCCATAATCCCCTTATAACCATTAGGTAGCATATGGACTTCATTTTTAATGGGACATCCAAGGAAAGATCAAGTCTCTAACTTAAGAATAATATCCTTATGTTTTTATTCATAATATACTCTTCCAAATATATTATTATCATAATAACATGATTAATTAAATATAATTATTATATTTTATGTTTTAATATTAGTGTTATATATTTTATTTATTCATTTCTATACACATATAAAAATAAATAAATGTCCATCGTGCATGTTTACGGACTACCGCCTTTAGGAAGAATCATTTTTTTGTTTTTCATCTAGTTTTTCATTATTTTTAAAAAATATTAAAATATGGTTAAATATCATAAAAACAAAAAAAAATTATATCATTATTATTATTTTTTAACGATATTATCTCAAAAATAAACATATCCATAACCATATTCTCCAATCATGTTAATGGGTGTTCGAGTTTGGGTTAATTAAACCACCTTCATGAACAATGTTTTCAAATACAATTGCGGATGAGTATGGGAACATAAAAACAATTATTATTATAATATAATAATAAAATAATAATTTTTATATGGTTTTATAAATATTATATTAATTATTAAATTTATTATTAAATTGATTTTTTTAGTTTCCAAAAATCACTGAAATAAGAAAACACCAATTCCATTTTCACACAGCGTAACTAAACCACTTGTGTAATGATATAATATATTTATAAATAAATATAATTTACATATAACAGTATTATAAATGATATTTTAATGATATTATTTTTTTAAAATCATGGGTTAGGACTTCAACATTATAAAATGTGTGAAAATGGTTATTTTTATTAACACCTGGTCGATGAAATAAGTTATAACTACCTAATATATCCATAATAATAAATTATAAATGATGAATAAAAGAGATTAAAAATATTAAGAACGTAATTAAAAATATAATTAAGGTATCTAAGTTTATTTTATGGTATTTTATAGTGTCACAAACTTATCAAGGAAACAAGGTAAGTGTTTTGTATCAATATATATTTCCTTGAGACACAAGTTCTTGTATGCACCAAATTTATTTTAAATAATGATTATACTGCCAATTGGATATTTAATTTAATGTATTATTCTATTTCATGGAATTTAAACTTCAAATTCAATATTGTGTTCTGTTATGGGGTTTTTATTAGAACATTTCTTAAGCCGTAAGGGTTTTCTGTCTCAATATATCTTCATATAGAAATGTTTTAATGTTATACACAAATTTATTATTTATATAGTGTATATACTTCCCCAAAATTTATTTTGAAATAATAAATTATTAAATACATAATATTTATATATCAATATGATATTCATGCTTCTAATTATTTTTTCTTCAAAAAATACTTTAGTTGAAAGGATTTCTTAGTTTCAAATTTGAATTATGTGAGACATTTTTAATGCATACAACATAATTCATTTTAAAGGGTATAAATACTACCATATTTTTTATACCATTATCCCTATATATTTTATTATATTTATTGATTTATTTTATGCTATATTTCTCATGAGGTTTTGACACAAAAGTTACAATGGTTGTTAGGGACTTTTGTGACTTTCATATTTTCTTTGGGTTATAATCACTCTTATTTTACTATATTATTTCATGATTTTTAGATTATAACCAATAAATATGTAATTTTTTATTTCCAATTTTATTTTGGGGAATTCATGTTTTACACAAAAATTATGATTCCTCTATGGTTCCTTTGTTTCATTAAATGCATTTTTCTATAAATAATTCACATTAATTTTAATGGATTGTTCTTCCATAACCATGTTATTACTTCTTAACAATTTCCTCCTTTACTTAGAGAAAAATAAAACAATTTTTATCTCTAATGATCTTTTTATTACTCATATTTTATTTTAAATTAAAGGCTTCATTATCCTTTTATATAATGTAGGTTTTAAAACAAAGGTTATTTAAAAAATTTCAAAAGTTTTTTCTGTCCTTCCAAAAGAAAAATATTTTATCATTCACTCCACATTTTCTTTTTGGTAAAATTTATGTATTTTCCAAGGTTATATTATTAAATATTTTTTAAAATTTAGAGTTTTCATATTATTTTCACTTCTTTTTTTTAAAAAAAATTACATATTTTTTAAGACCCCATTACAAATTATTATTCCAAATGTAAACATTTTTAATATATTTTAACTTATCCTTTTTTATAACATTTATATACTTCCAAGGATAATTTATTTTGAACACATTATAATAATGTTTAAAAAAATCACTTTACCTTCCTTAGAATATTGTTCTAAGATTAATTTAAACGTCTTATTTTATGATAATTTTTAAATGGTTTTGTGAAAACATTTTTATTTAACTTATATTTATTCTCCAAGGTTTATCTTTCATGAATTTATGTTTCAATATCCTTTTATGTGTTATTATGATATGAGTTCCTTTAGAAAAAGATATTTTTCATCTTCTATTATTTATTAAGTTCATGTCATGTGATGTTTTTTAATTTTTTAAGAAGCCCATTATTTTTCCATGTGTTTTTTATGAGATGATGAATGTTTGGTTTTCAAGTGGAATATAAATATATGGATTATGAAATGAGTGAGACCTGTATATCCCTAAAATGAATTAGGTAAAGGATCATATCTCATGATATATAAATGTTATATGAATAGATTAGTGAGTATCTAGGTTTCAAAAGGATGAGTGATGAAACAAAATTTTAGTAAATATTTGATTGATAATAAATCACATAATTTCCTCAAATTATTTAAATATGTTTATTTATAAAATATTTTCGATTAGATCATTCCTTTGAAAATTTGATGAGAATTCAATTTTTCCCATTTAAATTGAACTGTAGTATATTGATCATAAATATCTTTAAGTGAGTTATTTGAACATAAAATTTGGTAAAATTGTTCATTAAATAATTGAATAAAACATTATTTCAGGGAATTCGAGTTGGATCATGCATTTTATTGGAGTAAATGGTCCTTGAATTCAATGATGGACTGGACTCTCTAGATTGAAAACTACTTAATTATTTGGGCCATAAACTCTTAATAAATTAATGTATTGGGACAAAATTTGGAGATATTATAGAGAACCCAATTTCTCACAAATAATAGTTTTGGAAGGATAGTTGGTTCATGCATTTTTGATGTCAAACAATAGGTTAAATTTGGACTAAAATATTTGGATGAATTTCCCATTAATACTTGAAAATTATTTAAATCCTAGCCTCCGCTCCTCTCAACGAATATCTATTTTTCTATTTTGGAGGGGTTGGGATGTGAAATAGGAAGTTTATTGCATAGTATAAGTGGTTCCACTCCAATTATCCAAGAATTTCATTAAGGGTGACTCTTGAAGAAAGGATCCCTTCGTAGAAGCCATCTTCTTTTTCTTTGGGTTGTAATATTTTTGTTTGTGTAATAAACTTCTTAGTTTCTCTTCCAATTATTTTGTTTTGTACAATTTTATTATTATCCACTCATCCTATTTGGGATATAAATCAAGAATGGAAATGTGATTGGGTTATACCATTTCTAAACCTTTTCCCGTGAAAAACAATTCTAAGTTGACTACACCACCCATAAAAGAGTATTTTTCTTAGTAATTGATATAATTTTCACCTTATTCACTTATTTGTTTTAGATCAATTATATTTTAATTAACATAATTATATCCATTAATTTATATTTAAAAATAAAGGAAACTAAGAATACAATTGATCCATTAACTAGTAACTCACATGGTCAAGTTATGTGTGAATTGTGAGAGTGTGATCTTAATCGGTAAAACAAAACCACAGATTATAAATTTTTATATTTAAAATAGAATCCCTAAATTCAATTAATACTCACATATAGTATGGATATGGTACCTAATTAACCACTAAAAATAATCTATCCATGGAATGACAATTAAAACAGGGTTCTATGATTGCATGTTCCGAACCTAACTTGGGGTTTAATTCATTTCATATTTTTTGTTAAGGTATATTATCATAGGGTTTGGGGATTAAAAAATTAGAGGATAATAATTAAGTGGATTTTAATTTGAATAATAATGATTAATAATTATTTGATTTGGTATAATGTAATGTTCCTGGTTTTTGAGTTGGGTTGAAAACCACTCCTGATTTGAACTTTTTAATTAATGGTTGTCTTACCTTTTGTTTCAATGATTGAAAATTAATTAAAATAGGTCTTTCTAGTTTATTAGATGGTTTTGGGTTATTCTAGAGTCTTGGAGAGTTCCTCCGTTGTTTCAGTTTGGTTTTTGGAGTGTCAGAGGCCAAAAGGAATGTTTTGGGTTAGAGGCAAAGGGCTCATGGTTTAGGGTAAACCATGTGGTGCCTTCCAGATAACTGTGAAACTTTTCTTTGAATTGTCGCATAGTTTTGGAAAACTATGAAACTATGGAGCATGGTCATGAGGATATCGTATAGTTTTCACATGGTTATGGAAAATTGTGTGGTAAGTCGTAGGGGTATTGCCACATAGGTAGTACCTATGCACTGAAGCTTATGCGGTTAGTATATAATTTTCCTAACCATGTGAGATAAACCATGTGGCCGCTTAAAATGGGTACAATGAAAATTGTACCCCTCCCACTTTTATTCCTCCTTTTTCCATTTCTTTTCCCTTTTCATGTGTACAGTAGTAGGGTTCCTCTGCTTTCTTGCTCCTCTTCTTTTGATCCAACTCCTCAATTGATGGAATGTTCTTCAATCCATCACATGCTATAGAACCGTTTTGTTAAGTCTTACCACACTCTTACTTCATTTACTCATTTTTTTACCTTGGGGAACACAAAAACCATTTAATCAATTTCCCCCATTTTCAGAGAAAAATGGGGAAACTTTGATCTATGTCAATCCGCTGCAATTTAGAGCTAAATATTAGATGTGACTATGTCTACAAGTCTAATGTATGTGGCGTATACCTTTATTTTTGTTTTTGTAGTCATTTTGTGGGAATTTCATAAAACATGCATTTTGGTTATTTTGATAAGTACCCTGATACACCTCACGGTTCATATAAAAATGATCGTGTGACCCTAAGAGATGTCGTTGAGCATGCCTAACCCTTTTTTGACCGAGCACGACCAGGTTAGAGATTGTTGATCTTTAGAGTATATTGGATGGTGATGAAAAAATCATATAAACTATTTTGTTTTGATTTAAAATTAATTCATTTAAACTGTTTAAGTTTTATTAAAATAATATGAGATGTTCAAGACCTCTATATTGAATTGGCGTAATAATTAGATTATGAAATTCAATATGTTTAAATTGAATTTACTTATTAAAGTGTTTTAAATTGATTTATATATGTTTAATGATTGAGATTGCATATGATGAGACCCATGGGGGTTGTGATGGGCTCAACTTGATGTTGGGGTGTCATGGACATTAGTATTGAGTGATGTTAATCACTATTTGGGCTTAGGCTAGATTTAATTGAATGGTATTGCCCATAGGATTGGGTGTCATAGACACCAGCTTGAGGTGGCGAGGCTATTGGGTTAGACATGGCCCATGATATTGGGATGGAAATACCATTAGATTTTAGAACCATAGTTATAGGGGTACAATGTTTTGGTTGGTGTGGCTTAGGGATTATATTTTGTGATTTCCACTCACCTATGATGGCCAAAGTGTTGAATTGACATGTGTGAACACATGATGACTCTGTTGACGAGTTGGTTTTGACCACTCGAGTGGGTAGAGGCCCCAGTAGTGAATATTGGGAATTTTTTTGATAGTATTTTTCATATAAAGACATGTGGATGCTGGGGAGCCTTCATTTAATTGTAATGAGTCTATCGGTTGGGGGACAAGGACTTCCTAGATTGAGGTCATGGGCCTGGACTTTCATTTTTGGATAGATATCATCGTTTCTTTTGGTTTCCAGGCCTTGGGTCAATGTGTTCTTTTGAGTAGGGGGTCTGTGGGACCAGGTTTCTATTTTCATGGGCATGCCTTTGGGACTTCGGTACTTATTAGGACATGAGTTGTTAGGAGTCACATGGTTTCAGGTTACTTTTTTAGGTGGAACCAAAGGGTTCACTTGGGTTGTTACATCAAAGGTGACTTGGGCCATGGGCTAAAAACCTTATTCTATTCTAGGATTCCAATGTTGACTGAGTCATGTGATGGTTTCCTGGTGGTTATTGAGAACCAAAGAAACCATTTTTATTAAATGAAATGTGTTTCATAATTATTTATTGTATTGCACCTACTTAAACACATATACTAGGTATGCACAACTTGTTGGTATCCTACTGAGACTCATCCTACATACTGCAAGGGTCTTTCAGTGTGCATGTAGACTTTATGAATTTACCTTCTAGTAAAGTATAAGACTCAAGAAATGGATCTTAGCAGCTACTTTCATGGATATTTGAATGGGACCTTGTGGTCTTGGATACCTGGAGTTTCTGTTTTAGTTTTTTTTGTTTCATCATGCTGGTTAGTATATTGTATGTGGCTATAGTGGTTAGCCATGGGTACCCTTTTGTACTTGATTTGTATGACCTATTATGGAAGCATGTTGTTCTGGTTAGTTTCTTCAAGTGGAATGTTTAATTACTTTACACTATTCCTATTTAGTATTTTCTTCTACTATTTATTTGATATTGATTGTGCTTCCTCAATTGGCGGGTCTAATTCAAGTATGTTGAGTCGTTATTTTCCACTGCATGTTATACCTTGTTACTCAGACTAGTTTTATTATCTATCCCCATAGAGTATATCCTCACCACTATAGCTACATAAACCCTCAATTATAGTTAGAATCATTTTCTATTTAGGTAGGTAGGCCTTTGGCAAATGGCCCTCAGCACGATAGTGCTATTTGTGTGGAAATTTTAATTGAGGACACTACCAGTGGTATCAAAGGAGTTATTGGTTGGGATTTAGTTGAAACTTTGACTGGATACTAATGAGATCAAGACATATTTTCTCTTTTATAAAGGTTTACTATTTGGGATATGGTATGATGGAGATAAGTGATGTTAGAACTTGATTTCAAACTTTTTCTTTGGTGCTTACATCCCCATGTATGAGGGACTAATTGAGTTACCTTGGGCGGGAATTGTCGTTTTATTTTTCTCAGATTATGGTTTATATGATTTTGACCATAGTGTCTTAATTGTGATGTGGTTGTAATTAGTTTTGAAATATGATCCTTGGAATGGTGAGGAAATTATGAGATATTGAACCTCAGACAAGTGAGGAAAGGTGCATTTGATTTCTTTTTTGGCTTTTGATAGGCACATTTTAGGGTATTCCAAGTTTACAAACACATGTATTCCTTAAAAAATGATTATACCATGTCTTAAATATAAAATTCCATGATATATGTTAATTTATTTGGATATATTCATTGGAATATTCCATTCTTTATATATATGAAATTTTTGGTGTGTTCAGAAAAATGAGCATGGATCTTATAGGAGTAGGCGAGTACTATGGTTGAGGTTATTTTGATCAAAGGATTGGGTGACTTGGTCATTGGAATGCGGAAATGATGGTTTTCAGGATGGGAAAGGCCAAAGGTATTTTTGATACATGCCTCTATTGGGGGTGGGTAAGGAGTCCATGAGGTCAGGATGCCCTGGGGCATGGTTATGGTGGGGGAGAGTAAGGGTGGTGAGGATGTGTTTCCTTTTACTGCTTTCCCGGTTTGTGTTATATATATATATATATGATATGGTATGTCTAACCATTTATATAAATTAGTGGGTTTCTACCTTAATGGATCATATGGAGTGTTAGGAATGCTAGAATAGGTTGCTATTAGAGAACGAGAAGGTTCAGACCCCTGAGTGTCAGGAAGATCATGAGCCATAGGTATAGGCTCAAGTTCTGGATATAATGCGGGTAGGGTAGCTTCCATACTTGACATCCTCTGGGTTGTGGCTCAATGAGAAGCTACGATAGATCCTGGTATGTGTCTTGTAGAGGGTTTAAATAGGTGATTAGGGAGAAGAGGCATCAATGGTGTACTTGACTTTGGAATTCCAGTCACAACACTCACTGATTTTACAGGGTGAGGGATGACCTCAGGCAGCTAGAAATTAGATGAGAGCATGAATATGATATTTGAGAAGCTCAATATGCCTCTAGAGTGGAGGGTCAATCTAGTTATATATAAGCTCATAGGGCCATAAAATCACTGGTGGGACATCCAGGTTCATGTTGGAAGACATTAGGTGTAGGGACCCAAGCTTGACATGCATGTAAATTACCTTAATTTTGTGGAATACTTAATACATGACACAAACATATTCCCAAAGACCATATTAGTATAGTATCATTGGAAAATCAAAACACAATCTTCTAACTTGGTGAAAGATCTTCAACATCTCACATAATGATATTCCCATTTTTTTCCTACATAAAACCTTTATTTATATCCTAGGGAAAAGAAAACATAAAATGGGTGAGGTCAAATGCTCAGTAAGGGTAAAAATTGAGAACATAAAACAAACCATAAACATTTGAACGTATAAACATTAACGTAAATTTTAAACATCAAAATCTTGAGTCATGAAATAAATCTCAGTAATACATATGGAATATATCATAATGGAACATTAATCATGATAAAATATCATGGGAATAAAAAATATAATTGTGGAAAACCATTAATCACATAATATTATTTCCATATTATTCAAGGAATTTTTTCCAAGACTATCATAGTGGACAAATTCCACTACTGAACCGGGTTTACTTGACATTCCATCCATGCATTACTGAACCATATTTACCTTCTATTCCATTCATGTCTATCTCATGAGATATAAATCTTTAACTAGTGAATTGGAGGTAGATATAGGTCCCACCCATCTCATAATTAAATCATTTTTACATGTTCCACAAAAACATAAATCATTCATCATAGCATAACCCATGAAATAAAATGGGATTCCTAAACATAATTTCATCATAACATAATCTATATAAGATAAATGGACGTCATAAAAATAAGTCCATCATAAACAAAATCAAATAAAATTAATAATTATGATAGAGACATAACCCTATTTCATCTTAGATGGAATTTTTTTTTGATAAAACACATGAACTTAATTCCCGAGGAAAATATCTTTTCTTCTTCAAAAAAATTTTCTTTTCTCAAAATGTCATGCCATTTTAGAAGATAATAATTTAGTTTAAAATAATCCTAAAATAATGTAGAGGAAGAATCATGAAAATAAGGTGTCATAAAATCATAAAAATTCATTCATGTCATATAAGTTAAACAAAAACATTCTCCTAGTACTTTTTCTAGAAAAGTCAAAAAGTACCTCGTATGGTAAAAAAAGAAATATTCCTTCCATACCATATAGTAAAAGTAAAAAATGGGTAAAAATGACTTCAAACATACATAGAAGAATAGAAAAAAAATTATGAATTTTTTTAGAGAATATGGACATGGATGATACATATATCCCCAGTAGATACTTATGTATAAACAATCTTAGATAAAATTGAGATTGCAAAATCATCTCTAACCTTAGGTTTGATTTTTTTCGTATGTATCTGAAACTCATTTATAGTGTGTCTAAACATATTATTAACATGTAATAGAACAATAATAACATGTATGGTATCATATATGATTCACTTACGACTTTATATTACCCATTCAGCTGTCAATTCCATGTCAAAGCAACGTTTTGGGTAATAATTGTTTTATTAATCATACGTGTTTGGACTTGTTATAAATGATATTATTACATAGATAATGATTTAATTACTTCCAGAATTTAAAACAAGATTTATATATCATATATATTCAGTATATAAATATATATATATATATAATATATAGATAAATGGAATGGAATACACCGTTCATGGAGACGGTAGGTCCTACGTATGCGTGAATGATGTTTTCGTTTCCTTATTAAATTGAATGAAAGTAAGTAAATGAAATATATATATATATATATACATTAATAAAGTAGCATTATTATGTCATATATTTCAAGATTATTTATTATATATACTTTATAATAATTCTTGAATGGTTAACATGGAGAATGAATCACATCGCGTCGTGGAGACGGTAAGTCGTACATATGCACAAGCGACGATATTGTTCCCATAGTTGTTGAAAGATATTGAATTGGATGGGATATAATATCTCATAATTAGTATCATGTTATAATAATCATATATAGTTATTATTTACACTATTATACCCATCCAAGTATGGTGGTAGTAAAAAATAGATTACACCACAGCGTGGAGAAAGTAATCCATATGTACGCACATGCAATGATTTCATTTTTTTCATAGGATGGATATAAGATGAAATAGGGTTTTTTAATATTTATAATAAAATATCAGTATATGAGTTATAATTTTATTATTACTTTATAATTAATCAACTAAAAAAGAGGAAGTAGAAGAAGAATGAAATTTGAAAGAATCGGTAGAAGAGATTACCTCTTCCTTGACATGCCTCCTTTAAATTTCATCCTAGGGAACTAGAGATGGTCTTTTGAGAAGAACCAAATATCTATAATGTTACTAGGGATGTTGAGAAGAGAAAAAAGAATGGTTTGGGTGATCTTGAAGGCTTCAAATGGACTGAAGATGAGAGGGAGGAGGTGCCCTTTTATAAGAGAAGAGAGGGCACTTTAGAAAAGTTCCAAAATATTAATTTATTATAAATTCAATTTCGATTTAAAATAGTCAAAAACATTTTTAATTATAATATATGATGATTTTGGATAGAACACTAAACATCCAATAATTTCTTGACGATTTTTGAATATTTTATTATCCTTATCTTTTTGGTTTTACAAGTATTTTACCCTTTTTAATCTTACCATGGAATCATGTTATTTACCTATTGTGGGTTAATTTAATTACCATATCATGTTAAAAAAACCCTCAAAAAGTTATTTATGAAATATTTTGACTTATATTAACAATTGTTTATAATATTAGATTTTTATGAATTTTATATCATTTAATAAACTATTTTATGTTTTAAGTTATGAATTATGTCATTTTTGATACTATTCATACATGACTTTTTTAAAAATTGATAAAAACCTTATTACATCGATCAAAATAAATTAAATCATCCATAATATGTCAATTTCATCTAAAAAATTCGTGGATGGCCTCAAAATATTAAAATTAAACTTATTTTAATATTTATAAAATCATTTATTTTAATCTTTCATTAATGATGTAATCACTACATCCTAATTGTTTCATAAATAAATATATTTATCTAATTTGTAAAAATTATAAATAAAATAGTATGATTTAGGAAAAAAATTTATATTTACAATTAATATTTATAGAAATATATATGTTATATAACCTCATATTAAAATCAATTTAGTAAAAGATATATTTTAAGGTTATAATTATATTTAATTTAAATTAATTCTTATAAATTGTCATTTTCACATCCAAGTGAATCAATGGGGTCTAGAAATCAACACAAGGATTCTCATAGTCAGATATATTTCATCCAATAGGAATAGTTCATGTGTTAGGGTAGGTTAATAGTATTATAATATTATTTTGTAACCCTTATTTACCAGATTTACCATTTAACCATGTTAAATAAAATAATTGCTGAAGTTACTATTTATAATGTCCAAAAATAAAAAGTACCTATTTAAACAATTTGAACCTTTTGATTCCAAATATGGAATCCATTTTTTTTAATTCAAAACACAGAAGTTTCAGTAATTAATTTAAAATTAATACAGTTGTAAAAAATAGGGTTTTGTTTAAAACATTGCAAAAGATTAAAATGTTTTTACATATGACTTCTATGTAAAATTAATGATAATAAATTAAATTTTTTAAACTATAAAAAAATATTCAATTTATAATTTAAAACCATTCAATAATATATTTTAACTATATAAATTATTTTGATGAATAAATTTGTTTTCAATTAAAATATAGCGTATTTTCACTATTCATGAAAATATGAAGGTTATCAAAAAAATATCAAAAATTTATCCAAAGTAAATTTTTATGTCCCACTTGAAAATAATAAATTTATCTTGTCAAAAAAAGTTTACAAATGTTTAAAAAACTAGATTTAAAATGTGTGCGCCATCAAAAGGTAGTAAAACTGCATTTTTTTGAAAAATACTTCTTTTATCCAAAAAATTGATTTTGTTCTCATATAAAGTGTAAGATGAAAGAGAATGTTATATAAAATTCAAAATTTGGTTAATAATATTTATAACAACTATTTTATATAATGTTTTAATAATATATCATTGTTTAGTGAAACTCGGTATTGCGTACCATGCAAGCTATCGAGGAAGGTCGCTCTTGCGTGTAACGCAAGCCATACCAGTGTTGCGTGTAGTGAAAGTTTGCCTTGGTGTTGCATATAAAATAATCCACCTTAGTTAATTTATGCATTGAAAAAAACTATACTCAGTGTTGTGTGAAATTAATTCTTTCAAAAGAACTTGAAATTGTGTGCAACACAATCCAAGAATAGTGTTGTGTATATTGTAAGCTAATACCGTGTTGCATATAGAGTAAGCTAATATTGGTGTAGTGTACAACACAAGACATCAAAGAAATTAAAAATAATCTACCTCATAAAATCTTTGGGTGTTACATTATACCCCCCTTAAAATTAATTTCGCCCTCGAAATTCCTCAGTGTTATAAATAGTTTTCTACTTGAAATATCCTTTCATGGAAACCCACTTAATAAAAAGGTATACTAAAACTTAATTTTAAAAAAGGAATTTTAGAAAGAGAATGGTTACCCAAAGTAACTCATCACTGGGTTTCTACATATGAGAACATAGGTGGGAGGTGAAAATATGGATATGGAAGAGAAATCTAACCATTATGTTCTGATGGATAGTGAATGAGAATAATTTTTGGATAAATTTAACTACTTGAAAGCCATAAATATGCGATGATTTAAGGGACCATCTGGTTCCTTGGATAAGAATGTACTTGGATAACATTATTGGTTTTCCAGATCCTTTTCCTAAAGTTAAATAATTTTTCATGAGAATAAATACATACATGATTTTGGTACAATCTCACCCTTGTTCATGACTTGAACAATTTCCACTTCATCTCTTAAGGAAATGAAGTTTAATTTTTCAATGGTGAAGTGTTAGTAGATCATGAGATGTAATGATAGGTCATTCCATATATCTCAAAAAAAAGGATAGAACAGGTTATCATATAATCATAAGTCCACTTGTAGTGGGATAATACATTAATCTAACAATCTTAAAATGGAAAATAACTTATACTATCCATAAATAGATAACACTTAAATCCTTCAAAAAACTGAAAATATAAAACTTTATAAGGATGTGAACTAAATATAAATAACATTTTTCTGCCATATCTCATAAAGTAGTTCCTGGTTGTCACATTCCAAACATGTGAATACCTTAATCAAGTATTCTCTTGAAACATGAATTACCATAGAACCTTAGTTAAAACATGAATGCTGTCAAAAGATAATTTTTCCACATACCAAAATAACAAAAATTCTTCAAACTCAAACCATGATATCAATTTTTCCTTATATCATTCATGATCTCATTAATACCATTAAACATATCATTATCTCCATCTCCCTTCATTATGCGCATATCTTGTGATTTCCAAAAATATTTTAATAATATTTCATGGTTACAGGTACCATTCAACATATACTTTAAAATACTTAAGGAAGAACAATAGTGTAAAGATCCTTATATTTTTATGTATTCCATAGTACCATTAATTTACTTATACAAAATTAATCTTGATAAACATGAAATAATTCCACTACATTCTTAAACCATTGAGCAAGCTTCATCATTTTATTCCTTAAAATTTATTTCATCTCACATAGCATTTGTATTCTCTTCATCATTAGCAACATAAATACTGCCCATATGACCATGTTGATTCTCTTCATGTGTTTTTCCCTTAGGGAATATATTTTCATAATACCCATACATTCCACATTTATAACATTTAACTGTCATTGATGTCTTATCAATACCATTATCCTTGTCAATTATGTTAATTGGACCTTTTCCTTTGAAATTACAAGATTTGTGTCCTTATTTTCCTCACCGAAAGCATCTTCTGGTTCCTTTGAAACATTCTCCTAATTCCTCTTACCACATGATTTAAATGTTGAAATTTAACTTTCTTTCCTCTATGATCACCATGAAACTCCTTATTTCTTTTATAAGCTACTTCTAGAAACTCACCAAAGATGAGATTATTGATCATATTATAATATTGATGATTAGGAATAATAATGATGTTTCTCCTTTCATCTCCCATTTCATTTTGTTTCTTAGGAATAATATCATTCCATTGTCCATTATATTCTCTATTAACATTAATCCTCATGTTTCTAGTGATTTTATAAAACCCAAAAATAATAGTGTGAGAGTAAAAAATCATACTAGGAACTCAACGTAATCAAAGAGGATTACTTTAAATCTATAACATTTTAGGTTTAATCATAGGTTATTCATGATAATTAACATAATTCTAGGACTGTAACCTATACTTATAATTAACCTTAGGGACATCCCAAGACATACCATAGAAATATCTCTAGGGATCTCACTAAAATTTCTGCATCCTAGTTTCTAAAGGTTGACTAAACCTTTTCTCTAATACCAACTGTAGAGACCCAAACTTAGAATACATGGAAATTACATTACTTTTTCAAAATAATTAATACATGATACAAGTATACCCCCAAATACCATATTTTTTTAGTGTCTTTGGAAAATCGGAACACAATCTTCTAACTTGGAAAAGGATCTTCAACTCCTCACATAAAGATCTTCCCATTTTGTTTTCCTACCAAAAACATTCCTTTATATCATGGGGAAAATAAAACATAAAAAAGGTGAGATCAAATTCTTAGTAAGGGTAAAAATGAAGAACATAAAACAAACCATAAACATTTGAACGTATAAATATTAACATAAAGTTTAAACATCAAAATATTGAGTCAGGAAATAAATCATGGTAATACGTAAGGAATAGATCACAAATGTACATTAATCATGATAAAATATCATGGGAATAAAACATATAATTGTGGAAAACAATTACGCACATAATATTATTTCCATAGTAGCCAAGGCATTGTTTCCAAGACCATCATAGTGGACAAATATAATTACTGACTCGGTTTTACTTGTTGTTACAGCCATTTATTACTGAACCGGATTTACCTGATGTTCCAGTCATGTATATCTCATGAGAGATAAATCTTTTCCCAATTAATTGGAGGTAGATATGGGTCTTACCCATATCATAATGAAATCATTCTTACATGTTCCACAAAAACATAAATCATTCATCATACTATAACCCATGAAAGAAAATGGGATTCTTAAACATCATTACACAATTACATAATCTATATAAGATAAATGGACATCATAAAAATAATTCCATCATAAAAACTATAAAATAATAGCAATAATATGGATATATAAATAACCTTATGTCATATTATATGTAAAATAATTTTGATAAAACACCTGAACTTAATTCGTGATGAAAATATCCTTTTTTTATTCAAAATTTTTTTCTTTTCTAAAAATGTATCCCAATTTTAAAAGAAAAGTATTTATTTTAAAATAAACATGAAATAATGTATAGGAATATTCATGTAAATAAGGTTTCATGAAATCATAATAATCCATACATTTCGTATAACTTAAACAAAAACATTCTCCTCGTACTTTTTCTAGAAAAGTCAAAAAGTACCTAGTATGGTAAATAAAAGAAAGATTCTTTCCATACCATGTAGTAAAAATAAAAAAATGGATAAAAATGAATTTAAACATAAATATATTATTAGTAAACATTTTATGACAAAATTTGTTTAAAACATGGGAATGGATGATAAATTTAACCCTAGTAGATACTTACGTATAAATAATCTCGAGTAAAAATGAGATTGAAAAATTATCCCTTACCTTAGGTCCAATTTCTTCCATATGTGTCTGAAACTCTTGTATAGTGGGTTTAAACATATTATTAACTTGTAATATAACCATAATACTATTTATTATATCATATATGATTCACTTATGACTTTATATTACCCATTCATTTGTCAATTCCATGTTAAATCAACGTTTTGGGCAATAATCGTTTTATTTATCGTACCTCTTTGGACTTGTTATTCTTCAAATTATTAAATATATAATGATTTAATTACATACATAATGTAAAAAATGATTTATATATCATATATATTCAGTATATAAATATATATAATAGATTTATAAATGGAATGGAATACACCGTTCATGGAGATGGTATGTCGTACGTAGGCATGAATGTTGTTTTCGTTTCCTTGTTAAATGGAATGGAAGTAAGTAAATAAAATATATATATATTTACATAAATAAATTATATTTATTAATTCATATATCTTATTATTATTTTTAATATATACTTTATAGTAATTCTTTAATGGTTAACATGGAGAATGAATCTTATCAGGTCGTGGAGATAGTATGTCGTACGTACGCACGAGCGACGATATTGTTCCCATAGTTATTGAACGGTATTGAATTGGATGGTTTATAATATATCATAATTATTATCATGTTTTAATAATCTTATATTGTTATTATTTCCACCATTATACCCATCCAGGTAAGGTGGTGGTGAAAATAGATTACACCATGGTGTGGAGACGGTAATCCGTAGGTACGCAAGAGCGGTGACTTCATTTTTTCGTAGGTTGGATAGAATGTGAAATAGAGTTTTTTAATATTTATAATAAAATATCAGTATATTATTTATACTTATGTTATTAATTTATAGTTAAACAACTAAAAAATAGGAAGTATAAGAATAAAGAAATTTGAATGAATCGGTAGAAGATATTATCTCTTCCTTGACGTGCCTCCTTTAAATTTCCTCTTAGGTTAGTAGAGTTGGTCTTTTCGAAAAGACCATAAACTATAGCATGTAACTAGGGATGTTTATAATAGAAATAGTCAGGGGTTGGCTGAGCTTGATTGCTTGAAATGGAGTGAAGAGAAGAGGGAGGAGGTTTCCTTTTATAAGAGAAGAGAGGGACACTTTAGGAAAGTTCCAAAATATTAATTTATTATAAATTTAATTTCGATTTAAAATAGTCTGAAACTTATTTAATTCTAACATAATATGAGTTTTGGCTTGAATAACCATCATATTTTAATATTTTGAAAAGTTGTGAATATTTTTTAATCCTTACCGTTTGGGTTTTACCCTTATTTTACCCTTTTTAATATTACATTGATATCATGTTATTTACAAATTGTGGGTTAACGTAACTACCATATAATGTCAAACGACCCAGAAAACCTATTAATGAAATATTTGGACTTATATTAACAATTTGGTCTAATATTATATTTTTATGAATTTAACATCATTTAATAAACTATTTTATGTTTTAAGTTATGAATTATGTCAATTTTGGATACTATTCATACTTGAATTTTTTTTAAAATCATAAAAACCTTATTACTTAGAACCAATGGAATTAAATCATCTATAATATGTCAATATAACCTAGAAAATTCGTATATGGCATCAAAATATTCAAAATAAACTTATTTTAATTTTTATAAATTCATTTATTTGAATCTTTCATTAATGAGGTAATCACAACATCATAATTGTTGCATAAATAAATATATTTATCTAATGTATAAAAATTATACATAAAATACCTTGATGTATAAAATCATTTTATATTTCCAATTAATGTTTATATACAAATATATTTATTATATAACCCCATATTAAAATCTATTTAGTAAAAGATATATGTTTAGGTAATAATTATCTTTACATTAAATTAATTCTTATAAATTGTCATTTTCACATCCAAGTGAATCCATGGAGTCCCAAAATAGAACCAAGGATGCCCATGGTCTGAAATATCTCATCCAGTAGGAATAGGGCATGTGTTACGGTTGTTTAATATTATTATAATATTATTATTTTACCCTTATTTACCTGATTTTCCCTTTAACCATGGTAAATAAAATAATTACTGAAGTTACTATTCATAATGTCCAAAAATAACAAGTACATATTTAAAAAAAATTAACCTTATTATTCAAAATATGGAATCCATTTTTTCAACTTCAAAACACAGAATTTTTAGTAATTAATTTAAAATTAATCCCATTGTAAAAAAAGGGCTTTCTTTTAAAATATTAGCAAAGATTGAAATGTTTTTACATATGAATTCAATTTAAAATTAATGAAAATGAATTATATTGTCTTCAAATATAAACATATATTATATTTATACTCTAAAACAATTAAATTATATATTTTAATCATATAAATTATTTCGATAAAAAAATGTTTTCAATTAAAAATTAGCGTATTTTCACTTTTCATCAAAATATGAAAGTTATCATAAAAATATCAAATATTTATCCAAATTAAATATTTATGTATTTCTTCCATAGAATAAGTTTATCTTCTCAAATATAACTTATAAAAGTGTCAAAACTATATTTAAAATGGGTTCTCCATCAAAAGGTGGTACAACTGCGTTTTTTTTTTAAAATACTTCTTTTATCCGAAAAATTGATTTTGTTCTCATATCATGTGTAAGATGAATGATAATGTTATATAAAATTCAAAATGTGGTTAATAATATTCATAATATCTAGTTTATATAATATTTTAATAATATATCTTAGTTTAGTGAAACTCAGTATTGCGTACCATGCAAGCTATCGAGGAAGGTCACTCTTGCATGTAACGCAATCCATGTACGTGGGGTGTGTAGTGAAAGATTATTTTTGTGTTTCGTATAAAATAATATAACTTAGTTAATTTATACATTGAACAAAATAAATATACATATTTGTGTGAAATGAATTCTATCAAAAGAACTTGAAATTGTGTACAAGAAAATCCAATAATAGTGTTTCATATATTGCAAGTTGATATGGTGTTGCATATAGCACAATATAATCTTGGTGTAGTGTAGAAAAAAAGACATCAAAGAAATTAAAAATAATCTAACTCATAAAATCTTAGGGTGTTACATAAGGTAATGTCCAGGGAAGAATTTGGGTCTAGTTTCTTTCAATATTTCTTACAGGAGGCACTAAGGGATGAAAGGGCTCGGGAGTTCCTAAGCCTTCATCAGGGTGAAATTTCCATCATGGAAAATGGATTGACATTCACTAAGTTGTCTATGTTTTCACCCTACATGGGGAGTGATTACACCTTGAGGGTGAGGCATTTCAATGATGGGTTACAACACACCATCCGGGTGCATGTAAACAACTTTAGGTTGGACTCATTCTTAAAGTCAGTTAACCAAAAACTCATATATGAGGGAAACATGATGGATATGTTGTAATTGAGCTGGGTAGTGGCTTCAGGTGATGGTTCATATAGAAATAAATGAATCGGAGAAGAGTTCCAATAGGGTGGTCTGGCCAAGGACTCGGGAATACCACCTCAAAGTGGATATTCTACAGTTTTATTCTAGTGTGGGAAGCTAGGGAATGTATAGACTCTATGTGAGTAGCCTATGAAGGAGTGCTTGGAATTTGGATAGGTTGATAATCTTAAAAGGTTCTACTGGAGACCCTGTCGTTCATTCGATGACTAGGTTCAGGGGAAGAATCATGCACATGAGGTCAGTTTTGGATTGGTACCAAGCTATGGTATCTGAGGTTCAATTGCACAAAGAGTTCATGGAAGGAGAAGTTAGACCTATCAAAGGGGTCAATGGCTAGTGTATGGTGCATCACCATAGGCAGGACATGCATCATGTAGTTAAGCATTAGGCCAGGTGCATGCCCTAGAGCTTCTAGGTGTTGGGTAGCCTGGTGAGCCAACAACGATCAGAGGTACTCTACTGGTGTGGCCGTAATTTGATTTTTTTTTGTTTGAAACGGCCTATTGAGGCAGGTCAATATGGGCAGATGAGGTTCATGATTTTATATGTACATACCATATGATGTTTAGTAGGTTGTCATCATATCATATGCACGATATATATATATATATATATATATGATGTGTGAGAAACCAAGTTTTATAATTGAGCATCATTGGATGTGTGATTCAGAGGTGCATTGGCATCTGGGCATCGAGGATGTAGGTTACTTGAAGTGCGAGCCATCTGTGTAGCATGATGGTGTTGTACTTTATTAGCATGTGAGGCACCAGGATTGATTTGAGAATCCATGGAGATGTGTGACTTTTTTAGTGGAATGTGAGACATTGGCTTGAGTTGGGAACCGATGAGGTGCAAAAATTTAATGGGTACATGGTCATTGTACCTTTGATATATTTGATAGTTGGTAGGTAATGGACCGGGTTAGGAAATTCCTATGGTGGGGAGCCCCCATGAGGAATTTGTCCAAAACCATTGAGACTGGGGTAGTCTGGGTTTATTTTTAATAGGATGGGAATGTTCAGTACATTCTCCATTTTTTGTTTTATAGCTTGAGGATGAGCAATGTTAAGGTGGGGAGTTTGTAAAATCATGGGTTTTTGAGCTGGGTAGAAAACCACTTCCGATTTTAACTTTTCAATTAGTGTCTATCCTACATTTGGTTCATTTATTGGAAATAAATTTTGTGGGTTTCATAAGATTTATGAGAGGTTTTTGGATTTTTCTAGAGGCTTAGAGAGGTCCTTGGGTGTTTTGGTTTTGTTTTGGGGGTATTATAGGTCAAATGGTCTACTTTGTGTTACAGGCAAAGGGGAAATGGTTGAGGGTAACTCGTACGACACCTTCTAGGTAACCATAAGGCTCATATTTGAACTACCAAATGGTTTTGGAAAACCATTAACCTATGGTGCATAGCTCTATGAAAATGTATTCAAAAGTTTCATAGGGCTACCACAAGGTTTGTTCAAGGTTAGAGCAAACTATACGGTAGGTCGCATGGGTACTACCACTTAGGCAGTACCTATGCACTATAGCCTGCGTGGTCAGTGCACGGTTTTTATAACCGTGAGACATAAACCATGAGGCCTCTTAAAATGGAAAAAATAATTATTTCCCCTAACTAAATTATTCTTCGTTCTCCCCTCTCTTCTCCCTTGTCACACACACAGCATGAGGGTTCCTCCATTTTCCCTCCTCTTCTTTTGATCCAACTCCTTAAATAGTAATTTGTTCTTCAATCCATCGAATTCTATAGAACCATGATAGTAAGGCTTACCACACACAAGATTCCTTTCTTCTTTGTTTTTTCCACACGGAACACAAAATCTATTTGAGTTATTTTTCCCATTTTCAAGGTAAAATACAAAACTCATATCTACATCAATCTTTTGTGTGTTAGATCTCATTATTGTACATTCTTATGTCTACAAGTCCATGGTAGGTGGTGCGTACCTTAATTTATGATTTTTTTTGTCATTTTGGGGGAATGAATTAAAGTGTTCATTTTGGGTATTTTAAGTGTGACACTAATACACCTCATGCTTCATATCAAAATGACTATGGGGCTCTAAGGGATTTCATTAAGCATGACTAACTCTTTTTTGTCTGAGTGAGGTCTAGTTAGAGGTTGTTGATCCCCAGGGTATTTTGGATGCGGTGCCAAAATCTTCTGAACTAATTTGTTTTGATTTAAATTAAATATTTTAAATTGTTTATGTTTGATTAAAAAAATTTGAGGCATTCAAGACATCTATACTGAATTTATTTATTTGTTGTATTTTTCAATTTAATCTGTTTAAATTGAATTACTTTGTTTTAAGTGTTTTAAATTGAATTATATATGTGTGATGCTTGAGATTTCATATGATGAGACCCATGGGGGTTTTGACGGTCTTGACCTGAAGTTGTTATGTCATGGCCATTAGGATTGAGTGATATTTATCACGGGTTGGGCTTGGACCAAATTTCATTGAATGGTATTGACCAAAAGATTGGGGTTGTGGACATCGTTTTTGAGTTAGCAAGGCCATATGGTTGTGCATGGACCATGATTTTTGGATGTAAAGGATATCAAATAAAAGCGACATGTTCGTTGGAAAATTAGTTGTTGTTTGGTGAGGCTTAGGGATTGTATTTGGTGATTAACGCTCACCTGTGATGGTCAAAGCACCGAATTGAGCCATGTGAATACATGATGACTCTGTTGATTGGGTGGTTTTGACCACTCAAGTGGGTAGAGGCCCTCAATAGTGCAGATTATGATTTTTTTGGGTCTTGATTATCACAGAAAGCCACAAGGAAGGTAAGGATCCATCAGTTGATAGTTATGAGGCTATCAGTTGAGGGATGAGGCCTACCGAGATTGAGGTCATGGTCATAGACATTTATTTGAGGACACATACCATTATTATTCTAGTTATCATGCGATGGGCCGACATGTGATTTGGAGTAGGGTGTCTTTGGGACTAGGTTACTATTTTCGTGGATGTGCCTTTGGGACATCTCTACTTATTAGGACTTCAGGTGCTAGGTTGTACATGGTGCCGAGTTACTTGTTTGAAGTGGAACCTGAGGGTTCACCTGGGTTGTGACATCAGAGGTGCCTTGGGCCATGGGCTAAGAACCATATTCTATTCTATGATTATAGTATTGTCCAAGGAAGATGATGGTTTCCTGGTGGTTGTTGAGAACTAGAGGAAACTTATTTATTCATTTCAACATTCTGTTTAATTTTTTTTATTACACCTACTTAAACACATATGCTAGGTACGCACCACTAGGTGGTATCCTATTGAGATTAAACTCATACTATCCATTGGTCCTTATGAACACATGTAGACATTATGAATTTATGTTCACATAAAGGATCATCCCCAGTAGATGGATCTTAATAGCTGCTTGCATGGATAATAGCACATGAGAGGTTGTGCCTAGTTGGAGTTTTTATTTTAGTTTCTTTTCAGTTTCAACATGCCAATCTGTATATTGTATATTTCTATAGTGGTTATGAATAGAATCCCTTTTTTTACTTGATTTTTATGACCTATTGTGGATGCATGTTGTTCTGGTTAGTTTCTACAAGTGGAATTTTTTACTTACTTTCCATTATTTTTGTTTAGTATTTTCTTCGTTTCTTTAATTGATATTAACTATGATTGTTCCATTGGTGGGTTTGGTTCGAGTCTGTTGAGTTGTTATTTTCCACCACATGTTATACCTTATTACTTAGACCAATATTATTATCTATCCCTATAGGGTATAGACTCTCCACTATATTTTCATACACTCTCACTAATAGTCAACAACCTTTGGCATTCAGGGAGGCATGCCTAAGGAATACAACACCTAGCCTAATAAAATTGTTCCGATGGATATTCAGGTTAGGGATACTATACAGAGTTAGATCCATTATAAATTTTTAAATATTCTTCTAAAAAAATATTCTCTTTGTGTTTTCTCAATATCATTTCACAAACAAAAACAAAAAAATACAATCTTCTTCTAGTATACTTGTTCTTGTTTTATAAAAGACAAAAAATCCCCAATCCATTTGTAAAATGTGTTTCATTTATTTTATTCTATTTTCAATATTACTTTAATATAATGTTTTAGTTACTTCCTCCATTGAGAGATTACCTTGTTCAGCCAGTCTATTTCACCTAAACTACCAAAAAACCACACATAATTTGGGAGTTCCCATTATAACACATTTTAATGTGTAAGTTGGTGTTAAGACTTGCTCAAAATTTTATGTGTGAATTGTTTTGGAAGTAACCAAGTTCATAAAGGGTGGTTCTGATATAATTAATCTATAATCACATGTTTATATGTGATCAGAATGGTGATTAGATAGGTTTATTAGGGGTGAGTGTGATGGTGTTTATCTCTAGTAATAATCTTTTGAGTAAATAGGTTGGTAGGTGGCCAGGTTCAAAAAGATAAGAAATAATATTTTTATGATTGTGAAACATTCTTTCCTACATTCATGGATCCACTTATATGATCCATGTATTATTTTCTCATCTCATGGTAAAAGTGTTATCATTTGACATTTTTAACACATACTTTATTCACATGGTTAACATTTATTGTTTAATCTTCTTTTAAAACCAATATTTTTACATATTCATTCTTTTCCACTTGTTTTTGATCTAACCAATATATTCATTGTTATGTTACCCTTTACTGATCATTTTCGACCAATCTATTCTGACTGACACAAAAATATTTTTTTATTAAAGACCCCCTTTTAAGGGCTAAGGGGGAACCCAACATGACATCATGACTTAAATAACAACCAATCCTCCACAATTAGTTCAAGTACAAAAACAACTCATTCAAAACTACAATTAAAGTATTTTACCCAGCATCAGAACCATGAAGACCAGCTTCTTCCAACTCATCACCGCTCGGAAAGTTGTTATATGCATGATTGCAAGGGCCTAGAACCGATGGAAAAGTCATACCCTCTCAAACGTCCGAATCTAAATAGTAGTGTCGGGTGAATACCTCTGCTCTGAACCTCCTCTTGAAAATTTACTTAAAATGTAAACCATAGGGAAAAACTGAAAAACCTTCATAAATAGCAACCCACTACACAAAAATATCACTCAAAAGCCATCACAAAACCAATTAGAAGAAGGTTGGTCCCACCTTCACCACTAAAAGGTAAAAATAATCCAAACCTTCAGAGATCCAAATCAAACCTCAAACCATCAAGCGAGATGCCCACCACTATTAGAATCAAAAAAATCTCCAACCAGAAATTTCCCCCACCATTGGAAGAATCTATCACTATAAGGAAAAAGAGTTCAAACACAAACTAGAAAACTAAATCCAAAACACTAATCAAAATATAACAAAATTGTGGTAAAAAAAACAGCAAACATAAAAAAACATCATTCAAAATAATCACCCTGATTCCAGACCAAACTGGAAGAAGAAAAAAATTCCAGTCTCTACCTTCAAGCATATATGAAGACCAGATCTCCCCAACACACCCACAGTCAATGCAGCAATGTGATGACAACCTTCATCGCAACATCTAAAAACTCGAACAATGGACCCTCACCGCGCTTCCCTATGAAGCCCTATCCAAATCGAAAGGGAGGGCGTGAAAAGTCCTGAAAAAGGAAGATTGTCCAAGAATTAGAGCCCATGGATTCACACGATGCTTCCACATAAGAGAAATCACACACCACAAGATCATCAGGCTGAATCATCGAGATGAATTTGATCTACAATTGGGGAAGAAGGATGTATCAGGTGGAGGAAACCCAAAATCAGAGCCCCTTACGGGCACATCTGAGATCAATATATTATTATTTTTCAATTACCCATGTTATAAAGATGATTATATCTTGAGAGATATATAGTAAATGTTCTATAGGGGAATGATTATTGGGAAAATTTCACATGTGTAGAAAAATAAGATGTTTATGTGGATAATATCTAAAATAATAAACCTTTTGATCCCTAGGTTATGCGACTATTTAGGAGATGTATTATTTAAAATATGAGATTAATATAATATTTAATTAATTTTTATCATGGTTCACTTTATATATGATTAAACCATCAACTAGATTCAATTACCATAACCATCAAATTGAATCAAGCGTGGAAAACTGACCAATTTTTACCAGAATGTTCATTTTAATAAAGAAGTTGTTAAAAAATAGAAAATTGAAATTTATATAGGAATAATTCATAGTATGTTATGTTTAAATATTCTACTAGAATATATTTTTAATAAATATATATTCATTATATAGTATAATTGATCGTGTCTAAATCAATATAGGACTTGAGGTAAGGGTTTCTCATCTCATGTTTTTTTTGTGAAACATATTCCATACTCAACACTTTTTTCTTTCAAGTGGTGTATATACTTCCAATTTGATAATATATATCAATAATCCATTTATATTAATACATTTAAAGTTCCATTTTATGTTATTTCTTTAATGGGGTGATGATTAAAAAGTTACCAAAGCAATAAGGGTTTATATAATGATCCCATTTATTTTTGGGATTACCTATGTTAAATTTTCATCGATGGAAATTATATTATTCTTAACCTTTAAAACCCATATATATAATTGAATATTCATGGATTGTTTTTATATTATTAAATTTTTTTAACTTTAGTAACTAATAACGATCTTTAAAATGTTATTAATGAAAATCAAACCTTAT
Organism: Viscum album; assembly: GCA_963277665.1. Classification (NCBI taxonomy): domain Eukaryota; kingdom Viridiplantae; phylum Streptophyta; class Magnoliopsida; order Santalales; family Viscaceae; genus Viscum; species Viscum album. The sequence continues at coordinate 1,475,009,401 of OY728135.1, forward strand.
TACATATTTACTCGTCAAGATTTTTATTCCATATCCATGACGTTAAAAAAATTATGGATGTTTTTATCTATACATGATTTTGTTTTTAATATTTATTTTCATTACATTTTACTTTATTCTAAAAGGTTTAAAATAAATCTTTTTAAAGAAACAAATTCTAATCAAGTCATTTTTTATATAATAACTTGGGTTATTGTATGATGTATGAATACTTTATTTTTTAATTTGAATGGTTAAATATGGCCTCATATGAATACCCCTTGAGGTCATAGAGGTTTTAGGGGTGTGTGGGGAATATTCGGAGCCTAAAACCCAATTTTGGGGTGTATTTTAGCATAGCGTATAGTTAGTACAAACCATGCGGGGCTGGTCGCACGGTTTGTACAAACCTTGTGAGGATGTATAGTGGGGGTTTAAAGGTTTCACAGTTTATGTAAACCATGTGGTAAGAGGAACACACCCTTGAAACCAGGTTTTTAGTTTTTGTAGAACATGACAGAGGCTTTTCAAACTGTTTCTATATGGTTTTCGAACTGTGTGGGTAAACCGTGTGGGTGCCCTATAGCCTACAAAAAGTTATTCATGTTTTGTCTCATAGTTTACCAAACCATTCACCTAAACCCTGAAACCCTTTTATTTTATGAAATTTAATAATTTTAAGTCAAAATTAATTCTTCTTATAAACCTATTTCCCTCTCTAAACCCATACACACACAAAAAGGGTTTTAGAGCTTTCCAATGGTTACTATTCTGGGATTTGAGGATTCTTCTCAGTTCGACATCTCATTTGAGTGATGTTTGACTCATTGAATCTTCAATGGTAAGATCTAAATTTCTTTTTAACTTTTCTCGATTCCTCTGGCTATAAACTGTGCTATTTGGATTTAGTCTCATATGCCCTAATTTTTCATTCTTCATCATTTTTTCACATTTCTACTAATATGAGTCAAATAAATACTTAATACTAGACAACAACTCTACTACTGAGCTAAGGTAGGTGGTCTATGCTTTTCTTTTAGATTTTGTGCTTTTTTGGGTTATCAGACATTATTCCTCCCTCCAAGCTTTCCGGCGTGGCCCCAAAATTGAATCGGTTAATATAATTAAATGAAATATGTCCTATTAGGGTTTTACTTAGGTTTATTTGTGATGGTTTGGTTGTTGTTTCCCAACCCAAGCACACCACCTATAAATTTCACCTTGGTTGTGCCATGTTAAACAACCAAATTGGTGTGTTCTGAGATTACCTTGATATAGGAAGCCTGTAATAAATGAAATGAGTTGAATGTGATAGCTAGGATAAGAATTTCATCCTTAACTTGTTATAACGTGTTGAATTGAATTGGCTAATTTTTTAATTGATCAAATGTTTAATATTTTAGTTGGAATTACTTAATTGGATTTTTTTGGTAATTAGTTAATGAGTGGGTTTACTCTTTTAATGTAAAGTAATATTATTAAAGGATAATGAGTGGGTATACACATTAAATTCCATATATTTAATTGTGAGGAATGAGTGGGTATAACCATGTTCAATGATAAATTGTGAATGGTTATAAATGGGTGGGTATACCCATGTTGTTTGATTAAATTTGAATGGATTACATGAGTGGTAGACTCATTTTTAATGTGTGAAAATTTTATAAATGAATGAATATTTTTATAGTTTCCTTGGATGGCTCAATATGGATATAGAATGCAGTATTGGATTCCTTGGATAGGGATGTTTCTTAGGTATATATTCCATGGGATGCCTCAGGCTTTGTTACCCCCTGGATCCAGATTTCATGGACTCATGATGGAAATATTGGTACACCTTCTCCTAGGACTCCAACTAGTGCCTACACTGAGTTTCCATCGAGCGGCTCCTGGAACTCATTGAGGATGCCTTAGTCATTGACACCTTGGATCTAACCCTTCGTGGTCTGACTCATTGATAATACGACATGTCCAAGGAAATTATGACATGGTTGGATATACAACAAGTAAATTATTTTTTGATATGGTATCATTATACATCAAGGCCATGTTGATTGGATGTGGATGGGAGTATATAAATGTCATGTTATTTATTCTTTTCTTATACCTTCCTTTTTAGGAGCTTGACACTGTTTTTTTAAGATCCTTGAGAGTCTATTTGATATCACTTATTGTATTGGTATACGTTCCATGGGAACATTAGTTTTTGTTAATTGTTGCATATTTTCATAATTTACTTACACTGTATAGTATATATTTCATGACTAGAATGTATAGACCTTTGGGTGGTTACCTACTGGGATGTGACATCACACCTTTTCTAGGCCTCCATGGGGACCCAAACAAATTATATGGTTTCATCTATAAATAATTCAAAGCACCCTTTTATAGGATTTTGATTGCTACATAGCTGTAGGGGGTCATGGGACTGACCTGAGGCAGACGATGCTATTTAGTGATAACACATTTGTTTATTTTGTTATTTTTGGAAACATGTATTTTAATAATCTGATATGTTCCTATTTTGGATTCTTTGTGATACACATTACATGTATCACTATCATCATCTATATATGATATTGGTTTTGGATTTTTTTTTATATATTCTTATCTTGATTAGTATTCAGTTGTCTTCCTATTTAATTACTTCTTTTATTTCTATGTTATGGATTTTCCGTTGTATATACTCTGGTGATGAGGGTATTGTATTCCCACTGAAACACCTAGTCCCTTTCTGCTAGTCGGTAGCCTCTACTATTTGGGGAGATTCAATTGATGCCTTGTGACCTACTAGGCTCGGGGCACTGTTGAGTGGCATCCTGGTATGAGATGTTACAAAGTAGTATACGACCTCATTTATGTTTTGACTTACTATATGGAAATAATAGATAGGTATAAGAATGAAATGGAGTTTTGTAATGAGCTATTCCTAAGAGTAGTTACCTATCATACAATGAAAAGCCAAATTGTCCCAAATGAAATTTCTAATTTACATATTTTTTCAACTACAGTTTATTTGAAACCATCATTAGGTGACACACTCTATTAATAATCTTATTGTTGATGTGATTACAGGTTTTATTTATTTTGTGACCTCATGAGATGAGGGTATGACATCTCATGCATCATATTGGAACTTTATATAAATCACATTCCATGCATTATTCCATGCCATTTAGGTTGAATTCCTCGTTGAATGTTTTTGTGATAGGAGTTGTGATGACTATATCTGATGTTGTGGTAAATTTTGTGTCGTGGATAGAGAAGTGACACCATCTTTCATATCATATGGTGTATTGGACCCTATAAACGGGGAAGTGACACACCTTTTTTAAATTCAATTGTTAAAGTGGATTCGATATGTATGGAATGAATGGGCACCAAATTTTGGGTTCATGAGTTGTTATGGTCTCTCATGGATTCGAAATTGGTGAACCATTGGTTAAAATGCTTGAATAAATGAATTATGAAAATTAAATTTCAAGTAAATTTAAATTAAAATGAAATGAAAATGGAAACATGGAATGATAAACATAAACATTACCAAGACCTAACTTTTGACTAGGAAAGATGAAGAGTTTCTAGTGGTGTTTGTGACTTTCCATATTACAGTCCTTTCTTTAGGAACATGTTGTGGGGTAAGACTCGGTTTTAAGAAATTTTTGACCTATCCTATACTTTTGATCTTTTATCTTGTTCTTTTATAAGGTGTTCATTTGGAATTGTAGAGGCAAGCCACCAAAACGAACTCTAGTCATACCCAAGTAGGGAGGTGATGACTACACTCTAGAGATTGTTGTCATTGGGCTACTAGCTAATCCTCTTTTGGTACCAGCTACAGAACCAAATTCTATTATAGACACAGGTACAGAGGCATGGTTCTATAAGTGTTTCTTTTGATTTGTGTAGACTTATATGGGATTGTTGTAGCATGACTTGTTTATGGTTGAGATGACATGGGTGTTCCAGTACTAGTATCCTCCTATATTTTTGGGGAATGTTGGGCCATAGGCCATTGACAATTTTTTTGAGACCACTTTAGAGATCATTGAGAATTTTGAGAATCCTCCTAAGAGGAGGCTCAAGCTCACCCCTTACATGCTACATGGAGTAGCAAAGTGCTGGTGGGATGTTCTAAACTAGGATTATGGGCTGCAAGATATGGGTTAGATGATTTCCTGACCTACATTCATGACTATTTATACCCCATGACTCTATGGGAAGAGTGGTCTAGTAATTTCATGCATCTAGTGGTGGACACGATGGCAGTTATGGAGTAATGGACATGCTTTATAGAGTTGAAGTATTTTTCACCGACGTATCTTTCTGACAAGCTATCAGGAGAGAGACAGTTCGAGTAAGTTCTCTAATATGCTATCAGATTTTAGGTCAATGTGTTCAGGTTGACCTCAATCATTGAGATTTTGAATCAGGTGGTAATTACAAAACATAAACTAAGAGAAGATATGGGTGTAGAGTCAAGTTTTATCACTTCTCGACCCAATGGTTAAATGCCTTCAATTTGGAAGTGTCATTTTTAGGATTACCAGTCATGATGTGACTAATGGTAGCACAATGTTTTTTAATCAGCATGACAGGCGAGGCCACATGAAGAGTCAGTGAGATCGCAACCTAGTTGAGTGTTGTGCTTTCATTAGGATGGGACATGTGCAACATTTCTGTAGGACCTTCCCTCCAGCTGTGAGTGATAGGGGGCAGGTTTGACACAAGTTTCAAGAGTAGGTTCCTTATCTCCATGTTATGAAAGGATCTAGAGATGTGTTGGATGATTAGGCCAAGTAAGTGGTGGTTATGGTGGAGGCATCTAGACAAAAATTAAAATGAGAAATCAGAGTGGGCCTACTTCAAGCAGTGAGGTTGTTTCACAGGGTCGTGGTGCATGGAAGATATTTTTTGTACATTCTAACCCCGAGGAGAAGGGTGTCAGACCATCTACAGTGAGAGATACAATCCTAGTATCCTTTACTATTTCATATTATCTTTTTGATATAGGTGGATTACATAGTTTTATATCTAAACCACTGGTAAAAATCCTTGGTATTGTTTTACTTTCTTATGAGGGAGTTTTGATGCTAGACAGACCATTGAGAATCAGGATAGAGAATGTGAGCCATTGTAGGGAGTACCCCATTATGGTTTGTGGGTGTCACTTCATTGGGGATATTTATATCCTTGATATAACATGACCAGAGTCTGTAGTGTATACTCACAATGGTGAATGGGATATCTAGGCGAGATGAGCTAGAACACAACATCATGGTTTATATGGAATGACCGCCTAGATTTCTAGTTTGTATTTGAAAGTTCTGGGAGTGAGTCAGTTAGATTTTCTTCCAGTGGTTGAGTGCTTTAAGGGAATCTTTCCCAATGAATTTTCAGGTTTACCCCCTAATTGGGAGGTGGAATTCATTATTGAGATAGTTTCAAGAGCTGCACTGGTATCCATTCATCCTTATAGGATGTCTAAAATGGAGTTGTAGAAGATCAAGAGGTTGCTAGATTATTTGGAGGTGAAAGGTTTTATTTAACCCAGTACTTCTATGTCGGATCCGATGGTCCATTTTGTTAAAAAGGAAGATGTAAATCTTAGGTAATACATGGATTATTGGAAACCAAACCAACTGATAGTTAAAAGCTGATATCACTTTCCATTGATAGATGACATGTTCAGTCAACTTTGAGGAGCATGGGTGTTCCCAAAAATCTACTTGAGGTCAGGATATCCCCAGGTGCGTATTCGACCTATAAACATACCTCGTATAACCTTTTTTATTAGGTATGGTCTATATGTGTATATGGTTATGTCATTTGGTCTCACGAACATGCCAATAATTTTCATGGAACTAATGAACCAAGTGTTCCATTCTTATCTGGACTCATTTTTGGTGGTTTTCATGGACAATATCTTAGTGTATTCTCACAATCAACTTGAACATGTGAAATATCATAAGATCATTTTGGATACTTTGATATAGAATCAGTTATAGGCTATGATCACAAATTTCCACATCTAGATGGATTAGATTCACTTTCTTGGTCACATTATCTCAGAGAAAACGTATCATTACACCCAAAGAAGGTGAGAGATTTAGTTTCCTAGTAGGGATCCCATGAATATTTTTTACATATAGAGTTTCTTAGGGATTGATGGTTACTATAGGTTTTTCATATTGAAATTCTCATGCATAGAAGAACTTTTTAAAGGCCTGACTAAGAAGGGTGTGATTTTTTATGGTCATATTATTATGAGAAAGCCTCTTAGGATTTGAAATGAAGGTTGAAATCAACACCAGCCCTAATACTTCTAGAGTAGGATAGGAGTTATACTTTGATTTGTGATGCATTAGAAATATGGTTGGGAGAAGTGAGGATACAGGGATATAGAGTCATGGTTTATGGGTCTTGATAGCTAAGTCCACACAAGAGAAATTACCTAACGCATGATCTTGATATAGCTTTAGTAGTTCACGCATTATGTTGTTAGAGACATTACTTACTGGGAGAGAGTTTTTTAGAGTACACAGACCAAAAATCCTCAAGTACATATTTACACTGAATGATCTGAATTTTATATAGTGACGGTGGGTAGAGTACCTGGAGGGGTTTGACATTGATCTTGCCAACATGTCCGGAAAAGGCATTGTAGTGGATGATGCATTGAGTAGGAGGACTTAGATACAGGCAGTACAATAGGCTAATAGAAAGTGGTAGCTTATGGATTTTCTCTCTAAGATATATTTGGGGGTTCACAATAGTTAGGGATACATATATATATATCATCATTAGTTGAGGCCTCTACATTAATGGATAAAGGGAGGATGAGGCAGCTATCAAATTCATAGGGCTAAATCCTATAGGAGAGTGTGGAAGGTGAGGAATCTCTTCCTAGATGGACTGTAGTTGAGGATGAGGTTATGTATTTTCATGGTCTTATATGGGTCTCAAAAGACATACATAAGGAAATGATGTGATATTTTTATGCTTTATCTTGGATATTTAATCCTGGTGTCACCAAGATATATCGAGATTTACATCATTGGAATTGGCGTTCGGGCATGAAGGGAGATGTAGCTAGGTTTTTTATGAGGTGTTCCACTTATCACCAAGTGAAGGTAGAACATCAACAACCATACAAACTTCTATAGAGGTTACCTATACTTAAGTGGAAATGGGATGATGCAATGATGGAGTTCATGATCAGGTTACCAAGGTCACCTTGAGGTAACGATGTCGTGTGGGTTGTTATTGATAGGCTCATGAAGGTTTCTCATTTCTTTCCTATTAAAGAGACCTTTAGTTTGGATGATATTGGGAGGTTATATTTAAGTGAGATAGTTTGAATCCATGGTTTCATTCACACTATCATTTCATATAGGTACACCCACTTCATGTCTCATATTTGTATGAGTTTTTAGAGGTTGATGGGAACATAGGTGCATTTGAGCACTACATACCACCCTTAGACTGATGTCTAGTTAGAGTGTATAATATAGGTGCTAGAGGACATGTTGTGAGCATGTATCCTAGAATTTGGTTGATCATTGGATAATCATATACCCCTAGTTGAGTTCTCCTACAACAATCATTATCATGTGACGATACAAATGGAACCTTGTGAGGATTTTTAAGGTAGGCCATGCTGATCACCCCATGATGGTTAGAGGTTAGCAAGGAAGCTTTATTGGGACCGATGGCCTATCGTTTGTAGTTATATTATAGGTACTACTCTATGAATGAAATCTTCTATATATATCAGATACACTACTATCATTTAGACATTTCTCATGATTTTCAACCTGATGAGGTTGAGTTACAAACAGATGCATCCTTTAAAGAGCATCATATTCTTATGGTTAATAGAAGCAAGAAGGTTCTCCAGAGCCAGTTAGTTCCTAAAATATGGGTGTTATGGTAGAATTTACATTTACAGGAAGAGACTTGGGAGTGGTAGGATGACGTACATGCTCAGTGGTCAGAGATATTCTCAAACGTATCCTAACCACCCTTCAATGGGAAATTCGGGGATGATTTGATTTACGAGGAAAACATTGTAAGAACCGGAGTATTCATATGAGGTATGGATCTATTATTTTTCAATTTGAATCCTTAAATATGGCCTAATATGAATACCCCTTGAGGTAATGAAGGTTTTATAGGTGTACGGGTCTAGTTTGGATCTCAAAACCCAATTTTGCGGTGTTTTTAGCCTCCCACAAGGTTAGTAAAAATAATATGGGGTAAGCCACACAGTTTGTACAAACCATGTGAGTTTGTATAAAGGAAAGTGTAGGATTAATAGTTTAAGGAATTCATATAGGAAGAGGCACACATCATGTTACCAGGTCTGTAGTTTTTTTTAGAACTTGATAGAGGCTTTCACATGATTTCCAAACTGTGTGGGAATCCTTTGTCCTACAAGAAGTAGTGCATGTTTAGAACACAGTTTAACAAATCATCCACCTAAACCATGAAATCCAAGTATTTTGAAAATTTTAATAATTTTAATTTGAAATTAATTATTTTTATATACTTATTTCTCACTCTAATCATATATGCACAACAAAAGGGTCTGAGAGATTTCAAAAGGTTATTATTCTAGAATTTTGAGATTCTTCATCCTTAAACCTCTGATTAGAGTGTGGTTTGTCTCATTGTATCTAGAAAGATAAGATATAAAATATTTTTCAACATTTATAAATTCTTCTTTCAATCCACTACTCTATTTTTATTTAGGCGCATATCCTCTAATTTCTCATTCTTCGTCAATTTTTTTGGATTTCTCTTAATCGGAGTCGAATCAGGACTTGATACTGGAAGAACACTACACTACCGAGCTAAGGTAGGTGTTCTATGCATTTATTTCATATTTTGGTGAATTTTTGGGATATAAACTATTATGTCTCCCACCAAACATTCCTGTGTGGCCTCAAAATTTAACCAACTAATTGTATTAAATGAAATAAGACTAGTAAGGGTTATCCTTAGGTTCTTTTGTGATGGTTTGGTGTTTTTTTACCAACCCAAGGCTTTTGGGGGGTGTTTATATGAATTTTACCTTGGTATTCCATGTTAAAAATCCCAAGGGGTGTGTTTCAATATTTCCTTAATATGGGAAACTTGTAATAAATGAAATGAGTTGAATGCGATGGTTAGGAAAATGATTTCCTTCTAACCTGGTTATAACATATTGAATTGAATTGATAATTTTTTTAATTGATAAATTGTTTAATATTTCACTTGGAATTTCTTAATAGTCTTATTTGGTAGTTCAATAATGGGTGGGTGTACTCTTTGAACATAACCTAATATTATTAATGGACAATGAGTGGGTATACTCATTAAGTGCCTTGTAGTGATTTTTTATGAATGGGTGGGTATACAGATGTTAAATGATAAATTGTGAATGGTTATAAATGGTTGGGTATACCCATGTTTTATGATTAAATGTGAATGGATTACATGAGTGGGTAGAATCAATTGTAATGTGTGGATACGGTATGAATGGTTGGATGTTTGTATAGATTCCATAGATGGATATCCATAGATCTGGAATAAGATACCGTGAATAGGGATATGTTTTGGCTCTTGATTCCATGGGATGCCTTAGGCTTTTCTACCCCTTGGATTCAGATTTCTTAGAATAGTTAAGGACATGTTGGTACACATGATCCTAGAACTCCAACTAGTGCCTACACAGAGTTTCCATCGAGATGCTCCTGGAAATCATTGAGGATGCCATGGTCTTTGACACCTTGGATCTAACCCTGGGTTTTCTGACACTTTGATAATACAACATGACTGAGGGAAGTATGATATTATTGGTTATACTTAATGCTTGTGGGATTTTATATGGTTTTATTATATGGTATGTCTGTGTAGAAAATATATGGATGGGAGTACGGCAAGGTCGTGTTGTTTATTCCTCTGCTTGTAGTTGCCTTATTAGGAGCTTGATAATATTTTATAGGGGGGATAAAAAGTCTATTTTATATCACTTATTATTGTAGTTTTCATTCCATGGGAACATTATTTTTTGTTAATTATTACCTATTTACCTGCTTTACATACACTATATAGTTTATATTGCATGACTAAAATGTATAGACCTTTGGATGGTTACCTACTAGGATCTTATCTCACACCTTTTTTGAGCTCCTTGGGGACCCAAATAGATTATATATTTTTAGGTGTAGACAAGGTAAATCTCCCTTCTATGGGTTGTTGATTGCTGCATAGGAGTAGGGGATCATGGGACCAAGCTGAGGCTCATGATGCTATTTAGATATAGAACCTTTTGTTTTGTTTTTAATTTTGGATACATGTATTTTAATACTCTATTGTGTACCAATTTTGGATAATTTCTTAAAAATATGACATGCATCACTATCATCATCTATATATGAGATTAATTCTAGTATTTTTTTTATATTCCTTTCTTGTTTAGTATTCAGTTTTATTCCTTTTTAACTGCATCCAAGATTTATATGTTATTGATTTTCTGCTTTGTATACTCTAGTGATGAGGGAATAGTCTCCTCATTAACATACCTAGTCCCTCAATACTTGTTGGAAGACTCTATCATTTGGGGAGATGCGCTTGAGGACTTGTGACCTACAAGTCTCGGGGCACTGTTGATTGGAATCCAGGTCCGATACGTTACATTTTACTACTATAAAAGTGTGAAAATAATGCTATCTTTTCAAGTATATGGTATGGATATACATTACAAATCTAGTGACTATTATTTTACTTGAATCATTCCATTGTAAGTTTCCATTTTTATATTAAATAAAAATTGTTTTCTCAGATGTTTTGTAATTTTTAGTTCAAATGTTATCAAAAGAAAAGGATATTTGTCTCATATTTTTAAAGAATGGATATACTATTATTCTAAAGTTATTTTTCATTTGTGTAAAAATACATTAAGTATTTTTATGCTTAATTGGATATATAATCTTATTATACCATAAACCTTATTTTTTTAGATGGATTATGATGATAATAATTTGAGTATAATTCTATGAATCTAATTTCATTCCCATGGGTTAATTAAGTTATGAAGAAACCATTATGAAACCCATTTATTTTCCATGAGTTATGTTATGATGAAATGATGTAATTTTTATGAAACTTATTTCATTTCCACGGGTTATGATATAATTATTTGATGATATGATGAATGTTTTATGATCTTGTGGCACACATATATATGGTTTTTATTATGTTATGGATGGTCTTTGAATTATGTAGCCCTCTATTACATTAGGTAAAGATTAATATGTTATGAGATAATTAGGACTAGAATAGGGAGTGAACCCAATTTAGTAAGGGACTATATAAACAATGATTATCATGGGAGTAAACCTTTAATCAAGAAATGATGGAATATAGAGTGAACCCAATCCGCTAGGATAATCTTGGAAGTTCTCCTTTACTAAGGAAATGATTTTCTATAATTATGTGTATGTCATAAACCTATTTATTATAATTATGATATTTTTTATGTATAATTATTTATTATTAATGATTCCCCACAATTATAACTTATGTATTTTATTGTGAAAAAGAATTATTCCATGATTTATGATAGTTTATTTTTAACTGATTGGGTATGATTATCATAAGTTATGATCATTTTTTCACAAAATATTGCTTTTTCTATACTCTCTCATGATCATTAATGGATATCTCTTATATTAACCCATAATAATATTATGATCTCACCCTTTTCTAATGTCTCATTTTCCCCAGGTTATAATGAAAGGTTTTATGTAATAAATTTCTAAGAAGAATACTATGAGAGAATAAACTTATGGGAGATATTGAAGATCTTTTATAAAATACATCGATTTTGTATCTAGCCTCCAAAAACACTAAAACTTTCTAGTCCTTCGGAGTGTATTTTTATTATATGTATTGAATAATAATATAAAATGATGAAATATTTATGTATGTTATTATTTGGTTGCCTCACCATATATATGGACCACAAAAACCTAACATCATATGGTTTTAGATGGTGTGTACAGTAGCTAAATGTTGTGTAACCCTACAAAGGATGTACCACCCCGACAGTCAATACACTATGTAATTACATGGTGAGTAATGACCCCCACATGACTAGCCATTATAGGTAAAACTACATCTGTGTGTGGTTGACTTAAAATAAAAGGCATGTAAATTTGGTTACATGGAGTTTAATCTAGTCATACATCCAAAATCTATGTCTCTATAAGATGGAATCTCCAGGAATTATTTACATGTTCTTAGCAGGTTCTTTGTCATATGATAGTTAATTAACATTTAATATTGAATTTATATATTATTAAATAATTTAAAAAACAAAATAATTGGGATAGAAATCAATAAAAATAAAATAATTATAAATTAGAAAATTTCCTCACTCAAATACCACATAAAGGTTTTGGGCGTAGAGGAAAAATTGATTGAGCCGAATACCAATGGTTTTATTCATCAAATTTAGTGGATGAACCATAAAAAACGATGAATAATCATAATGCCTGATGAATATAATAGAATAATCATGATGAAATAATCCTAAAACCATAGAGGTGATCTTTTATGTTAAATTTATAATTAATTTTAAAATATTAAAATTTATCAGTCTTGAGATCTTCTTTTGATGAATATTTTGATTAATAAAACCCTATTCAAGTTGTTATGTAATTATTCCAAAAGGATTCATAGTAGAATATTTTTTTTATCCACATATCCTCCATAGTCTCTGAACATCACCAATGGATCTTTGGGTGATAGTGAAGAGGTATTGAATACCTTATATCATTCATGTTGATTATAACTAGTGATCCTTCAGTCTTGAAGATCAGGTCTATTGATCTCTTAGTCTTGAAAGGGGGTGGGAGATGAATTATTCTCTTGTTATTAGGAGGAATCTAGTGATGTTATTAAGTTTATATATAGAGAGAAATGTTCTTCACATCAATTTATCTACCCTTATAAAAAGATATTAGTTGAGAATATATAGATCTAGTGTTTAATATTTGATAATTGAACATAATCCCTTCATAAAATAACAAATCTAATGTATTATCATTTCAAATAATAATAATAATATAATTATTTCATATAATACACAAATCCATCCATAATTAAATATAATTATATTAAATAAATAATTTTTTATTTATTAAAATGATATCTAATGCTCGTATCAATCTCATGAATGAGTGCTTGACTCAAACCACATACCCTCCTAGAATTTTATCAAACCTCTAATAATAAATAAATATTAGTGATTTGATAAATAAATATTATATTCACTCTCATGTGAATAAATATTTACGTTATTATTCAACTCATATATATATATATATATATTCAAATTCAAATATTACTGATGACTGAATATTTTTTATTAAAAACAATAAAAAATAAATATTATTCTTTAATATTGATAATATTAATTATTCCATCTATTAAACTCAAATATAATTTAACTTATATTATGGACACACTTTTTTCTGACCCTTCAGGCTACTTTCTTATTTGGATTAGGAAGACTTTCCTAGAGTCCAAGATTAACATCTAATAACTTGTCAAGGTACCCTTAGATAATGAATTTAATATTTAAATGAAAAAACCCACATATAGATGATCACTTTGTAATATAATCAATTTATCTTGATATATATTAATCAAGTAGGTTTCATACTTATGTCATCAACTTATGTGTTTGAGTTTAATTTATTTTTCTATCTAAAATAAACTCATAAATTACCATGGCCTTGTATTTTATTTGAAATTTATATAAAAATAAAAAATCATGAGATAACTACTTTTATTCTCTAGAATTTAAAAAACCTATATTGATTTATCTGTTAAGGAAATATCACTCGTGATGCACCCAACATATGATACTTTACAATAATCCAATTTTATCTTGATTTTGGGAAATACATTGAAGTACATGGATCATGATATAAATTAATAACAATATCAAGTATAATTATCACTAAATAAATTTATAGACAAGAATATCCAATGAAAAGTAATATGTGAAATTCCAATAGGAAATTCCATTCTCATAGTGTTCTCTCATTGAGACTGCCATGTGTGATCTTTATGAGGCTAAGTTGCATTCTATTAAAAGAGTCAAGAAATTGATATTCAACCATGCTCTATGTCACGTCATAGAATTTTATTCACTCATGGAACATATATTCAAGAATATTTTCCAAAAACATCAAGGATCTCATCATATTAGAGAACTTTAATGTATTTTTGATCTGATAAATACTCTGAGGACATTATCAAATTGATGTTATATAGAATAACAACAACCATATGATAAAGTATTAAATTAAAAAATTTATTGTATCATATTTTGTAATGGAAATTATAAATTAGTTAGTTATACTGAATCCACTCTAACATCATCACTCAAATTTTCACCATCTACTATCTCCTATGGATTCATCATAATCAGTTATCAAATTTATTTTTAAACTACCCTGTAGTCGATGTAGCTTATAAATATGATTACCAAACCAAATTAGCCACCAATAAACAATAACTACTACCCCTATATGGTCATACATGGTCAAACTATCATTCATTGTAAATTCTATTGATAATTTTCTACCACACACTTGAAAAAAATGATCTAAAATGATCATCCATGTGAATACCAACCACCTGAATGTCCATATGAAATGCTTACCCTAAGGAATGATGGAAAAGTGAAATTCCATCAGAAATAATAATGTGATAATTATTTAAAGGATTGAATCATGATGAATCATTATAAAAAATAGATTCAACATTTATATAAAAATTCTCCCAAATAACGATCAAAATGATGTTAGATAACATAAAATCCAAAACAATTCAACGATAATAAAAAATAATAACAGGGAATTTCCATGGAAATATTACCATGAATATTAAGGAATGAATATATAGAAATAATACCTACCTCATAGAAAAAATATTTTCCCTTTAATCCATCATTGTTGTCATGGTTTTGTTCATAGTTTCCACATGATAAAATTGTCAAGATCACCATGAATATAGTCTCATTCCTCTAATCTGATATCATTTCCATTAGGAACTGGTCCCTCTACCTCTCCCTCAATATTGGATATATGTTAAAAATAAAAGAGACTAACCCTAGAGATGAATATTAATAGGTATTTAATAACCATTAACTTGTTTAATTGATCTATAATTAGTTAATTAATCCATTTACTCATCCATTCATTTAATAACACACCCATGATGGGGTTAGACTCATAACCGAGTTGTGGTATAATATTAGATCACTACAAGAGTGAAAAAAATATTTTGGACATATTCACAAGGTCAAAATTTCCATCTAATATTTCATTTATATGATATCATTTTTATTCTTATAGGAGAAATATTTGTTTAATTAATAATGATTAAAAATATCATAGAATTCAACATGCCTATAAATTTACCAAAACTTAGAGATAAATGTAACCCTTAGAAAATATATATGGGTTCATTTTATAGGGTAAATTTATAGTTAAACCCATAATAAGGTCCCAGTACATGGAAACTAGAAATTGAGCTATGTCTAGATCAAGAAAGACTCGGGTCACCCCAAGAGGGTTGTATTCTTATAAGTCACTCACTCAAAAATAATTTCTTATTAATTTTAAAAATAGGAACCCTAAATATAGAGGTTTTCTAAAATGGTGCATCCCAATGGATTATCCTATAAAAATATTTTTACAATCATTAGGAAGAGATCCAATTCTATGAAAAATAATAAGGTTGTCGTTTGGATTACCCTTGCTTGGGAGATTATTCGCTGCAAAGTTCCCCTCTCTCCAAGTATGTGATATCATTCTATCGGGGTTAATGAGGGACCTAAATTTTATGATAAGACACTAAAGAGAACATGTAACATTAGTATTATCATAGAGAATGTTGACCTATATCTTGGAGTGAGATTCTATAGAAAAAAAATATAATAACTATATAGATTGAAAAGTAGTAATCTGTTGAGCATGGCTCTCACCTCTAACTTGATGGAGCTACCTAGACCATAAAATTTACTAAAACAAAACACCATATAACTCCTGTTATCCCACGCAATTCCTCCACCCGACATTACACCCTGTGTAAAATAACCATCCATGTTCATCATGAGGCCATCACATGGAGAAACCAACTTTATCCACCCACCTTGCCTAGAATCACCCATGCCAATGAGGTTATCAACCAATCTTAATGGAAAACCTATGATAATGGTTGAATATTAATATATTGGAATAATAAAACTAATCTCCTCAATTATATATAAAATATGCACCTTGAGGAAGAGAACGGAAGTCCACTTGCCTTCACACTTTTTGTTCCTCGCTTCCCAGATAATCCAGAAAACAACAGTTATCATCATACTCTTATACTGAATCTCAATAGGTATAGAATATTCCCAAAAATACCATGTATGTAGGAATTAATTCAAATTTTTACCCTAAAAAGAGAGTCCCATATTCATTCTAATGATATTCCAAGAAAAAACTGCCCAATCACCCTCAAAAAATAAATTCCTGATGGTTTCAGATTTTGGTCTCTCACATCACATATAGTAAGAATACATATTAATAACTTTAGTCATGATATTTTCCTTCTTGGGAAGAGCTCTATTATTCTCTCTCCAGACCAATAAATTCGTATTCTTTGGGATCCTATTACACCAATTTATGGTAGCCAATTCATCCCTCTCCAATTTCTTATGCAACAGAGAGTTGTACACCCAAGTGTAAAATTATCTAGACATGGAAGTAGAAAAAATTCATATATCAGGTTCATAAGTAAGAATAATAATATCATGAAATTATATAACTTCATTATTAAGTGTAGTTAGAATAAAACTAGGAAAACTGCAATCCTTCCTGAAGGAGATGTCTGGAACAGGACATCTAGGGATGTAGAGAGAAAATCCTAACTAGTTATCCTTCAGGAAATTAATCTCCCCTATCCCAATAATCCACATAATTTTTCCCTTAAGAGTTCCTAAATACTTAAGGGTACTTCGAGAAAGTCTTGAAAGTATGTCACAATGCTCCTCCCATCAACATCCTATACATACTATATCTATCCTTCATTAATTTGGCCCATAGGGATTTCCCTTCAATGATATCCCAGGACATCTTACTCTACATTCCATTCATATTCCTCTCCACACTCCTCACATTAACACCTCCTTTAGCTTTTGGCCTTGCAATTATTTTTCAAGAATTCCAATGACATTTCCCTTCTTTCTTGAAGTCTCAAATAAATGAATTCATCATTTTTTAACCATTAAATAACTCCTTTGGGGATCAAGATGATGGAAAAAATGTCCATGATCATAGATGTGAGAAAACTATTAACCAAGGCTATCCTAGCCCCAAATAAAAGAATCTAATTTTTAAAATTCAAAATATAGATTGATATGTGACTAACCAGGTCCTCAAAAAAACTTTTTTTTGATTTTTCCATTTAATATTGGAGAACCCAAATAAAAAATAAAAAATTTCCTTCTTTGAATGTATAAATTTTCAGGGATCATGCTACCAAGCTGATTGGAACATGATATTGAAATGTAGTGGTTGATCTTTTGATAACTGATCTTATTTCCACTCTAGAAACTATATATTTTCATTATGTTATTAAAACTTTCAAGATATTTTTTCCTCTCATTTATAAATAACAACATATCATAAGTAAATATTAAGTGAGAAATCATGAATGTTCCAAATTTGTTCTTGAATAGAATAAAAATCCTTGTCTCCATTTCAAATTATAAATTTCTCAAGAGAGCCTCCTAAGTAAAAATAAAAAAGACTAAGTTAAACCAGATATCCCTGGAACATGCCTCTTATAATTTTATATAACCCTAAGCTTCTACCGATTAGAGAGAAAGAAATACACAGAGATAAAAATCATCTAAAGAGTAGATCACATGACTAATCCCTAAGGTTAGATATTTTCATGACCTTCAACATGAAATCCAACTCCATTCTATAATAAGCCTTGTCCATGTCCACATTTTTCATAATGTTGTATCCAATATCTCTCATATTAATATCATCCACCATCCCCTTCGTAACTATAATTTCTCCTTGAATACACCAACCCTAAATGAACCCATGATACACTTCTGATATTGTCTATGGGAGAATCCGACATAGCCTTCTATTTAAAATTCAAAAAAGAATATTACAACTAAAATTACATAATAATATTGGCCTAAATTTATTAATTATGGTGTGATACTTGATTTTTGGAATAAGAACCATCTTGGAAGAACAGAGTACCCTAGAAAGTTGAACCCATGAAAGAAATCTTACACCACATCAATCACCTCAAGATGAATTTCCTCCCATGCAGTGACATAAAAAGATCTTGGAAAACCATCCGAGCTTGGTGAAATTTTAGTATTGAAGAAGAGGAAAACATGCCTAATCTATTTCTCCTTTGGGATGGCATACATATCAACATTATCTCGCTCCTCCACCAACCTTGGAATATATTTAAAGAACCTCTCATTTTTGAATCCCCTTAGGAATTTATATTATCCTATAAGAATCTAACCAGATGATATTTCCTCATAATTATTTTAAGCTAGCCCCCATTCTACTTCCATGTCCCCCGAGTACATACCATCTTCAAGATGGATGTTAATATTCCTCATTTTTGACCACTCGTTCACACAATAATGGAAAAATATTGTATTCTTATCTCCCTCCTATAACAACAAGGCTCTCAACTTCTCCCTAGAAACTCTTTCAAGATCAGCAAGCTTTCCATACAAGAGGTTTTCATTTTCCCCCATCATGCTGAAAAGATCACCATCCCAGTTCCCTGAAAACTGCTCTTTTATCACTCCAATATCATGTTTAAGGATTTAAAAGGAAATTTCTTGATTCTTTTTATTCTTCCTCCATTACTACAGATGAAATTTGTGTTTCTTGATCCTTTCAACCAAGTTATCCCATGTTTCTCTCCTCACTAGTTGGTCCCATGAATTTTTTACTACTTAAAAGAACTCCCCAAACTGAGTCTAATTTGAGGAAAAATAAAAATTGGAATATATTATGACCTCTCTGTTCAAGTGAACCAAGAGATGATATTGATCTGATAGTACTCAGAATTGGTGGGTAACTTCTTCTTGAGGAAAGGTGTTTATTCCTTACAAGTTTGATAATAATCTATCCAACCCACCCCAAATTCCTTCATTTATATTTTTATTATTTCACCATCTGAATGGATCCAACTGATATCCCATATCCATAAGACTATTTGAATCTAAAAAATATTGAAATCATTCATTTATCTAGTGGAGTATTCCACCCTGCCCTTTTTCTCTAATACTTCCAATATGGTATTAATTTCATCATCTAAAACCCAAGAAAGAGTTCCTAGTTGAAAAGAGGATAGGTGTTTCCACATGTCCATACTCTTATCAGGGTCACACATAGAATTATAAAAAATATAAGAAGAAATATTATACTTATATGGTGACTTTTTTAGTGATAAATTGGGGAGATACTTCTAATATATCTATTTTAATATTTCACCACAAAAAAATCCAGGCATGATAATTTCAAGGCTCCCAATGCATAAAATATTTGAAGTAGAGCTTCCTTGTGAAACCAGATATAAAATCACCATTCTATTTGGGTTTCGGAATAATCATATTATAAACATGATTTTTATGATCCTCATACTTCATGTATGATAATTTTTACTAATCCCCCAAATCCCTTGCATTCCATACTATAATAGAAAGCCTGGTTAAGAAGAGACGATGGCCTTATGGCCTAGAAAATTATTGATAACAGATCTTAAAGGTGCCTAATTGAATACCTCTCTGGTTTTTGAGAAATTAACCCTTCCCTTGTATACCGAGTCAGAGTGGAAAGAGGATCCAGGACCATCCTCTTTCTCTTTAGGTATCAACCCTTCTTCAACATTCTCCACCTTCGATATGACCGAAAACCTGTTAGGAGAACCTAAGGTCAGGGGAGAATAAAACATTACCCTCACCTCTAAGTAGAAATTTGAAGATGTAGGATCCTTCTTTGGAGACTCCACATATCCCTCCATAGATTATTGCACTAATTAACCATTAGTAGATACCATAGGTAGACACTGGTATATCGAATATCTGCCCACCTGGCATGAATAACCAAGAGGCATTATCATATATGAGCCTAAAGTATCCACTTGTCATTTTCTTTCATGTCATATTTTGATACTAAAAGAAGAATATAGGGTAGAAAAGAAGGAACTGAACTCATTGATCATATTCATTTTGTTAAAGTAATAGAGTGAAATAATATTATTCCGGTACAAGATGATTTTTATTTTGTAGATTTATTTTTTATTATTGTGATTATTTTGAAAACAATTAATCAAATCACTCTATAAGGAGTTGATATCATCTGGTCATTAACGTTAAATGGTGTAGTGAACATGGGATTCAATGGAGATTCAAGTATATAGTCTTTGTGTATAAATATTCAGTTCTATATTCTGATCATGGAGAGACCATCATTTATATAAACTGATGAAGCCTTCCATGAATTAGTGTGTAGAGGAATAAAAGATTATGTGATCCTTGGGATCTAGTTCACCATCCCTAAACTTTTTTAAATGCAGTGTGCCTTGGAATGGAGTGACCATGATTGAATCTTGTATCAACCGAATTAATAATTCTCAATATACTTTGATGAATTAGAACAGTTTTGTTTCATACTCCATGGATGTATTCAATTATGGGTAAACTAAGTAAAATATAACAATTATTTTTTTCTTTAAATGTCTTCATATGTGTTTGATGATTTGGTGATATTCCAATTGAGGGGAATGTAGATAGAAAATGTTTCTAATCAAATGGGATAAGATCCAATGAAATGAGAAAAGAAAATAATAATTAACATGACATCATGATTAACCTCCAACATTAGGTGAAATCATTAAGCCTAGTCCTGAAGGATATTCTTGAAGCCACATTAGTAGTTTGGGTGATATTTCTGAGTGATCTCCCTTCATAAGTAATAAATCATTATATGAATTATGGATTATATTTCTTAATATGTTTTTAGATCAAATCCATTATTTTATATTCATTTATTTAGATAATCATTGTACTTTATTCATCATACTCTATTAAAGTGTAACACCCTTTGAATTTATAAAATAAAATTATGTTTAATAGCATATTCAACAACCAACATCGAGCTTAAACAACCCAAAAAATATGTAACTATTATAACAAATCCATAAAATTAGTGATTATGAATACTATTAAATACTTTATTAAATATATATATTTTTATTTATTTATTTCATACTCAATATAAATTATTTATAAATTTTTATTTAATTATAAATCATTTTTAGTAGTCATTTTTTCTTCAAAAATGTGTTTTCTTCAAAAAATGTTTTTTATATCTTTTTATGAAAAAAATATTATATATAAGTTTTGTAAATTTTATAAATTATATTTTATAAAATTAAATTATTTTTATAAATCATAATATAAAAATTTTATTTGGGTGAAATTTTATGATTTTCCTAAAATATTGATTTTTTGTGAATATTTAAAATACCAATTTTTTTTAAAATGTCATTAATTTTCATAAAAATAAGAATTTTAAAAGTTCCATTATATTTTGAATATTATTTAAAGTAACATAATTATTGTTTATTTATATTTAATCCTCATAATTTCTCTTTAATGAACTTCATATTGAATTTTAGTATAAGTTTTTCTTTGGGTTTAAAAACAAGATTTTTCTAAAAACTGTTTTAAACTACATAATGTTTCTACTTTTTAATTTATTAGAAAAATATAATGAGGACTGATTTAAATGAAATTTTTAGATTATATATCAATAAATATTTATTTATATCTATACAAATTTTATTATTATTCATTGTTTTAATATAAACTCATATTTTTATAATAAAATACACTTCTTGAAACCCCGCTTTTTCATCCATTCAGTGGGATTAATTTTAAATTAAATTTGTCCAAATATGTGAATTTAATTTGACAAAATATATTAGATATTTTTAATCATCATAATTTATGTTATCGAATAAGTTTGACTTATTTTTTGACCATAATGAATAGTGAATATAGTAAAAATTAATTACTGCGGTTAAGGTGAAAATGTGTTTTCCAGGGGTTAAAAACTGATATGGGTAAAAATGACCTAAAAACTTGTCTAAAATATATTTTATTCATATATTTTGACCCAATCATGTATTAGTATAAATAATGTTCTAGTTTGGATCCTTTTTCATGTTAAAAATGTAAGTACACCATTTTCATTTGAAATAATTACAAATATGTCACTCACCTCACTTATAAAAGGGAACCCCACTCCTCTCTTCTCCAAATATTCAAACCCATTTCTTTTTTTCCAATAACTTCCCAAATAGATTCCAAAATTTCTTTAAATCAACCTATAATACCTTTTCTGGTAATAAATCAATTCTAGTAATACTTTAGGTATAATCATAAAGAGGTTGTCTGAGAAGTGTTAAAATTCCTAATTATAAGTTTCTATTTTATTTATTCTTAAAAATCCTTAAAATATTATTTAAATTTTATAATAAGATAAAAAAGTATTTCTTATATACTTATAAGTTATTATATTAATTTAATAACCTAAATTCATATCCTCTTACATCATATGGTATAGTAAATCATCATTCGTGTGTAAAATGGACTACCACCTCATGAACTGACATCATTCGTTTTCCATTATTGCTTATTAAATCTTATTATAATGATTTATTTATAGTATATATATGATATTATAACATATTTAAACTTATAGAGTTATTATGTCATATATATCTTCTTAATTTCTTTTCCTTTAAGGATACGATAATGTTTTTCATCTATACGGAGGACTACCACATCGCAAAGCGATGTGATTCATTTTTCACTAGCACTTTACATGGAATGCAATAAGGATAAAATTAATGATTATATGTGATGTAAATGAAATAATAATTATAATCATGACATATTTATCATTAAAAAAGTAAAATATATTATTTTCATTCTTGCACTAAAAAATGATAACGTCGTTTGTGTGTGTGCGAACTGCCACCTTTATGAAGTGATTTGATTCTTTCTTCATCACCACAACATAATAATGATATATATAAGTATATTAAAATAAAAATATTATTTAAGATAAAATTATAATTATTTAAATGTAAAATAATCCATACCTTCATTACATAATGATCATAGATAAATGGAAACGTTACTCGTGCATACATATAGACTACCAACTCCATGATCGTAACCTAGTTTATTTTTCATAAACATTATCTATGATTTGTTTTAAAAGTAAAATTTCTGAATAAATATTATAATTATTTCATAATTATTATTCTACAGTTATTAAAATAATTACCTATTTGACCATGGTCAACAAACCGAAACTATTTGGAAATAATGAACTGAATGACCTCAAAACACCCGAGGTGAATTTAACAGATTAAGTATTAAAATATGTCATTATAAAGAAATATAATAAATTATTTAGGTATAATGTTTTTAACATGGAAAAAATTTCTTAATAAATCAAATAATTTATATAACCCTATTATACAAAAGTTAATGTATATGCGTAGAAATTCTAGACTCGAGGTAAGGGTTTTTCTCATCTCACTTTTACTTCTGTGACGCATATACTATATTCAACACTTATTTATATTGTGTGGTGTATATACTACCCATTTTAAATGTAATATAATGAATCCATAATATATCATGGTATTTTATGTTTTAGTTTGTATTGTTTCGTCAAATGGAATTTGACCTGAAAGTTACCAAGTGGTAAATAATTTCAAAACTCAATTTCTTTTCACTAGGATATATTACTTATTCATTTTATTTGATATTATATGATTATGTGTGTAATTAATTTTGATTATATTATGTTTTATTTTTCACGTTTTTTATATGGATTTATATCTGATACAAATAATTAATTGATTAATTAATTCTCAAATTCAAAGGCTGAATTTTTATGAGGGTTATTCGTCTCAAATTCACTTTCTTTTTATCCGTACATTTATGATATATACTTATATTAATTTTTGAGGTGTATATACTTACCCTTGATATGTTATATCATGAAAGTCCTTATGTTCATAATATTTAAGGTATCATTTGATGTTATTTATTCATGGGGCTTACAATTGAATAGTTAACAATGTGGAAAAGGCTTTATGTTACAATAACCATTCTTTTAATATTTTTTATGTTCAAGTTTACTTTATAGAAAAAAATCATTATATTATTTTATAGAACCACATATATTTTATTCTAATATTTTTATAAATGTTGTTCACATGTTTAATTCTATTTTCCTCCCTTATTTATTAAATAAATGTCAAGATAGTTGGTTTTAATTAATACTGATCTTGTATTTTATTCTTTTAGATCGGGTATATTTTCCTTCAATATACTTGTTTTCTAACATGTTTTCAAAAATGTTATTTTCTAAAGATAAATTATTTCCAAAATATATTTTAAATGATCTTTTACCATATTTTAAAATTTTTTAAAAGGATATTTCCCAATGTTTTCTAAATGGGTCTCTTTTGAATCCCTTTTTCAATATATTTTGAAAAGAATGTTTATTTTTAACATTTATGACATGAATATATTTTCCCACTATTATGTATACTATTTTCATGGATGTTTCCTTTTCACTTTTCCAAGTTCTTTTAAATGAAAAATATTTTCACAATATTTTTTTAAATATTTAGTTTTTAAAATTGATTTTCAAAATGAAAAGGTTATTTTCCTCAAAAATATTTTTAATTATCTTTTGATGGTACTTCCATTCATCAACATCAACAACCCTTATTGTTTTTAATGATAAATGGGGTTATTTTTTTAATGATACCATACTAATTCATTATTTATATAGATTATGATTTTTTTAAGATATTTTTATGGAACCTATTTATTTTCTAAGGGTTAATCATGTTTCAAAGAGACTATTATAGAAACTATTTATTTTCTACGAGTTAATCATGCTTTAATTATATTTTCATGGAACCTATTTCTCTTCCATGGATAATCATGTTTAAAAATGATTATTATGGAACCCATTTCTTTTTCATGGGTTAATAATGTTATGAAAGGAATAATGATTGTTTTTATGATCTTTATATTTAAACACTACTGGAAAATGGGCATATACCCACGGTTTTTTAAGAAACTATGGGTATAGGTTATCCCTATACCAATGGTTTTAGAAAACTATGGGTATAGGGTTAATATGGGGACCTATACACACGGTTTTCCAAAACATTGGGTACAGATATTTTTTAAAGACCTATACCCACGGTTTGGAAAAACTGTTGGTATAGGTGTTTTTTTACAAGACGTATTCCCATGGTTTTTGTCAAACCGTGGGTATAAGGGTTTTTTCAGAAGACCTATACCCACGGTTTTTCAAAACCATGGGCATTGGGGGTTTTATTTTG
Source organism: Viscum album (assembly GCA_963277665.1). Classification (NCBI taxonomy): domain Eukaryota; kingdom Viridiplantae; phylum Streptophyta; class Magnoliopsida; order Santalales; family Viscaceae; genus Viscum; species Viscum album. Next base: position 1,475,034,934 of record OY728135.1, read on the forward strand.
AAGACCTATACCCATGTTTTGGCCAATCCATGGGTATAGCTTTCCCGCAGGAAAAAAATTACGCGGGACAACAAAAATATTTGGCAGGAACACAGTTTAGATTAATATAATTACACATATACACATATAAATAAAAGTAATATATGTAGGTTAGTTGGTCGGGTAGTCCATGTTGTTGAAGGTGGTCCCCTATTCAAATCTCAGCGAGTTTTTCTCTAATAAATGATTTATAATTAATATAAGTAAATAACTGTATCGATATATTCACAAAATTTCCACAGCTCAGTTGGTCTGGCGATGTATTCTCCTCCAACCAGTCCCGTGTTTGATTATCGGCTTCCTCACATTTAGATAAGGTGCTATATTAATATATATATATATATATATATATATATTGAACATTTGGTTGGATTGGCTGGTCAGATAGGGCGCCATTCTTGTGGGGCATCCCATGTTCGAATCCCACCTTCTCCTTTTTTTGAATATAAATCCTTACGATTTGAAAACCATGGGGGAAGTGTGTGTCACGCTGTATAGCAGTTTGCCAAACTGTGACACCCATATACCCATGGTTCTGCTAAACCATGGGTATAGGCTCATACCCCTATTGTGACGCCTCTCAGCCCCACGATTCCCAAAACTGTGGGTATAGGCTATACCCACGGTTTTGAGGGCTATACCCATGGTTTTGAACCGTGGGTATAGGTTGTCTTTTCAGTAGTGAAATAAAATCTCTATGTACTTTATTTATAGTTTCTATACTTTTTATACAATGGGTTCACCCAGATAGTGATAGGGGACCCCAATATATCTTTTATGATGGGTTCACCTAGATAGTGCCGGTGATCTCAATATACATTATATTATGGGTGTTACCAAATGGTGCTACAATAAATTGGGTAATGATTATGTTCTCTAGATAATTATATAGGAATTCAGTTGTAACATCTCGACCCATCTCATTTTCGTGAGTAGAGGTGAAATTTATACTTGGCCTTAGGCGACATCCCCAAGATTTCAAATGCTAGAAATAAATTCCAATATCATCAACACACTAGGGGGATGATTTCTCCATTGAAAATAAAACAACAACAACCAAGCATACCCTAACCAAATAACCACTAAATGATTTGTTATAAAAATTTATAAAACCCAAAGTATAACAACTAATAATCAAGAAAAATTATAACCATGAACCATATAATTGTACCAAGAGGAAATTAAACTAGGATTAGAAAAAAAAAGAGCAAGACATGACCAAAAAAACTCAAAGACTCCATGGTCACTGACTCCAATGCTCCCTACATTCTCTAATATTTAACTCCAGAAGAAATAATCAATGTATCATGAAGAATCACTAAAAAAATTTATATCCTCCCTTTACATATGTCTCAATAAACAACATCTGAAAAAGATCCATTATTCCAAAGCGGGGGTGAGTAATGAAACTCTACAGGTTTTCCCCAAATTAATTATCTACTCACGCAACTAGGATAGAACATGTAAGCACATTTATATAAAATAATTTATATAAAAAACTGAAACCTTTTATATCAAAATATAAAACAATTACCATACCAAAAATATTATCCAAGGAAAAAAACTAAACAACACTTTCAAACGATTTCTTAAACCTCAATTTTGGAATACCCATTCTATTCTACATATCCACATATCCACACATGCATGCCAAGGTGATAGTTCCATACTCATGTGTGGTCTCTTGTCCATCCACTATGTCATCACTAAGTTTCTAATCTCCTTGTTCTTTAATGGAATACACCCCTTATCCATGGACACATCCCTTTTACCCTAACTGTACACACCCCTTATTCAGTTTCACATCGAAAGCACGAACCCACAACAATATATATATACCAAAACCTTTTCAAACCAACCATTTCAAACCATTTCAACAAAAAAAATATTTTTTTTCTAAAAAATCAACATCAAACCATTTTCATGAATCAAAACAAATCCACATTTTAAAATCATCATTTTAAAATCAATAAACAAATCACTTTGCATAACAACAAAATTTTCAAATCCAAAAACCATTAATAAATAGGGTTTCTACCATGATTTTACAAACAGTTTCTCAATAAATTTCAATCAATTCAAATAATTAAAAATTAAGCCTTCAAGTAATAAAAATAGGATTTGATATTGAAATGGCATATCTCGGAAACTATGTCAAAAACAAATAAAGACACAAATTATTCAACGAAACTGTATTGAATCTATAAAAACAAACCATATATCTTGTTCCATAACATAAAAAAGCCATAATTCATCCTAATTGGCATCCACTATCCCAAATTTATCCTCAATGGATCATATTTATGAATTCAATAGATGGTAGATGACTAGATCTAATGAAAACAACCAATAATGAAGACTTACCATGGAATCCAGCCTTCACAGCACCAAAATTTTCCAATAGATCACTCCTTGGTCAAATAAACGAGTCCCCATAGCCTTTTGGAGGAATAAAAATCGTGTTAGGGTTTAAATAAGGGTAAAAAAGTGGGTTAGATGAAAATTCATGTTAGATCAAATTTTTAGGATCTAACTTTAAATTTTTCATAGTTAGTAACACGGTTAGGAAAATCGTTCACTAACCATAAAAATGCCTATGTCCACAAAAGCACTACTACTTATATGTGTCCACATGGTTTGTCCAAACCATGCTTCTTTATAGAACCCTCTATATCTCTTTACATGGTTTTCTATAGGAGTTTCATGGTTTCTACTAACCCTCCTCAAACGATGAACCCCCATAAAATTCCCAAAAATATTCCAAAAGTCCTATAAACCCTCCCAAACATCACACAAGCACTTTTCATACTTAAAATACTTAAATTAATGGTTAATTAATTTAAACTGGGGGTGCTAAATTCTCCCAATAATTGGTCTTTCCATTCCCCAAATGTAGAAAAACAACACCTCTCTGAAAGATTTCAACCATTTCTTGACCATTTCATTCTCCTGTTCTAAAGTTTCTTCCTAAATCTGACCATGTTTCCAAAAAAAACTGCACTGGACTATTTCTTTTCTCATGAAATACATTCTCTTCCCTGTTAACAATCCATACTAGGATATGAACCAATGAAGAATATATCTCTAGGTCAAAATGATCCCATCAAACCACATTGTCTAGATCAGGCTGATACATTTTTTACTAAGATACATGTAACAAATTATGCACTATACTGAACTATGGCGGTAATACCGACCGATATTCCACTTCACCAACTCTTTCAAGTATCTCAAAATGAACTATATATCAAGAAGATAACTTTACCTGCTTTCCAAAATGATGATGCCCAATCCTTGGAGAGATTCTTAGGAACACGTGATCACTCACTTGGAATGACAACACTTGTCGAAAATGATTCACATATGATTTCTTATGGATCTAAGCCATTATTATTCACTTCCTGATCAACTTAATCTTCTCTATTCTCTATTTGAAAAAGAATTGTTTTTACTAGTGAAGTCTCGCCTATTTCTACCCAACAAAGCAGAGAATGATAAGGACACTCATACAATAATTCAAAAGAGCCATATTTATCGAGGCTAGATAACTGTTGTTATAAGAGAAATCCACTAACAGTATATACTCCTCCCAAGAGCCACAAAAATCCATTACACATGCCCAAATCATGTCTTTCCAAACATTTGTACCATCTGGTTGGATTGTCTATCCATCTGAAGATGGTATGATATACTCATTTCCAATTGATTCCTAAGGCCTTGTTGCAAGGATTTCCAGAAACAAGATATAAACCTTAGATCATGGTCTCATTCTATCAAAACTGGTATTCCATGCATCTTTACCACTTATCAATTAATGATTTTAGACCAGTCCTCCACTATATGAGATTCATAAAATGGATGAAATAAACTAACTTTTTGAGACGATCCACTATCACCCATATGGAATCATGTTTCCAAACCATTATTGGGAGACTTATTACAAAATCCATGGCTATTTGCACCCATTTCCAAATAGGAATAGGTAGAGACTAAAACATACCCACTAGTTTGTAATATTATTTTTTAATATGCTGACAAGTTAAGCATATAAAAACAAACTCAACCACCTTACTTTTAATACCTACCCACCAAAACTATGCTTTCAATGCCTTATACTTATTTTTTATTTCAAGATGAACAGCCCATATTGAATAGTACTAAGAATGAATAATTTGTTCCTAAAAATCCATAGGTATAACCATCTAATTTCGAAACCACAAAATTTAACTCCTATATAGTTACCAATACTAAATGGTCTCTCCACCATTGAGTTTTGACCACATCACAACACATTATGAATTGAATGTTTGTTACACTTTTACCATATTTCCCAAATCAAGAACCAAAGAAACTAATAAGAAATTTGTTGCAATACCTCAGTCTTCACAATCCAAGTGCATGTTGGTTATAAACAACATAAACTTCCACTGGTCTGAATCCTCTTTTTTCAAATGAGCATATGAATTTATGATTAATGCATCTTCCAACTAATTTCCTTTACCTTGTGTATACATAAAGTCAAATTCAAACATTTGGTGATACTTCATCCATTTTATTTTTCTCAAGTTCAAATCTCTCTATGAGAAAATATGTTTCAACTCTTATGATTCGTAAACACTATAAATTAATCACCAAATAGGTAATGATGCCAAGTCCTCAGCATGGACTATAGTATCTAAATTCAATTCATGTGTTGGTTAGTTATTCACATGTAACCATAACTTTTGTGATCTATAAGAAACATCATGATCTACCTACATTTGAACACAGGCTAACCTAGATCCCAAAGCATCACAATACACCATGTACCCTTGTCCTATTTCTAGAAATATCAAGATTAGTGATGATGTAAGGTGAACCTTTATCTCTTTATAAGACTTATAACATTACTCATTCCATTTTATTGGAACATTGTTTCTCATATAACCTATCATTGGCGAATCTAGTCATTAAAAATCATGAAAAACATCAGTAATAACCATCTAGACCAAGAAAAATGTGTATGTCAAAGACATTATTTGGTGATTTTCAAGAGATTGTAGCCTCTATCTTTTCTAGATCCCTAAAAACACCTCTTTAAGAGATTACTAGGACAAGTAAATGTTCTTATTGTATCCAAAAATCACACTTTTATAATTTGATATATAGATGATGATCCCATTAGATTCCCAACATTGTTTCCAATTGTTTCTCATGATCTTACCTTATCCCTGAATACAACAATATTTCATCCAAAAAAACCACCACAAATGAATCCAAATATCTATAACACATATGATTCATTATATTAATAAATATTTTTGGCACATTCGTAAGACCGAAAGGAAGAACCACTTACTAATAATGGCCATATCTACTTCTGGAATATATCTTTGGAATATCCTATTTCAAAACCTAAAATTGGTGATATCCTAATTGAAATAAAATTTTAGTGAACTAATAGGATCCCCAAAATTGATTGAACAAATCATCAATTCATGGAAGTGGATACCAATAATTTATTATAACTTGATAATTCTTATGATAATCTACACATATCATCAGTGTCTCATTCTCCTTTTTGACAAATAAGATCAGTGATACCCATAGAAATGTGCTCAGATGAATGAACCATTTTCTTTTCAAGATCTTACAACTACACATTAAATTACTATAATTATATTAGTTCCATATAATAATATGGAATGGAAATAGGACTTGTCTCCATATGGAGATCAATCGTATACTCCACTTCTGTCGTGGGTGTAAATACTGAGAAAATTTTCAAAAAAACATAAGAAAAATGATGAAAACCCACTAGAAAAATTCTAATCTCAATCTATTATATTGATTATAAATTCAATGGTGTCAGCTGGTATGAGATCGTTCTCACTGTTGGTGCCGACAAGCCCATTTCACCTTCCTTTAAATTCTTGTCTCCTTTAAAGAGATGATTTATTCCATCATCAGTCATAAAACAAACCTTCCATGTATAAAACCTGATGAGATGAATGAAAATTTTCAACCAATCAGTACCAAAGATTATGTTAGAGATATCAATCTCAAGCATATAGAAATATCATATCAACACAACTCCATCAATCATTGTATAATTTTTTTTTACGCATAAAGGCCTGACATTCTCTTTGACCAAGAAGAGTTTGATGTTTTAAAACAGAAGGAATAATCTATTCATTAAAACCCATAATATCAATATCATGAGAAGTAATAAAATAATGGGATGAATTATTATAAAAAAGCTCTCATAATGGTAGAATTCAAAAGATTCATAACTATAATCATCTATGGTTTAGACTGATCATCCATAATAACCTCCTAATCTCCATACAACTTCTTACTTGCTACACTTTTTTCTTTATTTCCTTATTGGGATTAACCTTGATGAGGAGTCATATAATTCCTAGAATCACAATGGATAGATTGGTTTTTTAATAAGAATTATTCAGCTGCACTCATCCCATCAAAGTATAATACATCTGCAACACATGACAAGTTTCTTGAACACCTGACCTTTGAGTACTATGATGATAGCACTGAAGATTCCCCATATGATTGTAATTGTGGCATGCTCTAAGTGGTGTCATACACTCTCGCTTAATTTGATCAAAATAACCACATTGAAAACATCTATATTTACTCTTAGGCCTTGGATGAATATTCATTGATCCAGCTGTCTAATGTTGATTCATACTCCAACCTTGGAAATAGGTTTCCCATTTTTTCTTATCCACAACATTATAGTTCCCACAATTTCTCATAGGTATCAACATGGTTTCCCCTCCCAAAGTTCTTGATATTTCCCTTTATGCCACTGTAACATTATTAAAAACCTTTGTATAATCCATTATACAAAGCGTAAAAATATTCGAGTGAATATTATTTATCATGCATAATTAAAAAATGTATGCCATAAAGGATGCACTTGTAGCCACTATAGGTGAAAAAAGTACTAAATTAAAAATTTTATACATACACTATGTCACTAATAGATTCTTGTGATTCAAGTTGAAAAAGTCAGTCATTATTACAATCATGAACATATGAGGATATAAATAATTGTTGAACAATTCTTCAAAATAATCCCATCCAATTCCTTGGTCCAATTTTTACTAAACTACTAAATCCCACCATTGGGATGAAAGATCCTCTATCATATACATCACCAAATTGACTTTAAGCACTGTTGGTTTTCCCAAAAATTTGAATATTCGATTCATCCCCTTCAGCCACACCTTTTCTTTCTCTAGTTATGAATCTCTATAAAATATGAGAGGATTTTTCTTTTGGAATGGAATAGACTGATCCACTGACCTTAGTTTATCCATTTAGTTCTCTCTATCTATTTCTTAACAATTTTTGAAAATACTCTGAAACTGTTATTGGTTCACCTATGGCTTGAGTGCAACCACATTCTCAGTAGCATATTTAGATTGGTTTCTACAATGAATACCAGGTTCCATTTTTTATAATCCATACAAACCCCATAATTCTCACTCTCTGTAAAATAAAGAATAATAATTCAAATTCTACCATATCACAATAAGGCTTTCCAAAATTCCACACTTTTCAGTTTTTCAACCAATTTTTTGATAAGTTTTCCTTGATTTTGAAAATAAACCCATTTCCAAAATACTCATATCCTTTCTTTTTAAAATCTCACATTTGAAAACAATTCAAACAATTTTCAATTTTTTTCATGAAATCATAAATCATCCCCCAAAATGAAATATCCACTCCTAGTGGGAAGTCACTTCTATAATGCATGTTAAGATAACCTCATTGGATAAACCCTATATAATGTGATTACAACTCCTATATGTGTATAAAAAACCCTTATTTACAAAAATATTTGCTAACTTGAAGTCCATCATAAATAGGTTAGCTAAACCTTTTTATTATATACATTTCATGCACCAACAATCATACTCATTTCTACCAACCCAACACAAAGACTAAGCCAGAATTATTTTCAACTCCAGGATAGATAGAACTGATGAATGATGTTATTAATATTTTCATAACTTTTTATATACTTACTTTTCTGATTTTATAGGAAATGTGCATTATTTGAGTGAAATATTAATATGTAAATATTAAATATAATTTTTGAGCACTATTTAAATTCATCCAGATTCGATTCTATTTAATTTCTTAATAATAAATATCACCCTACAGATAAAAATTGAATGGTTATTGTTTTTAAGATTCCACTTTAAATATAAAACAATTAATTAGAAGGAATCATGGTCCAATTCATCCATTTTAATGGTCATATGGTCCACACAATAAGTCCCAAAGAAACTGTGAAGAAACTGGACCAGCTATGAAGATTGAAGTACTGGGCTCAATCCAGAATTCCAAATTCCTTTAGTATTCTACCATGCTCGGGGTACAATATAAGCAGTTTTGGATAAAAATATGACAGCTCAAATATAGAGACAAGGGGCCCAACTGATTCATTTAAACTCTTCCCACCATTCTGGCCGAGAATTAAAATATGTATAGTATTAATAACATGTCTCCTGATCTAGTAATCATATCAAGTTGAGATTTTTCAGTGTATAATAGAAGGTATAGGTGGCCTAATTTTTGGAATAAAGCATTTGTATTTGAAGGAATATTTCTATTGATAAACCCATTCACATTTTGTGCTTCTAAAAAGTCAGGATTGAAATAGACATATTAACATTGTTTAATAAAACAAAAATAACTTTGAATACATAATTCCAAATGCCTCTAAATTTTTAGAGTAGTCATAAATCATTATTATATAAAACTTTGAAGTAGAATATATATTGATATTTTTAACACCCCGAGCTTCAACGATACACTTCTCTTTCAATAATGCAATAGCTTGCATTGTACGCAAGTTCGAGATTCTAACACACCGTGACTAATAAAAATAGCCATTATGAATAGTAATACCCACTTTTTTAAATTATATATATTTTATATTTCTAAATGGACTTCATTTTTGGATTCGGAATGTCGAAATTAGCCTATGTCAAATTTTTTTTTAATTTTCTGAGAACTTCCAAATTTTTTTGAATAGTGAAAAATATTTAAAAACAACTTTTTTAATAAAAATAATTTATAGTGATAAATTATACTATTGAGAGGTTATAAAGTATAATTAGAATATATTTTTACCATTAAATCCAATGGTGTTCATTAGAATTAATTTCACTTTGAAATTGGACATAAACAATTGTCAATCTTTTGATATATATTGTTTCTAAAAAAACGCTATTTGTTGTGACAGCGGGAATTAATTATAAAATAAATTAATGCAACATATATGTTTGGAATTTTGTAAAATTGAAATCATTTTTGAATTAGGAATATCAATTATAGATTAGGGTGAAATTTTGGCATTGTTCTGAAAAACTTCAATTTTTGATGAATAGTGAAACCACTAAGTGGTAGTTAAATAACTGATTTTTCATTTAAATGAAATATTACCACTTCTGTGATTTGATTTTCAAAAATCCAACATACATGGTTGTCATTAGGAAGTAAAATTTGGTTCAATGGGATTAAAATAATTTTTTGGTGAATAGTAACTTTTAAGTTTAATTAATCATGATTAAAGGTAATTAGTGAAATGTAAGGTAAAAATTGTATTATAAAAATATGAAATGACCCTTACACTTGTCATAACCCTATTGGATGAGTCATGTCCGACCAATACAATCCATGGGTCAACTTGGGGACCCCATGGAGCCACTTTGGTAGGAAAATGACATTAAAAACTTTTTATTTAATGTTAAAATAAAAATGTCACAAACAAGAGTTGTTTTACTAAAACAATTTATAAATGGGGTTATACAAGTCATATTTTTGACTATAAATATTCATTATAATGCTAAAACAACTTCCTAAATAATGATATTTGTTTTATAATTTTTAGACATTAAATAAATTAAATTATTTATGACAACATGATGATGCAGCGATTACCTCATTAATTAAAGATTTTAATAAAATGGAAGGATAATGTAAAATATAAGCCTTACACTTGTCCAAAGCCTATTGGATGAGAATATTTTGAACCCTTATCACCGTATCCTCGAATTATATAAGTATGGGACCTTTATAATCTGAAAACCATTGTATAATAAAGTAACATTTCATTACTTTCCAAGAGTACCCCTCCCCTCCTCTTATAAAAGGCCCCCACCTCTACCACCACATTCACACTTTCAAGCCATTTGACTCGGCCACCCTCTGCCCAAATACTCTCCCAACTTCCCCATCTTACTCCTAGAAGGCTCACTTTTGGCAGAACTCTTACCAAGGAAGCCTTTGGCTCAAATCAAAAAGAGTTACCCGATTTTAAGGTAATGTCTTCTCTAATGTTGTTTTGTTTTATTTTTCTTCTCTAACCCCCTAAAAACTTTTTATTAATTTATTTCGTAACAACACCAGTATCCTAAATATACTATGATGTTTTTATAAGAAGTATTAGAGCTACACTTACACACACCTACATCTAATGGTTAAAGAACATACTGTTTCTGTGGATGGCGAATTTTTGCCTCACGAAACAATGATTGTTCAACACTCATATAACACCTCTAATGGTGGAAATTATGATGACACTATTTTTATATATGATATATATTATGTTTTTTTTTCTTATGATTTTTTATTTTTCATTTATGGCATACCTTTATGGTTTCCATTATTGGTAAACGCGATATTTTCATTTTAAGAAGTGTGGACTACCGCCCCCTCAATGTGATTTGAATCGTTAATACCATATGTGGGATGTAATAAGGATGGAGTAAATGGTATTATGCGCTATATTATACTGGAATTATATTATAAATTTATATCATTATAATTTCATTCCATTAAATATGAAATAGAAATGAAAGTAGCGTTCATGCGTACGTACGGCTTACTGTCTCCATGAACGGTGCATTTCATTTCTTACCTCTAAATGTTATGTAATATTATAAATGAATGTATATACTGGATATATATGATGTATATGATATATAAATCATGAATATAATTATGGATATAATGCATATATTACCACATGAAAAAAGTGTAATTATAAGTAGTTTATTTTTGACTCAAGTACCTAAGATCGTCAAAACGACCGTTATTAACATAAATAATTACATAATGTTCATAACATGGTAATAAATGATATAAAATGAATAATAAACTAGAAAAAGGTTCTTAAGAAATTATAAATTAACTCTAGTTTATTATTCTAGAGATCAAATAACGGTCGAGTGAATTCGGACACGAGGTAAGGGAACTTCTTAACCCAATTTCCATTCTTTGGGTTAATCTCCTACTTTCAAATTACGTCATGATATTATTATGTACTATCTTGTATTTGTACTTTCTTTATGTGTAATTATAGTGAATACACATAATAGATCTATTTTATTTAAAAAAATTATATTTTTATGGGACTTCGTCTCAATATCCTTTCATTGAGGCATATTTTGTTTTATACACAACCTTCTTTTATACGGTGTATAAACCCCTTTGACTTTTACATTTAATAAAAATGAATCTTTTTATACGAAGCGTTTACTAAATGAAAAAAGGGAATGTTTTTGTCGTACGTATGCGGCGACAACAACTTCTCTGCCAACGTGACCATTATTTGAGTTTCGGCTTCCTCTACAAGCCATAACTTTTTTTTAAAAAAAATACCATTTTTTACTTTTCTTTTATTTTGGTATTGAAAATGGTTTTGAAAGTGTTTTTATTATATCAATGTGTTGTATTGATATCTTTTGATTGAAATGTGGAAATGTTATGTTTCCTTTATCCATGTTTTATGTGATACAATTAAGTTATGGTTTATGATATGTTTAAACCTATTCATATGAGGAATGCATTGGACTTAATAAGTGACGGGTGGAGCCCGCTATAGCTCCTCGATGCATCGGCAGGTCTCATGAGACAAACTAGTGTCTTGGTACGAGGCCTTGACAAAATATTATTTTTGGTCTTGGCACGAGGCCTTGGCTACGTGGTTATGATAGTCTGGCATTATGCATTCCATCATTATGAAAATGGTTATTGATATTTCATGTGATTATTAGACCAGTAGAATATCTATGTGAAGAAGTAATTGGCATTATATCATGTTACTTTTGCCATATTATGTTGAAGTTCAAATTTGAAAGGCTTTTTTTTAGTCATGCATTTCCTTAAATGTTTATGTTTATTGATGAAAGCTTCCGCTATATTGTTATCCTTACTGAGCATCTGAGCTCACCCCTTTCAATGTTTTAATATTTTCCAGGATGTGAAGAAGTTTTTTATGAATGACCTGCAGGGATAGTAAGAAGAGGATATGAGTGTGGACTATGGAGACTTTGTTATTGTAGTTTTTACTTTATGATGTAATGTAAGACTTATGAATGTATCTAGTGTTTCCAAGGCTACTAAACTAATCGGTCTTTCGAGACTTGATCTTTTGTGATCATGCCAATGTTACGAAGTAATGCACTGACTCTGGGTAGCTGGGGTCGGGGCGTTATAGTTGGTATTAGAGGCAGTTTAGTACTAACATTGGAAGCTAGATTTAGATAAACTCTGATTAGAGCACATAGCTATAAGATAGACTTTAAGGATTAGTATAGAAGAACTTCTATAATTTTGGTATTATAGAGATTTTGTGAGTTTTCCGAGCAATACATCCATGTCTGGATACGAGCAGGTAGAGGCGGCTCTGGTACAGATCTACCTAGGGGTAAAACCCGAAAACACCGCTTTAATCTAGACTCGAACGGGAACTAGTGCACGACAACGAGCCTTGATGCACTCTTGGTTACGACACTCCTGAGGGATATGCTTAGGATAATTCTCATTTTCTTTACAAACCACTATGAAGGGTTATGAGTATATACTTCCTCAAATAAAACTTTTTTTATGATTATGGATTATATCCATAAATAGTTCAATTTATGTTAAGTATTTTACAAGTTTGGAATTATTCATTGCAATTCATAAACTAACCTATATTATGCCATTGTATAGAAATGGTGCCCAGTGGAAGGAATGTAAACTCCAGCAATACGTATGATCCAAAGCGTAAGAAGGATCATATCTTTCACGGTATTAAGCCAACATTTAGAAGGGAAATAATCTCCCATGTGTTCTCAACATATGAAGAAATAGTATCATTTGTTAATAAGATAAGTAAAGAATTCTCTGAGTCGTATGGCATTGAAGGGAAGAAAGAGAAGAAAAGGATGGAAGAGAGAATGATGGAAAAAGGGACATGGGAAAAGAAGAATTTTCCAATATGTGATAACTGTGGGAAGAAACACCTTGGAACTTGCCTGAAGGGAATGGGAGTTTTTTATAAGTGTGGAGAAAAAGGACACCAAGTGCGTGACTGCAAGAGTAAGAAAAAGGTTTCAAATGTACAATGCTTCATCTGTAAGGAGTGGGGACACTACGCAAACCAATGTTCAAATCATCAGAGTGTGCCCCAAATGATGTTATTGGATAACAATCAAGTTATGATACTACCACAGATGAGGAGGAATGATTAGAGTTCTTATGTTTTTATTAAATAATTTTGTAATTTGAGTGTTGTATCAATGATATACTGGTTATAATAATTATAGAGTATATAAGGATTGTACTGCAGTACTATTTCATCAAGGACTTGAGATTGTGTGGAACCAAGAAAAGTGACTCCAAAGTAGGTTAAATTTTTGGAAAATATATGGTTGAGAGAAAGATAAACCATAATATGGTTCTGATAACAAGATAGTGATTTTGGGATAAGACATGATTGATTTGGATAAATTATATTGGATATTCTTAACTTCCTAGAAACTGATTGATGATTTGTATACATTTTTGGACAGGATGAGTATATCTAGTATTCTATAAGGAATAAGGGATCATGGTAATTCAGGATGTTGCAGTGTTTTAAAAGAATACGTGATGAAGGTGTTCACGTGTTGTTACACGAAAAAAGGGATCTTCATTATGTTTACCTTCCTCATAAAATTTGGACTGTGAGTTGGACAGAAGTATTTTGGATAACTATAAAGGTTGGAATGGATTAAGTTGAACCTTGGATAGTAATGTTTAAGGTTAAAACATTTCTGAATATTATTTTTGGAATATTATAATAGTTTTAGAAAAAGGACAACCTTCAGGTTGGGCAATAACCCATCGCTTCGGACAAAGCTGCAGGAATCGAACCCACAACCATATTGTGACAGGCCTTTATGACCTACCACTAGCCTACAGGAAGTCCCTGGTTATTACAAAATAGTTTTCGTAATCTAAATGGTATGTGTTAATATTTTGAACCTTGTACGATTAGGATAAATATAATATTTTTGAGTTCAATTATCTTTTTGAGTGAAAGATAAGTTTGTGGTAGAAATTAGTTGAAGGTTGAAACTCTACTTGTCAAGCATAAATATATATATATACCTATATCTTATTCTATGAATAAATTAATTCTTAAACTTTAGTAAAGGGATATTAAACAAAAAAATGTGTTATCCTAATACCTTATGTCTTGTTGAACTGATGATATTTTAAATCAACATATATTTAAGGCTTTGAGGCCCTCAATTTGACACTTGTTTGTGATTGATGACCTCAATCACTCCCTAAAAATATTTACGTTTTTCCTCCAATTATTTGTCTCTAATTTCCACCAATGTTCCCCTAATAGAGATCATAATTGGGTGGTGACTTTTTCATTTCCCTTTCCCTCTTATTAAGGCTAAATTTTATTAACCTTATTTCCGATGTGGGTTTTCCACAAAGGTATTTTCTATTTTCAACCTTTTATTTTCAAAGAAAAATTTCAAATTGCGAGGACGCAATTTATTGAAGTAGGGGAGAATGTAACACCCCGAGCTTCCACGATACGCTTCTCTTTCAATAATGCAATAGCTTGCATTGTACGCAAGTTCGAGATTCTAACACACCGCGACTAATCAAAATAACCATTATGAATAGCAATACCCACTTTTTGAAATTATATATATTTTATATTTCGAAATGGACTTCATTTTTGGATTCGGAATGTCGAAATTAGCCTATGTTGAATTTTTTTTAATTTTCTGAGAACTTCCAAATTTTTATGAATAGTGAAAAATACTTAAAAACAACTTTTTTAATAAAAATAATTTATAGTGATAAATTATACTATTTACTGGTTTTAAAGTATAATTGGAATATATTTTTACCATTATATCCAATGGTGTTCATTAGAATTAATTTCACTTTGAAATTGGAAATAAACAATTGTCAATCTTTTGATATATATTGTTTCTAAAAAACACACTATTTGTTGTGACAACAGGAATTAATTATAAAATTAATTAATGCAACATATATGTTTGGAATTTTGTAAAATATACATCATTTTTGAATTTGGAATATCAATTATAGCTTAGGGTGAAATTTTGGCATTGTTCTGAAAAACTACAATTTTTGATGAATAATGAAACCACTAAGTGGTAATTAAATAACTGATTTTTCATTTAAATGAAATATTACCACTTCTGTGATTTGATTTTCAAAAATCCGACATACATGGTTTTCATTAATAATTAAAATGTGGTTCAATGGGATTAAAATAATTTTTGGTGAATAGTAACTTTTAAGCTTAATTAATCGTGATTAAAGGTAATTAGGGAAATTTATGGTAAAAATTGTATTATAAAAATATGAAATGACCCTTACACTTGTCATACCCCTATTGGATGAGTCATGGCCGACCAAGACAATCCATGGGTCAACTTGGGGACCCCATGGAGCCACTTTGGTTGGAAAATGACATTAAAAACTATTTATTTAATGTTAAAATAAATATGTCACAAACAAGAGTTGTTTTACTAAAACAATTTATAAATGGGGTTATAAAAGTCATATTTTTTACTATAAATATTAATTAGAAATCTAAAAATATTTCCTACATAATGATATTTTTTTTATAATATTTATACATTAAATAAATTAAATTATTTATGACACCATGATGACGCAGCGATTACCTCATTAATTAACGATTTTAATAAAATGGAAGGATAATGTAAAATCTAAGCATTACACTCGCCCAAAGCCTATTTGATGAGAATATTTAGAACCATTATCACCTTATCCTCGAATTATATAAGTGTGGGACCTTTATAATCCGAAAACCATTGTATAATAAAGTAACATTTCATTACTTTCCAAGAGTACCCCTCCTCTCCTCTTATAAAAGGCCCCCACCTCTACCACCTCATTCACACTTTCAAGCCATTTGGCTCGGCCAACCTCTGACCAAATACTCTCCCAACTTCCCCCTCTTACTCCTAGAAGCCTCACTTTGTGCAAAACGCTTCCCAAGGAAGCCTTTTTCTCAAATCAAAAAGAGTTACCCGATTTTAAGGTAATGTCTTCTCTAATGTTGTTTTGTTTTATTTTTCTTCTCCAAACCCCTAAACACTTTTTATTCATTTCTTTTGTAACAAAAACAGTATCATAAATATACTAGGATGTTTTTATAAGAAGTATTCGAGCTACACTTACACACACCTACATCTAATGGTTAAAGAACATACTGTTTCTGTGGATGGCGAATTTTTGCCTCACGAAACGATGATTGTTCAACACTCATATAACACCTCTAATGGTGGCCATTATGATGTAACTATTTTTATATATGATATATATTATGTTTTTTTTTCCTTATGATTTTTTATTTTTCATTTATGGCATACCTTTATGGTTTCTATTATGGGTAAACACAATATTTTCATTTTAGGAAGTGCGGACTACCGCCCCCTCAAAGTGATTTGAACCGTTAATAACATATGTGGGATGTATTAAGGATGGAGTAAACGGTATTATATGCTATATTATACTGGAATTATATTATACATTTATATCATTATTATTTCATTCCATTAAATATGAAATAGAAATGAAAGTAGCGTTCATGCGTACGTACGGCTTACCGTCTCCATGAACGATGCATTTCATTTCTTACCTCTAAATGTTATGTAATATTATAAATGAATGTATATACTGGATATATATTATGTATATGATATATAAATCATGAATATAATTATGGATATGATGGATATATTACCACATGAACAAAGTGTAATTATAAGAAGTTTATTTTTGACTCAAGTACCTAAGATCGTCAAAACGACCGTTATTAACATAAATAATTACATAATGTTCATAACATGGTAATAAGTGATATAAAATGAATAATAAACTAGAAAATGGTTCTTAAGAAATTATAAATTAACTCTATTTTATTATTCAGGAGATCGAAGAACGATCGAGTGAATTCGGACACGAGGTAAGGGAACTTCTTAACCCAATTTCCATTCTTTGGGTTAATCTCCTACTTTCAAATTACGTCATGATATTATTATATCCTATCTTGTATTTGTACTTTCTTTATGTGTAATTATAGTGAATATACATAATAGATCTATTTTATTTAAAAAAAATGATCTTTGTATGGGACTTCGCCTCAATCTCCTTTCATTGAGGCATATTTTGTTTTATACACAACCTTCTTTTATACGGTGTATAAACCCCTTTGAATTTTACTTTTATTAAAAAGGAATATTTTTATATGAAGCATTTACTAAACGACAAAAGGGAATGTTTTTGTCATATGTATGCAGCGACAACGACTTCTCCACCGCTGTGACCATTATTTGAGTTTCGGCTTCCTCTACAAGACATACCTTTTTTTAAAAGAAAAATAAATATCATGTTTTACTTTTCTTTTATTTTTGTATTGAAAATGGTTTTGAAAGTGTTTTTATTATATCAATGTGTTGTATTGATATCTTGTGATTGAAATGTGGAAATGTTATGTTTCCTTTATGCATGTTTTATGTGATACGATTATGTTATGGTTTATGATATGTCTAAACCTATTCATATGAGGAATGCATTGGACTTAATAAGTGACGGGTGGAGCCCGCTATAACTCCTCGATGCATCAACAGGTCTCATGAGACAAACTAGTGTCTTGGCACGAGGCCTTGACAAAATCGTATTTGTGGTCTTGGCACGAGGCCTTGGCTACGTGGTTATGATAGTCTGGCATTATGCATTCCATCATTATGAAAATGGTTATTGATATTGCATGTGATTATTCGACCAGTAGAATATCCATGTGAAAAAGTAATTGGCATTATCTCATGTTACTTTTTCCATATTATGTTGAAGTTCAAATTTAAAAGGCTTTTGTTTTAGTTATATATTTCCTTAAATGTTTATGTTTATTGATGAAAGATTCCGCTATATTGTTATCCTTACAGAGCATCTGAGCTCACCCCTTTCAATGTTTTAATATTTTCCAGGATGTGAAAAAGTATTTTATGAATGACCAACAGGGATAGTAAGAAGAGGATATGAGTGTGGACTATGGAGACTTTGTTATTGTAGTTTTTACTTTATGATGTAATGTAAAACTTATGAATGTATCTAGTGTTTCGAAGGCTACTAAACTAATCGGTCTTTCAAGACTTGATCTTTTGTGATCATACCTATGTTACGAAGTAATTCACCGACTCTGGGTAGCTGGGTTCGGGGCATTACAATATTAGAATGTATGAATTATAAAACTAGCGATGAAATTGGAGGGACAGATTGGGAATGCAAACATCCCACTTCCTTGTGATATAAATACATCCCCCTCCTCTCCTTCAAAAGCGTTGGAATTTCTGAAGAGAGGAGCATAAATTGGAATGACCAAAGTCTTGAACAAATATTGGGAGGACCTAACATACTCATGTTTTTACTTGAGAGACCCTTCATCCTCTCTTTGATTTCATTTACTTTTGTGATTTTCTTCATTTGAAACCTTGTAAGTATTTGTTTTGTAATTATGTTTTAATGCAAGTTTCTTCTTCATATTATGTTATAGTCATCCACCCTCTATTCATAAATATTAATTCTCTTAAATTTTTTTAAATCAAGATGAAAATCCTTCCCTTATTTTTCTTCCTCATTCAATCGAAATTCTATTTTTAATTCTCATAGATGTTTGTGTGTTTGTGTTCGGCACACAACTCTTTTCTTATCCCATTCATTTTCTTCACTTATTAAATTATCATCATAAAAATAATAAACCAAATTTCTAATCATTTTAATGGATAAGTAAATCTACCATTGTGGTGACTCAAAATTTAGGAATTTTAAGTGAGTGATATTATTTGCTCGATGAGTATTCATTAATTTAACATTGTGTATGTTGGACTTAACATGTCATGTATTAATGACATGTTTTGTTTAACGTGTAGATTCCATGGATTTTTGGAACCATAAATACACCACCATCATTAATCTATAATTGAGATTAGAACCCTAAGATAATTTAAGGCTTGGATTAAATACTTAACACTTAAGAACTCCAATCAACGCTATCTTGTGAAGTGGGTGTTAATTTAAATGTAATATAAAGAAAAGCTCAGGGAAGTCACAATATTAACTCTATAATAATGAACTCACCACAATATTTATCAATTTTTTAAATCAATATATATCAATCAATCATTTCATAATCTCTTCAAACAAACCCACCCATCAGAATAAAATCAACTAAAAACAATCAACTATTAAAAAGTATCATCGCCGAGGATTCGACTCGAGTCTACTATACACATTAGCAGAGCACTGGAACCTTGACTGGTTGATAGGTGAAAATCGGTCACACTTTCAAATGGATCCATTGTTGTGGATGGTGAATTATATATTCATTAGTTTCTAGTTATTTTAAAAAAACTAGAAAAACAAAATTTAAAAAAATTGAATATAAACACAAAGAAAAACATGCCTTCCCATAAAAATCATAAACTGAAAAAACACAAAGAAAACCCCATCTTCCTCTTTCTTCCAACGTATCTCTGAATTCCCTGTATCCTCCCAAACAATTATTCATATTTTTTTGACCCCAATATTGAGAGAAATCCTCCAACTTAGGAGGAACATTATGGATAATCAAATAATTAAAGAACCAGTCCTTGTCCAACCAATTCAATTAGAAATGGACAATCATAGGGAAAAACACTAAAAGAACTTGTTTCCCCTGATATGAATTACCAACCTCCTGATATTCAATATCCAAACATAGAATCTGACTTTTAACTCAAATCAGGTTTTATTCATCTTCTCCCTCATTTCCACAGGATAGCCGATGAGGATCCAAATCTCCACCTTAAAGAGTTCCAAGTGGTGTGCTCTACCATGAAGCCTCAAGGGGTTTCTGAGGAACAAATCAAACTCCAAGAATTCCCTTTCTCCCAAGCTGAAAATGCTATGTCATGGATCTACTACCTTCATCTTGGTTCCATAACCACATGGAATGAAATGAATCAACTCTTATTAAATAAATTCTTTCCTACTTATCGTACTGCTTCTATCCGAAAGGAAATAAGTAGTATTCTTCATTTCCCAGATGAATCACTCCATGAGTACCAGGATAAGTTCACAAAGCTTGTTACAACCTTCCCACACTAGTAAATCCCTAACCAAATCTTGATCCAATACTTATATGAGGGTTTATTGTTTATGGAGATAACTTTCATTGATGCTGCAAGTGGAGGTGATCTTGTTGATAAAACTCCCATAGCTGCAAGAGATATCATAAGAAACATGGCTAAAAACACACAAAAATTACATACTAGAGCACATGCTCAAGTCAAAAAAGCCCAAGATAATCAATCAATAGAGCCAAACAAGATGACAGATTGGATGAGTGAACTTACAGGTATTGTGTGACAACTAGTTGTGGCTACCAAATCCCCAACCTCATATTCTCCACAAACAATGTTTCCTGGACCTGTCAAAAACTATTGAATCTACAACTCACTAGATTGTCTAAAAGACACTTATCCACAACTTCAAGATGAACTATCTAATTCATCCAGACCAATGGATCTCAATGCATCATATGCTCAGTGGAACCCCAACCCTCAACAATCAGTTCAGTTTGTTAAAAACTTCAACCAACCCCATTTTGATCCCTTCTCTTCTACATATAACCCTAACTTGAGATATGGGAAAACCATTTCTCATCCCCTCAATACCCTCTTCATCCTCCAGACTTCCACTATCCCAGTGAGCCTTCCCCATTCCCAAACCAAAACAATCGCTTTCCCAAGAAAAAAAATCAAGGAAATCCCAATCCAAGACAAGCCTCTTCTTCCAAGAAACCATTGTAATGTTTAGTTGAAGATCTTACCTCCTTCACCGGTTCAATCCTTAAAAATATTGAAACCCAAATTGGTCAACTTGCATCCCACCTGAGCCAAAAACAATAATAAAATACTTCCCAACTTCCATCTCAACCATCACCCAACCCCAAGGGTAATGTAATTTCAATTTCACATAGATCGGGAAAGAAAATTTCTATGCCTCAATATAATTCCTCCAACCCTCATTTGAATGTTGACCTAGAAAATGAAAGGAAAAAGAAATATGAAAAGAAACCTGAAACCATTCCCCCACCTCTTTCTATTTCACTTAGGAACCCAATTCCTTTTCATAAAGACATTTCTAAGCCAAAGAAGTCCTTTAAACATGATCCTGAAATCCTCGACATGTTTACATGTGTTGAAGTGAACATTACCCTCTTAGATGCAATTAAGAAAACTCCTAAGTTTGCTAAGTTTCTCAAGGCGTTGTGTACCCATAAGAGTCAACTTAGGTCCTTTGAAAATGTTTCAACCCATGAGTTCATACCCATTAATTACAAAGATCCTGAGACCTTTACAGTTACATGCCAAATAGGAAGTTCCATCTTTGATGATGCACTCATTGACCTAGGAGCCTCAATTAATGTCATGCTCAAAACCATCTTCTCCAACCTTGGTATATGTCCCTTAAATCCAATGGGTGTTTTCATTCAATTGGTCAATCGAAGCACTTCTAGTCCTGAGAGTATAATAGAGGATGTCCTTGTTCGTATGAATGATCTTATCTTCGCTGCTGATTTCTATGTCCCTGACATAGAAGGTGAGAATAAATCTTCTCGATATCCCTTAATTATAGGAATAACATTACTAATGATAGTGAGAACCAAGATTTATGTCCATTTAGAAATCTTATCTATGGAATTTGGTGACCAACTGGTCAAGTTCAACATTTTCCAAGCCATGCGATACCCATCTGAGGACCACTCTGCATTGTCAATCCATGCTTATGAGGACACTTATAAGAGTCAATTGAACCCCAATCCATCATGTTCTTCATGTTCAAATGATAAAAGATCTTATTAAATCTTCAAAATGATTAACCAAGTCATAAATGGTGATGTTTATGTGGACCTCTCATTCATAAACTCCATCAATCTAGAGGAACATGAAAACTCTCTTGAATCCCACACCAACTTTGATCTCTACTACTCCACCTTGTACAGTATTAAGGAAAATGAATTTGAAGGAACTGAAGTCCCTTCCTCTATTACTGAGTTTTTAAACCCACAAATGAAAGATGATATTGATCTAAAACATCTTCCTCAACACCTGAAATATGTATTCCTTTTCCATGATCACTCTTATCCTGATATTATTTCTTCTTCACTTACTGAAACTTAGGATTCCAAACTTGTTCAAGTGTTAGAGGAAAACAAAAAGGCATTAGGGTGGACCCTAGATGATATACCAATAATCAACCCTGATATTTGCATGCACCATATACATCTTGAGGATTAATACCAACCAATTAGTTAACCACAAATAAGGCTCAATCCACTCATCCTTGAGGTAGTTAGGGAAGAGATCACCAAGCTTCTTCAAGCTGGTATTATCTAACCAATTTCTGATAGTTAATGGGTTAGTCCAATTTAAGTTAAACATAATAAGGGTGGGATAACAGTTTTCACAAATGAACATGGTGAGGTAGCTACAACTCGAGTGAAGAACAAATGGCGTGAGTGCATTGACTATAGGGAATTGAATGTTCAAACAGGAAAAAACCACTACCCTATTCCATTGCTTGATCAAATGTTAGAACGATTAGCTAGAAATTCACACTATTTCTTTCTTGATGGATACACTAGCTACTTCCAAATCCCAATCGCACCTCAAGACCAAGAAAAGACTACTTTCACATGCCCCTTTGGAACACATGCATACATGAGAATGCCTTTTGGCCTTTGAAATGCTCCTGCAACATTCTAGAGGTGTATGATGAGTATCTTTACTGAATTCATTGAACACTGAATGGAAGTATTCATGGATTACTTTACCATTTATGGTGACTCATTTGAATCTTTCTTGAATCCACTCTCTCTAGTCCTTTAAAAGTGTGTCCAGTGTAACCTTGTGTTAAATTTTGAAAAATGTCACTTCATGGTTGAAAATGGGATTATTCTAAGGAACATAGTTTCAAAATATGGTATTCAAGTCGATCTTGTCAAAATTTAAGCGAAACAATCACTTACTGAACCCACTTCTATTAGAGACATCTGTTTATTCCTTAGTCATGCTGGTTTCTATCAGTGATTCATCCGTAACTTCAGTAGGATTTTCCTCCCGCTCACTCCGTTGCTCCAAAAGGATGTCAATTTTCATTTCGATGAGATTTTTAAGAGAGCCTTCGTTGAACTCAAAACAACTCTTACATCTGCCCCAATAATCCAACCCCCAGATTGGACCTTTCCCTTTGAGTCGATGTGTGATGCTTCTGATAGAGATTTCAGGGCTGTTCTTGGTCAAAGAAGAGAAAAAATTCCTCATGTCATCTATTATGCCTCAAAAACATTGGATGAAACTCAATCTCACTACACAGTGACTAAAAAAGAACTTTTTGCAGTGTTTTTGGACATAAATAAATTCTATCCCTATCTCTTAGGTGCCAAAATCATCATCTTCACAGACCATTCTGTTATAATGTTCTTACTCAAGAAAAGTGATTCCAAACCAAGGCTAAAAAGATGGATCCTAATGCTCAAAGAGTTTGACCTTGAAATCAAAGATATACCTGGAAAAGAAAACCATGTGGATGATCACTTGAGTAGAATTTCAAATTCTTCTCATTCAGAAATCATTGATCTTGAATTCCCCACCGAGCACCTTTTATCTCTCACTCCAAAGTTACCATGGTATGCCCCAATTGTAAACTACTTGGTTTCTGGTGTTTTCCCCAAAAAATTTTCAAAATAACAAAAAATGAAGTTGAAAAGTGATTAAAAACACTATTTTTGGGAAGAAAATAAACTTTGGAAAACTGGGGAAGACATGGTAATTATGAGATGTGTTGATGAAGATGAACATTCCTCTATCTTAGAATTATTTCACTCACTTCCCAGAGGTGGCCACTTTGGACCACAAAGGACATCCAAAAAGGTCCTAAACTCTGGATTATTCTAGCCTTCACTCTTTAGGGACTCGCATGAGTTCTATCAATCATGTCCCACTTGACAAAAGATTGTCACAATTTCAAAGAGAAATGAAATTCCCCAAAATAATTTAATTTTCTGTGAGATCTTCAATATTTGGGGCATCGATTTCATGGGACCATTTCCTCCATACAATGAATTCTCATACATCCTTATTGTGGTTTATTATGTTTCTTGGTTGTTCGAGGATAAACCCACTAGAAAGGATGATTCACATACTGTTAGTGAGTTCTTAAAGACACACATCTTACACTGATTTGGAACACCTCGTGCCTTGATAAGTGAATTAGGTACCCTTTTTTGTAATAAAATCATGGAATCTATTTTGAAAAATAATAGTGTTGTACATAAAACTTCAACTGCATATCACCCCCAAACAAATGGCATGGATGAAATTTCTAATAGAGAAGTAAAAAAGAGTGTTTGAGAGAATTGTAAAACCCACCAGAAAAGACTGGCCTGAAATACTTGGGGAAGCACTTTGGGCTTATCAAACTGCCTATAAAACACCCATTAGCATGTCTCCTTTTAGGCTAGTTTTAGTTAAATCATGTCATCTTCCACTTGAAATCCAACATAAGTCATTTTTGGCTATGAAAAATTGTAATTATGATTTCGAAAAATCTGGTGAAGAAATCCTATTGCAATTGGCTGAATTGGAGGAGCTTTGACTTGATTCTTATGATAATTCCAATCTGTACAAAGAAAATTCTAAGTAACACTCCATGAAAAACACATCCTGAGAAAGTTATTTCATGAAGGTAAAAATATAATGATGTTTAAATCTCAATTTTGACTTCACCCAGGTAAGCTTAATTCTATTTGGGAGGGTCCTATTGTTATTACTAATGTTTACGCATTTATTATAGTGAAAGTCTAAGACCCCTATTCAAAAAGGACATTCATAGTTAATGGACATCGGTTAAAGCATCACCATGTGAGGACACACAATCCTAGAACCACATAAAATTCTATCAGATCCCCAACTTCTGTAGTTAACGCACTAATGGATGGAGATGGAAACCCACCAAATCCAAACCATAGGGAACCTCTTTCCCTTTAACTCCTCTTACCTATCACTCTCTTTATCTCTCTTTCTTCTTCTTACACCCTCATTCTCATTTTTTTTTACCACTTTCCTCAGAACATTTTTTATATAATCTTTTTTTGTAGCTGTGTCTTTATAAAAAACTAAGAAAAACTTAAAAACTAAAAAAACATTATAATTTAAAAAAAATATGAAATGAAAAATCATGATTACTCACATTCAAATTTTTAAATTTTTTCAAACCATTTTGGAGATTCAAAAAGACATGTTTCATCTCAAAAATTTTGTATTTATATCAAGACATTGCATAAAGAATTTTGTGTCAATAATAATAAATTTTGAATGCTCAATTATTGATTTGGAAAATAATTTTACCCACCTTTGAGGAACAACATTTTATTTCATGCTAAGGCTACCTATGGAAATCTTTTCAAAATATCTGTTTTCACCCCCATTTGTGAGTCTTGAGTTTGTGGACCTTCAAGCTGAACTTTCATATTTGGTGTGAATTAATATGATAGATGCATTTCTGAACCCTATGAGAATTATAATATCCAAATAGCCTCCCATTAACCATGCATTACTCCTCCTTTTGAAATCCCCTTTGAGCCTATGAAAAACATTTTCCTTGATAGCCACATTACAATCCCAATACCTTATCCCACCCAATATCAACATGGATTTTCATTGAATATATTTTTTAAATTTAAGTGTGGGGGAATGGATTTCATTTTTTGGGTTCCCTTTTATTGATTTTCAACGAGTTATCATGTTCTTGAGGGAAAGAATCCATTTTAGTGTGGGGGGAGAGGTTGTAAATTAGTGAGTTTGGGGGAATGTAATGTACATTAATTTAATTAATTTTTTAAATGTTATTGACAACTGTTCAAAAAAATCATAAAAATCATAAAAAAAGAAATAGAAAAAAATGGGTTGTGTCTTGGGCAGGTCAAAATTCACTCTTCCTCAACCATTCATTTATGTAATTTTTTAAATGTTATTGACAAGTGTTCAAAAACAAAAAACCAAAAATAAAATAAAAAAATAGAATAGAAGAAATAGGTTGTGTCTTGGGAAGGATAAAAATCACTCTTCTTCAACCTTTGATATTGTTATAACTATTACAATTAGTGTTGTGGGGAGATCAAGCATGGGTTGGGATATGAGTGTGAGATCTTTTTAAAGTTTAACTTTCAAAAAATGCAAAAAAAAAAAAAAATAACTCATCCCCTTCTAATTTTCTGCCTCTTTTGTGTCTTTATTCACACAATCATTCCCTTGTAAATATGTTTTTCTATTTCCTTTCAAATCTTATTCAAAAAAATTGTGCATTTCTTTCCATGTTGGTATTTTACCCCATTTTCCCTATCTTTTGGATATCATCTTCCTACCGTCTTATAGCCATAGAAAAAAACCATAAAAATACCTCTTTATTTTTGAGCAATTTAGGATAGGGAGTGAAAGCTGAGAGATCTTTAAAACTCAAAGATTTTCAATTTTGGCTAGTGAATGAGTTAATCTCCATAAATTAATTTTATCATCTTGAGAGGAGTAAGCTTTGTGTGCCACTATTTTCCATTTCTAAATTTGAGCATTAAATTATGAATTGTTTTTGGAAAATTGTTTTTGTAAAAACTTGTGGTGGAATTCAATATGGATGAGTAAATTTTCTAAACCTCCCCTGGTTAGGGAAAACAAAATTTAAATATTTGTTGGTGAGTGAAAATGATTTTGTCATGTTTGTATATTTGTTGCACATGAGGACATGCACAAGACTAAGTGTGGGGGAGTTGATGTTATTAATATTTTCATAACTTTTTAAATACTCCCTTTACTGATTTTATAGGAAATGTGCATAATTTGTGTAAAAAAATTAATGTATAAATATTAATTATAATTTTTGAGCACTATTTTAATTCATTCAGATTCAAGTCTATTTAGTGTTTTAATAATTACGATCAACCTATGGGTCCTATTTTAATGGTTCTTGTTTTTTTGGACTCCTATTTCAATATAAAACATTTAATTAGAAGGAATAATGGTCCAAGTCTTCCATTTTAATGGTCATATGATCCACACAAGAAGACCCAAAGAAAATGCGAAGAAACTTGACCAGCAATGAAGATTGTAGTACTGGGATCAATCCAGAATTTCAAATTCATTTATTCTTATAAAATGTTTGGGGGAAAATTTAAGGAGTCTTTGATAAAAATTTCATGGTCCAAATCCAAATAAAATTGGCCCAACAAATTTATTTAAACTCAGCCCACCATTCTGTATGGGAATTAATATCAGTACAGTATTAATGACATGTCTTTTGATCTAGTCATAAAATAAAGTTGATATTTTTCAGTGTGAAAGAGTAGATATAGGAGGCTTACTTTTTGCAATAAATCATTCATATTTTAAGGAATATTCCTATTGTTAAACCCATTCACATTTTGGCCTTCAAAAAAGTCTGGATTGAAATGGACATATTAACATTGTTTAATCAAACGGCCATAACTTTGGATCTATTAGTCCAAATGCCTCAAAATTTTGAGAGTGGTCAGCCAAAATTATTATATACAAATTGTGAGGGGGATATATCTTTAGATTTAGATTTATGAATTATCAAAATGGCGATGCAAGTGGAGGGACATATTGGGAATGCAAACAACTCACTTCCTTGGGCTATAAATACATCCCCCTCCTCTCCTTCAAAAGGGTTGGAATTTAAGAAAAGAGTAGCATCAATTAGAATGACCAAAGCCTTTAAAAAGGCTTTTAAGGACCTTTCATACTCAAGTTATCAATTTAAAGACCCTTCCTCCTCTCTTTAATTTTATTTACTTTTGGGCTTTTCTTCATTTGTAATCTTAGATGTCTTTGTTTTATAATTATGTTTTAGTGTAAGTTTCTTCTTCATATTATATTTTAACTATCCACCCTATGTTTTAAAATATTAATTCTCATAAAATATATTAAATCAAGATGAAAACCCTTCCCTTATTTTTCTTCCTCATTCAATCAGAATTATATTTTTAATTCTCATTGTTGTTTGTGTGTTTGTGTTTGGCGCACAACTCTTTCTTATACCATTATTTTTTATCACTTATTAACTAATCATAATAAACATAATAAACCAAATTTCTAATAATATTAATGTCTGAGTAAATTTTCCATTGGGGTGAGTCAAAATTTAGGGAT
The DNA here is from genome assembly GCA_963277665.1 of Viscum album. Taxonomy (NCBI): domain Eukaryota; kingdom Viridiplantae; phylum Streptophyta; class Magnoliopsida; order Santalales; family Viscaceae; genus Viscum; species Viscum album. The sequence goes on from OY728135.1 coordinate 1,475,063,595, forward strand.
GTTAAGTGATTGGGAGTATTTTCTCGATGAGTATTCTTTAATTTAACATTGATTATGTTGGACATAACATGTCATAGATTAATGACATATTTTGTTTAATGTGTGGTTTACATGGATTATTGGAACTATAAATACACTACCATAAACAAAATCTGATTGTTATTATAACCCTATGATAAATTAAGGCTTGTATTAAATCCTTAACACTTAGGAATTCTAATCAACTTTATCCTGTGAAGTGGGTGTTAATTTAAATACAATATAATAAAAAGCTCAAGGATATCACAAGCTTAAATCCCTAATAATGAACTCACCCCAATATTTATCAATTTTTTAAATAAATATATACCAATCAATCATTTCATAATCTCTACAAAAAAACCCCTCAATAAAAAATACAATCAACTAAAAACAATCAACTATTAAAAAGTATCATCATTGAGGATTCGACCCGAGTGCTACTATACACATTAACAGAGCTCCGGAACCTTGACCGGTCGAAAGGCTAAAATCGGTCATGATTTTAATGATCATGGATCGAACAAGATGATACCATTTACATGTCACAGAGCGAACAAGATAACACCACTTGTAACAACCTTCCCCAACTCATTGGCTTGAGTTGAGGTGGAATTGATAATTTGCCTTAGGTGATATCCCCAACACACTAATGGTGGGTAATAAATACAAAGGGATTCCATACAGTAGAGGGAATATTTGACCTTTGAAAATAAAACAACCACAACTAAACATACTGTAACCAAATAACCACTAAATGATTCATGATAACAATGCATAAAACTAAAATTATAACAAATGATAATAAAAAAACTAAAACCATAAACCACATCAGATTAGAAAGCCAAAACCAAAATAGAATTCAAAACCCAAGCAGAAGACGTGACTAGAAAATCTCAAAGACTCCAAGGACATCGACTCCCTTGCTCCCAACATGCTCCAAGATCTAACTCCAAAATAAAAAATCAATGAATCCCAAATCATGACTAAAGAAATGAGGTAACATGACTTTACATGTGTCTTGATAAATAACATCTATAAAATCACAAAAGTTCCAAAGATTGGGTGAGTAATGAAACATAATAGTTTTTCCCCAAATTACATCCCTACCTTTACCACTAGGATAGAACATCTTAGCACAATTATATAAAACAATTTATATAAATAAATTTGAAATAGATTATGTCATATTACAAAAAATATTTCCTTACCAAAACAGTTTCCAAGAAAGAAACCAAAAAAACTTTAAAACCATTCCTCAAACTTCTATTTTAGCATACACATCTCATTCCACATATCCACATATCCACTCATGCATGACCATCTGAGAGTTCCATATTCATGAGTAGTATCTCATAGATACAATAAGTCATCACTAAGTGGAAAATATCATTGATCCTCAATGGCACACACCTCTTATCTAGTTTCACATCCCATGTACCTCAATGGTACACACCCCTTATTCAGGTTCACATCGAAAGCATGAACTCACACCATATTATATGTGCCAAAAATATTTCAAAACAACCATATCAAACCATTTAAAAAAATATTTATTGAAATCATCACTATATAACCATTACCATTAATCAAAACAAATCCACATTTTAAAATCATCATCTTAAAATCCATAAACAAAGAACCTTGCATAAAAACCAATTTTCACAAATCCATAAACTATCACTAAAGAGGGTTTCTACCATGTTTTACACAAGAATTTATCTATAAATATCATGAAATTCAAAAAATTTGAAATTAACCCTCTAATTTCTAATAAGAGGAGTCAAGAGTGAATCCACCTACCTTGAAAACTATGGTGAAAACGAAGAAAAACATGAATTATTCAATATAACTGGATTGAATCTCTAAAACCCCTTATTAAATCTCATTACCTAGAATCAACACAAACATATCTCATCATTATTGGCATCCAATATCATATATATATATATATATATATATATATACCCAACAAATCTTATCTATGAACCAGAGAGAGGGAAGTTGATTGGATCTATGGAAATGACCAAGAATGGAGACTTACCAAGGAATTTGATATTAAATTCACCAATAATATTCAATGGATCACTCCCAAATCAAAGGGAAGAGCCTCCACAGATTTTGGGGGAGTAAAAACCATGTTAGGTTTGAAATAGATTAAAAGGGTGGTTTATAAGAAAATATGATTTAGATCAAATATTTTAGGATCTAACTTTTATTTCTACATGGTTAGTCACATGGTTAGGAAAATAGTGATCTAACCATGAAAATGATTTTGTAAGTAAAAGAACTCTTACTCCTAGGTTGTTGCAAGGTTTAGCCAAACTTTGAACTTAACTGTGAGCTTACCCAATGTCCAATGCCTCTCTTTTCACTATTTCTTGTAGCGGTTTCATGTTTTGCACTAACCATCCTAAAACCATGCACCTCCATAAAATCTCTAGAAACATTCTAGAAGTCTTCCAAAACCTCTCAAACTTCACCCAAAAACGTTACATACATTAAAACATAAATTAAGGGTTAATTGAAATTAGTGTGCTATATTCTCCCCACCATTGATATTTTTGTACCAAGAAAGTAGAAACCCAACACTCTCTTGAAAGAGTTCGAGTCATTGTTTTTCCATTTCCCTCTTCTGTTCCAAATTTAATTCCTAAACATGACCATGTTTCCGAAAAATCCCACACAAGATTGATTCTTTTACTATGAAAGGATTTCTCTTTCCTATCCACAATCAATACCATGATATAAAGTAATGAAGCATCCAACTCTAGGATAATGTTATCCCATCTAATCACATGGTCTATATCAAGATGATACTTTTTCAACTAAGATATTGGAAACACATTATGAATTGAACTAAAATGTGGTGGAAATTCTAACTGATATTACACTTCACTAACTAGTTCAAGTATCTCAAAATGGAATATGTATCAAGAAGATAACTTTTCCTGATTTCCAAAACAACAATTCCCAAGCCTTGGAAAGATTCTAAAGAATATATGATCACGCACCTAGAATGTTAATATCCATAAATGATGATTCAAATACAATTTTTCATGACTATGAGACATCTCTATTATCTTTCTAATCAACTAAATCTTCTTCATTGTCTCCTGGATGAGGCTTGGTTCGACCTATGAAGTCTCAACTATTTCTCCCTAATAAAGTGGGGAATAAAAAGGACACCCATAAAATTATTCAAAAGGATCCATATGTATCAAGGATTTATAATTGTTGCTATATCAGAACTCCACTAACTATACATTATCCTCCCATGATCCACCAAAATCCATTACACAACACTGAATCATGTCTTCCAATGCTTGTTTTGTCCATTCGAATTGTCCATCCATCTTAGGATGATACATCATACTCATTTTCAGCTGAGTGCCAATGGATTTCTGTAAGGATTTCCAAAAATGAGACATAATCGTTGGATCTTAGTCTTATACCATTGAAACTAGTATTCCATGCCTCTTTACCACTTCATAGATATAGATTTTAAATAAGTCCTCCACCGTATGAGATTCATGAATATGGATGCAATGGGCCGACTTTTTGGGTCAATACAATATCACCCATATCAAATCTTGTTTCCAAAAAGTTTTTGGGTGGCCTATAAAATATTATATGGTTATTTACTACCCCTTCAAAATAGGAATAGATAAATACTACAAGATACCCAATAGTCGTTGATGTTCTTCCTTAACTTGCTTAAAATGTAAGCATCTCAAAACAAACTTAGCCAAATTTCTTTTCAAACCGACCCACAAAACAGTGATTTTATCACCTTATAAATCATATATATTCCCTAATGAACAACCCATATTTAATGGTGGTAAGAATGAAGAAGTTTTTCTTGATAAGCCATAGGTACGACCATCTGATTTCAAAACCACAAAATTGAACTCCCTTCGAGTCTCCATCTCTCAATGGTATACCTACCATTGAGTTTCGACCTCATCACAATATATTATGAATTATTTTTCTATGCCTCTTAAAATATATTCACCAAATATAGAACTATAGAAACTAAGAATAAAACCATTGCACTACCTCAGTCTTCACAATCCAAGCTCATATCGTTTATCAATGACATAAATTGTCATTGGTCTGAAGCCTCTTTTTCCAAATGATCATATGACTTTGTTCTTAATGTAGCTTCTATAGAATTTCTTTTACCCAGTGTATAAATCAATTCAAATTCAAACATTTAGAGATAATAAATCTATCTTCTTTGTCTCAGGTTAAAATCTCTCTCTGATAAAATATATTTCAAACTCTTATGATCCATAAACACCATAAATTTATCACAAAATAGGAAATGATGATAGTTTATCATAGAAAAGAATAAAAAATATAACTCTAAATCATTTTTGGGTAGTTATTATCATGAAACCATAAATTTCATGATCCCTAAGAAACAACATGGTCTCCCACCATGAGAATATAACCCAACCCAGATCCAAAAGCATCATAATACACGATGAACCCTTTTATAGATTTTGACAATATCAAGATCAATGATGACATAAAGGAAACCTTTAGAACTTGAAAATACTAATGAAATTCCCAATTCCATCAAAATTAATCATTTTTCCTTATCAATTCTGTCATTGGTGAATCTAGTCATCAAAAGGTCACAAACAAAACATCGGTAGTAACCAGCTAGACCAAGGAAACTATATATATTAATGAAATTATTTGGACGTTTCTAAGAGATGGTATACTTTATACTTTCTAGATAAAAAAAACCTATTTATAATATTATATGTCCAAGAAAATGTAACTCTAGTATCCAAAAATAACAATTCGATAATTTGGCATATAGACGACGATCCCATAAAATCACCAAAACTATCGCCAAGTGTTTCTCATGCTCATCCCTTTTCCTTGAATAAAAAAATATTCCATCCAAAAAAAATCATCACAATAAAATCCATATATATCTAAAATATTTGATTCATCAATATCATAAAGACCATTGGTACATTTTTAAGACCAAAATTCATAACCACGTACTCGTAATTTTCATATATACTCTTGAAATTTGTCTCTATAATATCCTATTTCTGAACTTGAAATTGGTGATATCCTGATCACAAGTCAATTTTAGAGAACCATTGGGATCCCATAAGTTGATCAAACAAATAATCAATGTGTTGAATTAGATACCTATTCTTTATCATAACTTGGTTAAGCTTATGAAAATCCACACATAGCCTTCAACTTCCATTTTCCTTTTTCACCAACAAGACTAGTGTTGCCCATAGAGATGTGGTTGGAAGAATTAACCCTTTATTTTCCAACTCATCAAAATACACATTAAATTCACTTATTTATATTGGTTTAATCTGATAATAATGAATGTAAATAGTACTAGTCCTCAGAAAGAGTTCAATTGTAAACTCCACTTCTCTTGTGGTTGGAAACCCTAAGGAATTTTCAAGAAACAAATCTACAAATAGATCAAAAACCACGAAAAAAATAATATTATTTATCTCATACATTAATTACAATGTCAATGCTTTCTAACTAGCATGAGATCATTCCAGCTACTGGTTCCCAACAAAATTGTTTCACCTGCATTTACATTCGGGTCTCCTTTAAAGCGATGCTTGATGCCATCATCAGTCATAAAAGTGAACTTCTATGTATAATAATCGATTTGTGACTTGAACATTGTCAACCAATCCATACCCAAAATTATGACATAGACATCTATCCCAAGCATAGAAAATCTCATATCAACTCAACTCCATCAATCATTATAGAACATGATTTACACATAAATGCTTGGAATTCCCTTTGACCAAGAGGAGTTTGAAGTTTCAAAATATAAGGTATCATCTAAAAACATAAACATATAAGATAAATAACACGAGTAGAAATAAATGAATGGTATGAACATGTATAAAACAAAGATTCTATATGGGTATAATTCAAAATAATCATACCAATCAACATTGATGGTCCAAACTGACCATTCACAATCACATGCTCAGCTCCATATAAATACTAACTCCTTGAAATTTGTTCTTTATTTCCCTATTTTGAATTACCTTTCTGAGTATTCATGGTATTCATGGAATCACCATGGATAGCTTGTCTTTACTAAGGATAATTTTTCTACAGCACTCCTCCCATCAAAGAATATTATTTCCTCAATGCATGATAAGTTTCTCGAACACCTGACCATAGAACACTGTTATTATAGAGATAAATATACCCTGTCTAATTAAAATTATGTCATGGTCTATGTGGTTCCATACACACTCACTTCCTGTGATTGAAAGAACCACATTGGAAATATCCAACTTTATTATTGGTCATTGAAGAAAGATTTGTCGATCCTGCCATCTAATTTTGAGTCATACTCCCACCTTGGAAATACGTGTCCTTCTACTTATTCCCCACATTAGTGTTTACATCGTATCCCATATATATCGACATGATTCCTCCTCCTGTAGTTCCTGATATTTCCCTTTCTTCTACCATCACTCTATTAACCATCTATGTATAGTCTATTATATAATTCATGACAATATTCAAGTAAATATCTTCTCCCATCCATGATTCAAAAATGAATTCATATAAGGATTCACTTCTAGAAACCTCAGGTGAAAATTAGATTAAATTCATAAATTTGGCTGCCTACTCTGTCACTGAGAGGTTATCCTACTTTAAGATGCAAAATTCAGTCTTTCTTACAATCTTGAACATATGAGGATAGAATTTTTGGGTCAACAATTCTTCAAAATCTTCTCATCCAATTACTTCGTCCAATTTAGCTTCAATAGCTAAATGTCACCTGTGTCATTCAAGATCCTCTAGCATATACAACGCCAATAAGAATTTTAACTCTGCTAGTGTGCTAAGGAAATCAAAGATTTGATTCATCATATTCAGCCACACCTCTTCCTTATCTGGTTCTAAATCACCATGAAAGATGGGTGGATTATTCTTCTATAACTAAATGGAGTGATTCAATTACCTTTGTGCATACCTTCAATTCCATCTACCCATACCTTGAAAATATTGTACAATACTCTGAACTAGTTGTTGGTTCACCTATGGCTCAAGTCCAACCACATTCTTAGCAGCTTCTTCTGGTTGTTTTCTATGATTCCAACCAAGTGACATTCTCTATAATAAAAAAAACTCCACAAGTCTCACTCTCTTGAAAATGAATGAATAAAATTCAAATTATAACATTTTATAACAAGGATTTCCAAAATTTCACACTTTTCTATTTTCAACCCATTTTTAAAAAATTTAACCCGACTTTTGAAAATCATACCATTTTCAAAATACTCATATCATGCCTTTTCAAAATCACACATTTGAAAATAATTCCAACACTTTTAGAAAATAAACATATTTATACAAAATCAAAAATCATTACTGAAAATGAAATAGTCACTCCTAGTGGGAAGTCATTTCTATAATGCATGTCATGCTCAACTCATTTTTTAAACCCAGGACAATGTGATTAAAAATCCTATAAGTCTCTTAAAAAACATATTTATCCAACTCCCTAATAACATGAAGTTAATTATAAATAGGTTAGCTATGTCTTTTTATGCTCTAAATTTAATGTCTCGAAAATCCTACTCCATTCTATCAACCCAACATAATGACTAAACAATAATAGTTTTCAACACCAAGAGCAATAGAACTAATAACCACAAATCGAACAAACAGAACCATTTGTAAGTCAAGAACCGCACAAACTAATACAACTAGAAAAATCATTCCCCTCCCCATTTGATTGCGTTTAAGTATAATTAACACTTTATCTTAGGTGACATCCCCAAGAAACCAAAGGATTTTAATAAATTCCAAGGGATTCAATACAGTTGGTGGATGATTTGCCTTTTAAAAATAAAACAACCACAACCAGGCATACCATAACCAAAAATCCACTAAATGATGCATGATAAAAATTTATAGAAATCAAAGTATAATAAATGATAATCAAACACAATTAAAACTATGAACCACATCAGTGTACGAGGAAAAACCGAACAAGAATCAGAAAACAAAGAGAAATACAAGACCAAAAAAACTCAAAGACATCAAGGTCCCTGACTCCACTAATCCCAACATTCTCCAAGATCCAACTCCAAAATATATATTAAAAATTTCATGAATCATCACTAAAGAAATTCAATACCTCTCCTTTACTTGTGTCTCAATAAACAACATCTAAAAAATCACCAAAGTTCTAAAGTAGGGGTAAGTATTGAAACTCAGTAGGTTTTCCCAAAATGACTTCCCTACTTAGGCCACTATGATAGAACATGTTATCACAATTATAAAAAAAATTATATAAAACAATTTGAAATAGTTTATGTTAGAATAAAAAACAATTTTCATACCAAATTATTTTCTAAGTAAAGAAAACAAACAACACTTTAAAACCATTTCTCAAACTTTAATTTTTCTATACCCTTTTTATTCCACATATCCACACATGCTTTCCTAGGTGATGGTTCCATACTCATGAGAAGTCTCTCATCCATTTACTAAGTCATCGCTAAGTGGGAAATCTCATTGTTCCCCAAAGTAACGTGCCCCTTATCTAGAATCGCATCCCTTGTACCCCAACAGTACATGCCCTTTATTTTGGGCCACGTTGAAAGAAAGAAATCACACTAACCCATATATACCAAAACCATTGTCAAATGAACCATTTCAAACCAATTAAACAAAAAAATTATTTATTTGAAAACATCACCATCAAACAATTTTCATGAATCCAAATAAATCCACATTTTTAAATCATCATTTTAAATTAAAATAAAAATCACTTTGCACAACAATAAATTTTCACAAATCCAAAAACCATCACTAAAGAGGGTTTCTACCATGATTTTTACAAAATAATCTCAACCAATTTAAATAATTTATAAAAAATTGAAACTAAACCTTCATGTTCTAATAAGATAAGGTGAGAGTGAATCCACCTACCTCAGAAAATATGGAGAAAATGAAGAACGACACAAATTATTTAAGGAAATCAGGTTGAATATCCAAAACCACACCTTAGATCTCATTTCCAAAAATAAAAAAGGCCACATATTATTAGGATTAGAATACACTATCATAGATATATCTCCAATAGATCCGATATATGAATTTAAGTGAGGGGAGAGGAGTATATCTAAAGAAAATGACCAAGAACAAAGACTTACTAAGGAATCTGACCTTCAACGCACCAAGATTTGACAATGGATTGATCCAAGATTGATGGGAAGAGTATCCACAGCCTTTTGGAGGATTAAAAATAATTTAGTGTCAAAATAGAGGAAAACAAGTGTTTTAGAGGCAAAAAACGAGTTAGATGCACTTTTTTAGCATCTAACCTTAAACTGTGAATAGTTTGTCGCACGGTTAGTCAAATTGTGTGCTAACTGTGAAAATGACTCTATATAAAAAAGCATGGTTACTCCTAAGTGGATGAAATGTATGAAAAACTGTATGCCTAACAATATTCCTACCCATATCCCACTACCTCTGTTTGCATAGTTTCCTATATGAGTTTCATGGTTTGTACTAACCAGACTTAAACCATTCACCTCCATAAAACCCCCCAAAAACATTCGAAAAGTTATCCAATAACTCCTAAAATTCACCCAAATAATTAACATATATATAATAAGTAAGTGAAGGTTTATTTACTTGAAACTGGGGGTGATACATCAGTCATATGGTTATTCAAAGTGTAAGGGTTCTGAAAGGGTTATATTATGATGTTGTCCCAATATAACAACACATTTTCATTATTCATTATATGGGTTATAAATGTTTCCTTTAATTAATATTGATATCACATGGATTAGGATTATTGATTCTAATTAATCATTTTATTTTAGAATCCTTAGTAAGTGTTCTCATGTTTCACGATCCAGGTACTTATGGGTATGAGTTATCTTATGTTATGCTTGTGAAATTTTATTTTCATCAGATTCTCACTAATGAAATTAGATTATTAATGATTATGTTTACCATTACTCGGTATTTGATATCATCCTTTTTATGTTTACTTTTTCCCTAGGTTATCAAGAATTATTTTAAATTAATTATTTATAGAATGGTTTCATATGGATTATGATCATGACCCTATGTGAGAAAAATAAAAGATAGGTTATGTGGGGAAAATCCTTATTTAAATTCATGGGTATTGTTTATGTAAGAATTTTTCCAAGCTATATAAAACTCTAAACCTAAAAGGTCCATGATAATGTAAGGGATAAAATGTTTTCTTTTTTATTTTGTAAGTTTTGGATGAAAATAATTGGGTTTCCTTCATCATTATCAAATTCGGATATGTAACATTTATGTTTTTAGTACCGGATTTGAGAATTCGGGTTTAGGGATTTTAGGTATTAGAGGAAAGGTTTAAATAATATTGAATATTAGGATGTTTTCTTGTGAGGTTATCTTAAGAGTTATGAATACCATCATAGGTCAATAATATTTAGTATGGTCATAAGTTTAAAGTATTAAACACCCATTTGAGGTTTTAAGTGACGATACCTTAAAGTGATTAACGACATATAAGGAGATGTTTTATTTTGCTGACATGTATAAAAATATTTGGTTTAACATGAAGTATGAATTTAGAAATTTTGGAAACAAGATTTAAGGTGTTTATAACCTTTAGGATTTATAAGATCTTGGATATTGATGTAATTATGGGAACACAAGTCTAATAATATAGGTAGGAATAGGAGTGAAAATTTATTTTGAGACTAAGTGATTAATGTAATTTCAAAAAAACATATCACCATATTTTGGGGCTTTAAAGTAGAAAGGCATGAGATAACATTTTAGGTTAAAACACTCCTTAATATTGAGGTTATTTAATTAATTTATGATATATATATATATTCTACTCAATATAAATTATTTAAAATGTTTAGAAAATAAATGGACCCCCATAATGCAGAGGAAGTTTATCGGTGCATAGGCAACGCCCGAGGGGTTGGTATCGAATGGTGGCAGTCATGTGCACATTGGGGAAGTGTGACAATCTCTTCGTCCTAATTCTCACCAGTGATGATGAACACCACCTTAACCCCTCGTTCTTCGACTCAATTAGATATGGCCTCTTGCAGGACAAATCCCAATCCATGTGTGGATCCGTCCTCATAATCGTCATCCAGGGCAGGTTCTCTTCTTACGGCTTCGATCTGCCTCCACGATCATCTTCTGCCACCCGATCAAAGGTCCAGGAATACCTGTCTCATAGAGTCCATGCCTTCAAGTCCCTCATTGTCGACCTCATATCCCTCCTCATGCCCACCGTCACTGTCGTCACCGGTCACACCTCTACAGTCGACTTCCTCCTCGCAATCAGCCACGATTATGTCCTGATGAGGCGCGATTGGGGAGTTCTATACATGAGCTTGACCTGGGGATTCCCCTCTTGGACTAATTCATGGTGGTGATCAAGGCTAAGATCGGGACGGTGGGGGCACGACAGGGCGTGGTGCTGAGTGCGGCGAAACTGAGGGCCAAAGATGCAGTGAATCGAGGGATCCTGGACTCGGCGCAAGATGGCGCGAAGGGCATGGTTGAGGCTGGGATGTGCCTGGGGGAAAAGCTCGCGGGGAAGAAGTGGGATGTGTTGAGATTCATCACATTTATTGATGAGAGAGGAAAATTATTAATGGAGGGATTCATCACATTTATTGATGAGAGATGAAAATTATTAATGGGGAGATTTTTATCACCATTAATTAAGGATTTTCTCCCAACATTAATGGATATTTAATTGTCAATATTAATGGATGGAATAATGGATGTTGACTGAATTAATTGATTATTATGGACTTGGTGTCTATATAAGGAGGATGTAGAAACATATTTTGAAGAGAAAGGGTGTTCTAGAAGACGTAGCCAGCAAGGGAGACCCGGGAAGGGGTTGCCGTGTTTACGGTGGCCCGTGTGGCACGACGACAGTGGCGCGTTGGTGTTTGACAGGTGTAGAGCAGCGACTGCAGAATTGATGATCATGACCACGTGTCGAAAGTCTTCCTGATGGTGGTGATCATGTGGCGTGTCCCGATTGAAGATCGGTGGTGCATCATGATGGAGAGATCATTCGGGTGTCACAAGATGGTGTGAGGTTGATGCATGTTCAGGTGAAGATCTCAGAGGTACTGAAATTTCGTCGACAGAAGGGTGACATTTGGTCACATATTGATCTTCTGATACATGGCGTCAGTGGGATTTTTATCAAAGAGAAGGTAGAGGCGTATCGAGGTGTGGTTTTCACACAGGTTTTCTACGCTCTCTCATTTGTAATTCATGTTCGGACATTACTTGGATTCTTTGTACTCTCTGATTCATAGTGGATATTTTGGGAATTGCCCCGTGGTTTTTTAATCCTCCGCATGGGAGGGTTTTTCCATGTTAAAAAATCATGCATGTTGATTTCTTCATTCTGCTTATATCGCTTCCATATTTCGACGAGTTTCTCATGAGTTTTTTGGCAAGCAATTTTCGGCCCGGCATCAGGATTCTCCCCAAAAAGTGGTATCAGAGCAGGTTGGTTTGTGCTTGTAGTTTAACGTGATAATTATGGAAGATTTGAAGAGGATCGCAGATGCATGCTTGAAGTAGAATAAAGTTTGAAAATTAAAGCAGGTTGAGTGAGGTGATGCACATGTCGGCTCAAGGGATGTTGAGCATGGGGGTGGAAGTTTTGCCTATAGGTGCTCCAGATTATGTGGCGATCATGATTATGGAAGATCCATATGTTTCTGGATCTGTTCTTGTTCAGCAGGATGGTGCAGATACAAATGTGATGAAGATTTTGGCGTTTGAATTTCTTTTTACAGGGGGAGCTAATATTTTTTTTATCAGAAGTGAAAAGAACATCATCATATTTTCCGCAGTTGATGATTGTTGGTGTGATACCGACATATTTTATTTTCAACTAGGTTTGTTGGATGGTTCCATTCATTAATGTGATTAATGGAGAGATTATTGAGATTCATCACATTTATTGATGAGAGATGAAAAATTCTTAATGGAGGGATTCATCACATTTATTGATGAGAGATGAAAATTATTAACGGGGAGATTTTTATCACAATTAATTGAGGATTTTCTCCCAACATTAATGGATATTTAATTCTAAATATTAATGGATGGAATAATGGATGTTGACTACATTAATTGATTATTATGGACTTGGTGTCTATATAAGGAGGATGCAGAAACGTATTTGGAAGAGAAAGGGAGTGCCAGTAAGATTTAGCCGACAAGGGAGACCCGGGAAGGGGTTGCCGCATTTGCGGTGGCCCATGTGGTATGATGACGATGGTGCGTCGGCGTTTGATAGGTGAAGAGCAGCGACTGTGGAATTGATGATCATGACCACGTATTGAAATTCTTCATGACGATGGTGATCAAGTGGCGTGTCCCGGTTGAAGATCGGCGGTACATCATGATGACGAGACCATTCGGGTGTCGCAAGCTGGTGCGAGGTTGACGCATGTTCGGGTGAAGATCTCCGAGGTAGTGACTTTTCGTCGACAGAAGGGTGACATTTTGTCACAGATTGATCTTCCGATACATGGCGTCAGTGGGATGTTTATCATAGAGAAGGAAGAGGCGTATCGGGGTGTGGTTTTCACACAGGTTTTCTACACTCTCTCATTTGTAATTCAAGTTCGGGCATTACTTGGATTCTTTGTACTCTCTGATTCATAGTGGATATTTTGGGAATTGCCCCGTGGTTTTTTAATCCTCCACATGTGAGGGTTTTTCCATGTTAAAAAAACCTGCGTGTTGATTTCTTCATTCTGATTATATCACTTCCATATTTCGACAAGTTTCTCAGGAATTTTTTGGCAAGCAATTTTCGGCCCGGCATCGGGATTCTCCCCAACATGATTATCACGTGTTTGCGGAGCTACAGAAGTCCTTCTACACTAAATTGTGTGGGAAGCTTAGATTGGTGGATCAGACAGCGGTATCTCATCAGTGATTTATCTTCAATAACAAGAAGAGCTCGCAAAGGATAGCAGGGTGATGGTTCTTAGACAAATTCGTTCTGGCTTGAAGTAGCCTTTGATGGAACTCCATGAAAGATGTAGATGACGTAGTGAGGGTTGTTTGTCGAGTTTTTTTTAACATTTTTTCAAAAAAATAAATTTAATACCACAAGGGTAAAAAAATTTATTTTTTTACATCCCAAAGGCGGCACCCGGTGTGCCACCTTTGAGGGTTTTTCTGCCCAGGGCAAGGCGGCACATGGTGTGCCGCCTTTGCCCAAACATTAACCGCAAAGGCAGCACACTAGGTTCCGCCTTTACATAAATATTTTTTTAAAATTTTTTATTCTTGTTTTTATTGTTTTGTTTTGTTATATATATATATATAAACTTATCAGCAAAATTTTTCTATTATTTAATATCCAGCGGTTCTGCCATTACAGTAGTCTGGATTCTGACTGAAACCCTCACCCAGGACTCCCTTTTATAAGGGGGTTTTCCCTGAAAACCATACTACATTTCAGATGTGGGATTCTGGTTCTCTTTTTCCTGTGCAGTACATTCTGCGTTTCAGATGTGTGATTCTCTTTCAAGTACGCGACTTTGAAAGTCTATAAAACATAAACTATAAGGCCAATATAAATGAAACTTTAACCACTGATTAAACTTATAAGAAATAGTTGAAAAAAAATTCATAAAAAATGTTGATAAAAATTAATTTATAAGCTTTCAAAACCACCTACTTGAAACTTGAACATATTTCAAGTATGTGACTTTGAAAGCCTATAAAATATAAACTATAAGACCAATATAAATGAAACTTTGAAAACTGATTAAATATATAAGAAATAGTTAAAAACAATTCATAAAAAATGTTGATAAAAAATAATTTACAATCTTTCAAAACCACCTACATGAAACTTAAACATATTTCAAGTACGTGACTTTGAAAGCCAATAAAATATAAACTATAAGACCAATATAAATGAAACATTAAAAATTGATTAAAAATATAAGAAATAGTTGAAAACAACAAAAAAATTGTAAAAACTATCCATGAAAAATAATTTATAAGCTTTCAAAACCTCCTACTTGAAACTGAAAAATGTTTCAAGTACATGCCTTTGAAAAACTATAAAATATAAATTACAAGGCCAATATAAATGAAACTTTAAAAAATGATTAAACATATAAGAAATAGTTGAAAATAAAAATAACTTCCTAAAAATGTCAATGAAAAATAATTTATAAGCTTTCAAAACTGTCTACTTGAAACTTAAAATGTTTCAAGTACGCGAATTTGAAGGAATATAAAACATAAAATATATGTGTAATATAATTGAAACCTAAAACATTGATTAAACATATAATAAATAGTTAATAATTAATTAGTTAATGAGTAATATATTTATTAATTATATAATAGTTAATTAGTAATATAATTATTATAAAATATTTTTCATCAATATTTTTTAGGAAATTCCTTTTGTTTTCAATTATTTCTTATATGTTCAATAAATGATTAAAGTTTCATTTATATTGGTGTTATATTTTATATTTTATAGTCTTTCGAATTCACGTACTTGAAACATAATCTCATATCAGAAATGCAGAATGTACTGCGTAGGAAAGGGAGAACCTGAATCCCACATCAGAAATGCAAATTGATTTCTAGGGAAAGCCATCTTAATTAGTAATATAATTAGTAATTATATAATAGTTAATTAGTTCATTAGTAATATAATTATTAATTATAATTATTCATTATAATTATTAATTAGTAATTATTAATAATTAATTATATAAAAATTAGTTAATTAATTTGTAATATTATTATTAATTATATAATAATACATAACTAAAATATTAATATAATTTTTAATTAAATTTATTCATTATAATTATTAATTATCAATTAGTTAATTAGTAATATAAATATTAATTATAATTATTCATTATAATTATTAATTAGTAAATGTTAATAATTAAACATATAATAGTTAGTTAGTTCATTAGTTATATAATTGTTAATTATATAACAATTAATTAGTAAATTAGTAATGTAATTTTTAATTACATATATTCATTATAATTATTAATTATTAATTAGTAATTATTAATTATTAATTATTAGTTAGTAAATTAGTAATATAGATATTATATATAATTATTAATTGTTACTTATTAATTATTAATTTTTACTTATTAATTATTACTTATAAAATAATTATTTAGTTAATTATAAATATAACTATTAATTATATAATAATTAATTAGTTAATAATTAATATAATTATTAATTATATAATAGTTAATTAGTTAATTAGTAATATAATAATTAAATATAATTATTAATAATTAAATATGTCATAATTAATTAGTTAATTAGTAATATTATTATTAATTATATAATAATTAATTAGTAATATAATTATTACATATATAATAGTTTTTTAGTTAATTAGGAATATAATTAATAATTATAAGTAATTAATTAGTAATTATTAATTATTAATTATTAATTAGTTAATTAGTAATATAAATATTCATTATAATTATTAATTATTAATTATTAATTATTAATAAGTAATTATTAATTATTAATTAGTTAATTAGTAATATAAATATTAATTATAGTCATTCATTAAATTATTAATTATTAATTGTTAATTATTAATTATTACTCAATAATTATTACTTATATAATAATTATTTAGTTAATTATTAATATAACTATTAATTATATAATAATTATTTAGTTAATTAATAATATAATTATAGTCTTTCAAAGTCACGCATTGGAAACATTTTTAAGTTTCAAGTAGACGGTTTTGGAAGCTTATAAATTATTTTTCATCAATATTTTTTATTAATTTTTTTTCAACTATTTCTTATATGTTCAATCAATGTTTAAAGTTTCATTTATATTGGACTTATAGTTTATGTTTTATAGTATTTCAAAGTCGCGTACTTGAAACATTTTTATGTTTCAAGTAGGCGGTTTTGAAAGCTTATAGATTAATTTTCATCAATATTTTTTAGGAACTTCTTTTGGTTTTCAACTATTCCTTATATGTTTAATCAATTTTTAATGTTTCATTTATGTTGGTCTTATATTTTATGTTTTGTAGTCTTTCAAATTCGCGTACTTGAAACATTTTTAAGTTTCAAGTAGACAGTTTTGAAAGATTATAAATTAATTTTTATGGACATTTTATAGGAAGTTTTTTTTGTTTTCAACTATTTCTTATATGTTTAATCAATGTTTAAGGATTCATTTTTATTGGTCTTATAGTTTATATTTTATAGTCTTTCAAAGTCGGGAACTTGAAACATTTTTAAGTTTCAAGTTGATGGTTTTGAAAGCTTATAAACTGTTTTTGGTCAACATTTTTTATGAAATTATTTTTTTTTCAACTATTTCTTATATGTTTAATCAATTTTTAAAGTTTCATTTATATTGGTCTTATAGTTTATCTTTTATAAGCTTTCAAAGTCATGTACTTGAAATATGTTTAAGTTTCAAGTAGGTGGTTTTGAAATCTTATAAATTAATTTGTATCAACATTTTTTATGAAATTATTTTTGTTTTCAACTATTTCTTATAACTTTAATCAGTGTTTAAATTTTCATTTATATTGGTCTTATAGTTTATGTTTTATAGTCTTTCAAAGTCGCGTACTTGAAACAGAATCACACATCGAAAACGCAGAATGTACTGTGCAGGAAAAGCAGAACCAGAATCCCACATCGGAAATGAAGTATGGTTTTCAGGGTAAACACCCTTATAAAAGGGAGTCCTGGGTGAGGATATCAGTCAGAATCCAGACTGCTATAATGGCAGAACCGCTGGATATCAAATAACAGAAAAAGTTTTCTGAAAAGTTTTGTTATATATATATATATATAACAAAATAAAACAAAACAAAATAAAATTTTTTTAAAAAAATATTTATGCGAAGGCGGCACCTGGTGTGCCGCCTTTGTGGTATCTTTTTGGGCAATGGCGGCACACCAGGTGCCGCCTTTGAGGGGTAAAAAAATAATTTCTTTTTACCTAAATGTATTTTCAAATTTTTTTGTGAAAAAATGTATAAAAAAACTCATTGTTTGTATGTTTGTGTTTGACACTATTTTCTTCTAAGAGAAAACTAGAAGGATGATTTAGGATAGGGGTATTTTTTTAATTTAAAGAGTCTTTTTTTGAAAACTGTGTGTCTAGCGCTAAATGAGTTGGCGCTAGACACTTTTACACTAGAGCACCAATTCATTTAGCGCTCTTGGGTTTTTGTTTCCAAATCCCACGCAACCCCTCCCCAACCCCTTTATATATATATATATATATATATATATATATATATCTTATTTATTATAATTATAATTTTAATAAATATATTTATAATAAATATAATAACTAAAATAAATATAATAAATTTATAATAATGTTTTTTATAATTATAACAATTATATAATTATAATAAATATATAATTATAATAAATATAAAATTATAATAATTATAAAATAATGATAAATATATAGATATAATAATTGTATATTTATAATATATATAATAATTATAAATATAATAATTATATAATTACAATAATAATAATAATTATATAATTGTAAATATAATAATTATATAATTATAATAATTATACAATTATAATTACAATAATTATATAATTATAATAATTATACAATTATAATTACAATAATTATATAATCATAAATACAATAAAGATATAATTAAATATATAAACCTTATTAAAATTATATATATAACCTTATTAAAATCATTTATATTTATTATATTTATTATAATATATTATAATTATGTATTGATTATAATTTTATATTTATGTATTAAATTTATAATTATGTATTATAATACATAAATAAACCATGTTTAATTTATTAATAAATTATTTATAAATTTCTATATAATTATTTAAATACATAAATAAACCATGTTAAATTTATTTATAAGAGTATATATATATATATATAACATTATTAAAATTATTTATATTATTTATATTTATTATAATATATTACAATTGTGTATTTATTAAATTTATAATTATGTAATTATTATAATATATTATAATATATTATAATTATGTATTTATATTATAATATATTATAATCTTGTATTTATTATAATATATTAGAATATATTATAATTATGTATTTATAATTACGTATTTATTATAATATATTACAATTATGTATTTATTAAATTCATAATTAATTATTTATTATAATATTAAATTTATAATTATGTATTTAAATATAAATAATTATAATAAAATATATATATAATTATTTATATATAATAAGGTTTGTTATAATAATTATAAAATTATATATTTCTAATTATATATTTATTATAAATAAACCTTGTTAAATATAAATACATAATTATAAATTTAATTCATAATATAATATTATAATAAATACATAATTATAAATTTAATAAAATCATAATTATAATATATTATAATTAATATAATAAATATAAATAATTTTATTAAAGTTTATTTATATATATATATTTATAAATAAATTTGATATGGTTTATTTATGTATTTAAATAATTATATATAAATTTATAAATTTATAAATAATTATATTTAAATAAACCTTATATATAAAATTTATAAATTTATATTTAAATAAACATTATTAAAATAATTTATCTTTATATAAATAAACATTATTAAATATTATATAATTATTATAATTACATAATAATTATTATTATGTAATTATTATAATCATAATTTTATTATATTTATAACTATATATTTATTATATTTTTAATTATATATTTATTATATTTATACTCATATATTTATTATAATCATATAATTATTATAATCATATCTTCATATAAAAAAACCATATTAATTATATATATATATATATAATAAGTATATATTTACGATGATTATATATTTACAATAATTATATAACTACAATAATTATATATTTATTATAATAAATATACATTTATAAATGTAATTATAAATATACATTTATTTTTTATAATAAATGTAATATGTAATTATTTATTTATTATAATAAATGTAATATGTTATTATACATTTATATTTATTATACATTTATATAATTATAAATATACATTTATTATAATTAAAAAATAAATGTATCATATTACATTTATTATATTATATTACATATTACATTTATTTATAATATCATTATATAATTATAAATATAATAAATATAGATATGATAATTACATAATAAAGATAAATAATTACATATTACATTAATTATATTTTAATTAAAAAGTAAATGTATTATAATATTTATTATACATTTATTGTACATATTTATTATAATAAATGGATAAAATAAATGTAGATTTATTTTAATAAATAAATATATATTTATTATAAATATAAATATAAATATACATTTATTTTAATTAAATATTATAATATTTATTATAATAAATATAAATTTATAATAAATGTATTATAAATATTTATTATACATTTACTATACATTTTTTTATAATATTTATTATAATAATATTTATTATAATAGTATTTATTATACATTTATTATAATTCATATTATAATAATATTTATTATAATAGATATTATAAATGTATATTTATTATAATAATATTTATAATTCATTTATTAGACATTTATTAGATATTTATTATAGATATTTATTATAAATAAATAAATTTATTATAATTTTTGTATTTATTAAAAAAATTATGTATTTATTGTATTTTTTTTATATCTATTATAATAAATAAATTTATTATATATATATATATCGGGTTTGGGGGTGGTATGGGGTCAAAGAGCCACTTCAAGTGGCGCTGAACAAACTCATTTCCTCAATATAAAAAAACTCTACCCCATAAAACTAAAAAAACTCACCCACCTAAATTACCCCACACTAGAACATATGTATTGTGAGGTTTAGGCCAGTTTTATGATGTCGAGATAAAATCCCATTGTTATTCTTGTGGACCAATGTTTTTTTAGCAACAATTACCTTTAAAAAATAAAAAATCGATTTTTAGTAAAGTAATTTTATTCTTCAAAAATATGTTTTCATCCAAATGATTTTTATTAATTTTACTTAAAAAATTTTATAAATAATTTTTGTTACTTTTATAAATTTTATTTTATAAATTGATTTTTTTTTTTCAAGTTTTAATATCAAAATTTACTTAAGGTGAAATTTTGTGATTTTTCGAAATATATTTATTTTTCGGTGAATAGTGGAAATATCGATTTTCCCAAAAAAAAGGTCTTTTATTTTCAATAAATTAAGAAATTTAAAAGTATAATTATATTTTTAATATAATTAAAAGTAACATAAGTATTATTTAGTTATATTTAGTCCACATAATTTATTTTTATTCAACTTCATATTGGATTTTAGTTTCAGTTTATCCTTATGTTTAAAAACGGGATTTTTTGTGAAACTAAGTACATAATGTTTTCTCATTTAATTAATTAAA
Organism: Viscum album; assembly: GCA_963277665.1. NCBI lineage: Eukaryota > Viridiplantae > Streptophyta > Magnoliopsida > Santalales > Viscaceae > Viscum > Viscum album. The sequence goes on from OY728135.1 coordinate 1,475,085,149, forward strand.
AAAATCAGAATGTGAAATGATTTAAATTATATTTATAGATTGTATATCTATAAATATTAATTTATATTCATAAAATGATTATTATTAGTCGTATAGTTAATATAAAATCAACTTTTTCTTTTAAAATACACTTCTTGAAAACCCTCTTTTTCGTCGTGTCCGTGCATTTAATTTTAACTTATATTTTTTCACTTATACGAATTGAGTTTGATAAAATGGATTTCATTTTTTAATAATAATAATTTATCTTATCTAATAATATAAACATAATTTTTTTCCATAATTAAAAGTAAAAATAGTAAAAACTAATTACCACGGTTAAGGTGAAAATAGGCTTATCGGGAGTTAAACTAAAAATATAAGGGTCAAAATAACCTAAAAATTATCTGAAATCTATTTTATGGAAATATTTAAAACTTATAATTTATAATTATTGATAATGGTCCATTTTGGATCATTGTTTCATTTAAAAAGCATGGTTATACCTTTTTCTTTTCAAAAATTACAAGTGTGATACTCTCCTCACTTATAGAAGGTCTCCCCCTATTATCGCTTATTCACACCTTCAAAACTCTTTGGTTTAGAAAATTACAATACATATCACTTAAAAAATACCATCAACTAATCCTATAATACTTTATTTTTTCATAAATAAATTCTTGGAATTATTTAGGGATAATCCTAAAGAGGTGGTCTGAGAAGAGGTAAAATTCCTAACTATGTGTTTTTGTTTCATTTCTTATTTAACCTCCTTAAAATATTATTCAACTATACTTATATGATATAACCAGTATATCCTGTATAATTAGATGTTATTATGTTGATTTAATAACCTAAATCCATATATTCTTCCATCAAATGGAATACAAAATCATCATTTTTATGCATGGTGGATTACTGCCTTGCAAAATGATGTCATTCATTTTCCATCATCTTCTCTCATGGTTTGTTTTAATGATGGAATTAAATTCTATATATGGTATTTTAAATATATTTATAATTATTTGTTTATTATATCACATATTGTTGGGAGTTAATTGATTTAAAATTTAAATAATGAGGAGAGATAAAAATATTAATGGTTGGATTTTCTCAACATTAATGGAGGATTTTCTCCCAACATTAATGAAGAGTTAATTCCAAGATTAATTGGTGGAATTAATGATGGAATAACGAATGTTGACCGCATTAATGGAGATTTGGGCTGGGTTTCTATATAAGAAGATGCGGTAACATGTTTTGGAATGTGGGCTGGCAAAGATGTAGCCACCAAGAGAGAGCGGTGAAGGGGTTGCTGCGTTTGCGGTAACCGGTGCGAAACGAAGATGGTGATCACGACAACTATGGTGTGTCGATGGTGATGATTGAAGACGATGATGATGACAGTGCCATGTATCGAAAGTCCTATTGGTTGCGGAGATCAAGCGGCGTGTCCCGATTGCGATGATCGGTGGTACAGACAAAAATGGTACGTTCATGGGTGTCGCGTGTCGAGTGAAAAATACTTCGGGTGCATTGTAAAAATGCCTCTGGGTGTGGTGTGGAAATCCTTTGGGTGAGTATGTGTAAAATTCCTTCGGGTGTGATGTGTAAAATTCCTTCGGGTGATAAAAGGAATTCGGGTGAAATCTTCTCTCCTCTCGTGTGTTTCTGCAACGACGACTTCCGCTGCGGCGCCGGGCTCAGAGCCCCAACAGTGGTATCAGAGGGATTTGTTGAAGTCCTCGGTTGCATAAAATGGTGGCAGGCATCTGGTGGAGCAGCTTATCTATGACTTGGATGTCCTCAGAAAATGGAGGCGGTATCAGAAGTGTTGCTGGAATATCGAAAGTCTTCTTGGCCACAGGTGTCATGCGGCGTGTTCCGTTCATTGGGTGACATTCAGAGCATGGTGGAGTTGGCGATCACAGAGGCCCAGATGGTGGAGATGACTTTGGAGTATTTGAATTTTAAATCAAGGTGGAGATTTTTGGGAGTTAATTGATTTAAAATTTAAATAATAAGGAGAGATAAAAATATTAATGGTTGGATTTTCTCAACATTAATGGAGGATTTTCTCCCAACATTAATGAAGAGTTAATTCCAAGATTAATTGGTGGAATTAATGATGGAATAACGAATGTTGACCGCATTAATGGAGATATGGGATGGGTGTCTATATAAGAAGATGCGGTAACATGTTTTGGAATGTGGGCTGGCAAAGATGTAGCCACCAAGAGAGAGCGGTGAAGGGGTTGCTGCGTTTGCGGTAACCGGTGCGAAGCGAAGATGGTGATCACGACAATGATGGTGTGTCGATGGTGATGATTGAAGACGATGATGATGACAGTGCCATGTATCGAAAGTCCTCTTGGTTGCGGAGATCAAGCGGCGTGTCCCGATTGCGATGATCGGCGGTACGGACAAAAATGGTACATTCATGGGTGTCGTGTGTCGAGTGAAAAATCCTTCGGGTGCGTTGTAAAAATGCCTTCGGGTGTGGTGTGGAAATCCTTCGGGTGAGTATGTGTAAAATTCCTTCGGGTGTGATGTGTAAAATTCCTTCGGGTGATAAAAGGCATTCGGGTGAAATCTTATCTCCTCTCGTGTGTTTCTGCAACGACGACTTCCGCTGCGGCGCCGAGCTCAGAGCCCCAACACATATACCTTCTTTATTTCCATTCTGTGGTGGATTTGATAATGTTGCTCCTGTGTCTGGTGGACTACTTCCTCGCGAAGCGATGTGAATGGTGTTTCACCAACTATTTACATGGAAGGTAATAGGGATAAATTTAATGAATACATGTCATAAACATTAAATAAAAATGATACTAATGAAATATTTATCATTATTAAAATATAATATATCATTTTATTTCTTAATCAAAAAATGAAAATGACGATAGTGTACATGTGGAATATCGCCGCCACGAAGCTATGGGATTATTTTTTTCATCACCACATCAAAGGAATGATTTATATAAGTATATTAAAATAAATAATATGGTATTTTTGATAATATTGGCATTATATAAAAATAAAATAATACACACCTTTTTTCCAAATGATCATTAAAAAATTGAAACGTTACTCATGCGTGTGTACGGCCAACTGCCTCCATGATCATAATGTAGTTCATATTTTATAACTATTCATTGTGATTGGATTTGAAATTATAATTTAGGAACAATTATAATAATTATTATTTTTTTTAGATGTTGAAATAATGAACTCTTTGACCACAATCAACACAATAAAGGTGTTTGAAAACAATGAACTGAATGCCCTCAAAACACCCGGTGTGGACTTAACTGGTTAAGTATTCTGATATGTCATTGAAAAAATTAATGATTTAAGAATAAATTTATAAACATAAAAAGGGTTATTAATAAAACAAATAATTTATATAATCTTATTATACATGAGTTAAAGTACATGCATGGAAATTCTTGACTGGCAGTAATGGTTTTTTTAATCTCGAATTTACTTATGTTAGAAATATGTAATATTCCATATTTATTTATATTTAATGGTGTATATACCACCCATTTTAAATGTAATATCATGAATACACCACAAATCATGGTAATTTAAGTTTCAAATTGAATTATTTTATCCAAGGGGACATGAATTGAAAGTTACCAAGTGGTAAATAATTTCAAAACTCAATCTCTTTTCATTGGTTTATATTACTTCTTCATTGTATTTTATATTCTAAGATTTTGTGTATAATAAATTTTGATTATATTATGTTTCATTTCCACTTTTTTATGTGAATTTACATTTTATACATATAAAAGATTCATTAATTTTTTATCAAATTCAATGGTATGATTTTTGTAAGGGTTATTAATGTAAAATTATCTTTCTGTGAGACATATGTTTTTGATATACATATATATTCATTTTTGGGTGTATATACTATCCTTTTAAATGTTATATCATGAAAATAATTATGTTCATGATATTTATTTATCATTTGATGTTATTATTTCATGTTGATTATGATTGAAGACTTCGCAAAGTGGAAAAGGTTATATATTACAATCTTGTTTCTTTAGGGATTATTTATATTCATGTTTTTTAGGAAATATTGTGATATTTTTAAATATATATATATATATGATTATAATCTAGTTATAAATGTGTTTCAAATGTTTAATTTCCATTTCCTCCCAAATTTATTTAAGAAACATCAATAAAGTCACTTGTAAGGGATACCGATCTAATATTCTTTTTCTTTTAGACTATGTATCTTTCTCTTTCATATCCATGATTTATAACATGTTTTAACAAATTCTATTTTCTAAAAAATAAATTATTTAAAAAATTCATTTTACATGATCTTTTACCAAATTTTAAATGTTTTTCAAAGTAAATTTTCAAATGCTTTCCAAATGGAACACTTTTGACTCCTTTTTCAATTTTTTTGAAATGAATGATTATTTTTAACATTTTTAATATGAATGGATTTTAAAACAATCATGTCTATTATTTTCCTTGAAGTTTCCTTTAATTGGTTCCAAGATTGTTTTCAAATAAATGTATTTTCATAATATTTTGTGAATTTTTAGTTTCTAAAAGTGATTTTCAAAATGAAAATTTTATTTTCTTAAAAAATGTTTTTAATGATATTTTAATGGTGTTTCCATTCATCAACATCAATATAACTTTTTTACTTATGCTCTAATAGGGATATTTTTTAATGATACTATCATCATTATTTCTATATATGGATTATGATAATTTCAAAAATATTGTTATGGAACCTGTTTATTTTCCATGGGTTTATCACATTTTAAGGAGATTATTATAGAGCAAATTTATTTTCCATGGGTTAATTATGCTTCAATGATATTGTTAAAAAACACATTTAATTTTTATGGTTTAATCATATTTCAAATAATTGTTATGAACCCCATTTCTTTTACATGGATTAAAAAAGTTACGAAAGGAATAATGAATTTTTTAATAATTTTTACAATGAATTTCATGCTCTATATACTTTATTATGGTTCTTGTAATTTTTTATAAGATGGGTGCACCTAGGTAGTTTTGGGTGAGCCTGATATAGCTTATACAATAGGTGTTCCTAGATATCATTTGGTGAGCCTAATATATCTTATGTGATGGGTACAACCAGATATCACTCCAATACATTGGGTATTTATTACGTTCACTCAATAATTATATTAGAAGTAGACCATATGGTTATTCCAATTGTAAGGTTCCTTTAAAGTTTTTATTATGATGATGTCCCATGATACCAACACATTTTCATTATGCTTTCTATGGGTTATAAATGTTTCCTTTGATCAATATTGATATCACATGGATCATGATTATTGATTCTCATAATTATTTCCTTTGTGAAATATATATTCCATTTTTTCATGTTTCATAATCCAGTTATTTATGGGTATGAGTTCTCTTATGTTATGCTCGTACACTTTGATACTCATATTATTCCAACAAATTAAATTCAATTCTTAGTGTTTATATTTACCCATATTGATCATTTGATCTAAACCTTACTTTTTTTCTTTTTACCCAGATTATCAAGATTTATGTTAAATTAATTATATATAGAAGGGTTTCATATTGATGAGGATGATAACCTAATTTAATAGAAATAAAACCTGGGTTAAGTGTGAAAATTCCCATTTAAATACATCGACGTTGTTTATGTAAGATTTTTCCCAATTTTTTAAAAACTCTAAACCTAAGAGGTCTTTTAAAACTTAAGTGATCCAATATTTTCCTTTTGATGTTGTAATATTTGGATGGAAAAAATTGGATCACCTTCATCATAATAAAATCTGAGAATGTAATGTTTATGATTTTAGCATCGGATCTGGGAGTGAGGGTTTAGGGATGTTATATCAACTCCCTTTTATTAAGACTTAAATACAATTATTCTTCATGTAAACTCATGATAATAATATAATGTAAATCATATTTTTTGTTTACTTCTCTTTATTGAGGTAAGGATCCTTCTTTATATTGAAAATAAATCCAAATGTGGGTGTAATGGGTATTTAGATTATTTTAAGATTAAATAATCAAAGGGAGATTATCATTTTTTGGTAGAGTACTGTTATATAATGAGATAAGAAAATAATTTAGTTGGTTATTCTGTAATTTATTAACTTTCTAGGGTAAAGGTTTCCTCAGATAATTTTTATAGAAAAATTTGTAACCATATACAAAGCTATTAATTTTATATTAACTAAAATAAGAAATCAGGTTTAAATACTTTGAATTCGAATCAAAATTTTATAAAATTATTGTTATATTTAATTAAATATAAATCATCATTTTTTAAAAAATATAAATTTTAGGTATAGGGATGATAATATTTAAAAATTTAATGTTCATTGAGGAGAAATTGGAGTTGAATGTGTTAAGTGTAAAATGAACTCATTGTTTTTTGAAGTTTATAATGATGTTAGGTATATGAAGCACATAATTGAGAAAGAGTTCCAATAGTGTATTGAAGGGAAAATTTAATCATACGTTGAGGGTGAAATAATTATTTAATCAATATGATCATGTTTTTGAGAAGAATTTATATAAGTTAAAGAAGTTTCAATTTGAGTGTAACCTAAATATTGTTAGAAATAGTTTTCTATATCATCCAATTATGGTTCAACAAATAAATGTGTACACTTAAAATATTATTTTACTTTTTTAAACCTGAGAATTAACTAATTTTTGATGAATTTCTTAAGTCTTTTGATTAATTAAAAGTCCCTAAATTGTATTTTATTGGAATGAAACATTTATTAAACTATTTATATATTATCTTTATTAAATCACTAGTGATGGTATTTTATAGATTTATGAAATTTGAGTCATATGGTTATTTATGATTACATGTGTTATAGATATTAGACCAAATGATTTTGAAATTCTTAAGAAACTCTTATACCATAAAGATGTGGATAAAAACTAATCTCTATACCATGGTTGTTGAGATCAGAAATAAGTTTGTTAAATAGTATATGATAGTGAGAAAAGTATATTGATATTGAGAGTTATCATGAATTGAAATAATATTAGAAAGTGTGTCAAATGGGATTAAATAAAGTTATGAAATTGTATGGTAAAATATAAATAATTATGCATGCGAATTAATATAACATAAAATGAATTTAATTATTCATGAGAATAGATGAAATCAAGTATAGAATCCAAACCAAAAAAAGAATATCAAGAATAAAATTATATAGGATGGAGGTGATTTGGTTAAAGGTTGATTAGATAAGTCATGTAAGTGAACTAATACAAGTAAAGATACTTGGAAGGGGGATTAAAAGAAAAAATATATAATGAGAAAAAAACATTAAAATATAAAATTTTATCATTTTATTCTTGTATTTATTATACATGTTATTGTAAAGAATTATTGATCAATTTTCATAGAGTGTGTGTAATACTAAATAGTATAGAGATCTAAATTCAAAAGTATAATTGATAATTTTTCTGAGATTTACATGAATATTATATATATTTATAACTATTTTTTTTAGAAAATACAACCACCAAAATTGGATTCCATACAAATTAAATTAGTAAGGTCTATGAATGTTGTCAACATCTAACAATTGGAGTGTTCGTTATGTAAATTATATTTGCGTTTGTATCCATAATACAAAATATAAATTTTAATTTGTGTAATTATTTATTATTGTATATTTATTTTGAAATTTAGGATCCATTTAGAAGTATTTTCCCAAAATAATGTGATGTCATAACATCATGCACTAACCACACACTAAAGTCAATCCCCAGTATTAAAAATTCTCAAAACCATTTTTTAGATTGTGGTCAAAGTGAACCGATGATATCTCAACAATGTCCTAGTGGTAAAGATAACTATTTTTTAGAACAATTTATTTAAAATTTATGAATATTCATAATTATTATTTTAATAGTCAATGCCTCTATATATATAAAGATGATGTATTCATATACTGTTTGAAAAAAAAAATCATGTCACTCGTTTATTTAAACTATAATTCCCATCATCTTAATGGATTCCTCATTAAAAATAAATATGATAAGGAACATTATAATAAGAAATAAATAAATTATTATAAATTATTTTCATACACATATTGAAAACATTTACAACCCTTATAATGAGAAATCATATTTAAGTTTTCAAAGTCATCATGGATACTCTAGACAAACCAAAAAAATTACATAAATCTCCTCTAATGTAATCCTTTTGAGATATTTGATGGTTTAATGAATCATAGGCAATCCATTTCCATCCAATTCTAATTAATTTGAAAAATATATAACTGAATATTCAATTTAAAACCACTGCATAATATTTAATATTATGACATCATAGTCTAATGTGTCCTACTTCAATTAAGCTGTTGAATTTGAGGTCAAAACTCATTACAATTGATCAATTTTTTCTAGAAATGAATGAATTATGAGTTATTACAAATTCAAATCTTATATAAATTAAAAATTTATTCTCGGTTGATATATAATAGTGTCCATAATAAATATTTTACAATAGAATGGATAGTTTTCTTACCACATTAAGTTCATCCTATAGATACGAGTCATTTACAATGGTTTTTTATGTTGGTTTTTTGAAACCAAAGGGTGTAATGGAAAACTAACAACATATAATGGGTATTGTATAATTTAATAAGGAAAATGGGATACATAAGATCTTCATAAAAATTTCAATTCTTCTACTATAATAGACATTATTTGTCCAACATTTATTTATTTTAGAAAACCCAACATGGAGAAAATTATTTTTAAACAAAGAATTTCCCAAAAGTAGGATATGATATGGGGCACAAAAAAATCTATAATAAATCATTAAAAACTAAAAAAATACTTCATATAAAAGTGATTTGAAAAAAATATAAATATAGTTTTATCAACATTGTAATTCATTCTTTACATTTGAAACTTCTATTATAATATGAACAAAAGTTTTTCAATAAACTTTTTTAACAAAAATATATTTTGAAAAAAAGGACACTTATAAAGAACTTTGTAATAAAATTTGAATTTGAAACCTAAAACATGTCACAATATATATGGACAATTTATTCAGTATATCAAAAACATGATTGATATTTAATTAAAGTTATTTAATTTTACACCTAAAAAACATTGGCTAATCAAAATATATTCATCTTTCTATGAAATGTAGAATAATTTCTTATCAATATTTTTTTAAGATAGTAAGAATACCTATCTCTATAAGCTTCCAATAGTATCTACAACAAAATCAGATATTTTTAATTAATATTGGATTCTCTCATTACCCATATATATAAAAAATAAATCATATTATGTTTTTATAGTAGGTATTGGGATGAAAACCTCATTATTCTACATTTTAAGACACATTTTATTTGTTTGTATTGATAGGTAAATACAAAATGATTCAGTTTTCTAACTCCAATCTACTAATTGTCTACCACTATTTAGTAATTGATGTTTCTTCATCATTAAATAGTAATAATTTCTTATAATTTAACATTTCTACATCATTGTTTTCAAAATATTTATTTTATATTTATATATCATTGTCATGAAAAAATTTATCATGTGATGAAAAATACCAAATTATTTTCCCTAATATTCCTATGTATTTCCCCAATCCTCCTCATTATTAGTTTGAACTCACTTATTTATTTTATTTCCTCCAAACTTTCAAAAATTAAATTTTGTCCCTACTATGGTAGAATATTGGATCATACAATATAAAAAACACCATGTATTTCATTCTCTTTATCCTCATTTTCTTTTTTTCTTATAAAAAATCTCCTTCACAATCTCATTTTTTTAAGATTGATCACCCTTGACCCATAGTTTAATTTTCAAATAAATAATAATAATAATTGTCTAATTTATGCCTCCATTCAATTCAACTTATAATGAAACTTCATATTCTCTAATTGAATTAAAAAAATAATTGCTATTTTATTTTTAACCAATAAGAATATACTCAAATCTACATAAATCTGTTTCTCTATCCATTTAGATACAACTAAATTGGTTGATCACCTCCCACCAAATGTTCTAACAATTTATTTACCTCTATGTATATTTCTTTAAATATGTTACTAGATTTTTGGTGAACACACACAATATGAAATAGAGAGAACACAATTTTTCATCATATTAGTCTTATATGGATTTTAAATGGATTATAATTCTACCAAACTATTTCATTTAAACTTAATATTTATTAATAGTATTAGTGTAATATATTTATCTTGATGCCTCTACATAATAAATAGAGTGTTACTTTCCTCCCTACTAATAGGTAAATTTTCACTATTCACATTGAACTCATAATTAGAATTGAATGCATTAGAAATAAATTCAATAACATAACAAATTAAACATATTTATGAAATACTAAATATATTATAAGTTTATTTTAAACACACTCATTTAATTTTTAAGTGTTGTTATGGTTTTGGTTAAAGGTCCATATTAACTAGCCATGAATAACAATACCCACAAAAAACCTCGTAATGTTTTAAAATTCTTGAACATATACTATTAAATTCTAATTAACATAAGAACCTAGTATAGGAAAATTTTATTTCATATGTATAAATGTACAAAAAAGAATAAAAATCCGCAAAATATTTAGATACCATTTTTTTATAATAGAAAATGGGTTTTCATAAAATTATATGAATATTACATTAATATATGACCACCCTAAATACCAACATTACAACCAAGGTTCTCGATGGCTACCTCTACACCCTCCCCATAAATGTAAATGATACATAAATCAAAAAATTATAATATTAGTTAACTATAAAAATAATGCGTAAATATTCTTGTAATCATCATATGGAAATTAGTTATTAAAAAACATAATTAGTATCCAAGATCATGACCATTACAAATTCATTATATGAATTTTTTAGGCCTTTGACCACAGGTCATTGACCAACTTCTATAGCCCCATCATGGATAACCTGAAAAGGCTAGGATTATGGTTTAATAATATTATAATACTATATTTAAAAACATAATCTATAGAGTTCATATTAATAAAATTATAAAAAAATTCAATGATTAATGGAAAAACATTTAGTATGACACATTGGATTAATAATGAAAAAAACATAAAAAATAAAATATTTTTCAAAACTATGTAAGACGTAAATTTATACAAAAAAATTATAAATAAAATGTAGAATTTTAATCAAATTTTTATAAAAAATTATAGTTAAATTTCCAATTTAAATTTTAATAGATATTTCTAATTTAAATCTTCATTATTGGTTTTAACTATAATTTCCCAGTTCTATATATTTTCATGCATAATTTAGAGAAAATTCTAACTTAGGGAGAGTTATAGTTGAATTAAATATCATTATTAAAGAAAGATGTTATTTTACTCATTTGAATTCATTTTTTACATATGTGAATATTTTAGTAATAAAAGGATAAACTTTATGAATTATATCAAAAAATATCCAACATAAAAAGAAGTTTATTAATTAATTAAAATCACATGTATTGTCAATATATTTTATAATTTAAATATATATTAAATTTTCACGTTTAAAATTATTGTGGATATTCTAATAGAAATTTCATAATTTTATTGGAAATATTTACTGAAGTTTCCTATGAGGAATTTTCATCCAAAATTGTCAAAAGAAATTTGAAATAGAATTACACAAAAAAATTATACTATCATTAGAAATCTACATCTTAAACACCGATATATCATTAATATAGAAATAAAGTGTTATGAAATATAAAACCTAAGACATTGTTTCCATTACATTTCACCACTATGATGTTCTAGTTGAAATTTACACTGAATATTTCAGAAGGCAATTCAAATGAAAATTGTTTATTAAAAATCGTATTCCAAATTTAATCTTTAATATATTTTATGAATAAAAAATGATATTTGGGTAAAATATTTTTTGTGGAATTCCATTGGTATTTTTAATGGAAATACATGATAAAAATTCCCCTAAAAATCCTACGAAAAAATCACCTTATATGTTTACATTAAACACTTATATTGTGATTTAACATAGTAATTTACCAAGAAATTTCCAGCTTACACTATATATTTACCTCTAAACCGGCAATAAAATTGAATTAAATATCTTTTATAAATAAAATGATATTTTTTAAGGATTTATATTTATTTTTTATATCCACATATATTTTATTAGTTAGAAATTAAACATTTTCATTAATATAGAAACACCTTAAACATGTAAATAAAGTAAAATATATATAATTATGAAATTAAATACATTATTATCATGGGGTTTTTCTTATATAAGGTCACTATGTTTTTATACTATCTTTTTCTAAGGAATTTTCTTAGTGGAAATTTTCATTAAAAAAATTCAATGGAATATTGTATTAATATATTATACTAAGAAATTACATATAAATTTGTCACTTTTGGTAAAAATTCAAATATTAAAAAAGTATAACATTGAATTAAATATATTTATTATCATTTTTAATATGTTTAACTCATTACTATTTAGATATTTTATATCTATATAATTTAATAATAATTAATTAAACATTCACACATAGAAAGATAAATACCAAATATTTTTTTATCAAGAGACCCACCCATCCCATATAATGAATGGGATTCCTAGTGTTTCCATTCCCCATTGAAGTAGGTATCGACATCGGGTCTTGAATGCTCTCTATAAACCATCTATATAAAACTTCCCTCCCCACCCTAACTAGCATTGTCAAGGGGTTAAGTGACCAATAATGTAATTTTGATTTGAATGAACTTCCCATGGGAAATGAACCATGGACATTGAGAACCTAGGACCCAACCCTCTACTATATCCCACCCTCGGAGGGGAATAAATCTCATTCATTAAAACCAATTTCAAATATTTTTATAATATTACTATATGAAATTTGTAACATAAAAAATATTTTAATTTATAATAGAAAAATAGAGTCTAATAAATAATAAAAAAATATAGAATTTCATTTAAAGTGGATTTTAGCAATGGTATTTCAATGGATGTTTTTTGAGTATATCAATTGAAATTTTCATTGCACTATTTTTAGGGAAATTTTATCTATAATTTTATAATGGAAAATTAAACTAAAATTCATGTGAAAATTTTTAATATGAAATTTTCATTAAAAATTTACTATATAAAATTTCTAGTGGAAATTTACACTAAAACTTCTATTAAAATTTATTAGTGTGAGTTATCTATTTAAATTTACACTATAAAATTATGGTGGAAATTTAATAAAACATATAGAAAATTTAAATTCAAAACATTAAGTAAAAAATATTTATAAAAACATATTCCTTAAATATTTCATTAAAAATAAATTACTATAAAAATTTAATTGAAGCCTTATGGTAAATTTGTAATTGAAATGATCACTATAAAACAACAATTGAGGTTGTTAGTGTTTATTCCCTAAATTTAGTCAAGTGTTGTTTGGTTATGGAAATTTTATATCATTTAAATTATATTAATGGAAATGAACTATCATTTATTTATGTTTTTTCATATAACATGGGTGATGATATGATAACAACCCCTAAAATATATGAATTATCATATTGTCCCTTGTTGATGTTATGTTAATATAAGTATTGGTAGGATCAATTATATAGAGATGAAACTGGTTACTTGTGGGATATAATTTGGTGAACTTTTATATGGATTAACACACTTAAAGTATACCACATGGATTATTGTATATCAGCAATCGGTGTTTCCTAATTTAGAATTGTTTATCGATCCTTCAACATGAGATTATCATATAGGTTCCGTACATGTGAGGATTAATACATTTAAACCTATCTAAATTCATATTAGAATTTGTAATTATAGAATGTAATTGGGTATCACTGTAATAAATAAAAGGGATTTGATTAACCAACACAGGATGTGTCCACCCAAATAATAGGTTATATCATCAAGGCCCTTAATTGAGTTTTGACTAATTCTATGGCTATACCAACATAATTACATGTGATGTAATTATATATAAGATTTATTCAACTAGATAATTGATAAAATAATATAATATTTACTATGTTAACATTACCAATGTCTCATGATTCATCATGATCTTAATGAAAAAGAAACTTCACTCATTGGAATATGAGGGATTAGATTAAACAGAACCTATTTATAATTTTAGTAGTTATATAAAGTTGAAAGATACCACTCTTAGTTTATTATTTTAAATGATATTCATGATAATTTACACCTTTACTTATGTCCCTTGAGGCCACACATTATAAAATAATAATTTGAATTTTTTTCTAATGTGATTCGTTCATATGCAAAAAATTTTACGATTATTATTGACACAAATAGGTTTTTTTGTTTTGTGCATTTTAAATACTTAACAAAATATTAGATATTAAATTAAATAATAAATATGGGATCATAAAATAAATAATGTTTTCATAATCTTATTAATAAGTAAACATGAGGAAATGGAAAATCTTGACTGGGATTCGGGTTTGGGCTTGAAGTAATGGGATTTGAAGACCCCTTACAAGTGTAAAATTCGTAATCCCACCTAAGGTGGCCATTTAATAACCTCATTTTCTAGTTTTAACTAATTTTGAGGATCTTTAATGTACCTCCTGGGGTTTTTTAGGACTTAAGACACTTTTGGAGGCTATTTAATGCCCTAGAAAACCATTAGAGGCTACTTATTACACCTCCTTTGTTATTATATGAACTTAGCATCCTTGAAGGATATTTAATACCCCTATTACCATAAGTATCACAGAGTATTGGTATATAATTCATTCCATTTAGATAAAATTTATTTGGTCGTTAATGTTCTCTAATGTTAAAATCTGAGAGAGTTCCCGATTTTTCTTTTTCAGGATGTTCTTTAGGGTTTTTCTCATACTGTTATCCATCATTTTCCCTTTGGAGTGACTATTATCACTTGAATATGAAGTAGATCCCACCAAGGAATTGGTGATTAGAGTTATCTGTGGGTAAAAAAGGATACTTTAATTCAACAATTATTGTTTTATCTAAATATTTCAAATCTGTTTAAAATGTATTTTTATATTATTTATTATTATTATTTTCATTTTTTATCTTGGATATATTTTATTATAAGTTTTATTATATATTAAGTGTCAATATCTTTATTAAAACTTGTTTGTGGTATTAGATCCACACCCAATAAATGATAATGAATAAAATAAATTTTTAAATATTATATAGTATTATGATATATTCACACTATATAAAAATTCATTTTAGTGGCACATGAAATGTAGATAGAAATTTTGATGTTGTGATCACACCACTTAAGGCTAATTTTGAGCAGTGAGTTTCCACTCAAAAACTATATGAAATATTACAACCCATGTTCTATATTCCATTAAACTCTTTAAGAATTGTATTAATTTTCATCATACTAAAATCGATGTGGAAACAAAATATATATATGTAACATGATAAAAATATTAACTATTTTATGAGATACAAATGTAAATGAATTGAAAAATTAATATGTATAAGATGAATTAAGTATATATATTTTTCATACTATTGAATTACTAAAAATATAATTAGGTAAGCTATTCATGTGATATACATAATATTAATTATGAGATTAAACATAAAATTTATTCTAAAATATTTTAAAGTGTTAAAATATTTCTACTATTAATCATATTCATCTAGTCCATAACTGATCAAATAGATGTTATGTGCCTAACCATATATAAATGTATATATTTTTTCAAATAAAATGGTAAAATTTATCCTATTATGAATTTTTGGAGACAATATTCTATCTAACCTAATAATATGAAAACCTTGAGGTATGGTATAGAGTATATTCATGAGATGAATTGGGAAAACATTATCCACAAACCAATCCAACAGTTTTATTTGATATAATTACCAAGATTGTTTTATCTAAATATACATTTCTATATATATTATCTATGGTGAGTTAAAATATATATAAATATTGATCTTAGTACACTAAATTTATAATAGTGAAGGTTATTATTTTACTTGGAGTATATTCAATAAAATATAATACTCGATAATAACATACATGACAGCAATAATGAAATACATTTTGTTGTAGATATTCATGGAATTAAATAAAAACTCAAATTTATCAATAATATTTTTTCATAAAAAGACAAATGATGATAATTTCATCTATTATCAGCATAATTTGAGAAATTTTCTCAAACAATAAGATAAATTCTATATTCTTGAGAAACCTGCTTGATATGAGTTATTTTATTCTACCTCACAAGAGAGAAAATTTCTATTGAAAAGTATTCGAATAATAAATATGATCCAAGATTTATTATAGTACTACAATTGGTTTCTAATAATTATAAGCTATATAAATACATATAATCATCCAATGTGATTGAATGGATTATAAAATAATCAAAGGATCATAGGTGTGAAGAAATATCTATTATAGAGATCAATTTCCCAAAATTCAAATAATGGGTTATAGATATTGGATACACATCAAATATTTTTTTTATTAAAGGATCTAACATTTTCACCCCATTAGTCTATGTAACTCTTCATACAATATCCTCTTTAATGTACTGAATGATTTATTTGTTTCCTTCTCCCTAATCTCATCTCCATTGAATATAATATTTTCATTTTGGAGTGAAGAATCCAAGGTTTTATTAGTCCAAAAAATGGAATAATTTTTGAATTTGACCACAATATCTCTAGAAAAAACCTTATGGTCAAATTGTATAAAGACAAGGCTTATATGAAGCTTTAATTGGAATTTCACCTTAAAATTGTTCGGCATTTTTTATTTTGTGATATTTTTTATAACCTTTATTTTCAGTATGTTTCTCTACCTTGGTTCACTATAGTTTCCATGGGATGGTTTTAACACTCAAGCTTCAATTATATTAGGATTTTATTTCTATAGAAACAATATCATAATGGAATCGTCATATCAAAATTAACATAGGGTGAAATTTTTGGATAGTGAAAAATATCAATTTTTCAGATATTATCATTTCTTATCATTAAATAAAGTAATTTTAAATTTTTATCATATTCTGGATTTGTTATTAAAGTTAAATATGATCCATTTTATTTATAATAATAGAATTAATTCTTTTAAAATTATCAATTTTCATATAAGTTAATTTTTATGCTTAAAACACATTTTTTCTAAAAATAATTTTTCTTAAATTTTAAGTATTTATATTAAAATTTATTTAAACCACTTATAAAAATTGAATCTTGAATAATGGATACCATATTAGGAATCATTTTTTTCAAAATTATAAAATATTTCCCTTTTATTTTTCGTCATTATGAATTGTAACCATTTTAAATATTTGTCTCCTCAATAAGAGTAAAATGGGTAAAATAGAGTTAAATCCATGAAATAAGGTATCAAAGTCAACCTAAAAAAATATAAATTTCATTATATATGAAATATTCATCTATATATAATAAAAATTCAAATATATGCTTTTTTGTAGGATTTTCCTTTGATAATGACTTTTAAATTATTATAAGTAAAGAAAATTTCAAAATGTCACTCTCATGACATTAATATATATAAATTTTTACATAAGGATAAAGAGAAGAAAAAATTTATTATAATAATGTATTTTAAAGATGAATTAATATTTTATCACTGTAATTTTTTTTAATTTTTAGTTATAAAATGATTACCTTAAATGTTTACACAATGTTGAGAGATAACTTCTGAAAACTATATAAAAAGAATGTAAATGACACTAAAAACCTCAAAAGTAATATTTTTCAGAAATTTATGGAACTATAATAATTTTATATAATAATATAACATATTAGTTTTGTATTAATGGATTATATTTGAAATATATTTCTATATGTATATTTTTAAATTCAATTTAAATGAAGAGTTTCAAAAATAAGATTAAGGATATTTTATTAAAAATAATTTTTTATCTAATTATTTGAATCTATCATGAGGATATTAAGGATGATAAATTGTGAAATATATTATCCATTAACCATTTATGATCCAACTGTTACCTTATAACAAAAATTATAACTTTTGATTATTGAAAAAATCATTACCTCAATTAAAGTTAAAAATTATTAATTAAGGGGGTAAACCAAGAGATAGGGATTAAAATGACCTAAACAATTTATTAAACCTAATTGGTTGGTTTTATTTCGACCTTTACATTATTAAATTAAAATATGAGTCATTTTTAATCCATTTTTTCAAGAGAGTGACTTAATATTATTTTAGGACTTTAAAAAAATATGTGTGTGCTGGTCACCTCAAAAATTAAAGGGAACCTCCTCCTATAACTTCTTCACACCTCTTTATCCATTTAGATAAAAAATCTATTAAAATATCTCCCCAATATCCTTATAAATGTTATATAGATTATTTTTTTTCAAAAATACCAACCCTTGGGTCCTTAATAAGAGATTTAAAAAAGGTTTTTCTAAAAGGAGGCTAAAATCACTCACAAAACAAGTCATACATGAGGAAAGAGTTTATTTCACTATCTCATCCTTATTCGTGATTTTTTATATTTGAGTTTACATTAAAGGAATTATATGATATTTCTATCATTAACCCCATATATTTTATTATAATTTAGTTTTATCTAGAGATTACAAGTTTTCCTTTCATTTTCTTCTTTTTGAGTAATCAAAAGACCAAAAAATGTCTTGATGGAAAACAGACTTTTTTTCTATTAGGTCATTAATATTTTCATTATATTTTCATATTTTCTTTAAAATGTTTTCAATTATGTTTTAAATATACTACAATTATTTATTTAATACATATTTTAACTTGTTTTATTTCTATAAAAATGGTTTTAAAGTAATCCTATTGTCTTTTTCTAATCAAGAAACTTTTTACAAAAAGTGTGAATAAAATAATGGTTTTAACGTGCACCACATGAATAGTGTTTGCACCTTCATGAATAATTTTTAACTTTTAGTATTCCTTTAAAAGTTTTCTTGGTCCTTTTCAATGAAAATAGTTCTTTAATATTTTGAAATATTTAGATTTTAATATAAGTAATTTCAAAATTAAAATAGTATTTTTCCCTTGAAATGATCTAGTGGACTTTTTAAAATACTTTTATATATGTGTAAATTATTTGGTTAATATTATACTTTACTAGGGATATAAAATTTTGATACCATAAACTATATTACTTTGTGGGGATTATTATCATGTTATATTTATTAATTGTGGTAAATATTATCATTTTGTATGCTATTTTTTAATATAAATGGTTTTGTTTATTATGTGTTGAATTATTATTCACCCCTTTCATTTAATTAATTAGTCTTATTATGTTATTGGAAATTCATTTTATATACCCTTAATTAATCGGTTTGTTTCACGAGATAAACTATTTGGGATATTTGGGGTACACCTTACCTATTTACTTATATTTCCTTGGAACAAGGCCTTGACCGTAGGATTATGATGTATGAAATTATGTATTATATCATCATGAAACTAGTTATTTTTATCCATACAATTATTATGTTGCTATTTTTTCCATCAATTTAGTTCCCTTTTATGGTATTATTTTTTTGGAATATTTTATTATTTTTTATATCATCCATATTTTTTATGTTTTTTTGTTATATGATAAGTTTTTGTATATGTCTTATCTTACTCGGTGTATATGCTCACTATTTATTATGTTTTACTTTCAATGGGATACCAAGAAGGGATCTAGGAATGAAATTATGGAATTACTAGAATAAATGATATTTTCTGAAAAAATTTATTATATTATATTTTTTATTTTAGTTGTAATTTGAGAATCATATATGTATTTAGATAACCATGGATAATAAACTATTTGATCCTTCATATTTTTTTCCAATTTAGTAAAAAACCACTATTATACCAGAGTTGGGTTTTATAGTTTTTATTATAAAATATTATTAGAAACCTTGGGAATATGATTTACAAAAACACATATTATAGAACATAACCCTATAACTAATCTTGAGAATATGTATAATTATAGGATAATATCATAAAGTTTTTAATAAGGTAATGATTTTATAGTTTATTTAGAAATATATCTCTATCTATATAATAAAAGTAGATTTGGTTTTGGTATAGATGCATCTCAGGGTAATAATCCTGAAAATATTTGGTCGAGTATATTTCTGCCATCATTCTAGTGCACGGTGAATATTTTAATTCTGTGCAGCTAGTTTTATGCTCTCGGTGGATATTCTTGGGTTAATTTAAATTTTATTTACAAATCATTATGAAATATCCAAAAATATTTTTTAGTTGATAATATTACCAATGATACTATTATTTTTATTCAAAATTTTATCATCTAATGTAGTGTATGAGATTATTTAGAAATAGTGCCTAGTAGAAGGAATGGAAACAGAATCAATTCATGTAATCTATATAGAGATTTCCCTATGGGAAAAGTCAATGAAAATATATATTAAATTGGAGCTAAAGCTATATATGAAAAAATTATAAATGTATTGGGGTGTCTGACTCAGGTTATGACTAATAAACAAGATCTTATGGAGAATCCTACTAATCTACAACGTGGGGAAACAACATTAGACCACTTTATACATAAGCAACCTATATCTTCTAATGTGACTACTAATCTATTTATATATGAGTAATGGATATGTACCATAGAGAATATAGTTATTTCTTTAGGAAGAAATGAATAGTAAAAAGTTTTCATGATAGTTTTCATCTCATAGGGGATACAGATCACTGATGTTTATTGATAAAAAAACCCTAGGGATAATAAGGAAATTGAAAACATGGAGCAGAAGAATTTTAATGTACATTTATTGGAAAAATATTTTCCTCACTAGAAATGGGTGGATATGGAGATACAATTAATGAGTCTAAGACTAAAGGAATATGAAAATATTGATAAGTATAAAGCCAAAATTACATGTTTAGAAAGGCTTCATGCAGACTATGTATATAATCCAAAGAGTAAGATAGATCATTTTATAATGGGCTAAGACTAATCCTTCGAAGGAAGTTGTCTTCCCAAAACTTCTTATCATACAAAGATATAGTACTATGTTATATAAAGATATAGAAATAATTAACCAAGTCTTATAACTTTAAAGGAATGAAATATAATAAGAGGGAGGTAGAGCACTCTAGAAAAGGAAACAATACAAATGGGAATATTTTAAGGGTGGAATTTACAAATTCTAATAAATGTGAAAAGAAACACCATGTAGTGTAATTTCTAGGATTGGGAGTTTTTTTCAGTTTAGAAGATAAACTCCATCAATCTCATGATTAAAGAGGAAAGAATAAAGTTATAAATTTTAGATGATTCAACTGTAAGGATATAAGGAACTATACAAATGAATTTCCAAGGTGTTAAGGTAATTTTCCTCAAAAAATGACCAAGGGAAATGGAAAATATTATGTGATCACTAAATTTTTTTTGAAGTTCTCAAATATGTATTAATAGGTTCATGGATCATAGAATTAGATGTAGATAATTATTTAATTTATTCTGTATCTTTACAATCTATTATTTCTTTCATGTTTTCCAAGAAAATTCGATATTTCCCGAACACTTTAAAATGGGAATTATCAATCAAGTCTCTAAATGGAAATCTTATTTCCACAAGGATATATCATCGAGTTCCCATTATGAAAAATCGATTTACCCTATTTCAAAACTTGATTATTATACCTATAGTTAACATTGAAATAATTCTTGATATGGATTGTATTTCATATTATAATGAAAAAAATTATTACCAATATAAGTAGATTAAAATTTGTGATAGAGGTATGGAATACCACTATTTAAAATGGATACTACATCATCTAAATCATATCCAAATCCTCTTCCAGTTTCTCTCCTTAATGAAGTTATAAGAGAATAATAGGATACAAAACCAATGGAATATAAAGTTAACCCTAGGATAGAAGATGTTCTTACTACGAAATAATATATTGATGTGTTTCCTAAAGAACTAATTTTATATCTGCCTAAGTGTGGAGTTTATTTTTTAATTGAACTCATGTCTGATGAAAAACCTATATCTAAGACTCCCTACCAGATGGATATTATGGAGCTAGTGTAGTTAAAGAAGAAAATATAGGAGTTTTGTGATAAGGTATTAATATGAACAAGTGCTTCACCATAGGGATGTCATGTTATTTTATGTGATAAAGAAGTAGGTGTTGATTTCAGAGAAATCAATTCCATCACTATAAAGAAAAAATATCCTATACCTTGTATTTATGACATGTTTGATCAAATTCATGGAGTGTGATATTTTTTTAAATATTGATCTTTATTATGGGTATCATCAATTACAAGTAAGTATGATATTCTAAATATGTCACTTAATATGAGTTATTTACATTATAAGTTTATTGTAGTTCCCCATGGATTTCGTAAATCAACCTCTATTTTTTAGATATAATAAACAGAGTATTCAAATAATATCTTTATTATCTCACTATAGTATTTATTGATGATATCTTAGTATAATCTAAAATTTATGAAGAGAATCAAATACATTTATGAATCATTCTTTAGACTCTTAGAGTAAAGAAGATATATGGGAAATTTAGAAGGAGTGATTTTTGGCTTCAAGAAGTTCCTATTCTTGAAATTTTTTTCACTAATGGCGGAATACTAGTTGATCCATCAAAGTCTATGGTGGTCAAATAATGGTTGAATTAGACAAACATAACTAAGTTATGTAGTTTTCTTGGATTTTCAGTTTACTATCATAATTTTGTTCAAAATGTTACCCAATTATAAATCCCATTAACCAATTTGACATGAAACGGGTTTAGGTTATTATAAAAAGAGTAATGTAGAGAATGTTTTGAATAATTAAATATAAGGTAGATTAATTTTTCATTTTTGACACTACCATCGAGAGGGTATGTATTTTACATATATAGTGATTCATCAAATAAAGGACTTTGATGTGTCCTTATATAAGAAGATAAATTTATTTCATATTCATCAAGATATTTAATGAAACATGAACAAAACTATCAATCCCATGGCCTTGATTTGGTAGTTTTAATCTTTACTTTAAAGATATATAGTCATTATCGCTAGGGTTAATGATGTAAGATATACACAGATCATAAAAGTTTAAAAAACAAATTTTAATGGAAAGAGATTAACATGAGGAAAAGGTGATGGTTAGAAATAGTCAAGGATTATTATTAATCAATATAATATAAATTTGAAAATTATTATAAGGTAGTTAGTAAGTTGTGTAGGAAAAAAAATGGAATTTTGAATAAGATGAGTATTAAAAAGGTTTCTTTATTTTGGTGCCTCATAAATTTGGATATGGGAATTATAAAGGAAAGGGAGAAATCACATTTTGAAAATTATTTTCAAATCGTATTTATCGGAAAAGATAAAATTTATCTGACTGATTATGATAATTTTTAAAAGAAAATTAAATTTGGGAATGATGTTATTTTTTAAGACTTTGTTTATGAAGATTATGTTCTTAAATTTGGAAAGAGGTTGTGTGTTCCATACCTGCACTGAAAATGGAATTTTTAAGTGGTTCTCATAGCTCAAATTTATTTATAAGATCTAATAGCCCCATGATGTATAGGGATTTGAAGGAACATTTTTTGTGGGATAATATGTAGTAGTATATTTCTTATTATGTAATAAGATTATTTATTTTTCAATTGATGGTGGCTAAGTGGAAACAACCTAGAGGACTCATGCAACCTCTACATATTCTTTTATAAAAATAGGATAAAATTTCTATTGATTTTTTCACTAGATTACCAAATACTCCTATATGAAATGATGTAATATGGGTTATTTTCTATCATTATACCAAATTTTCACATTTTCCTTCTATAAGAGAATATTTACCTCTAGTGAATCTTGCACAACACAATATTAATTATGTTTTAAGAATTAATGGTGCACCTTTACAATTGTATTTGACCATTGTCCATGATTTACATTCAAATGTTGTTATATTATTTGTAGTTAACTTGATATTGAGCTTCATTTGAGCACCACTTATCATACTTAGATATATGGGTAGTCTGAGAGAACTATCAAAACATTAGGATACATGTTAAGGTCATGATCACTATACTTACAAGGTATATGGGATAAATATTTTACTTTGGTAGAGTTTTTAGATAACATTATCATCCATTAAATTACTCTAATCATGTCATATGAAGAATTATAGAGAAATATATTTCATTATCCAACTTTTGGAAATGAAGTTAGTGAAAGGAAACTTGTAGACCAAGAAATTATAGAGGAGACAATGAAAAAAGTAACTAGTATTGAAAACTATATTAAAGAATATCAAAAAAGCAAAAGTGATATACTAATTAAATAGGGAATTATTTTTAATTTAAAGTGGGATATTATGTTTTCTTGAAAGTATCTTTGTAGAAGGGTGTTATAAGATTCGGTAAGAAAATAAAACTATGCCCTGGGTACATATGATCTTTTGAAATTATAGAAATGTATTACCATTTGGAAATAAAAACTATCCTATATAAAGTACACGATGTGTTTTACATCTCTTAATTAAGGAAGTACATGTTAAATCAAACATATTTTCTCACCTCTAAAGAATATAATTGGATCATGGTTCATCTTACAGTGAAGACCCTATCCTGATTCTTAACACTAGAGAACAAGTGTTGAGGAATCAAATAACTTGACTAATAAAGGTACTTTGGAGAAATAATAAGATAGAATAGATGATGTTGGTACATGAAGATGTTTTGATAAAAAACTACCCAAATCCGTCCATGAGTAGACATTCTAGAAATTTTTAGGATACATGTTTTTGGAGGGAATAATGTAACATATGAGCTTTAATTATAGAAATATTTTACATCTATAGAAACAATAGCGCAATAAATATATTTTTACTTAATAATGTTATTAAAACTTAATTTATCAAATTTTTTAAATTTAATTTGCTTAAACTAGTTTTATTTTTTAAATCAGCATGTCAAAATAAACTAAGTTTGAAATTTTAGGATAGTGAAAAATAACGATTTTTCAAATATTTTCACTTCTTTTCATTAAATAAAGTAATTTAAAACTCCCATTAAATAGTGAATATTTTATTAAATTGAAATATGATCAAAATTATTTAGAATAATATTATTAACACCATTTGAATCTGTAACTTTTCACATAAGTTAATTTTTATGCTTAAAACGTATTTTTCAAAAAAAAAACCATTTTCATTTAATTTTTTTCATTTATATTAAAATTAATTTTTACACTTATATAAATTGAATCTAAAAAATTTGATACCATATTTTTAATAAGGAGGTTCAAATTTGGTAAATAGGTCCCATATATTTTTTATCATTATGAATAGCAATTGTGGTAAATATTTGTCACCTCAGTAAGAGAAATGGGTAAAACAAGGTTAAAACCATAACATAAGGTATCCAAATAAACCCAAAACTTGTATTAATTTTATTAGATGCGATAAATTCAACCATATCCATCCCAAATTCTAATATATGGTATTTTAGTGTAATTTTACCTTGATAATGACATTTATATTATTGGAAGTAATGAATAATCCAAAATGTCACTTTCTTGACTTTAATATATCCAAAAAAATTACATAAGAACAAAAAGTGAATAAGTTTGGTTATAAGTATTTAGTTGGAATATAAAATAAATTTTTTATCAAATTAAATTATTTATATAATTTAGTGGTGCAATGATTACATTAAATGCTTACACAATATTGATATAGTGCTTGTGCAAAAAGAAGAAAAACCATATAAATGACTATAACAACCCCAAAAGTAATATTACTTGACTATGTTATAGTGTCCCATTAAATTTATATATTAATATGAAATATTATGGATTTATTAAAGGATTATATTATAATTTAATTTCAATATTAATGTTTTTAATGTGAAATTAAATAAATAGTTTCAAAAATGACATTAATGATGTTTTATGAAAGATGATATTTTATAAAATAATTTAAATCTTGAATGATGAAAAATAGGATGACAAATAGTCTAAAATATAATTCCTTGGCCAATTTTGTTCAAATTTATACCTTATAATTAAAATTAAAACTCTATAATATTGAATAATTTATTACTGTAATTAAAGTTAAAAATGGTTATGAAGGGGTTAAACCAAAATATAAGGGTTAAAAGGACATAAAAACTTTATCAAATAACATTGGTTAGTTTTATTTAAATATTTCCATTATAAAATTTTAATATGATTCATTTTGGATCCATTTTTTCAAGAAAGAGACTTATTACACTTTTAAAACCTTAAAAAATTACATGTGTACCACCCACTTCAATTATAAAAGGGAACCACCTCACCTAACTTTTTCACACCTCTTGAGCCTTTATCTCAACCAAAACATATCAAAATATCTTTTTAAAATCCTTATCCAAATTATAGTGTTTTTTCATCTAAAAATAATAACCCTAGGGTTATTAATAAGAGATCCAAACAAGGTTTCTCTAAAAGAAGGATGCTAAAAGCACTCGCCAAGAACGTCTAACCTGAGATAAGGGTTTATTTCACAATCTCACCCTTATTTTGGATTTTTTTATATTTAAGTTTATATTTAAGGAATTATATGATCATTTTATCTTAAACCCCATCTATTTTCTTATTCTTTTTTTATTTAAATAGATTGCAATTCTTTCTTTCATTTTCCTCTTTTTAAGTACTAAAAAGACCAAAAAAATATTTTTATGGAAAACCAACTTTATTTTCTATATGGTTGTGAATATTTTACTTCCATGTAGATAATTACATTAAAATTTTTTCAAGAATGTTTTTACTATTCTACAATTATTTGTTAAATAAATTTTTACCCATGTTTACTTTCAATAAAAATGGTTTAAAATAAATCTTTTTATCATTTTCCAAACAATTCACTTTTTACTGAAGGTGTGAACCAAATATTTATTTTAATGTATACTATATAAATGTATTTTCTATTGTCTGGCATATTTTTTACTTTTAAGATTCCTTTATATTATTTCATGGTTATTTTAAAGTTAATTTTTCTTATTAATATTTTGAAATATTTATATTTTAATATAAGTGATTTTAAAATTAAAAGAGTAATTTCCTTAATAAATCATCTAGTGGTATTTTTAATTTAATATCATCTATTTAAATTTTATTGGGTGAATATTATAATTTAATATTTATATAATATTTTCATGCTATCCACTATATTACTATTGGTTTCTTATATTCATGCTATATTTATTTATTGAAAAAAAAAATTCATATGCTTGTTTTTTAATACAAAGGTTTATGTTTATTATATGTTGAATTGTTATTAACTCATTTCATATGATTAATTAACTGGAATCATTAAGTGATTGTAGTGGGCCGTTATAGCCTCTTAATGCATCGGTAGTTCTAATGAGACAAACTAGTATTTGTATTTAGTGTACACCTTACCTGTTTACATATATTGACATGGAACAAAGCCTTTATAGTAATATTATAATGTTTGGAATTATGAATTCTATCATTATGAAACTAGTTATTATTATCCAAGTGATTATTTATGTCATATTATTATACATGGATTTAGTCCCCTTTATGGAATTTTTTCTATGGGATATTTGATTATTGTTTATCTCATATCTATATTTCATGTTTTATTTATTTTATGATAGCTTATATTATGTTATTTTCCTTACTGGGAATTTTACATCACCCTTTATTATTTTTCATTTATCTATGATACTAAGAAGGGATCTAAAAATGAAATCATGGATTTACAATAATAAATAATAAATATATAAAATAATTAATATATTATATTTCATGTTTCCATATGTAATGTGAGAATAATGTATGTTTCCTTTTTCCCAAGACTACTAAACTATTTGATCCTTTGAGATGCGATCCATTTTATTTTGTTCCAATGTTGTAAAATAACCACAAGATCTAGGCTACTAGAGTCAGGGTGTTACACTGGAACTTTGGATTTTTTAAGTTTTTTAGAGGCTTATAGTAAGGTTACCCTCTATCCAATAACATATTCATCCTTTCTCTGGAGTTTTTTATTAAAACCCTCAATAATATGATGTAAAATGATGATATAGTAAGGTTTATGGGTATAAATGTATTAATTGGTGTGCCCCATCTTCTTTTAAGTAATTATATACTCTTCTAACAAAATAGAAAGAATATATCAATGAATTACTTTAAAGAGATTAGCAGCACATATATCAGTCAACATGGTCAATGTGCTAACACTGTAAAAAGAAACATCCAAATTTAAGATAAGATGGCCAATATAAGGGAATATATCCAATAATAATGGATGGAATTTCGGAAGTATGAATTCTTCTTCAACTACATATAGGTTCCTCTAATAAATGTTCATGTTCTCATCTATAACTTTCACAAGATTATTGAGAATAAAACATATAGAATTTAGAATTAGAGGAATATCTTTTAGCCTTTAGGTAGGATATTACTTTGATCAAAATTCATGAATTTTAAATTACATAAACATGATTGTTTAACCCCCTAATATAGTTCTATGGAACATCAAAAAACTCTTCATATCTCTTATGGGATGCATGAGATGATCTCCATATTCACTAGTTTAATTATAAATAGGTATCTCTCCCTTTAAATTTGGGTGGATCAACATTCATGGAATGTTATACACCATATATATCTTTTATTCTTGCATTACATGGGATATAATATAAGGTTCTAGGATTAGTTCATGAAAACTATTTATGGAAACTCTTGTAATATAGTTTTTAGAGGGATGCTAGGAAATGTATTTTCCATTTTCAATTTCATAATATGCTTTATTACCATATAATAGAATATTTTCATTGGATTACCAAGTGAGATTATATATTTTTCTAGAAATAAAATTAGGCTTGGAAACATTTTTTTACCCAGGATTCCTAGTCCCTAACATTTGATTCAAATATGTAGCTACTAATGAATGATTCACATCCTCAGTACTTAATAGTGAATAATTGTTTCTTTTCAAAGTGATTTTTATTGTTGAGTAACAAGTTAAATTAGTGTTTGATAAGATATTTCTAAGTATATTTACCATCACTTTGGTACATAATCAAAGTATTTAGGGGTTTCCAACTAACAGATGGGGAGATAACCTCTCGCATGATGGGGTGCCTCACAAATTGAGTTTCTTTGTATAGTGAATCAAAAATAGTTCATACCCTAATACTTTTCCATTTAGTAGATAGGTATTTCACATGTATCTAGGTTTCATTGTTGTGGGTCACCTAAGACAGAGGCTATAGATCACCTCTATCTTTGTGGAGATTATAATATTCACCTTTGGAGTTTCTTTGGATCTTTTTTAGAACTTCATGTTCACCTCTCATTTTTCTATATTATTTTGAAAACATAGTTCATAGGGTTTAGAAAAAAAATATCAAGGGATGTATATCACTATTTAATACTCTTATCCATAATTTTATGGTTTGTTTGGTTGGATAATAATATAACCTTATTTAATAATGAATCACACATTGTCAATAGCCTTAGGAACAAATTTATATCTATGGTTAGAGAGATCACTTCCAGGTAGAATATGGATGTAATTTTATCATTTTGGTGTCAATTATCATTTTCATTCCTTCTTGGTTGAGTTACAATTGAATGGAATCCCAGATGAAAATGGATTAAATTATCTCATCCAATGGTTGGGCTCAATCTCAACACCAGCAATTCATAATTACATGGGGAGATGGGGGATGGAATGGTGGTTCTTGATTTTTATTTTTGGCTATTTTTTTCATTCACATCCAACATCACGAAGGGATATTCATTGTGGTTAGAGGCACTAGAGCTTAAATATGGGTTATATTTATGTGACTATAGAAACATTCACCTTTATCATGTTAAAGTTGATTCTATTCTGGAAACATGTTTCATTGTAGTTGTTGTGTCTATTCCCCGATCAATGTCTTATATTATTAATGTAATCTAGTTATTTATCATAAATGGACCTATGATGTCACACTATTGGATTGAAGGAATTAGGGATTAAGTCTCTCTTTCATAAAAGGGTAACTCAATTGATAGCCTTATTTTCTTTTAAGGCATTGTATCTCATCATAGTTCTTGTAAGAATTTTACTCCTACTGATGGGATGGGTTTACAGTTATTTAGACTATCATGATGTTTTGTTGTATTTTCTTATTTCTTATTAATTTAACAATATAAAAATTTATATTAGATATATATATATATATATATATTTGTTAATAAGATTAAAATTAATAGTTTGAATTCCATATATCATTGGCATTGTCATCAAGGTCATATAAATGAGAATCACATCCACCAACTATATAATTATGGATTATTCGATGAGAATGGTTTTAAATAATTTGATATATGTGAATCATCTTTTTTGGAAAAAAATGAACAAATCACCTTTTAAGACTAAAGGGAATGAATTTATTATAACTCATACATACTAATGTATGTGGTATTATATGTAATTTTTATCAAATGGATTTTAGTAATTCATTACCATTACTAATGAATTTAATATGTATATTTATGTGTATCTTATGAAACACATTTAATAATCCTTTGAAATGTTCAAACTGTTCAAAAATAAAGTAAAAAATAAACTTATAAAAAGTATTAAAACATTTCTATCTGATCAATATGGAGAATATTTATGTCAATAATCTCATGAATATAAAATAGATTATGGTATATTATCATAACTCACTCCATATGGTACACAAAAGCTAAATGGTATATCTGATTGGTCGATTCAAACTCTATTTGACATGGATAAGTCAATGATGAGTCATATAGACCTTCATACTTCCTTTTTTGGGATATTCTCTAGAATCTATCCCATTTACACTAAAACATGTTTCATTAAATCGTATTTAAGAGACACCATATGAGATATAAACTAGAAAGGATCTCATGTTTCCATTCATGAATATTTATTGTTGTGAGATATATGTATGATATATTTATTCAAGTTAAATAGAACCAAAATTTCATAAATGTATATTTATTGGTTTTCCCAAACAAATAGTGGGTTATTATTTCTATAATCCACTAGGAACGAATTTTTTATAGCACGACATGCTATCTTTATATAATGATAATTTATTTCCAAAATAATTAGTAGGAGTAAATTCAAACTTTATGTTGTTCAATACCAATAAAATGATGTCATTCCTAAAATATAAGAGTCAGAATCATAAAGGTTTGTGTAAAATGATTCAAATCATTTTACATAAGAACTATGAAAATCTGGTAGATTTTATCAATAACCTTAGAGATATGGAAGTATTTTTATTCATAAATGTGATGTAATAGTCATTGAATATAATACAAAATATTACTAAGATTTCATCATAGGTTTTGAATCCAATAAATGGTTAAAATCAATGGAATATGAAATGGAATCCATGTACACTATCAGGTTTGGGACCTAGTAGACCCACTTAAAGGGTTAAAACCCATTAAGTTCAATTGGTTATTTTAAAAGTATATAGGTATTATTATTTTTTGAAATATTATTTTTAATATAAATTAAAATGTTTTTTAGTTTTTTAATGTCATGTGTTTGAATTCCATGTCATATGATTTATTTTTACTGATCATGTTTTTTTGTTTTTTTTTAATTTTTTTCTTATTTTTAATGTTTTATTTTCCCTAACATGTGGTTTATATGACCCTTACATGAAGGGTGTTTTATCATTATGTGACTCTTTATAAAGCAGGTTTACCCTTAGCTGAAGTTTTCTTTAACTTTATGTTGGGGATGAGGGGATCATTTTACCTTTATATAGGACATGTTTAGAGTCAATAACTTTTCATGGAGTCCATACATAACATTATGTATCTCATGTGATGAGGTTACGACCTTTATGTTGAGTGTTTTGACCCTTACAAAGCTAGTTTTTGACCATTACATAGAGGGTTTGACCAGAAAACCTTTACATATCTCTCTTATGGAGACCTTCATGAATTTTTTTATATTTATTATACTGCAATGGAGTGTAAATTTATGCATCCACGGTGTCATGGGTTGACCCTAACAAAGTGGTTAGATGAACTTGATACAGTGATTGGGTTACCTTGACATGTCAGTAGTTATTTGATTAGTTGTGACTATTTATTCTATAATATTCTCAATAAAACACATACCCCTGGGTATTTAGAGGTTTTTTTTTATTTATGTTCCCAAGGTATGAATTTAACTTTTTTATTAACAAAAAAATTATAGAAGGGAAGAAATAAGAGAAATCGAGAGAGAGAGAGAATAAGTTGATTCAAAGAGGGGATAATTATTTTTTTTCTCTATTGGTTACTCTTCTCACACCTAATTCTAAGAGGACTATTCTAGTACAGAGCTCAAGTATTACAAGTTTTGAATAATACCTTATTGGGTATATCATTCATTGTTAGAACTCAACAGGTGATATCAGGCCTTTTTATGGGGGCCTTCGTTAGAGTTTATGGTTTTTTATCGATTTTTTTACCCCCTTTAATTTTTTATTTCATGATCCACTAGGATTCATAAATCTTTATAGAATTATTTTTCTCTCCTTTTTTGTATGATCCCATTTGTTTCTTTTCATAATAATAGATAATGGGGTTATTTTATTACCATTTATTAAAACCGATGTGCTTTGAAGCATGTAATTTTTTTATGTTATTTACTTTTTGGAATATTATTTTCCAAGTTTCTGGCTTTATCTTTCTTCTTTTTTCATTAGTTACTTAGATTTATACTTTAGTTTTCTTTTCTTGTGAAGTTCATAATTGATCTAATACTTTGGTTTCTTTTTAAGGGTGGTAAGTGATAGTTTATTAGATATAGATATGAATTTGGTTATGTTTAATATTGGTATGTTTGATATAGAGAACGAATTTAATTTTTAGAGTATAAAGACGCTTGATATTATTATTCAAAATGGACATAAATATGCTTTATAATGATCAAATATGGATAGCACTAATGTTTCTAACACAAATATGAGTTCAACCACTTATGTTGATATTGAGAATAATGTTTTAAATTAATCCCACTTCCTATTATTATTGATCCTAGGTGAAAAGGTCATATGATAAGTGGAATACTAAAACTCTGTCAGTACTATTAATTTGAAGCTTTACCATCTTTATATGAGGGATTCTCTTCTTTGTATGTTACAAAATAAAATTAATATTTATAATGTTAAAATAGTCACTGGAACTTCTGTATAGATTCATTTAGATGATTTTAATAAGATGGTTCTGGAGTTAGAAAATGTAGATATTTATATATTGGATGGTGATCAGGCCTATTTACCATTAAATTAGTTAGATGATTCATTTAATCATATTAAGGATTCAGTGATGTATGGTCATGATTACATTACTTTAGTGGAAGTAAATTCTGTAATCTTATATTGGGATCCTTAGATTTATGGTTTAATGATGGAGGGTGGTGGGGGTGAAATCTTTTCATAAGTTTATTATCATTAAGGGTAAACTGAAATATATATCAAAGAGAAAAATAATTATAGTCATTATAAAACTTGTAGGTGTTATTAGTGTATAAATACTATCTACATTAAGAGATACTTCTCTAAGAATTGTTCTCTGATAGTATATCCAAGAAATATGTCTTATACATCAGTTATGATAGTGTTTAAGTTATCAAAAAAAAATTATTATCCATTAGATTATATTTAGGTATATCATTAGTTTGTGCTTCTAATACGATTCTATGGTTGGCTCTTCATTTGACATGTTGGGTTCCCCGATTGGAAGAAAGGGCGAGAGTAGGGCTAGTTTTAGAGATGTTTGGGCCCAAGTGGTGACTTGTCTCCTATCAACTTCTTTGGATTTTTTTATACTACTTTACTACATACATTTGATATTTTCTATATCATATATTTTTTTATGTTTTTCTATTATGCCAAGGAAATCTCTATGGCTTCCTTTTTTTGTTTTTTTAGTTCGTAATGAAGTTTTTGGTAGGATCAGTTCCACTTTGGTAGTGATACAAATATGAACCATTAGTTTGGGTGGATATAGGTATATGGTTTTTAAACTCTGTTTAATATTATTTATTATAATATATTATGATTTTGATCTTGTTTAATAACTTTATAATAGTATATTTGTTGGTATAGGAAGACATGTGCCACTATAGTACATGCTAAAGAGATAATCAAGTTGGGATAATTATGATAAAGCTTAGGGTATTCTATTAGTAAAAAATATGTAGATAGTTAATAACATAGGATATTATAGTCCTTTTAAGTACATATTCACTATGTTTTATATTATATTTTATAATGTGGATATTTTTTTACATGTTGTATTTGTTATACATTTAAAAGTACATTTTTTAGTTTTTTATACCATGTATTTGATTTCCACATTACATGATTGATTTTTTCAATTTATACATCATTTTTTTATTTGATTTTTTTGTTTTGAAACTATATGGTGTTTAATTTACACTTACATGTGGTGTATATGGACCTTTTGTGGTGGGTGTTTCCCCCTACATGAATCTTAGTGAAGCAAGTTCTACCTTACAGTAGGTGGTTATTACACCCATATGATGGTGGAGGGGTCATGTTACATTTTCTTAACCCATGTTTGGAATATTTACCCTTACATAAGTTCCCTAAGGACCCCTAAATATCTCATGAGTTGAATTATTGATCATTATATGAGTATATTGAACCTTATGAAGATGAACCTAGCCTTTACATGGAGTGTTTAGATAGAATACTATTACATCACTATCTTATGGGGACCTTCACTTGTTATTTTTTTATGATCATAATGAAGCACTATGTATTAAATTCATGCATTCATGATGTAGATACCTGAATCTTGACGTACATGGACATTACATTACTTTTGCAGAATACTTAATAAATAACAAAAATAGACACACAAGCACCGTAATAGTTTAGTGTCTTTGGAAACTCGGAATATAAATTTCTAATCATGTTGAAATATCATCAATAACTCCCATAATGATCTTCCCCTTTTTTTCCTTACCTAAAACCTTTTTTTATTTCCTGGGGAAAATAAAACATAAAAAGGTTGAGCTCAAATTCTCAGTAAGGGAAAAATAGATAACATAAAACAATCCATAAACATTTGGAAGCAAAAACTTGAACATGAAATTTAATCATTAAAATCTTGATCAAAGAAATAAATCATGGAAGTACGTAAGGCATATATCATAATAGAACATCAACCATGATAAAATATAATGGGAATAAAACATGTAATTGTGGCAACCATTCAGCACATGTTATGATTTCCATGGTAGGCAAGGCATTACTCCCAAAACCATCTTAGTGGACAAAGTCCCTTTCTGAATCGAGTTCACTCCTCGTTTCAGTCCTGTAACACTGAACCGGATTAACTTACCATTCCAGCCATGTCTATCTCATGAGATATAAATCTTTACCCAATTAATTGGAGGGAGATATAGGTCCCACCCATCTCATAATGAAATCATTCTTTCGTGTACCACAAAATCATAAATCATACATCATAGCATAACCCATGTAATAGAATGAGATTCATAAACATCATTCCATCATAACATAATCCATATAAAAATGGCTATCTTTTCATCATAAGAAGAATCAAACCATGTAAATAATGGAGACATTATACTTGAAACATAAAAATATTAAATAATGTCATTTTACATGGAAAATAGTTTTGATAAAAACACTTGAAATGAATTCTTGAGGAAAATATCCTTTCCTCTTCAAAATCATTTTCTTTTCACAAAATGTCATGAAATTTTAAAATAAAAGGTTTTTTTTAAATAATAATGCAATATTGTAGAGGAAGCTTCATGAAAATGAGGTTTTATGAAACCATAAAAATCCATTCATGCCATATAAGTTAAAAATAACATTCTCCTCGTACTTTTGTTGGAAAAGTTGAAAAGTTCCTTGTATGGTAAAAAAAAGAAAGATTCCTTCTATAACACATGGTAAAAGTAAAAAAAGGGTAAAAAGGACTTTAAAAATACATGAAAACATTTTTATAAAACTTGGACATGGATGATAAATATAACCCCAGTAAAGACTTACGAATAAGAAATCTCGGATAAAAATGAGATTTGCAAAATTATCCCTTACCTTAGGTCTGATATGCTTCGTACATTTCCAAAACTCCTGTATAATGATTTAAATAATGTCATTGACCTATTACAGAATCATATTAATTGTTATGATATCATATATGGTTCACTTATGACATTATATTACCCGTTCTTTTGTAAGTTCCATGCTAAAGCAACGTTTTGGGTTAAATCGTTTTATTTATCGTACGTGTTTGGACTTGTTGTTCTTGATATTATTAATTATATCCTGATTTACTTAATTCCATAATGTAAAACATGATTTACATATAATATATATATCAGTATAAACATATATATATGATAGATCGATTAAATGAAATGAAATACACCGTACACTGTTTTTGTTTCCTTATTGAATTGAATGAAATTAAGTAGATGACATACATATATATACACATAAATCCAGTATCATTATTATGTCATATATTTCATGATTACTTATTATATATACTTTATAATAATTCATGAATGGTTAACATGGAGAATGAATCTCATCGCGTCGTGGAGACGGTAGTCCGTACGTACGCACGAGCAATGATATCATTCTCATGATCGTGGAATTGTATTGGAGTGTATGTATACTATTTTAGAATCAATATCACTTTAAAATAATCATATATAGTTATTATTTACACCATTATACCCATCCAAGTAATGTGGTTGTGAAAAATAGATTACACCACGGCGTGGAGACGGTATTCCGTACGTACGCACGCGTGGTGATTTCGTTTTCCGTAGGATGGATAGATCTTAAAATAGGGTTGTTTCATACTTATAATAAAATATCAGTATATGAGTGATACTTATGTTATTACTTAATAATGAAACAACTAAATAAGAAGAAGTGGAAGAAGAAATAAAGTTGAAAGAATCGGTAACAGATATTACTTCTTCTTTGAAGCGCCTCTTTGAGATATCCTCTTAGGACACCAAAATTTGGTCTTCGAAGAAGACCGGGACCTCTAGGATGTTTCTAGAGAAGTTTAGAAGAGAATTTGGCAGGGGTTTTCCAAGATTGAAGGCTCAAAGTTGTGTGAAGAAGAGAGGGAGGAGGTGCCCTTTTATAAGGGACGAGAGGGGCACCTTTGGAAAAACTAAAAATATTATTTTATTATAAAGCCATATTCGGTTTTAAAAAGCTCAAAATTGATTTATATTGAAGCTAAGATGGGTCTGGGTCGAAATAATCTCATCCAATAGAATTTAGACAAGTTTAGGTATCTATTTTAACCTTATAATTTATATTTAACTTTAAGTTAAATAATTTAACTTTTACCGTGTCTTCTTGTTTTCTAACACTATAAGGTTAATAATCTTACTATAACAAGACAAAAGAACCCCAAGTTGTTTATTATTAATATATATAACCTTATCTAATTCATTTGGCCGAACCTTAGATATTTAGGAATAAAATAACAATTAATAATATAATATTTGTTTTAAAAACTATTTTATATCAATTTTGACACTATTTGGTAATTGATTTTTTGTGAAAATCATAACAGAAATATTATTTCTAAAAAAGTTAATTAAATAAATACTAACATGTCATATTAACATATAAAATTATTTTAATTCATAAAAAGTCTCAAATTACATTTATTTAGGTATTTATAACATCAATTATGTCAATATTTCATTAATAATATAATTACTGCATCATCATTGTGTCACAAATAAATTAAATTATTTAAAATTTAAAAATTACAAATAAAATACCATTATATAGGAAATCGTTTTATCTTTCTAATGAATATTTATAGTCAAATTTATCTTATGTATAACCCTATATTAAAAATTATTTACTTATTAAACTTCAATTTTAACTATTTTAACCCTTCTTTAAATAAATTAATAATAAATGTCCTAATCTAATCCAAGTGGGCCTAAATGGTCATATTTTATTCCTAAGGTTGTTTTTGGTCGAATAACACTTATCCAATAGAATTAGGACATGTTTTTGGGTAATAATAATATCATTTTTACCATTAATTACCCTATTTACTTTTAACCGTGGTAAAAAAAGTAAAAAGTTACTATTCACCAAAAATTATTTTCATCTCATTGAACCACATTTTACTTACTAAAATCAACCGTGTCTCTCGTATTTTTGAAATTCCATTCACAAAAGTTGTAAAATTAAGTTTTATGTAAATTTTCAAATTTTCCTAAGAGGTGGGTAAAAGACGGTGAAAAGTTCAATAAAATTTTTATATATCTAAAATTATTATAAAATGACTCTAATGAATTGCATTGAACATATATAGGTATTATGTGTCAATTTTGACATCAAATATATTTAAATAAAAAAATAATTATTTAAATAAAAATTTGGTTTTTAAATAGTAACCCAGGGTTTTCACTATTCATCAAAAATTGAAAGTTTTCAGAAAAATACCAAAATTTCACCCTAAGCTAATTTTGATATTCCAAATCCAAAAATGAAGTCCATTTTGAAAAATTAAATTTACAAAATATCAAAAAGTGGGTATTACTATTCATAACAGCTAGTTTTAATA
This sequence comes from Viscum album, assembly GCA_963277665.1. Lineage (NCBI taxonomy): Eukaryota > Viridiplantae > Streptophyta > Magnoliopsida > Santalales > Viscaceae > Viscum > Viscum album. The sequence continues at coordinate 1,475,123,859 of OY728135.1, forward strand.
ATATTTTAATAGCATATCGTTGTTTAGTGAAACTCTGTATTGCGTACAACACACGCTATCGAGGAAGGTCGCAATTGTGTGTAATGCTGCCAAGTTAGGGTTGCATGTTGTGCAAGACTCCTTTGTTGTAGTGTACAACACAAGACATCAATAAAATTAAAAATAATATTTTTCATAAAATCTCGAGGTGTTACATTCTACCCCCCTTAAAAGGAATTTCGCCCTCGAAATTCGTTGGGGTTATAAATGGTTTACTACTCGAAAGTTTCTTTAATAGAAACCCTAATCATAAAAAGGAATACCAAAAACAATATTTAAAAACTAAAGTTTGAAACTTAACGGTTACCCAAATTAACTAATCGCTGGGTTTCCACATAGGAGAACATAGGTGAAAATATGGATATGGAAGAGAAACCTAACCATCATGTTCTGATGGAGAGTGGTAGAGAACATGGCTATGAAAAATCCAACAATCACAAAGCCATAGATTTGTGATGATCTAAGGTACCATCTGATTCATCGGATATAAGGGAACTAGGACAACATTTTTGTTTTTCAAGATCATTTCCCTAAAGTTGATGAATTAAAAGAAATTCTTACATGATTTTGGTACAATTTCACTGTTGTTTGTGGATTGAACAATTTCCACTTCATTCCTTAAATAAATGAAGTTGAATTTTTTGTTCGTGATGTGTTAGCAAATCATGTGATAGAATGATGGGTCATTCCATCTGTTTCAAACAAAAGGTTAGCAAAAGTTATAAGTCCATCTTATAGTTAGATTAATCATATAGGGTTCCAAAAATGAACTTATACTTCATATATCATAACACTTCATAAAATAAAACTAGTTTCTACTAACCAGGGACTTACTATAGGCCAGTGGTAGGTGATAAAGGTCAGTCGCATTTCGGTTGTGGGTTCGATTCCCACAGCCTTGTCCGACGCGATGGGCAGTCGCCCATTCTACAGGTTATCCTTTTTCTCCACCATGCTTCATTCCACACTTTGAGCATATGGAAACATTCATCTTCTTTTCACCATTATTCTGAGATTTCTCCTTGAACTCCATCTTTCGTTTCTTGTCAAAACCATGAGATGGATATGTAACACCAACTTCCATTTCTACCTTGATAGCACACCACACAATTTCTTCATAGCTACTGAAGTCTCTTATAGCTAATTCCCTTCGAAGATTTGGTTTTAAGCCACTGAAAAATCGATCGATCTTACTCTCAGGTTGGATGATAAAGCCACATGCATACCTTGCAAGCCTTGTAAAATTTGCTTCGTATATACCAACAGATTCATCATCCTTTTTCTTTAGTTCAAAAAACTAATTCTCCATCTTTGTTCGAAGAATACGAGGGAAGTACTTATTGAAAAATAAGTTCTTGAACTCGTCCGATTCCATGGACTCAATTTCATCTCTTGGACTCGTATTCTTGATAAGATTCCACCATTGATCAACTTCATCTTCCAAACGATATATTGCTAAGATGAATTTATCATGTTCACAACATTGAATAACTGAAAATATCTTTTCAGTGGTACTGATCCATTGTTCAGCAACAAGTGGATCAGAAGACCCACTGAAAGAAGGTGGACGTTGCCTCATGAAGGAATCAATAGAATATTGTTCCCTTCTCTGCTCATTTGGAAGTCCAGAAGGATTCATAGCTTGTGTAAGTATAGCAATAAGATTTTGCACTCCATCTCCAATAACATTTGTTTGTTCAGGAGGACAATCATTGCATTGTCCATTACATTTATCAACATGGTTCCTTCAGTTTCCAGCCATCATCTAAAACCCAAAAAGAATAGTGTGAGAGGCAAAAATCATGCTAGGGAAAACAACATAATAATGGGGGATTACCTTCAATATATAACATCGTAGGTTAAATTCTAAGATCGTTATTGTATTTCTAGGACTATATCCTATATGTATACTTATCCTTAGGGACATCCCTAGACATACCTTAGAAATATCTCTAGGGATCTCACTAACGTTTTTGTATCCTAGTTTCCAAAGGTTGACTAAACCTTTCCTATGATACCAACTGTAGAGACCCGAAGCTTGACGTACATGGAAATTACATTACTTTTTCGGAATACTTAATACATAACAAAAATAGATACATAAGGACCGTAATAGTTTAATGTCTTTTGAAACTCGGAATATAAATTTCTAATCATGTTGAAATATCTTCAAAAACTCCCAAAACGATCTTCCCCTTTTTGTTCCCTTACCTAAAACCTTTCTTTATTTCCTAGGGCAAATAAAACATAAAAAGGGTGAGCTCAAATGATCAGTAAGGGCAAAAATAGATAACATAAAACAATCCATAAACATTTGGAAGAAAAAACTTGAACATGAAATTTAAACATCAAAATCTTGAGCATAGACATAAATCATGGAAGTACGTAAGGAATATATCATAATAGAACATCAACCATGATAAAATATAATGGGAATAAAACATGTCATTGTGGCAACCATTCAGCACATGTTATGATTTCCATGGTAGCCAAGGCATTACTGCTAAGACCATATTAGTGGACAAATTCCCTTCCTGAATCGAGTTCACTCCTCGTTTCAGTCCTGTAACACTAAACCGGATTAACCTACCATTCCAGCCATGTCTATCTCATGAGATATAAATCATTACCCAATGAATTTGAGGGAGATATAGGTCCCACCCATCTCATAATGAAATCATTCTTTCATGTGCCACAAAATCATAAATCATGCATCATAGCATAACCCATGTAATAGAATTAGATTCTTAAACAGCATGCCATCATAACATAATCCATATAAAAAAATGGATATCTTTTCATCATAAGGATAATCAAACTATATAAATAATGGATAAATTATACTTGAAACATAAACATATTAAATAATGTCATTTTAGATGGAAAATAGTTTTGATAAAAACACTTGAAATGAATTCTTGAGGAAAATATCCTTTCCTCTTCAAAACCATTTTCTTTTCACAAAATGTCTTGTAATTTTAAAAGAAAAGGGTTTTGTTGAAAATCATCATGAAATCTTGTAGAGTATGCTTCATGAAAATGAGGCTTTATGAAACCGTAAAAATCTGTTCACGCCGTATAAGTTAAAAATAACATTCTCCTCGTACTTTTGTCGTAAAAGTCAAAAAGTTCCTTGTATGGTAAACAAAAGAAATATTACTTCTATAACATGTGGTAAAAGTAAAAAAAGGTTAAAAATGACTTTAAACATACATGAAAACATTTTTATAAAACTTGTAAATGGATGATAAATATAACCCCAGTAAATACTTACGAATAAGAAATATCGAATAAAAATGAGATTTGAAAAATTATCCCTTACCTTAGGTCTGATATGCTACATACATTTCCAAACCTCCTATAAAATGATTTAAATAATGTCATTGACTTATTACATAATCATATTCATTGTTATGATATCATATATGGTTCACTTATGACTTTATATTACCCGTTCTTTTGTATGTTCCATGTTAAAGCAACGTTTTGGGTTAAATCGTTTTATTTATCGTACGTGTTTGGACTTGTTGTTCTTGATATTATTACATATATTATGATTTACTTAATTACAGAATGTAAAACATGATTTACATATAATATATATATATCAGTATATACATATATATATGATAGATCGATTAAATGAAATGAAATACATCGTACGCTGTTTTCGTTTCCTTATTGAATTGAATGAAATTAAGTAGATGACATACATATATATACAAATAAATCAAGTATCATTATTATGTCATATATTTCATGATTACTTATTATATATACTTTATAATCATTCATGAATGGTTAACATGGATAATGAATCTCATCGCGTCGTGGAGACGGCAGTCCGTACGTACGCACGAGCGATGATATCATTCTTATGATCGTGGAATTGTATTGGAGTGTATGTATACTATTTCAAAATAAATATAACTTTACAATAATCATATATAGTTATTATTTACACCATTATACCCATCCAAGTAAGGTGGTGGTGGAAAATAGATTACACCACGGCGTGGAGATGGTATTCCATACGTATGCACGCGCGATGATTTTGTTTTCCATAGGATGGATAGATGGTGAAATAGGGTTGTTTCATACATATAATAACATATCAGTATATGAGTGATACTGATGTTATTACTTCATAATGAAACAATTAATGAAGAATAAGTGGAAGAATAAATAAAGTTGAAAGAATCGGTAACAGATATTACCTATTCTTTGAAACGCCTTTTTGAGATCTCCTCTTAGGGCACCTAAATTGGTCTTTGAAGAAGACCAGGACCTCTAGGATGTTTCTAGGGAAGTGGAGAAGAGAATTTGGCAGGGTTTGGCCGATATTTAAGGCTCAAAGTGGTGTGAGGAAGAGAGGGAGGATGTTCCCTTTTATAAGGGAGGAGAGGGGCACCTTTGGAAAAACTAAACATATTATTTTATTATAAAGCCATATTCGGTTTTAAATAGCTCTAAATTGATTTATTTCGAAGATAATGTGGGGATGGGTCTAAATACTCTCATCCAATAGAATTTAGACAAGTTTAGGAATCTATTTTAACCTTATCATTTAGATTTAACTTTAAGTTAGATAATTTAACTTTTACTGTGTCTTCTTGTTTTCTTACACAATAAGGTTAATAATCTTACTATAACAAGCCAAACGAACCTCAAGTTGTTTATTATTAATATATATAACCTTATCTAACTAATTTTGCCGGACCTTATATTTTTAAGAATAAAATAACAATTAATAATATAATATTTGTTTTAAAAACTATTTTATGTCAATTTTGACACTATTTGGTAATTGATTTTTTGTGAAATTCATAACAAAAATATTAATTCGAAAAAAGTTAATTAAATCAATACTAACATGTCATATTAACATAGAAAATTATTGTAATTCATAAAAAGTCTCAAATTACATTTATTTAGGTATTTATAACATCAATTATGACAATATTTCATTAATAATATAATTATTACATCATCATTGCGTCATAAATAAATTAATTTATTTAAAGTCTAAAAATTAAAAATAAAATACGATTATGTAGGAAATCGTTTTATATTTCTAATGAATATTTATAGTCAAATTTATCATATGTATAACCCTATATTAAAAATGATTTACTTATTAAACTTTGATTTTAACTATTTTAACCCTTCTTTAAATAAATTAATAATAAATGTCCTAATCTAATCCAATTGGGCCTAAATGGTCATATTTTATTCCTAAGGTTATTTTTGGTTGAATAACACGTATCCAATAGAATTAGGACATGTGTTTGGGTAATAATAATTTCATTTTTACCCTTAATTACCCTATTTACTTTTAATCGTGGTAAAAAAAAAGTAAAAAGTTACTATTCACCAAAAATTATTTTCATCTCATTGAACCACATTTTAATTAATGACAACAACCGTATCTCTCAGATTTTTGAAATTCCATTCACAAAAGCGGTAAAATTAAGTTTTATGTAAATTTGAAAATTCTTCAAATAGGTGGGTAAAAGACGGTGAAAAGTTCAATAAAATTTTTATATATCTAAAATTATTATGAAATGACTCTAATGAATTACATTGAACTTTTATAGGTAATATGTGTCAATTTTTACCTAAAATAAATAATTATTTGAATAAAAATTTTGTTTTTAAATAGTAACCCAGTGTTTTCACTATTCATCAAAAATTGAAAGTTTTCAGAAAAATACCAAAATTTTACCCTAGGCTAATTTCAATATTCCGAATCCAAAAATAAAGTCCATTTTGAAAAATAAAATTTAAAAAATTTCAAAAATTAGGTATTACTATTCATAACGGCTCGTTTTAATAATATTTTAATAGCATATTATTGTTTAGTGAAACTCGGTATTGCGTACAACACACGCTATCGAGGAACGTCGTGATTGCGTGTAATGCAACCAAGTTAGGGTTGCGTGTTGTGAAAGACTCCTTTGTTGTAGCGTACAACACAAGACATCAATAAAATTAAAAAGAATATTTTTCATAAAATCTCGAGGTGTTACACATGATGTTTAAGGATGGCCCTAATGTAGTGGTTATATGACCAAAACGCAGTGATTGGGTTACCTTGAAGTGATGCTAGTTGTTTGATCAGTTAAAACTATTTCATTAGTGAGTTTCTTGACCAAACCTATTTTCCAAGGTTTTTTGATGTGTTTTTTATTTCAAATTTAGGTTCCCTAGGTCCTTATTTAACCTTTTTAATAACAAATAAAGGTTAATAGAATATTGAGTTGAGAGAAAACGAGGGAGAGAGAAGGAGATGATCCAAAGAGGGGAGAGAGATTTTTCATGAATATATTAATGATGTTATTCACACCTACTTCTAGGATGAATATTCTGGTGGATATACTATTTATATCAAGTTTTAAACAAGACCTTATAGGTGATATAATTTTTTGATAGGATTCTATTGGTGAGTTATATCCCTAGTAAGGGAGACTCAATCTTAATTTTTTGTTTTCTTGTTGATTTTCCTTCATTCGTTATTTGTTTCTTATTCCCCTAATTTTTAATATTTTTGAATAATTATCTTTCTATTTTTCTATTATATGTTGGAATTATTTTCCCTGTATAATAAAAGATAGTGGGTGGTGTTATTATTGAAGTGTAGGACCCAGGTGGTCAGGACCACAAAAATTTAAGGTGTTTTTTACTTTTTCATATATTCTTTATTTTCTTTGTTTATTTGGATTGGTACTATCTCTATTGTTTATTTTTTTTTTCTGAATCCATTTAATTTTCATGAAAATATCATCATAGTAATTATACCTTTTTTGTTTCTGTTGTGTGGTGGGTTGGGGATATGCCTCGTCTTTCATTATGAGGTTTTTTTGTGTCATTGGTTCCTTACCCAAACAATTAATGTGGATAATAGAGAGTATATATAGGAAAATATCTCCAGGTACCTGACACTTTTTATGATGCCAGGTCCTTACTGGAACCTGTGAACTTGGTCCCATCAGTCATGGAATGATGCATGGATCCAAAGCTGTTTATTTCCTTGAATTCAATTGATTCATCCTTTTCTATTATTATAGGCCAGTTCTACTCAAAAACCTCAAAGTTTGTCATTTCAAAGAATAACTTGATTCCTTAAACCAGTACTCCTGAATTTTTTACAGAAATACCATGCCAGAGGAGGTTATTAAAGAGATTTTATCTTCATGCAATTCTCTTAAAAGAAACTTTCTTATTTAGATCCTTTTTTATGGATCTTCTTCGATGCCTTAGATCCAGATGGTTTTTGGTTCATGCATCCCCCTAGAACCTCTTGATGATGAAGATCCAATAAGGAGTCCAATTTCTCCATGTATCATGCATGAAAGAAAATCTAATCCATTCTCCTCTTGATTTTCCTCTTAATGTATTACAAGATCCATGTCTAGAGTTGCGTCTATCAACTCTATCTCAAAGGAAGTTTTGACAATCCATAGGACATGTTCTCTCTTCTATTAATAGTTTATTTTATCATCTGGATTGTGTGAGGCTCAGTAATGAGGGGGAATTTTTCCTTCCTTGCTAATGAGTCTCATCAATCTCGATCTTCTATTATAGGGGAGTTAGAACCCAAAAATCTTCTTGATCGTATCTCGTCTATTTCTAGAAGTATAGGATTCATTGAATCATGCATGAAGGTCCTGATAATTGTTATATATGGGTCTTTTGGAAAATAGATTTTTTAGTGGAACTAATTGAGGCTTATCCTCACCATATCACCGCCAATATATCATAGTGAGACAATAAATCTATCTTATTCTCTTTTATATATTCATAATGTGATTCTACTGAAAGGGTTGAGCTATTGAATTAATTATCTCTGTTTTAACCAGGGTGAATTTCATGATTTATTAGGGGAGACTTTAACATGATTGTAGTGGCCATGGAAAATTGAGGAGGTTTAGTACCATATTCTACTTCAATGTATAACTTTACAGGTTTCATAGATGCTAAGGGAATCATCGATATGGGTTTTTCTATTTCCAAATACACTTAGTGAAACAATAGAAAGGGGATCAGTAGAGTTTGGTGTAGTTTGGAGAGGTTCCTAGCGAACCTTCAAGGTCTGAATTCTTTCATGATGTCCACTTTTATCCATCTTACCAGATACATTTTATATCATGTACCTTTTTTGGTGTTCTTAAAGAATGAAAATCAAAGGGGAAATCACTTCCTATATTCTGGTAATTAGAACTGCATGGAGGGATCTATACAAATGGTTTAGCAGTCATGGGAGTTTTCAGTGTGCAGTTTCATTTTTCTAGGTCTTATTAAAAAGTTACAATGCTTGAAAAATGATACCCAAACATGGTTTAGCAGTAGTAATTAAGGGGATGTTAGTTTGGACCATCTTAAAGTGGAAATAGAAATAATGCAGGAGTGCCTTTAGATCAGGTGGGATGATGACTTATTTGTCGTACTTATAGAGAAGAAACAGGTGTTAGTGGAAAGGATCCTAGATATTGAGAGAATTTTTAGGGAAAAGTCAAGATCCATATGGTTGATAGAGGGATACGGGAACACAATGTTCTTCTAGTATTTCATTAAGGAGCGAAAAGTGTTCAAAAATATCCACCGATAGTTGGAAGATGGATCCTTTAACTATGATGTGGAAAAGGATGGATAGAAAGATATTGATCATTTTGAAAATCTCTTAGATAGCCCACGACTAAGCAGGATTATTTCCTCTATCAATCTAGGTTTTGCGGATTCATTCATAAATTGCATCCTGAGGGTGGTTACCTGTCCAAAGAATGAGGTGTTAGAATCCATACCATAGGAAGATGAAATCAAAATAACTATCTTCACCATGCATCAAGAAAGTGCTTGAGGTCTGGATGGATTCGCAAGGGATTTTTTTGAGGCATCTAGGGATATTGTTTAGTTCCATGTTTGTGAGGTTGTTCAAGACTTCTCTATAGGTGGCAGTCTCCCCAATGCTTCTTGAACTTCAAGGGTGGTGTTGATCCCCAAAGTGAAAGACCTTATATCCTTGAACTAATATAGAGTAATTTTTTTATGTAACTTCAACTACAAAATTCTTTCTCAACATGATCAATATAAGAATCAGTTAGATCATTCCATGGGTGATATCATATGAGAAATGTAGTTTTATAAAGTTGAGGAGTATACAAGGGGAAATAAATTTTTTTTAAGAAATTGTGGAAGATTTGAATTAAAGGAAAATTGGATCTAATTTCATGATCCAAGTTGATATAGTCAAAGCCTACGACAAACTATAATGAGGTTTCATCCTAAAGGTCATATGGATGTTTGGTTTTAATGATTGGTTCTGTGACTTATTTTTTAGATGTTATGCCTCTCACAATCTCATAATCTCTTTGATGGTAAAAGGGTTTGTGTTCTTCAAGATGGTGCATGGTGTCATATAAGGGGACCCTATTTCCCCTAGCCCCTTTATCTTGGCCCAGGATTCTCTCACTAGAAACATCAATCAGATCCTGATTGATGGGGGAATTATGACTTTCATAAACAGGTTCTGGAGTATCATCTTATCCCATCAAATTCATGCCAATGACATGTTATTTTTTATTAATGGTAGGAAAATTTCAAACAATGGGTTCATCAAAATCATGGAAATTTATGGTATCCTATGTTGGAAATGTATCAATAAAAGGAAGATAATTGTGTTTATATTTCACAAGTGTTCATGGAGAAGAGGAAACATGATCCAAGACACGTTGGGAATTTAGAGGAAGAAAGTCCCTATAGAATACATTGGAGCCCCAATTTCCAATGGGGGAATCAAGAAGGTTCTCTATGATGATATTATCAATCAGATATATGGGAAGATTTTTAATTTTCAAAATAAATTCCTTTATTTTAGAGGTCACATCACACTAGTCAATAGTGTTCATACTTTAGTTCCAATGAAGATTTTATTTATCATTAAGGATCTGAAGGGGGCTATAAAAAGAATGGAATGAATCATGAATTCATTTATTTAGGATGATAATAAGACTATAAAATGTCATTGGGCCTCCTGGAAGTGGTTATCTAGTCCAACCGATGAGGGAGGAATTGATCTTTACAATATTGAAGAATCCAGGATGTTCATTCAAGCTAAAGCTTCATGGGATATCATTTATGGAAACTCTTTGTGGGAAATTTTTATGAGAAAACAATATGGGGATAGTTGGGAAGACTGGAACAATCAGCCCAATAAGATAACCAACCTAGAATTATGTATTCTTTTTTATGACAAAATCCACCTCTTACAGAGGTGGAAGAGTATGAAATCACAAAGAGGACGAAATGGGCTACATTGTAAAGGTTCCTCTCACAGTGAAGGTCCTCTCAGCGAATGCTGCAGAGCGATACCTTCTCTGTACCCACCATGAATGAAGCTGACGGACGAAGTCACACCTTCGACACAATATGCCACCCAATAGAGGCATTCTTTTCACACACCATGAAGCAAGCACTTCTTAGAACTTGGTGCATAGTGAGACCTTCTCTGCGTCCGCCATGAAGATAGATGACATAACAAGGCCTAGTTCTAAGAAACTTGACCGCATCTCCCTCTGGTTGCAGTGCATGAATTACTTCTCACTACATCCTCCTCCCTTCACACACCCTGTCAACTATAAATACTCAAATTCCCAAACTCCAAAAGTTACCAAACCCTGACCTTTCTTCTTCCGGCTCTCAAATCTCAAAATACCCTTTACTCTACGAACCTCCTAAAAACATGAATCATCCAAGGTACTTGATCATTGCAAAATCCCTTTCCCTTTTTTCAAATTTGTCCCCTCTTCATAGATGGATACCCTTCACAAAGACTATATGCCATTAAAAAGGAGGGATACCCCTTTGGGTACTCGGAACATCACAAAACATACATTCTTTGTGAAGCACCCTCCAAAACATGTTAAATCCATGATTAAGTTGGGTCATGGATCTATGCAAGCATGGGTTCTCAGCAAGACTCTACAATCTTTGAGACCTCGTGCTCTACGATCCATGGTTCTCCATGATCTTGGGTAATCTATGAGCCTCTTTTCTCTGTGATCCATGGTTCTCCACGATCCTGGGTACTTTGTGATCCTCTGCGCTCTGTGAGCCCTGGTGCTTTGCAATCTCGGGTTCTCTGTGAGCCTCTGTGCTCTGCGATCCCCCGATGCTTTGTGATCCTGGGTGCTTTGTGAACCTCTTCACTATGTGACCCCTAGTACTTTTCAATCCCTGATGCTTTGTGAGCCTCTTCGCTCTGCAATCCCCAATGCTCTGCCACTCCTTTTTCTTTTTGAGGCCCTCTACTCTAGGTGCTCCTTTACTTTGTGACCCCATAAACATTGTAAAATCTCTCTTTGTGAGGATTCTTTATTCACAGACCCTTCTTCCGATCGGACCTCCAGGATTATTCGAGGTAATTTCAAAGTCCCTTGGGTGGTGCTTCGTGTTCTGTTGCTTAGCCTCATGCTTCTTCACATAGGCACACTAACGGCTATTACTTCTTCGCATATCCACGCTATTGTGATCCCCTCAACGGACCACTCCACAACCCTGTCTCACCATAGAATTTTTGATTCCTTCCCTTCCCCAAGGGTGGGTGGGTATCAGTTATGTAATTCCTAGGGGTGAGGAGTGAATCCTCATCGTCCGAGCTACATGATGTTAAACTACCAAGAACGATCATCCATAACACATGAAATTAAACTATAGCCTCTTCCCTTGAAATATGCATGGGTTATCTCATCTCAAACATTCTCCACACCCACTAGTCTCCATGGGAGTGAGATATTCCTCACATGGAATGATATATTCTTTGCTGGAATGACATCTTTCTACAGGGAAGGGCATCCAACTTGGTGGTAGCCCCTAGACTTTCTTGCAGGAGGTTTCATCCTCCCTCCTCCTCTCTTTTTATGTGCACCAATACTAGAGGATAGAGGTTCACATGGACCTTCGTTACCCAATCCCTCTCCCTTCGGGATTTATCTCCATTGAGTCTCCATCCTGGAGTAAGTCCCAAACTCCATCTCCCTGGGCTGCAAACCACATGTAAGCCCCGCTCTACTCCTCGCAGAGGAAACTTTTACAACATGATCGTCAGGTCTTTGCTGCATCTTGTTTCTCACACCAAACATGACTCATGTGGTCTTAGATTAAGCACTAACCACGGAATACTCCCTTGGAATCCTTAGCGCATAAGCCTCAATACCCATTTCAAAATACATGTAATTTGATCATTTCCCCTTTCTGAGAAAGGTACATAGAAAGCCTCCCTAAGGTTCAATCCGAACACCCATAGGTTCCAACCACTTCACGTCAATTCACCCTCTTCTTGTATGACATTAAATTGTACCATATTTTCCATCCTACATGACATTAAACTGTATGTATTCGAACTATGTGGGTTTTGATCCCTGATTCCTAGATAGGGTTCATAGGAAGCCTTCATGAGGTTCAACCCAACCTATGATTATCCGTTTTAGTCACCTTTGTTGGGACCCACATATCCCCCCCCCCTCGAGAGTGACACCAACCCAGGCCCTTAACCGCACGTAAGCCCCAATAATCATCGTCGGGTCGCTATCCTCTAAACACACCCAAATTCCATCCCCCACTAAACTACATGGACTTTGATTCCCTACCATGTGGATATGTAGGAAGCCTCCCTGAGGTTCTATCCCATAATCCATGTCTCATCTTGATCTCTTCCCTTGAGCCTTTATGTTTTTGAAAGTTCATTCCCTAACCTGGAGGTTCTACTTCCTCTAGGTCCATGCACGTGTCCATTCTCACCGGCCGCCTCCACAGGTGTCCCATTCCCCATTGAACTACGTGAATTTTTATTCCTTACCACGGAGATACGTAGGAATCCACTCTAAGGTTCAATCACTACACTACCATCACCTTCATGTCAGTTCCATCTCATTCGACACCCACTTCATTCAACCCCTCACAATCCATCCTGGTTTTTTCTGGGCTGCCATGTCCCGATGAGACCATGCCACCCATTTCCTTGTTACTCCAAGAAGAAACTAGAAATTTATCCATTCATAATCCCCATACAATCCAAAATTATCCAACCAAGAACACTCCTCTTACGATGGGTGGCTAACCATGCATAAGCCTCATCATGTCTTCAGGTCATGTCCTTTGTGAACACCCAAATTCCATACCTCACCCCTCTCTAACTACATGGGTTTTGATCCCTTTTTTGGTACATAGGAAGCCTACCTCAGGTTAAATCCCAACCGATGGTAAAACTTGGTGTCCCCTTTTCTAGGACCCACCATTTTCTGATCAGTCCCAGTAAACCTCCCAGGTTTACCCTTCTAGGGACATGCCCATCTGATCCACTCTCATCAATGTTTCGTTCAATCCAATTCGTCTCTTCTAGATGTTAAACTTGTAGCATACCCTGTGTTAAATGTGGGAAGCCATGGAAAACCTTGGAGACATGACTCTGGCATAACATTTCTCGCACTCGACGTGTGATGCCTTGATCTTTTATAACCTCAATAAGTCCAATCATAAATGAATGAAATTCATATGTACCAGTGCTTCAGTGACCAAACATGCCAGCGATTCTCAACGTGACTACTCCCCTAACATAAGTTTGCTACCCTAACTTGACCCCCTTGGTAATGTCCTGACAGAAGAAGTGTAATTAACCATTGTCCACAAAGATGTGGTTCTAGGAAGGGATTCATGGACAACTTCTTAAATCTATATGGGACACCCAGACTAGGCGATGAATTTTGAGGAAGAATCCACATAAGGAGAGACTGACATCCCATCATTCTATTTCAATCAAGGAGAAAATATCTTTGAATAAGATATAGATATTGGCTTCCATTGGAAAGTAGGAATGTGGGGTATAAATGTGAACATCATCAAGCGTCAACACACGACAAGTGGCGCACCCCAGCTAAAGCGCCGAAAATAGAAATGGTGAACCTGACTTCAAATATTCTCCTCAACATGGAAATTAGTAACATTCAAGGAATTAGAAGACAATCATGTCACCAGATCTAGATATCCAGCACCAATTCGTGCCAAGAAAATAGTGGGCCTAGCATGAAACACACCAAAGATTAGGGAAGTTAATCGTTGGGTATCCCAGTCTACGACATTGTCAGCGTGGGTATTTCTATCCTGCCATGGGATACTGAATAGTGCTGGAGCACTAAAAATTGTTTTCCTACCATCTTTACTAATGGTTTAATCTTCCTACTTTCTAAGACTCAATCTACAGTTATAGGATAAGGATCACCACCCACCCACAGACACAGGGGTAGGGAAAATGTAAATGTGGCAATCCCGAACGACTTCGTCACTTCTGCGATGGCTCCCATAGTTTCTAGGCTCCCGCACCCCATCTTACCCTCAGAGCTTATTTATAGGAGGGTTACTAATACCCTTGTTAGTCAATATGAAAAATAGGGGTCATCCTTAAAAGGTAAATGGCTCGTAAAGTCCTAGAGTCCTATGTGCCCTGCCAATGTTGCCGCCCTTGAGGGTTGTGCACGGTGCCAATCCTCCCTACACCAATATCCAACAGCATTGGGAGCCTCTCCCCAGAGTGTTCCTATGACTTCCTCCCTTACGCTGATGAAGTGGGAGATATCTGAGGCCTTTTGGTTGTGACTGCTTTTATGGGACCACTAATGAGGGCTCCCACCCAGCTGAATTAACTTCACCATAGGGTCCAGTAGATGGAACAGTAGGTATCCTATTCTCTTGCAAAGTTGTCCCTAGTTTGGCTATCCCAACCCCAGTTCTTGGTGCAAATTAAAGATTACTCCCATCAGGGGTCTTCATCTTTCGTAGTATCAGGGACCTGAGCAACCACTGTCATGAACCATCAACCCCTTTGTAACGACCCCAATCTAGAGCCCCTCCACTTGTGCCCCATACCCAGTTCTCCACATGACCTCAAGCACGTTTCCCCAAACACCAGAGGATGCCGACTAGAAGTGAGGGCCTTGGTGAGTCGGTGGGGGAAACTATGCCCTCATTCGGTAAGGTATACAACGGAAAAACAATAGTCAACAGCAGAATAAGTAAAAACATGCATAACAACAGAAACCAAACAGCGGAAGCAATGAATATATATAGCAATGATGAAAATGATGCAGTAGGTTCAAGTATATATGGAAAGCAGCAAACACAACAACGTGCTGGAATACAACTGAAAACAATTGTAATGGAAAACAAAATAAACTCCTCATCATCGCGAGCCCCGGATCGATCCCATGCTCTCTAGCTCCCACGCAATCAAGAACCTGAAGTATAAGGGCGCTTGACCTTAACTACACCTGCAACAACATATCCTGCTTGGGCCCAAAATCATGGCCCAAACAGGGTGTGAGATACGATCTTAGTAGTAAATCACCCAAAGATTTTTGTCTAACAGTCAATGAATACATGGTAGTAAATAAAACAAGAAGCAGTAAATAGGAAAGCACAAGCAGCTACAAACTACAGTTCTAACAAATACAGTACACAAGTAAACATCCAGCAACAAAAGGAAATAGGTAACCCTCTGGGTAGCTCTCACAGCCCAACCCCTATGGTTCAACTTATAATTACTAGAAACCCTCTAAGAGGCACACACAGTCTCACCCCTCTGGTTCAGCTATGAAATTAATAGACTCTCTGGGGAAGCACTCACCGTCAATTCCCCCTATAGTCTCGTATCGTGCTAAATGCTCTTTGGGGAAGCACTCAACGTCTATTCCCCATGTGGACCGTGTCGAGGAACTATAGAATCTCTGAGGAAGCACTCAACGTCAATTACCCTTGTGGTCTTGCATCGTAATTAAAAGACACTCTGGAGAAGCCCTTCCGTCAATTCTCCCTTTGGTCTACTACTCTAGGTTCTCACAGTCCTGAGTGAAACTACACAAGCTTAGTGCACGTGCATCATCCAAGTAAACCTCAAGAACTACTTGGATATCAACTAAGGCTCAGCAGCAATACAAGGAAACAGTCTACAATCCTACAACTAGGCATGGCAACTGGAAAATTCCTAATAAGAAAAACAAGCATGGAAAAGAAACCTGAGTACAAAATAAATTACACTCCTCAAAAGCATCAACCTCTACTAAAGCAATCAAGCAAAGCATGAAAAAAGAAGGGCAAAAACAAGAAACCCCCAATTTCCCATTCAAAGGAATTGGTGGAATTTGCACAAAATATCCATCAAATTCCTACAGAAAGGCACAAACCACCTACCTCGATCCTCTGAGACCGGTATACGTGAACCACGATGACAGATTCCCCTTAAAACGACGTAGATCTGAGAAAACGCACAAAACGCTCAACCTATGATATCTTGAAAACAAGGAGGAATCAAGAAACAAGGCTCAAGAAGAAGGAATAACTCACCACTGCGCTTCCAACGCAATTAACCGCACTCTAATTGGATAAAATATGAAGAGGAGGGAGCTCACCGAAGATTGGGCCATACGGGTCTCTCTCAGACGAATGAGACCTAGAAGGAGGTGTTTCTGTGCGTCAGGCGCGACCCTGGTCCGTTTAGTAAAAAAAGTACATGAAGTGTACTTTTAGAGGACACGGCATGTACTGGGTCTTTTCCGTACTCTGACAAAATCGGCCTCCACATCACCCCTACACACCGTGTGTGTGGTCCGGTCATGGCCAGCACACGGCTTCGAGGCGGAGAAGAGTACACGGCATGTACTCACAAAGTACATAGAATGTACTTAGAAAATTTCCAGAAAGTTAATTTTTCTTAAAAACTACAAAAAAAGGAAAACCATACCTGAACTGAAGATCCAGATTATTACAAACTTTCCCCCTTAAAAAAATTCGTCCCCAAATTTCCCTAAGGAGGCGGAGAAGAAGAAACCCCAAACAACTCTGGCCATTGCGATTGTACATTGGGCTCCCTCTCCCAGGTCTCGTCCTGTACTCGCTTGTGATGCCATAACACTCGTACTAGAGGAATAGACCACCCGTGGAGAACCTTTGTACTGCGATCGACAATCCAGATAGGATGCTCCTCGAGCGATGCATCTTCTTCAAGCTCGAATTCCTCGGGCTGAAAGACGTGAGACAGGTCTGAAAAGTAACGTCGGAGTTGAGAGACGTGGAAGACGTCGTGAATGGCCCGATACCTCTGAGGTAGGTGCAACCGATAGGTGACCAGACCAACTCTCTCCAAGACCATAAATGGCCTGACGTACTGCGGTAAAAGCTTACCCTATCTCTAAATCCTCTTATGTCCCAACCTTGGTGCGACACGCAGGAAAACCTGATCCCCGGCCTCGAACTCCAGAGGTCATCTCCGCTGATCATCATAAGACTTATGTCGAGACTGTGCTGTAGCCATCCACTTCCGAATTAACATTATCTGCTCTGAGGTCTCCTGAACAAGACGAGGTCCCAGCAAAGCTGCCTCTCCTGCCTCCATCCAGCATAAGCGTGATCGGCATGGCCTACCCTACAGAGCCTCATATGGCGCCATCTGAATGGTTTCCTAGAAACGTTTGTTATAGGCGAACTCCACCAGAGGGATATGCTTCTCCCAAGAATCGCCAAAGTCTAGGATGCAAGCTCGGAGCATATCCTCAAGCACCTGCATCATGCGCTCGGACTGTCCATCAGTCTGGGGATGGTATGTTGTACTCAAAAGTACCTGTGTACCCAAGGCCTTCTGAAGTCCCTGCCAGAACAGAGAGGTAAAGCGCGCATCCCTATCTGAAACAATTTAGTGTGGAACTCCATACAGACAAACAATATCTCGGATGTAAATTCATCCCAGATCATCAACACTGAAGGTCTCCTTAATTGTCAAGAAGTGAACAACCTTCGTAAGCCTGTCGACGACAACCCAAATAGCATCATTCCCTCAAGGAGACCTCGGCAACCCAGTCACGAAGTCCATCGCGATGTCTCTCCACTTCCACTCAGGAATGGGTAGCTAGTATAAAAGGCCTACTGGTCGCTGGTTCTCTGTCTTCACCTGCTAACATGTAGAACACCTCATGACGAAACTAGCAACATCTTTCTTCATACCTGACCACCAGTTTTGGAGATGAGGATCCCGATACATCTTGGTGACACAAGGATGAACTTCCCAAACCGAGGAATGAAAATCCCGCATCAGCTCCTCGCGTATATCTGCTAGAACCCATATGCATCCCTGGAAACACAATATCTCATCCTCGCCCACTGTCCATCCAGGAAGAGGGTCCTCTCCTGATACACTCTCTTGCAGGACTAAGCCTTTTGAGTCTGATAGCTGCCTCACCCACACCCGATCAAGAACTGTAGAGGTAACAGCTACAGAAGAAAGGTAAGTCTGTCCCTGTCTGTCGTGAACCTCTGGATGCATCTCAGAGATCAGAGCCATCAGCTGCCACTCACTGCTGGCCTCCTATACTTCCTAAATCTGAGTTCTCCTGCTCAACGCATCAGCCACTGCGTTGCCCTTACCCGACGTATAGGCAAGCTCAAAGTCAAATGACTGTAGATGCTCAACCCACCTGCGCTACCTTAGATTTAGATCAATATGAGTGAAGATATACTTGAGACTCTTGTGGTTAGTGAAGACCACAAAGTGCCCCCCCCAGCAGATAGTTTCTCCAACAGCGTAAGGTATGAACAACAGTTGTCAACTCCAGATCATGTGTCTGGTAGTTCCTCTCATGTGGCCTCAACTACCGAGACCCGTACGCAATGACTCTATCCCTTGCATAAGCACATCTCCCAGTCTGATACTTGAAGCATCACAGTAAACTTTTTAGTTATTTCCTAGATCTGGAAAGACTAGTATCAGTCCTGATGTCAACCTCCCTTTCAGCTCCTGAAAGGCTCACTCACAAGAATCTGACCATAAGAACTTCACCCCCTTTTTTGTCAGACCTGTCAATGGTGCTACTAGACGAGAAAAGTCCTGAATGAAGAGTTTGTAGTATCCATCCAGGCCTAGGAAGCTCCGTACCTCAAAGACGTTCTTCTGCTGCTCCCAGGAAACTATAGCTCAACTTTCTTGGGGTCCACAGATACTCCTACCTCTGAGATGATGTGACCCAAGAAGTGAATCTGATCTATCCAAAAGTGGCACTTCGAGAGTTTAGCATGAAGTTGATGCTATCTCAGTGTACTCAGAATGATCTCAAGATGTGTGTCATGGTCGTGTCGAGTGTGATAGTACACCAAGATATCATCCACGAAGACCACGACAAAGGAGTCCAAGTAAGGATGGAACACTCGGTTCATCAGTTCCATGAAAATTGCAGGTGCGTTCTTGAGACCGAATGACATGACTGTATACTCGTATAGACTATACCTGCTCCTGAAGGCTGTCAGAGGTATATCTAATTGTCTAACATGCAACTGATGGTAACTGGACCTCAATTAGATATTCGAGAACACCTGGGCTCCTCTAATTTGATCTAAAAGGTCGTAAATTCTTAGAAAAGGATATAGGTTCTTGACCGTCAACTGGTTCTGCTTCCGATAATCCACACAAACCCAAAGGGTACCGTCTACCTTCTTCACAAACAGGACAGGCGAACCCCAAGGAGAAGTACTGGGTCAGATGAAACCCTTAGCCTGTAGCTCCTACAACTGCTTCTTGAGCTCCTGCAACTCATGTGTGGCCATCCTATAGGGAGGAATGGACATCGGTTCCGCTCTTGGCACGAGATCAACAGAGAAGTCTACTTCACACTCCGGAGGCAAACCTAAAAAGTCCTCTGGAAAGACATCCCTAAAGTGATCCACCACTGGAGGAAAATCCAACTGTGGAGTCCCGTGATCATTTAAATAAAGACTAGAAATATGGGCCATCACTCCTCCTACCCAAGATGCTCGAGTCCTGCCTGACTTGCCCGAACGTCCCACTCGCCTTTATGATGAAAAGACTCTCCCTCTGGTGGAACAAAACTCACTTTGTGGTGATAGTAGTCAACGACTGCCTGAAAGGGAATCAACCAATCCATGTCAAGGATTACATCATAACATGTCATCTCTAAAACATAGAGATCCCATAAGAAGCGATACCCTGCAACCTTGAGAGGGAACTCGCTACACTGGTGTACAATATATGTCCTCGTCCCCAAAGGTGTGTCTAGTGTCAATGATTCGGCAGAAGAAAAGAAACAGAGTCCAAGGCTCTCCACAACAGCAATAGAGATAAAGCTATGCGTAGCACCATTATCGAAAAGGGATAAAGATAAAACTGAGGCTACTAAAATTGTACCTCAAATAGTATAAGGGTCGAGATCCTGCTCCTGATAAGTCTGCTCCACGGGGAAAGACTGGCCTACATCGCGGCCCTACGTCCCTGGCTGGCCACTCTGAGCTGAACCTCCCTGCTGGTGCTGAGGAACAGGTGGTTGACCGCCATGGCCTCGACCTCCACCTTGGCCCGAACGACCGGAAGAACTCCAGTTCCCCGACTGGTGACAAACTGGCGGTGCTGCTCCTGAACGAGGAGTCATGGAAGAACCCCGGTCACCAGCTACTGGTGAGAAAACCTGGAAGAAATGCTAAAGGTGACCCATCTTGCCACATGATCGGCACTCCACGGGATCCCTCTGGAACTACGACCTTGTGTGCCCTGACCGGCCACACTGGTAGCATATCACCTGGCTGCCTGATGATGCATCTCGCTTCCTCGGATCACCGTGTGTAGGATCTCTATGGTGCTTCTTGATGTCTTCTGGAGGAAAACTAGCTCTGGAAGAAGAACCGCCCTGGCTCGCAGTTCCAGAGTCTCTCAGATTTCGCTCTGCAATCAGTGTTTATTTGACGATGGAAGTAATGGAAGTCAACTGGAAGATGTTCACTTGTGAGTGGATCACCCGCCTGAGACCATCCTCAAACTTCCTTGCTAAGAACACCCCACTCCCATCCTGGAGGGGCGTGAAGTGCTGTAGCTCGGTGAAATGAGCGGAATACTCCATAACAGAAAGAGTAACCTACTCTAAGCTCATGAACTCTCGGGCTAGGTCGGCCCTCAGGGTCTCCGGGTAGAATTAGTTGTAGAACACGCAGTGGAACTCCTCCCAAGCCATAGCCTGCTGCTGACCCGCCTATGAGATCACATCCCACCACCTCTTGGCGGAGTCTTGGAGCATGTAGGTGGCGATCTTGACCCGCCTCTCTGGAGGAATTTCAAGATTCTCTAAGATGGTCATCATGTCTTCCAACCATGACTATGCAGCCTGAGGTCCTCCTTCCCCCGAGAATGTAGGAGGATACTACTGCTGGAAAACCCGCGTCAAGTCTGCCATAGACATGGAAGGAGGTGGCGCTCCCTAGAAGGCATGCATCATCCTCCTGAAACCTTCCCTGAACTGCGCATCCACACCTGCAACTTGTATAACAGTCGGTGCCAAGGCTATCCCGACTGGAGGATCGACAGGAAGTCCCTGATCAGCCCTGTCTAGCATCTGATCACTGCCTGACGACAGACGTATGATCAGAGGATGTCTCGGAGGCATATCTCTAAAAGATCAAAATCACACCTTAGATCAGGAAAACAAGGACAGAGAACACAAGAGTACAAAATGGAAATATGGGAAGAAAAACACACAAGTTTGCAAAACGCGACTACATGGCGTGTATAAAAACTACATGGCATGTCTTATTAAACCACAGAAATGGGCGTGTACTCCTTCCCTACAAGTTGTGTACACCTCAACCTACACAGTGTTTTGACCCCACACATGGCGTGTACTTAAAAACTATTCCCCTGCCCGAGTCTCTTTACACGGCTAATCCACACGGTCCGACTTAACCTGAGACTACACAGCGTGTTCGAAACAAACACGGCGTGTACTAGACAAGGCTTTGGTGGCCCTTGTTGTTAATCACACGTCTGTCTACATGGATGAACCTTACACGGCGTGCTCCGAACAAACATGGCGTGCATAGGCAAGGTGACCCCATCCCGTGTTGTTCATGACATGGTCGGGTACCTGGAAAAGACTACACAGCGTGTTCCGAACAAACACGGTGTGTGGAGAATAAGGTAACGTCAGCCCTTATTGTTCATGAAACGGTCGTGTACCTGGACAGGACTACATGGAGTGTTCCCTAAGGACACGGCATGTTCTACCCAAGCTTCCCCGGCCCGTGTTGTTAGTGACATGGCCGGGTGCACGGCTCCGAACCTACACAGCGTGTACAAGTCGTACACAGCGTGTTCCTGAAGTTACTTCCACGACACCGTGTTCTGCTCACACGGTCAGTGACACGGCCTGAAAACTACACGATGTGTATCCAAAAAGTACACGCCGTGTTTTCTGGGTTTTTCTGGGAAGTAGCTCAGAAACGGCTCAGACTCCCAGAAACACTAAAAACAAGGGAAAGAGGTTCCAAATTTCGATCTGTGAGGGCCCATACTCCCCGCGAATAAAATCTTATCATCTTCTACAATCATATACAAGAGAAAAAAGGGTCATGATCCACCAAGTTTCGATTAATGAGGGCCCATAACACCTTAAGAACCAAAATTTGACGTTCATTTCAAGAAAGTAACAAAACAAACAGTTTTCTAACATGACAGCAGAGAATATATCAAGAATCTATCACAACAGCATGCATAATCTACACAGAGTCTATCACAACAGCATGCAATCACTAATGTACCCTAGATGGCATGGCAAGAATGCATGACATGTGATTTCTACAAGTTCCTATATGATGCATGAGATGGAATACCCTTATCTCATCAGGTTGCGACAGAAATAGAACCGAAGTATCAAAACAATAATAGCACAAGTCTGGTGAATCAATCTAGGTGAACTCAGATCAACCATAAAATCTCAAAACTAGAAAAACTGCAATTAATGAGGTATTATGGATTTTCCCTATACACGGGTTAGATACTCCTGAGCATAGCTTAATGACAAGTACTGAATTCGTCCTATCCCTGGCTAATGTCTCCAAATAGCAAGTAAGAGAAAAGAACTCCTCTGATGCCACTTTGTAACGACCCGAATCTGGGGCCCCTCCACTTGTGCCCCGTACCTGGTTCTCCACATGACCTCAAGCGCATTTCCCCAAATTCCAGAGGCTACCAACTAGCAGCGAGGGCCTTGGTGAGTCTGTGGGGAAACTATGCCCTCATTTGGTAAGGTATACAGCGGAAAAACAACAGTCAACAGCAGAAGCAGTAACAACATGCATAACAACAGAAACCAAACAGTGGAAGAAATGAATATATATAGCAAAGATGACAATGATGCAGCCGGTGAAAGTATCTATGGAAAGAATCAAACACAAAAAGGTGCTGGAATACAACTGAAAACAAGTGTAATGGAAGAAAAATAAACTCCCCATCATCGCGAGCCCCGGCTAGGTCCCATGCTCTCTAGCTCCCGTGCAATCAAGAACCTGAAGTAGAAGGGTTCTTGCCCTTATATACACCTGAAATAACATAGTCTACTTGGGCCAAAAATCATGGCCCAAACAGGGTGTGAGATACGATCCCAGTAGGCAATAACCCAATGATTTGTGCCTAACATTCAATGAATACATGTCAGTAAATAAAACAAGAAGCAATAAACAGAAAAGCATAAGCAACTAAAAACTACAGTTCTAAAAAATACAGTACACAAGTAAACAACCAGCAACAAAAGGAAACAAGTAACCCTCTGGATATCTCTCACAGCCTAAACCATATGGTTCAACCTATAAGTACTAGCAACCCTCTTGGAGGCACAAACAGTCTCACCCCTCTGGTTCAGATACGAAATTAATAGACTCTCTGGGGAAGCACTCACCGTCAATTCCCCATATAGTCTTGTATCATACTAAAGGCTCTATGGGGAAGCACTCAACTTCTATTCCCCATGTGGCCTGCGTTGAGGAACTACAGACTCTCTGAGGAAGCACTCAACATCAATTCCCCCTGTGGTCTCGCATCATAATTAAAAGACACTTTGGAGAAGCCCTTCCATCAATTCTCCCTTTGGTCTACTCATATAGGTTTTCACAGTACTGAGTGAAACTAAACAAGCTCAGTGCACGTGCATCGTCCAAGTAAACCTCAAGAACTACTTGGCTATCAACTAAGGATCAGCAGCAATACAAGGCAACAGTACACAATCCTACAACTAGGCATGGAAACTGGCAAACGCCTAATAAAAAAACAAGCATGGAAAAGCAACCTGAGCACTAAATAAATTACTCTACTCATAAGCATCAACCTCTACTAAAGCAATCAAGCAAAGTAGGCAAAAAGTAGGGCAAAAATAGGAAACCCCCAATTCCTAGTTCAAAGTAATTGGTGGAATTTGCACAAAATATCCATCAACTTCCTATAGAAAGGCACAAACCACCTACCTCGATCCTAAGAGATCGATATACGTGAACCACGATGATAGATTCGCCTTAGAACGACATAGATCTGAGAAAATGAAAAAAACACTCAACCTACGATATCTTGAAAACAAGGAGGAATCAAGAAACAAGGCCCAAGAAGAAGGAAGAACTCACCGCTGCGCTTCCAACGCAATCGACAGTTCTAGAATCGGAGAACGGATGAAGAGGTGGGAGCTCGCTGAATATTCGGCTGTATGGGTCACTCTCGGATGAACAGGACCTAGAAGGAAGTCTTTCTGTGCGTTAGGTGCGACCCCGGTCTATTTAGTGAAAAAAAAAAGAAATTACATGGTATGTACTTTTAGAGTATATGGCGTGTACTGGGTCTTTTCTGTACTCCGCCAAAATCGGCCTCCACATCACCCCTACACACCGTGTGTGTGGCCCGGGCACGGCCAACACACAGCTTCGAGCCGGAGAAGAGTACATGGCGTGTACTCACAAAGTACATGGCGTATACTTAGAAAATTTCCAGAAAGTTCATTTTTCTTAAAAACTATAGAAAAAGGAAAACCATACCTGAAACGAAGATCCAGGTTCTTACACCCTTGTCACTATTAATTAGGTGAACCTCCCTATTACATATTAGGGGAACTTTCAAGTTTGACTGAGACTGAGGCACCAGTTACCTCATAATCCGATTGGATTGACTCTCCTGGTCGTCAGGGAAAGTGACAGACATCATGGGACAACCCGTGATAGTGAATTTTGGTATGGAGGTCCTCCTTGTACCACCATCAGACAGATCAGAGGTCCTCCCCAATCATTCATCCAACATAGAGGTCCTCCTAATGCACCCATCATAATCTCAAGCAATGGTTCTCTCCACCTTGTTGACACCAGGTGCGGGATTTTTCCCCGTGCCTCCGACCTTAGGTATGGAAGTTATCCTCACATACTAGGTTCTAGTAATGAGGGTCTCCCTCGTCTAGCTATTCAACATAATGGAAGCCCTCCCCATATACTTATCGATGCTGTAAGGGGTCCTCCCTAGACCAAAAATCAAAAAATAGGAGGTCATACCTGCTTCATTGAATGCGGAGGTCCTTCCTTCGTCCATCATGAACACTGTGAAGGTCCTCCTGGCGCTAAAAATACCAGGACCAGTCAGCATGAAGTCCCTCATTGTACCCTAGATGGTCTCTACAAAGGCCCCCCATGCCCTGTTTGATATTTTACTTGGTGACCCTAGCACGCTAGTTTTCCCAAGCAGGATTCCTCCCTACTCTAGCATCAACTCACACGGAGGTCCTCTCCATGTTGAATCTCTACCTTTCCCTGAAGAACCACCGTAGGGCAGAAGGGTTGGTCGTCACCGCTAGAGGAAGAACCCTAAGAAGTCTCAGATCACAATTGAGCCTATCTTCTTCTCCGATTTAGAAGTGGAATGTGATTTGATGATGGAACCCTCACCCCATTCCACTAGGTCAAGGACTAGGGCAGAAACCTGGCTTATTAGCTTCATCCTCCCAAAAATTAAAGTTCATCGAATCCTTGAATCCCTCTATAGGTAAATATAGTGTTTATGGAATGTCACCATGATATGTGTTGTCTAATCCACCAGAATTTCATGATAATTTTCCCCAAGACCTGGATCTATAGGATGTTCCCCCTAATTTCCCCATAGGTCACTCCTTAGGTTGTCCCCCTATTCACTCACCAGGTCATTCCACCAACCGCTCCATAACCTTCAGGGCCTACTTATCATTTTGAAGAACTCGCCAACAAAGTGGTGGTCAGGGACCCTCGTCAAGACAAGAATCCCTTCCAGGATGATCTAATATTCTCCCTCATCACTTGCCTTGAGGCTCTTGAAACCTGATAGGTGGTGATCCAGCCTGATGGAAGGCCATATCTGGCATGGGTGGATGACAGGACAGCACCTCCAGGTTTTGGTAATCCTACATTTTCCCCTTTAAATAGGATTGGAGACCCATTGAATCACCATGCCCACTTTATTTTTTGGTGCAGTCCCATACTGGGAACTCCAGCGCAGTAGGAAGCCACCAAAATCTATTGCTTCGTACAGACACTAGAAGGGATCGTGTTCATCTCGTACAACTATTTACTCATTGGGTCTGTAGCCAGTTGGTAGAATATTTGTAAGAAATTTCTATACCAGTTCAGTTCCACCACTCAGAAGATGAGCATCACAGACCTCTTCAAGTGAAAGAAGAGGCCAGATGAATGGGTAGTAGACTTTATTACCAGGTGGAAGGGTCTCACGTACCTGATCAATATGCATCTGACATAGTAAGAACTAGTGATGATGTGTGTGGGGAATGTTAAGACTGAGCTGGTCCTTTCTCTCATCACACAGAATTAACTGGGTGGGTTCTGAGACTTCTTTGACAAAGCACAACATCTGGAATAAGCCTTGCAAAAAGCAAACCAGGCATGTTCTTTGCCTCCCGCAGCCCCTACAAGTAGAGCCGATGTCAGGGAACAGATAGAATCTCCTAGATAGTTAGACTTATTGCCAGTTGAACAGCCCCCACAACCTCATCTAGGACCACCACTTCAAGTTAAAGCTCAAATTCAACCTCCAGCCTAAAATTTAACGTTGCAAAATTGACATGAACCACCATGTAATGCACCACATTTTGCTCAATGAGACAATCAGGTCCCTCCTCCACATCAAGATATGCCTCCTCGATAGGGTTAGGCTCTCATATTTCACTTTCCAGATAGAAGAAATCATACCTACTCATTCAATAAGTCCTGGGTTCCTAGATACTTTTGAAGTTACCTAGAAAATGGAATTCCATGGTTTCTAGAATGTAGGAGACCCCGAAGAGGTTGATCTCG
This sequence comes from Viscum album, assembly GCA_963277665.1. Classification (NCBI taxonomy): domain Eukaryota; kingdom Viridiplantae; phylum Streptophyta; class Magnoliopsida; order Santalales; family Viscaceae; genus Viscum; species Viscum album. Next base: position 1,475,151,072 of record OY728135.1, read on the forward strand.
TAGACTGCCCCAACTATTTCCCTTATCACTTGTTCCTTAGACAAACCCTTAAGCAGTGTTATATTTTCATGGATTGGCTCCAAGACCAAGTTGATAATAACATAGTTAGACTGGGTCTAGCCCTGGAAAAAATGGCATGTGTGTCTCTAAGTTCTGACAATGATAGTGAGGTTGAGTGGAAAAAAGTTTCTACTCATGGGTCCTAGAATTCTGATGAAAAAATGGCCCGCATAGTAGTTACTCGCTCCCATGGTATTATCTATGCTCATTGGAATCATCCTGAGCCCTTTGAGGCCACCATGTCAGCACTAGCTACTACTTCAGTGTGAACATCTCAGGTTTCATCATCTAAGGAAAGTAAGTGTCAACAACGCAATGGAAAAAAAATTTCCCCCCTGATTCCACCATCATCCCGTACTCTTCCTGATTTCATGACCCCAAAAAAGGGAATCTCTCTCAGAATCCACCCAGAAGTGGAGGATTCTTCAAGTTATGATCAGAAGTATGATTCGGTAAAAACCGTTGAGTAGGTAAATCCTTACATGGTTCTTGATGATGAAGAATTACAGGAAGATCCTCCTAATACCCTCAGTTGATGGTCAACACAATCTTGGATATCAAAATCATTATAATGCATTGTCCAACGGTTCCATCCATGCCATGCATGACACTTAGACCTGACAGTAGGCCCAGTGCAGAGATCAACATGCACAATCCTCCCATCCCATATCATTAGATTCACCTCCACCACCATATGTATTTATTGATCATGAAGATCTATAGTGACCAGGTAATTACCTTTCACGTTCATCTGAGTCAATGCCTCAGTCATCATGATCTTTGTCCACAACTATTTCATGTAGTTCAACCAGTGGGCAGTGGGATACTCTTAGTACCATCTAGAACCTACCAGTAAGACTTGTATCAGTTCCATTTATACCTCATATCACAGAGCGACCTACTGGCAGCAGAAAAGTGCATCTAGCACGAGAGTATAATGTGATCAAGCACTTTTTCATCTATCCTATAAGGCTCTCAATCCTTGAGGACCTTATCCTATTAGAAGAAATGCATGAAGACCTTGTGGAGGAATTGATAATAACCATTTTGAAACAGAGGTGGCAGTCATAGAATCCTTTCATGTAGAGGCATCCAAACATGCAGAATGACAGTCCATTATCTCATTTTTTGGGAGAATATGAGGGTTCTCCCATACAGGGGAATATCCAACCATTGTATATTATAGTCTAGTTTAACGGTGTGGAAGTCTGTCATAGTCTCTAAGACACAGGTTATCGGATCAATCTCATCCCGACCCAGACAATCTGTAAGCTAGGACTATCTGAAGTGGACTTCAGTTCTTTAGACAGGAAGATCCAAGGGTATGACCGGACAAAATAGATACCAAACAACAAGATTCGTCTAAAGACTCAGTTTGGTTGATTAATCTATATCACTGAGTTTATGGTTGTCTCCGAGGACACTACATAAAATACACTGATGGGTAGACCCCAGATCCACCTGTATGGGGCAGTTCCCTCCTCATATCATTAGTACCACAAGTACTCCCTCAATGGTCAAGTGGGAATACTCCAAGGTGATTTTTCTCCTTTTCCTCAGGTGAATCCCACTATTTGGATGCATATTACTAAAAAATCATAGACAAGCATGTTTAAACTGATGAAGTTGAGAACACCACTGATGTCGTCGACCCATGGATGGATTTAGATGATGTATTCATTCTCCCTAGTCACCAGTATGAAGCCACAACCCTAGATATGGGACAATGATTTTTTGTCTTCAAATAGCGATGGAAGCGCACTCCCAAGACTAAGGAACTCTGTAAGATCATATCGTATTCATACTCAAACCAGGCTCGAGTGATCCTAGAGCCCCTACCCAAGTGAGGTATCGGGGTGTCCAGCCCCTGTAAAAAATGATACATCATACTTATTTATTCTGATAATAAAGGTTGGACTATATTAAGCCGACTTTCCATTACTTCTTTGATATTAGATAGCTTGGACCACTGGGTCGATGGCCTGATGGAATCGGATCAATAAATATCATCGCCATGGTCTCAGTAGTGCCAGATTATCCTGACGAATATTCCATGGCCACTCAGGTTGGTACTAATGTTCTGACAGGGCCGGTTTACTCAGAAGAATCAACCCTACCAGTGATCCTTATGTTGTGGATGATGAAAATTATTTATAGGATTCCCTACCTACATTTGAGGAAGGCATCTCCACAACCGTCGATGAGTTGGTACATGTGAATATCCTTACCGAGATAGATCTAAAGCCAACAATAATCAGTGCGGCCATGCCTACATATGAACAACAACAATATGTAGATTTCTTGAAGAATCATCACTATGTTTGTCCCATTAGCTATGATGAGATGCTAGGACTAGATCCTCATGTCATTGTCCATTGTATCGATCTCCCAATAAATCATCATGGATTCAAACAAACTCCCAGAAATATGCACCCTTATCATGGTGCCATGGTCAAGGACAAAGTGAATAAGATCATTAAATCCAACTTCATCATGGAATTACAGTACCCCAAATGGATAGAAAACATTGTGCCTTTCAATAATAAGAACTGAAAGATCAGGGTTTGCATCAATTTTTGGGATCTGAAATTTCATTGTCCAAAGGATGACTTTACCCTTCCTACCAAAGAGCAAATAATTAATGCTATTGCTAGATTCCAAGATATCCCTTTCATATATGGGTATTCTATATACAATCAAATCTGAATGGCCCTTGAAGATAAAGTGTACACACCCTTCAGAGCACCGAAAGGTATCTTTTGTTATCAGGTAATGCCTTTCAGTTTGAAAATTTTATGTTCCACCTATCAACGTGCCATGAACTATATATTAATTAAAATCTTAAGTAAATTGGTGGAATTCTATGTGGTTGATTTGGTGGTCAAATCCCACCAACATCAAGACTATCTTGCTGATCTCGAGAAAGTGTTTGGCTTCCTCTACTCCTGCCATCTAAATATGAAACCCTTGAAGTGTGCCTTTGGGGTTACCTCTGGAAAGTTTCTTAGATTTGTTTTTGGATACAAAGGCATCGAGGTTGAACTATATAAGATCAAAGCTATCAGTTAGATGTCCCCTCCAAGCAACCTCCGAGAGCTCCGAGGTTTTCAAGGCCACTTATCCTACATAGGTCAATTCATCGCAAATTTGGTCGGCAAGTTTAAGTAATTTTCCAAGCTCTTGAAGATAGGTTTTATCTATTAGTGGGATGAGGAATGCCATACCGCCTTCAAAGAAATCAAGTAGTACCAACTCCAACCTCCAGTCCTGATGCCACCCATCCTTGGGAAGCCATTGATTCTTTATGTGACCACTATGGAACAGTCCCTTAGCACACTTCTCACCCAGAAGAACAATGAAGGGACATATAATAGTCTATACTATCTCAACCACACGATCCTAGATACAGAGACCATATATACCTCTATTGAGAAGAGCTTACTTGCACTTGTATTCTCAGTAAAAAAGATATGACATTACCTGTATAACTACGAGATATAGTCGGTGTCCCATGTGGATATGTTGAAGTATATCCTAAATAGACTCGTGTTGATAGGACATATAGCTCAATGGGAAGTCATCCTTCTATAATTTGACATTAGGTTTATCTCCCAGAATGATATCAATGGTCAGGCACTGGCAGAATTTCTTTCCTCCCACCCAACTCATGCAGAGCAGTCCTTGGATTTTGACTTCCCAGATGAAGCCATCCTTTTAGTAGATCTAGCCATACCATGTTGGCATATGAATTTTTATGGCACCTCATATATCCCTTCTATAAGAAGGCTCAATAACACCAAGCTTAATAGGTTAGGCTTGGGGATTTTCCTTACCATATCCTCATATTCCATCTTGATCTATTCATTCTTATTGTCAAAATGATATACTAATAATGAGGCAGAGTATCAAGCCCTCATCACCGTTCTCGATCTGTCTCTTGAGATTGATGTTCCCCACCTACATGTGAAGGGGGACTCAATGTTTTTCATCAAGAATATCAATGGTGACTACATTGTCTAGAAGCCAGATCTCATACCCCTATTAGAACACACTCATTAGCTGATGGCCTATTTCCCTACTCCGCCATAAGTTATTCATGTTCCTAGGTCATAGAACAGACAAGCTGATGACTTGGACAACCTCACCACATCCCTTGTAGAACTTGACTAGGACAATCTAATTATTCATGTGGAACATCAGAGGGTTGTCGCTCTTATGACTCAAAAAGATGATGATAGCCAGTAGGTAAGTCATATCACCATCGGTGCTTCTACATCTAGACCATCCAGTCCCCCTAGAAAAGTAGAAGAGACCCCTCATTGGACAACTCCCTTTGTTGAGTATATCCAACATGGTGTTCTCCCGAAAGAAAGAGCTAAATGTGAGTGGATCCATCAACGTGAGGTGAAATTCACCCTCATGAGTGGTCCCATCCTCGAGCATATCCTCTATAAACATGGGTTTTATGGGGTTCTTCTTCACTATATACAAGGAAATGAGATCTCCCAGGTTATGCAGGAAGTTCATGCCGGTTTATACAGAGCTCATCAAGAAGGCCCAAAGCTCTCTCATCAGATATGAAGACTGGGATACTTCTGGCCCACCATGATTCATGATTGTATTAAGTTTGATAATAAGTTCCCTAAGTGTCAGATACATGCCAATTTTGGGCATCAACTTCTAGAGAATCTTCATACTACCAAATATTTTTGGCCTTTTGCAGTTTGGGGACTTAATGTTGTGGACCATATCCACCCGCAACAGCCCTCCAATGTAGGTTTATCCTGCCTGATATGGATTTTTTTTCCAGTGGGAAGAGGAAATTACACTCAAGTAAGTCAAGGATTGTTCCATCATTGACTTTGTGAGCTCCAATATCATCCTTTGGTTTAGAGTCCCTCACACCGTCCTCACTGATAACAACACCAACTTCCGAGAAGCCAAATCGAATAAATTGTACTCCAAGTACAATATTAATTCTAACCATACCTCTAGATATCAAGTGCATGTAAATGTTTAGATCGAAGAATTCAAAAAAATACCCTCATGAACATTTTCCATAAGATGGTTGGTTAGAATAATAAAATTTGGTCTGACAAGATCCCTAACGCACTGTGGGTTTATTTGAAAAAAACTCGTAATTCCACCCAAGTGACCCCATATTCCCTTGGATATGGAACAAAGTGGATCTTTCCCATTGAGATTCTGTTTCCATCTCTTTTCACGTCCGTCTATGATCACCAAACACCGAATATAGTAGCATAAATCCATTTGGCCAAACTGGAGGCCCTCTTTGAGAACCAACTTCATGACTTATATAATCTGGATGGATATCATAATAAGATATCCAAAGCTTTCAACAACAAAGTTTGTCTATGCTCCTTCCTTCAGGGTGGCACAATATTGGCTCTCATAATTCCAATGATACCGGGAAGAAAGCCACCAAAGTTGGAGCCCAAATAGAAGGGGCATTATATCATTCACAAGGTTTAATCCAATGGTGCATACTCCTTGGTCACAAATGGATGGCAAGCATATTACCCCTCCCACTAATTCTAAATTTCTCATAAATTACTTTTCTTAGGAGTACACACACCGTCTTCACCGCAAAACGTTATACTGTGCAACCCATCCAGGTTGAAGGACATTAAATCATCATGCACTCATCCATCATGACATTAAAATGTTACTAGTAGACATGACACATAGTTTGAGCTCTATAACAATAAACTAAGATCTACCCTGTCATTATGGAACTTAAGAACTATGTATGGCTTGATTCCCATCCTCACGGGATATGTAGGAACACCCGGACACTCTATCCTTGGGTCCATCCCCAAATTTCTCCATTTTTGGCGTCCCGACCTAGGGCCCCTATTAGGAACACATGGTGTGGTATGGACTCTTTTTTCCTCACACACATAGGGTTCTCAACAACCGCCTCATGTGCATCCCTCAAGAACACCCTCTTCCCATTGTTAACATCATCCTTACCACATGAATTTAAACTGCATGGGACTTCTTGAACTACGTATGTATTGACTCCCATCCATATGGGATATGTAGGAATGCCCAGACATGTCATCTATAAGTCCGACCCTAGGTACTTTGACCTTTCTGACCCCTTAAGACCTTCCCAATGGTCTAAGTTCTACAACCTTGAAACTAAGATCTATTTTGTCCTGCATGACTTTAAACATCAAAGAGGTCCAAGATTTATGAACCTAAAATAAGATCTCTCTCATCCAGACCATATGACACTAAACTATGATGCACAGTCCCACATGACTCTAAACTTTTGCATCCTTTCCACATGATGTTAAATTGCATTGGATGGTCCTGTGATATTACCTTAAACTGAGACACTACTGTCGTGGATGCATGATGAAAAAACATTATCATATTGTGGTGTCCTCACTTGAGAGATCATCACACCTGATATTGTTCATTAACCATGGTATTTTGTTAAGTCCAACATACGACTTTATTTCTACAGAAACACATGGACTCATCATCTAGGTTTGTTTCTTCAAAGAAAAAAGAGGGAATAGAGGAACAAACAAGATACATCTAATGTCTTTTCTTCCCATGAAAGGGCCAAACCTACATGAAATTTCAATAAATTCATGCATCTTGATTCCCATCCTTATGGGATATGTAGGAACTCCTAGAAATTTCATCTTCAGGTCCATCCCCAAGCTCTACAAATTTATCATTTATTCTATTCTCCCTCCTAGCCCTAATTCTTTTGGGAATCCATGGTGTGGTATAAGACCAACTTGGTCCTCATTCATGTCAGGTTTGGAATAACCACACCATGTGTCTTCTTAAGAAACCATATATTTCCATCCTTACCGCATGATGTTAAATAGCATTGTGCTTTAGAACTACATGTGTCTTGATTTCTACCTCCACAGGATATATAGGAATTCCCGAACATTTTTTCTTTGGGTCCAATCCCAGGTTCATCTATCCTTCCCTTGGCACCTTGTCCTGAGTTCCCTCCTATAATTTTGAATGGTGTGTTGTATGGGACCATTTCATCCTCATTCACATTGAGCTATCTTTCCATGCCATACACACTTCCCATTTTGGGATTTTCCCCTTTTTATCCATATGTCTTCACCATATGACATTAAACTGCACGGAATTTTAATAACTATGTGTGCATTGATTCATGCCATCCTAGGATATGTAGGAATGCCCAAAAAAATTTTATTCAGGTCCAGCCCTAGGTTCATCTATCCTTCCCTTAGCCCCTCGGCCTGAGTTCTCTACTAGAATTGTGAATGGTGTGGCATATAGGACCTTTTCATCCTCATTCATTTCAGGCTCTCTTTCCATGCCATACACACTTCCCCTTTAGGGATTTCCCCATTTTATCCATATTTCCTCACCGTATGACGTTAAAATACATGACATTTTAATAACTATGTATGGATTGAATCTCATCCTTAGGACATACATAGGAATGCCTGGACAATTTCATCTCGATTCCAGCCCTAGGTCCCTTTTCCTTTTATGGACCCCTTGGCCCAAGCTCCCTCTTTGGAGTTCATGGTGTGGTGCATATTTCATTGTCCTCATTCATGTCATTCCATTTTTTCATGTCATGCACACCACCTTTTTCTTAGATACTTTTCACCCTTCCCTTATCGTCATTACCGTGTAATATTAAACTATACGTAATTTCACGAACTACATAGGGATTGGTTATCATCCTTATGAGATATGTTGAAACACCAAGGTATTTTGCCTCAGGTCTAGCCCTAAGATCATCTACTCTTGTTCTTGGCCCCTTGGCTGGAGCCCTCTCTTGGAACTATAAATAGTGTGGCATATGGGAATTATATTTTCCTCATTCTTGTTGGGTCATTTTTTCATTCCATACACGCTCCTATTTTGAGATCCCTATTCCTTTATCTTCATTACTGTATGGCATTAAACTGCATGGAATTCTAAGAACTATGTATGGCTTGATTTTAATCCTTATGGGATACATAGAAACACCCAATAATTTCGCCTCTAGTCTAGCACCTGGATTTTCAACTCATTTCCCCCATTTATCCACTCACCTTCTCAATTTTTCCATCCTTAATTGGACCCCACAACCTCTACTATGTATCATCAATGTGATCGAATGAACTATGGTTTAGGACCTAGAGTTTTGGGTTCTATATGGACATGCTTTCATTTCATCTCTACACTTCACACATCCCTTTGTTTGGGTATCCATCATCTTTCATGTCTTAAAGGACCCCAAAATGGTATGTTCCCATTCCATTAAGGCTCACCTACCATATTGGTTCAACATCCTTAAATATCTTTAATGACATCTGATACACGCCCCATGTGGTAAATTTGGTCATCGGTCGACCCTCACTTGTTTGTTCCCATCCCAGGTCACACGATATGGATATTGTGATTCTAATGCAGTCAAAAGTAATCCTCCATTATTACACCAACCCCATTATTCCTTAAATATGTGTTTTTTGATTCAAATACCCTTCTGTTCCATCATGTTCAAATAGAATTTAAACACCCTCGGTGTTATCCCTCTGTGCACCCTCATGTGCTGACAGGAAAAACTAGTGTTGTGGGGTCACCTTGGACACTGCACCCTCATTCCCTATAGTGTGATTCCATGTGCGGTAAAGATATTCTCTACCCTTGTTTCCCACACCGATAATGGATCTTTTGGTCTTAGAGATTCGAGTAAGATTTATGCTTACTTGGAAAACCTACACATCCTTGTGGTCCAAGCTCTATGACCATAATCTAAGATCTCTTTCATTTGTTTTGTGTGACATTAAACTACACCTTTATCACCCATAATATGTAAGAATAGGTCGTAGGTTGTCTTCATTCAAGAATATGATTCCTCTTATTGGTATTGTCTCTTTTCCATGACACATTCATAACTATGTGTGGCTTGATTCTCACCCATGTTAGATACATAGTGACACCCAGGTACTTCACCTCCGGGTCCATCTGCATCACTATAAGCCCTTTCGCCTCCTATTATCCTAGGTTATTCAAGAAGTATGTGGTTTGGTGTTGATTTCTTTGTCCTCATTCATGTTGGTTTTTCAATAACCACACCACACACCTCTCTTTAGATCTCTCAATTCATCGTCCTTATTTTCTTGACATAAAACTGCAAGCCATCCTATGTCCTCATCGGAGAGGTCCAGTCTGGAAATAGGTTTGCTCATGATTCAGATTGATATGCTCACCCAATGTGATTTCATTTTGATGGAATAACTCTAAAAGTGTTGGACTCCTTTTGAAAATTTCATCACTCTACCCCACGTTTTTCATACCCTCCAATTCAGACCCTCATCCCCTTTCACACCAAATGGGACCCAAAACAACATAGATGCTTGTCCTTTCATCTCACCTGTTGTCTTAGGCCAATGTCTTAGAAGGTATTGGACATAAACTTCGAGTTAGGCCCCATATTTTCAAAAACGATAAGCAGGTTACCCTTGTTTGTTTGTCCCCATTCCAAGATAACACGGTATGTGTACTATGTTTCGAACACGGTCAATAGTTATCCTCATCATCATGCCACTATTGTTGTGTTCTGAATATTTGGTATTGTGATTCACACTTTCAATTACCCTTTGTTCAGATTGATTCTAACACCATTTTTGTCATTCCTCTCATGCACTAGATTATGTTAGGAAGAACGTTTTGGCTGTATTGAGAGCTCTATTCTCTGGTCAAGACCCATCTTTTATCTCAGAGATGCTGGGTGGTTATTCAAAGCCCAGATACTTGATGTTTATTTTACAATCTCATGTATAAAGTGAATTATTATGTAATCATCCCTTGTTTCTCATACCGAGTATAACTTATGTGAGCTTTGGGATTGATCATTGATCACTTCACGATCATGATGGAGATGCTCTAATCAAAATAATAAAGCAAAAATATTTCCATACATGCACTTAAAATAAAAAAACATGCATTAGGGTAGGTTCGTAAGTGAATGGAAATTAAAAAACTGATGGATTGGACCCTCCAACATATGGATTGACCTCTTTAATAGAGCATCCCAGCTCCTCCACTCTTTAGTGTGTTGTCTCCAAAATTTTCGCCCATCATTTAAGCTCTTTTTTCTCCTCACAAGCCACGAGGAACATCTTATCATCCCTGATCATCACTCGATCACTATTGGCTTAGATGAGAGCCCTTTCACTACTTTCTTGCAATAAATGTTCTTTGGTTATATCCACCTGAGCCAATAGCTTTAAAATAAGCTCTTCTTGGGTGTTAATAAAAGAATAATGCTCATCTATTTGCACTCCTAGGTGCTGGATCTCCTGATCAACCACCCGAATCCTCTGGATGGTGACTTCCTTACTCCACTACCATCCCACACTAAGGCCACATGCATACTATCAGACCCTCTTGACAAGGTAATCTAGAATGAGAATGTGAGAGAATTGGGCATCTACCGCTTCAGAGCACAGCTCATGCAGCCTCAGGAGAAGTCTCCCAACCTGGATGAACCACTATAATATAGAAGTATTTTCAATGAAGCGCTTGATCAATTTATATGACCAGCAACAGATATCCTCTCCATCATATTTATCGGAAGTAGTTTCGTTCTGGTCCTCAGGATCAGTAGGTTCATACTCTAGAAAATATGCTTGTAATATCATATCCAGATATTCCTCTGGGGTTTCATCATGAAGACTGAGCTCCACGTCATCGGGATGATCCTCATCATCAGATTCCACCTTGATGATTTTAGGTTACGGGCTACTGGTAGTCCTATTCAGAATCATGATCGTCATGGTCCAGTCAGTAGAGGAGTCTGATTCCACAATAATGGTCACTCCATTGGGAAAAGAAGCTCCAGGAGCTCCGGACATCCTTTCCAGTGTAGCCCATTCCATCTAGAGAACAGGTTGTGTAAGAATACACAAATGTCAGCGGGTTATAGATGATAAACAGTAGTTAAGAATTATTCAAAAGAGCAGGACTTACAGATGTCGAACAATGGGTCCCGTTCTGGAATCACTGCTTCCAGGATCCAAGGACATGGCTCCCCATATATGATCAAAACCTCCAAAGACTTTGGGAGAACTACCCTGGGTATTTCAGACCTTCTAGGCTCTATAATCACAATCTCCCTTGATGAAGACCCCGAAGTGAAAGTCATTATTTCATGGGAGAAAAGTTTTAGTACAAGGCCCACCTACACCAGAAAAATGTCAGAAAGAAAAAATTTATATAGTCCAACAAGGATCCATAGTGTAGAGATTTAGATTTTACCTACATATCATTGATAAGCTTCTCTATATCTGAGGATTGAATCACACCTTCCTCTAAGGGGCTCCCTCTTCCATCATCTTCCCCCTAGGAGGACTCTTCTGATTCTTCGGGTAAGGGGAATAGCTCCCTTAGCTTAGTAGTAGATAATTGCGGTTGGATTTTTTGATTGAGAAGTACCCTCACCTGACCCATCATTAGACACAGAGTACCCCTAGAGTGCACATATTGCTCCATCTTGGCGATATATCACTCCCCTTCTTCCTAAGATACCAAAAAATCATCTCGAGCATGACCAATATCTGATAGATCCATCCTGATGTGGTTGATGTGATCTCACCTCTTTGATGGGATGAATAATTTCTTGTTGACATCCTAGGTATCCCAAGACTAGGGAAAGACGGAATATAGAGGCATATCTATATAGATTAGCCACTTATCGAGGGCCTGAATGGATATCCTATGGAACCCTCTGGAAGCCCTTCTTTCTCTTTGACTCTGTTTGGCTGGGGACATCAGGTCCACTTCTCTCGCCTACCTTCCACTTGGTATAGGCCTTGGAATCACCATACCTTCCACAACCTCACAATTATAATGTGCATCAGTTTAGCCACTGTGATGTGTCCTTTCCACTTTCCAACCCCATATTTGAGATAGGGGAGTCTCCCCTTCTTCTTCATGAATAGTTTTCCACTTCAACATCTCCCCTGGGTAAACTGGCTCCCAGCTCTTAGAATATTCTTTCACCAGCCGAAAAGAAGCAGTAGGTGGGGGAAATTCATTTCGCATCTTGACATCCCCATGTGTGAACTTAATCCACATATTCCTCTTCATATATGGGTGATCCTCATGGTATACCCCTAGGTAAACCTACAGAGTCAGTCTATGTATGCACCAAAATTGCCTCGCAAAGCGGTGTGGGGTATACGGCTCACAAACAGGCTCATGGTCCACCCGTGATACCAAAATTCCACCTCAATAATACAAGAGATAAGACTGATGTTCCTCAATGCCATGTTCTTCATCGATAAATACTCTCGTGGGTAGTGGGAATGGATGGAAGTTGAATTCATCCACCTTGAAACCTTGTTCTATGTGATCGGTGAAGTCAGCTTGGCCGGGAATCTCCCCACTACATTCAAGATGGTCAGTCGGAAAGTTGACCCAGTATTGGAGATGAGGTTTGGATACTCTTAGACACTGATGTGGGCCCCTATCTGGCCATACAATAAGTGGAACAATCCACACACCAACAACAACTTCCTCCCTTCACTAATGTGCCCTAGAACTATGTACATCTTGTCTAGTACTGAGATCCTGAAACTGACATGCTCCCCCATCACCAGTATGGATTCCATTATGAACGTTCTCGGCTGCACGCCCGTGTTGGTATCTCACATTAGTAGCATACAACCATAGATGAGTGCATAAATAATCCCAACCAGCCTAAACACCTGTTGCTACTCAGTCTTGATGCTATACCCCTAGAGTTTCCATTAGCTATCCTCTAGTATGCTCCAATAATAATTCTCTTTATTATGATGGGTTCCCTATTGATACAAGTCATAGGCCTTGTCTCTTGCTTCTTAGGTGCCTCCCACCTTCGGTAGCGTGCCTCGGTGGGAAATTTATGAAATTCCTAAACCACTACGTGAAATGGATATTCCGCACCAACTGCTTTTCCTCACCTAAAAACAGGTCCAGAAATTCATTTTCCAAGTGCATAATCTACTCTGGATTTTCCCATACATTTGCCTTGGGGAGGAATTCATTGTACATATTATCCAAAATTCGGATCCTGGAAATCCAGTGGAGACAGCAAAAGATAATTCCGACTTCCCTATGATGGAAGTGGAAAGTGTCGGTCCTAGGTGACCACCTTCATAGAAACTCAAGAATAATGCTCTTCGACTGATAGATATGAAATTGGAAAGACCAAATTGCTTCATATAGAAGTACCTGCTTTAGTTCCACCCCAAAATCCTCACAGGATGCACAGACCCAGTAGTCCTAGGCCCTGTCATCCATGAAATTGCCGCACTGGCATAGGTCCCAACAACCGGTACACCCCTTCTCTGGGTTCCCCAAAGCCTCTTTCATGATGGTTTGGTATCGTGGGGGAGAAACCGTCAATATTTTTAAGATGATTGTATAATAAATCAGCATTAACAGGTGTAATCCTCCCAGGTGTGGTCATCCCCAGCCTCGAACCATTGGTGCTGAAATGAAGTACTCCTGAACCAGTAAGTTGGTTCGTCCCTACTTGCATCGGGTATGAGAACATCATCCCTTAATCCAAATCTATACAAGGGAAGCCTTTTGCAGAGTGGTTAGTTCTGTTGGATCTCTGACAATAGCTCTATAAATGATTTGTGATCTAAGTGGCATCACACACACTCTTTGATCCCGAGATTTTTTTCCATTTATTCCCTTAGAGAGTAATCTTCAAGGACCTCATGAGTGTCTTCTGGGTTTTCCATACTATTAGAAATATTTTTTAGTAATTTCTTTTCTGGTCATGAAGCTCGGTTGCAAAGCTCGGTTGCAATGTTCGGTCGCGAAGCTCGGTCACAGATATTGGTCGAAAATCTCGACCATGGAGAACGATCAAAAATCTCTGGCGCAAAGCTCCGACGTAAAGGCACCATGCAGAGCTTAAGGCTCATGGAACGCTTGGTCACAATGTTTGGGGACTCAATGCGCGGCGTGAAGAAAATAAAAATCGTAGTGAGACAAGCGCACATAGTAATGTTTCAAACCACCAATCTATAGAATCCGGTTCGAAAAGGGTGATCACAGAGCCATGGACTGTCTGGAATCAAAGAACTCATAAATGGCCTGGAGGAAAGTGAAGAAAAATTAGGGGTTGTTGCCATTTATTAATAGGTGATGACCCTTAAGCTTTGTGGTGCATCTCGTCTTCATATAACACCTTATATCACACTCCACAAAGAACTATGCTAGATTCTAAAAAGCTGAGCTTCGTGCGGCTTCATCGTGACTCCACTTCACACCTTGTTTGAATTTTGGTAATTTCCCCTCAAAATATGACCCTTATTTCTCTTCATCTCCCATTCCGAGGTGGAATTTTTTGGTGCTAAAATCTGCCTCTTCTAAATAATGAAGAGTAAGAAATCATAAAGCATCCAAAAAGAGATGAATTACAATGTTTCCTCATGTAGTGAAGGCCCTCTTGGAAAACTCTGCAGAGCGAGCCCTTCTCTGCACCCACTATGAAGGAAGATGACGGAAAAAGCCCCACCTCTGACGTAATGTGCTACCCAGTGGAGGCCTTATCTATGCCCATTGTGGAGTAATCCCTTCTCCACACCTTCCATGGAGCGAGAACTTCTATGCATCCACCGTAAAGAAAGCTGAAGGACCATGCCCCAGTTCCGAGAAACTTTACCGCATCTCCCTCCAGTCACAGAGCACAAATTAATTCACACCACATCCTCATCCCTTCATGCCCCCCTAGCGCCTATAAATACCTGGCTTCCCCAACTCTAAAAGTGACCAAACACTAACCTTTCATTTTCTGGCTCCCAAATCATGAAGTACCCCTTTCTCTGTGAACCTCAAAAAACATGAATCATCCAAGGTACTTGATAATTGACAAATCCATTTACTTTTGCTCAAATTTTTCCCCACTTTATAGAGGGATACCCTTGGAAAAGCCTATGTGGCATTTCAAAGTAGGGATACCCCTTTGAGTACTCAAAACTTCACAAAGCATCTAAGAATTGTGAAGCACCCTCCAAAAACATGTGAACTCCATGATTATGCTGGGTCATGGATCTCTGAAAGCCTGAGTTATCATTGAGCCTCTGTGCTCTGTGAGCCCCTGCGCTCTATGAACCTAGGTGCTCTATGAGCCCTAGGGCTCCACGATACCTGGTGCTCTCCAAGCCTATGCACTCTATGATCCCCAGTGTTCTGTGATCCCGAGTGCTCTATGAGCCCCAGAGCTTTGTGATCCTAGGTGCTCTATGAGATTCTGCACTTTGTGATCCCCATTTCTTTGGGATCCCAGTTTCTCTACGAGCCTCTTCAATTTTCGATCCTCGGTGCTTTACGATCCTGGGTGCTCTATGAGCCTCTCCGCTCTATGATCCCTGGTGCTCTGCCACTCCTTTTTCTCTACAAGGCTCTATTCTCTTCGATCTCTTTTCTTTGTTACCACAAGATCTTTGTGAAGCCCCTATATATGAGGCTTTTTTCTTCACAAACTCTTTTTTTGTTCATCTCTCCAATATTGTGTGAGGTAGTTTCAAAGTCCCTTGGTTGGTGCTTCATGTTGCATTTATTAGCCTAATGATTCTTCACATAGGCACGCTAACAGCTATTGCTTATTTGCATAGACACACTAACATGAGACCCTCAATGGATCACTCTAATACCATGTATCACCATGACATTGATAATGCATTCCATTTCCCAAGGTGGGTGGGTATTAGTTATGAAAGTCCTAGGGGTGAAGAGTGAATCCTCACCATCCAGGCTACAGGATGTTAAACTACCAAGCACAATTATCCTCATCACATGAAGTTAAACTGTATCATCATCCCATGAAATATACATGGAATAACACATCTTGGACCTTATCCACACCCACTAGTCTCTATGTGAGTGAGATATTCCTCACATGGAATGAGATCCTCTTTGCTAGAACAAAATTTGTCTGTAGGGAAGGGCATCCATCTTGGTGTATTCCCCTAGCCTTTCTTGCTAGAGGTAGCATCCTTGCTCCTCCTCTATTTTTTAGTGTTCCAAGACTAGGGGAGAGAGGGGAACATGGACCTTCATTAAAAAATCCCTCTCTTGTTGGAATTTATCATCATCGATCCTCTATCTTGGAGTAAATCCAAAACTCCATCTCCATGGGACACATACCATGCATAAGCCCCACTCTATTCCTCGCGGAAGCACATTTTGTGATGCGATCATTATGTCTTTTTTTCCTCTTGTTTCTCACTCCGATAATGACTCACATGGGCTTAGAGTAATCACCAACCATGGAATCCTCTCTGGGCTACCTTAATGTGTAAGCCCCAATACCCTTACAAACTACATGGACTTTGATCCTTGCCCATTTCTGAGAAAAGTACATAAGAATCCTTCATGAGGTTCAATACCAACACCCATCAGTCCCAACCACTTTATGTTGATTCACCCTCATCCTTCATGACATTAAACTATATGCCCTTTTCTGTCCCACATGATGTTAAAATGTATATATTCAAACTATGTGGGTTTTTATCCCTATCACCTAAGAAAGGTATGTAGGAATCCTTCATGAGGTTAAACCCAACCTACGGTATGCCATTGTATTTCACTTTGTTGGGACCCACATCTCTAGTCCCCCCCCCCCCCCGATGATAGACCAACCCAGGCCGCTAGCCACCCGTAAGCCCCAACAATTATCGTCAGGTCATTGTCCTCTGAGAACACCCCAATTTCATCCCCCACTAAACTATGTTGATTTTGATTCCCTACCATGGGGATATTTTGGAAGCCTCATTAAGGTTCAATACCATAATCCATGTCTCATATTGATCTCTCCCCTTGATCCTTTGCGTTATGGGAAGGTCATTCCCTAACCTAGAGGTTCTACTTCCTCTGGGGCCCATCCAAGAATCTATTCTCACAGTCCACCTCCCAAGGTGTCCCATCACCCCACTAAACTAAGTGGACTGTGATTCCCTAGTATAGGGATATGTATGAAGCCTTTATGAGGTTAAAGACCAACAAAAGAATCGTCTTCATGTCGGTTCCATCTCATTCACCACCAACTTCATTCAAACCCTCATAATCCATCATGGTTTTACCAAGGCCGCCACATCCTAGTGAGATCATGTCACCCATTTTCTGTTTGCTCCTAGCAGCACCTAGGTTTTTATCCATGCATAAGCTCCATAAAATTCACAATTATAAAACCAAGATCACTTCTCTTATGATGGGAGGCTAACCATGTGTAAGCACCAAAATTTCTTCGAGTCATGTCCTTTGTGCACACCCTAATTTCTTGCCACATCCCTCTCGAACTACGTGGGTTTTGATCCATTTTTTGGGTACATATTAAGCCTCCCTGAGGTACAATCCCAGCCAATGGTAAACCTTGGTGTCCCCTTTTCTAGGACCCATAATTTTACGATCAGTCCCAGTAAATGTCCCAGGTTTCCCCTTCTAGAGACATGCCCCTACGATCCACCCTCGTCAGTGTTCCGATAAATATGATCCATCTCCACTAGATGTTAAAAGTGTGGCATACCCCATGTTAAACATGGAAAGCTGAGGAAGACCTCATACACATTCCTCTGTCATAAAATTCCCTAAACTCAATGTGGGATGCCTCGGGCTTCCACACCCTCAAGAAGCCCTATCATAATTGAAAGAAATTCAGATATACCAGTGCATAAGTGACCAGACATGCCAGCAATGCCCAATGTGACTACTCCCCTAACCAAAGGTTGCTACCATGATTTTACCCCCTTGATAATGTCCTAATAGAAGCAGTGTAATTAATTGGAATCCACAAAGATGGGTCACCAAGAAGGGATTCATGAACAACGTCTTAAAACAATAAGGGATACTCCAACTAGGCAACAACTTTTCTGGATGAATCCATGGAAGGGGAGACCAACATCCCATCATCCCATTTCGATCAAGGATAAAACACCTCTAAATAAGAGATAGATGATGCACGCCTTTGTAAAGAGAGAATGTGGAGTACATATGTGACTATTGTCAAGAATCAACCTGTGACAGGTGGCACACCTGGTGAAACCTTCAAAAACAATGCTCAATCATCTTGAGATTCTAGATTCCAAATATCCATGGATTATTGGTTGTGGTGACATCAATTTATTGTCAGTTAATTGGTTGGGAACCGAGTTTTATTTTCTACATTGTCCTACTCCTAATATATCCTTCAAAAAGGCTATGAGGTATCTTGCTTTCATTTTATCTATTTTAAATCAAAAACTAATGGCTATTTTCAGCACTATATACTTGTCTGATGAGGTTGACCATTGTGACTTAACTGAATCATCCTTAGGTATATTTAATGGAAATTACTACATAGACATGAGGCACAAAAACACTTTGTTAGATGGATGAGCCCCAAAAATTTGGTTTAGAGAGCTCTTAAGAAAACTGAACTTTCTTGTTTGGAGGATAAGAAACAAATCCCTACATATGGATGAAAGCATGAAGAGAAGGGGCATGTACTTATCCTCCAAATGTTACTATTGTGTCTCTATGCACCAAGAATCCCCCAAACATTAGTTCTTCCATTGTGATTGGTCGAGGGGAATCTGGAGGTTTATTGGGAAGAACCTAAATATTCATATTGGTGGAGACTCAATACAGGATATGATTGCCTAATGCTTTCTCATATCAAGCATGCAGATGGATGAGGTTAATGCTAGAGTGGAAATTTTTTCTACCATGTGCAGGTCCATCTGGGAGGCTCATAATAAATCCGGAGAGGGGGGAAATATTTATCAGGTATTTTTTCAGGTTTGTGTTAAGGTGAAGGTGGCTGAGTTGGGTGTGCTCTTATATGGAGGACTATTTTCTTTGGCCTTTATATGGTTTCTCAAACATCCTGGGTAATCTTTTGAGAACTAAAGAATTTCAAAAGGTAGGTGGGTTCAGTGGAAGGCTCTAATATATGGTCTCAAGTTTAATGTTGATGGATCTTGTATCTCAGGGTAGATACGAGGCAGAGGTATTGTGTGGGATTCTAAAGTTTTAGTTCTCATGGGTTTCAATGCCTTTTATGGCACAGGGGCTTCCATTGAGGCAGAGACAACAAATTTTTTACATAGGTTTGATGTTTTGTTGGATGAATAGTATCCAAATTAGGGAAATCAAATCTAACTCATCTTTGGTGGTTGGATTCCTTAAGTTGAAGAGAATATATCCTTGTAAAGTGACTTATATTATTATAAAGTGAAATTTGCTTATTAATGAGAGCACTCAAGTCAGATACACTTGGAGAGAGGGATTTTTTTTCAGCAGATAGTCTTGTTAGAAAAGAGACTCTAGCTGAAAATATCACGATTTATGATGCAGTGGGGTCTCTTCCTGAGGACTGTAAAAAAATTCAAAGGAGGAACTCTTTTCCTTCACTATTTTCTACCCCATGAGCAGTGGTTGTGGTATGCATGTTTACATTTTTTGGTCTTAAATAATAAAAATTTTACTTTTTAGTCAGTCTATGGGTAGAAAAAGTTTTTAAACAAATTCATTGTATTATATATTAAGAAAAAATTTCTCTAGTGGATGTGATCAAATATATTTCAATTCTTTTATCTATAATATAATATTTTTATTGTGGGATAAATTAAATTTATTTCATAACATTCTTCCTTTCTGGGAATTTATTTGGGTATATATATTGATACAGCTAAGTGTTTTTAAGATCCAAGATATGTGGTTGATATTTCTAATAAAAAACAATCCATTTACAGCTTGGAACAAGATTTTTAATACCAAAATATTCATTTTGATGAACCTATCAATAATTTTGACATTATCAAAAATTAATATAAACCCTTTTTATATAAACCAATTTGTAAGGGAATTATTGTATTTATATTATTTTATATTGATGACATAATCTTCATTAAAAATTTGTATCCCAATTTCAAAATCATTGAATAATTGGGTTGGACATTTCTTCTCAATAAAGGGTCTTGGTGAAGAACCATACATACTATGTATTATGGTCAATACAAATAGATCTAATTTAATGATTATCCTTTTCTAAAACACTTACACCAATTAAGAGATAAAAAGGATTAATATAGAAAACTCTAAGAAGGATTATTTACCAATACTGTATAGAAATTATCTTTCAATGAAATTGTTTCCATAAATGGTTTAAGAATAATAATACATTAGTAATATTTAATACACTTTTATAGATAGATCAATCATGTGTGATATTTCATCTACTCATCCAGAGGTATCATATGCATTATGTATAATGATTATACTCTAATAAAGTCCTTGTTAAAGTCATTAAATATCCATAAATAATATCCTTAAGTCATTGAGAATAAATAAGGACGTATTATTAGTCTTTATTGGTGAGTAATATCTCATGGGTTTCACAAATTCAAGTTTCCAAATTTTAAAAAAATGACTTTGGATCATAGATAATATTTTTGTTTTTCCGAAATGGTGTAGTGTTAAGATGGAAAATTCCCGAGAAACTAATAGTTATTGATTCTAGAATAGAAGTTAAATATATCATAGAATATTATGTGTAAAAGAATAAATTTGTATGAATAAGTTCATTTTCAATCTTGGAAATATCCCAAGTATCATGTATCTAATTTAACTCTACCATGATAATAGAGGACTAGTTTCACAAGGTAATGAACCAAAATCCTACAAGATACTTGAAAATATTCTTCATCAATTTCATCATATTTAAGATATTATTGATGGGGGTGACATTATGATTGTTCAAGTTACTAAAAAGGATAATATTGTAGATCTCCTAATAAAACCCCATGTATAACAAAATAATGAAATACACACTAATTATCTTGGTATTAATACATGGGTGACTGGTTTTCATGTAAGTGGGAATTTTTTAGTGTTTGTGTCCTAAATTCAGTTGAGTGTTGTTTTCTTAGGGATATTTTTTATCATGTAATTTATACTATTAGAAATAAAATATTATTTATTTAAATTTATTTTATAAAATATGGGTGATAATGTGATAAAACCCCATATATTATGTTACTTTTTGTGTTATTCTTGATTTTGGATCATCATATTGGGTTATGATGATACATTAAGAATAGGATGAGAAGGATCAATTGTATAGAGATAAAACTAATCAATCATGTAATATAAGTTAGTGAACTTTTATTTAGATAAAACTACATAAATTACACCTTATAGATTTTCATATATGTTTTATTATTGTTACTAAAGTAAATGTTTTCTTTAAATCCTTTGACATTCGGTTTTGATACAGGTTTCATACATGTAAGGTTTCATACTTTGATACCTATCTGAATTCATTTCAGAATTTATCTTAATAGAAGGTAATTCTTTATGACACTAATAAATGAAGGGGTTTTATAAACCAGTATAGGATGTTTCTGTCCATATAATGGGTTTTTACATCAAGTCCAATAATTATGTTTTTACTAAGTGACTTCTTGTTTATTCCAAGATAATTACATGTGATGTAATTATTTATAAGATCTAGTCATATCATAAAATTATAAATATAAGTTATATTAATGGTTTATATCCATTGGTATTAACTTTTAGATCATTGGAATATGTTATAACAACAGCTTGATAAGAATTAGTGAATAGAGATGTTGTAATAGCTATATACCAATGGTTTGAGAAAAATGTTTGTAAGGATGGTCTATGTCAATGGTTTGAGAATCATTGGTATAGGTGGGAAGGTAATTTTTATACAAATGGTTTGGTCTACCCATTGATATATTTTTTCTATTAAAAAATTATATCAAGGAGTATTAAACCTAGTAAATCTCCATTATTTTTCAAATACTTGACCACTATACTAAAATAAATCTTATGTTTATATATAGATAAATATATAAGTGTTTTTATATGTATAAAATTAATTTTTAGTTTTTAATTTATTATTATTATTTTTATCATACAAAAATAATGTTGTGACTTATACCAATGGTTTGGTTAAAATATTTGTATAGGTAGCACTATGATAAAATATACCCATAGTGGTGTTTTTTTTAGATTTATCAGTGGTTTCAAAAATTAATGTTAAAGTTATCCATAAGGAACCATATTTAGTAGTGATTTACATAAACATATCTAAAATAGTACATTTATAAAATTTTATAATATATTCAAGGGTGGTTTTAACCATTGATAAATTTTGTATAGTAGGTAAAAACAATGTCTAGGGCACCTCACTACAGTCCACCCATCCAAAAAAATCATAAAAAATAAGGAATTCGCTATAAAATAATAATGAGAAAATTTCTAAATTTTAAAATACAAAAAACTTTATATAAAATAATTACATAGTATTTGAGTTAATTAAATTTACATGATTAAGTTAATCAATAATATTACATTTCAGAAATTTCTCACAGACATCAATCCACTTCACCTTCACTCTCTTCATATGGGTCATGTTGCTCATCTCCTCCTTGCCTACTTCTTTCCTTTGGTTCCAACATTTAAATAACTTAAATTCACATTATTAATGAAAATATTCCAAAAAATGTAATCATCTATAGGTCTTAAAAGACCAAAAAATTATAGACTAATAAAATATTACCCTTGACTAAATTCAATTTCTATAATATTATTTAAAAAATCACACACTATATAAAATAAAATAAAACTATAAAAATATATTCATGTTATAAAAAATAACACATTTTGTGTATGAAAATGGATAATAATTTTTTTCCACGTTGATGGATTCTTAAAAATAGACAATTGTTTTATTAAAGGTAGGATATCATCTTTATTCGTATAAATTACTATATTGATAAACCCATCATCCAAGTCATCAAAAATGATATACAAAAATACCATAAAGTAAAATAATTGAATTTAAATCTAGGATATATATTTCTTATTACTTATATAATTTCTATTGTTTAATTATGTATGATAAATATCTTTTCTATTATTTTGTTATGTATAATGAACATTTATTATCAAAATATGATTACATTATTTTATGGTATTTTATTATCCAATGATTTTTTTTGAATTGGTTGATGTATATTTTTTTTAAATTTACCTTTTTCTTTTATAACTATATTATGATCCTTTTTATAGTAACCAAAGTGTTTTAAAAATGGATAGCTTAAAATGTGTTTCAAGTATAATACCAAATTATAGTATCAAACTAACAAAGAAAAAATTTTATTATTTATTATGAAAGTATAATTATTTTTAAATAAGGTTTCATATATACGGGTTATTTTTTCCAATTTTAAAATCTATTCTCTTCAAAGTATATTTTTTATTTTTATTTATAAAAAATCATCTTTGGTGAAACATATTTGAATTATTTTTTATAAAGAAAGATTGAATAAGGTACTCTCTATTTATTTTATTTTATAAAAATGAAAAGAATAATTTGTGTGTATGTATTTAAAATGAATATTAAATGGTTTTTTTAAAAGTATTTTTGTATATCATGTGGATTATAATTTAATAGAATTAAAGAGAACCAAATTAAACTAAAATAAACTAATACAATCAAAATGAACTATACCAAATCAAACAAAAAAGAATTAATGTGAACCCAATTAAACTAAACTGAATCATGTGAATTTTTTGTATTTTTATATGTTTATGTGTGAGAAATTAATGAAGATACTCTTATAAAAAATTAATTAATAAAATACATAATAAAAGTATAAATATATTAAATTTAACAGTCCTAAATCCTCTATTAGTGTCATTATTTCTTCATGAATACTACCTAGAATCCTCTAAAATATGTTAGATAATGAAATCTCCAATGATGAAACTTGATCATACAATGTTTTAATAAATGAATATTAATATTTAATGATATTATTCAATGTATGAATTTATCACTAAAATCTACAAATAAAATACATATAATTCATTAGATTATTAACATTATAAGAAATATTGTTCAATTTAATCATATATGAGTACATAATTGAGATAGTACAATTATTTTAATATAAAAAAACTCATTATTCTAATATAATAAAATATGCCTCAAATTAGAAGAAAACAAATGGATGGATTCCACATCACATGAAAATTTTCATATAATAATCCCCTAGAATCCCATAGCATCTCTAATGGGTACCACATATACATCAAATGGGATGATTATAATTAATTTTATAAAATTACAAGAATCTTAAATATTGATTTTTATCTTTAATATTTTTTTATTTTTATCTATTTAAAATATAAATTAACCAATTTGTATAAATATTCTTGAAAATATTATTATTTCATTTCAATACATATCGATAATAATGACGTACTCATTACCTATTGATGGTAACTAATTCTTGGTTTGAATACAAGGTGCCCCAACATCCTCAACAGTTTTCATACATATGAATGAAAGTTTAATAGGATTAAAAAATATAGTACAAAAATATGCATGGTTTTTAATGAATTATAACTTGTGTAGCATCGATAGATCAAATTTATTGTACTCACTATGTACTCTGGTTAACATGAGTATAATAGTTATCATATGAAATCAGTGGACCTTATATCTCATTCTTTAAATTGAATATAATGTTCTCCAAGTGTACCCTAGGTAGCATGAGTATAATGGTTTCCCATTGAAATCAATGAAACCAATGTAAAATCAATAGATTGACTATCTTGTACTCTCAATGTACTCTACTTAGTATGAGTACAGTGGCTTCCATCTCAAGACCTCCTCGAGCGTGACATTACTATATAGCATATCAATAAAATATAATTTAATTAAACCCAAAAGTCAACTAAAAATCATTAAATTAATATTTATACTATTAAATATTAAAAAATACTCAATATTCAATCTCAAAATCATTTTAGTCTAGGTTTTTATTTTGATTATTAGCCTATTTTGTGAACATTACTTCTTCTTCTTCGTTATCTTCACCCTCCCTTTCAACATAGGTTTTTTAAAATATCTAGGAGAAAAAATTGAATGTTATTTTTTTGATGTGGTTCACTAACAATTTACTTTAATATTTCTACCATATCCAAAAATTCTTATGGTTTTTTATGGATAAAAACACTCCACACTTCATTTGAAGGTTTAAGGGTGCAATAAAAGCAGCAGATGGGTTCCTGATTTTGGTTTTTTGTCAGTTTTAATAGATGATATTTGAATAATATGACAAGCACAATCCCAAAATATTCTATAAAGGATATTTAACATTTAATATATAATTAATTTAAAATAATATTTACCAATAATGTGATAATCCCTCTCGATCAATTTCAATTGGTGCTCTTATTGTGTTTTCCTTGCAGTTAAGAATCCAAAAAATATATTTCTCTAGGTGTATCCACACATGCTATAAGAATATATTGGTATTCTAAGTACTATCCTGTAGGATCCCAATTCTTCACACCATTCATCTTTGATCCTAATAAGTAGTTCTATTGTTCTCTCAACATTCTTGAGATGGAGGATAAGAGGATATTCTCTTTTGGGATTGAGATATTAATTATCATTCTAGAAAACAAGTCTCTCCCATATCATAGAATGATATGATAGGTATTTTATATTTAGAGTTAAAATAATTTATAATTTCACACCAGGCCTCATCAATTTATTTAACCTAAGAAACACCCCATGTTAAATTATAATAATAATATTATGATTATATCCCTTGATATATGCTTATTTAAATAAAATTTCTTAAATCAGTTAACTAATATTTATTTAAATGATATAAAATATAATATATCACTTCCATTGGTCTATTAACTCAATCAATTAATCCTCCCATGAAATTATTTGAACCTTAAATAATAAAATACTTATCCAAATAAATATTTTTCATTCAATTAATGAAAAATATTAAATTCACTAAACTCAAAAATGCATATTTTTATTTCAAATTCATGTAACTAAATAGATATTTATATATCAATCTATTAACAAAATAGAAAAATATTTATTTTTATATTTATTAACTTTTGAATAATAAACAAGTGAAAAAATTAAACTCATATATTATAAACTAAAATATATCATGATTTAATTTTATGCAATTAGCTTTACATGAATAATTATTATTCCATGAGTGGAGAATAATATTTAGTCTTACTATTAAATTAAATATAATTTAATGATATTATGGATACACTTATTGTGTGAACCTCTAGGTATTTTTCTAAAGGGGATTAATTGAGCTTACCAAAAGTCCAAGATCAACATATATAAACACATCAAGGAACCCATAGATAAATAATTTATTGGTGTAATGATAAAAACATTCTTATGAATTCTATTTTGATACATAATCTCTCTATCTATTGATATCTCCTCAAATATGATACATTCTTGAGTAATCACCCTATATTATTGGTTTATTTTCATTTTACATTTTTAAATGAACTCTCTAATGAACCAACATGGTCATGGATTTAATAAAATAGTACTATTTCAATAAAAGGTCTAAAGATATATTATTTTATTAACATTTAAGGTAAAAATAATTTATTAACCTATTAAATTATTTCCATATCACTTATAAATCACCCAATGTATTCTACCTCACTATAATAATATGTCATCATGATTATTGTCCACAGAGTAAAGAACATTATTCATGATACACATTAATAATAATATCAAGTATAATGAACAATACTCCCATTTATGGATAGTAATATTCAATGACACATTTATTTAAAAATTCCTATTTCCAAGTCATTCTTCTTAATCTCTTGTCTTAGAGATCACTATGTGTGAACTTCATGAGATGAAAATTCAATGTATTATGAGAATCAAACACCAAATAATAAAATACCATATATGTTTTTTTAAATATGTGTTATCTAGATCATATAAAAAATGCTAAGAAATATTTTCATTACATATCTAGATTTTCATTATAATAGGGAATTGATAAATCCTTTAGATGTGAGAAATATTCCAAGTAAATTATCAGAATAATGTTACATGGAAACAATATCATTATAAGATAATATGTTTTTTAATATTATTTTAATCAAAATTAAAAAATCATTTAGTTATAGGGATCCAACTCCAACAGAGTCCCACTTATAACTGATCCAAATGATAATAAGTTTTAATCCCCTAGATCCCACATAATATTCATCCTTATGATAAGATATAACTCTAATAAATGAGTCTTCCACATTCTACATTATGGATTATTTATATAATAAAACTCTAAAAATTTAAGAAAAACTCATCAATAGGTGATAATTCTAAAGTATATTCATTATATGTTGATGTGGCCTAGGCTCATTTGCTTAAATCACTATTGTAGTATTATCTCAATAGAGAGTGGTAACATGTTTTCTGCTAGGTACAAGGACAATCTCCTAGAAGAAGTTGTGTATCCACACTGCATATTTATCTATATCAAAATCCTCAATCTACTCAAACTCTTGTATAGAATTAGTGACCATGATAATCTTATAAATCTTTCATCTCATGGACCCTCTAGTAAAGAAAAACATATCTTGATTATGATTTCTAATAATATTGATTTGTTTTGAAACTAAAATCATTATATCCCCTCAAAACTAGTTCCTCATCTCCTCTATAAACTAAAATAATTATCTCTATATGCGTCATGTGTTATAGGATAGTCTTTAAATCTAACCAATTTTCATCTCCTAGGTTTTCATGATATTTTCTTACCATGATCAATACATAGGGAACATCAAGCTTGTATATATAATGAAATACATGATATATCTAATCTTTGAATCATAATGGATTCTACTCGTTATTTATTTTTCTTTATATGTATGAGGAAAAAATTTCTTAGATATATGTATACCATTTGATATATACCACAATTATCTCTTTTACTATTCCATATTGAATATATTAAATAAGTTTTCCATGTATGTACCTTTACTTAGTCCTCTTATCCTCTAAGATCTATCAAGAGGGATCTAAATCCCAAGATTGAAAGCTACTTCACCTAAGTACTTCAAACAGAATCATATGTTCAACCATATATTAACTTATAATAAAAAAGGTGTTTCATTTACCATTAGTGGTATATCATCAATATATACTGAACGAAATATTATTTTACTCCCACTAAACCACATATTGACACAGTGATCACTTCGTAATTTATTAAACCAAATTATAGTATAAATTTATTAAAATTAATATATTATGATATTGATGATTTCTTCAACCTATAAGTGGATCCCTACAACTTTCACACCTTATTGTCATCCTTTAGTGTTATGAACCATTTTGGTTGTGTCGTAAATACATATTTCACAAGGTTTCCATTAATGAATTTTGTATTTATATCCATTTTCAAAATATTATAATCATGGAAGCTATTATGGAAAGTAGAATTCTAATATATTTCAATGTAGTGACTAGTGAAAAGGTTGTTTCATATTATATGCCTTCAAGTTTATTAAACCCATTGGCAACAAGTCATTCTTTATAGGTACATACTTAATATCCATGTCTAGTTTCTTCTTAAAGAACCATTTTCACCTAATAAGATATACATCAAATGGAGGATCTACCAAAACCCAAAATTTATTTTGGTATATGAAACCTATTTTAGAATTAGTGGATCCTTGAAACATTAAAGATTTTATGCTACTTAATAATTCCTTGATGGAAATTTGTTTATTAATTTCAAATAATAATGTGTCACCTTCCTTGAGGATAATATAATAAAATATATTTGGTTCTCTATCCACTTTGGTTCTCCCACATAGTGTTTGTGTCTCTAGAATATATTTTCCCATGAGGTCTTATGGATTCTATTTATTTTCCAACTCTTATGTATAATGGGCCTCAAATTCATTTAAGAACATATTTATCCCACTATATAATTTAGATATGTTCCCTCTTCTAGGAATATAGAATGTGTTTCCATGATTACCCTTTTATCTGATAGATCATATAGGCAATATACTCTTACCTCATTAGGATACCTTATAAAGATATAATTTGTTCCTTGAGATGCATGTTTATTTCTAGAATTAGCCTTAAAAAGGTCTCTACATTTGTGTGCATGAATGTGTGACAAAATGGATTTATTCTCATGCCACAACTCATATGGTATTTAATTCTATGATTTAGTTGGCATTTGGTTTAGTGTGTATGTTGTTGATTGGAATTCATATCCCTAAAAGGATATTAGAAGATTTTCATGAATCAGATTTGATCTCACCATGTATAACAATATTATATTCCAAATTTAACTAACACCATTCCACTATATTGTATTAAGAGGTGTGAATTAGAATAGTACCAAAAAATATTTTATATAATTAATTAACTCTTAGTTAAGATTCCCCCCGCCTCTGTCTAAGTAGGGTTTCTTTATCTATTTTCTAAGATAATTTTCTACTTCATTTATTTATTACTCAAATTTATCTATATAATCAGACTTATAAATCATCTAGAAGATATTTTTATATCTAATTAAATCAATAATAAAATTAATTAAGAGTATTCTCCTCTAGCTTCTATTGGAAAATGTCTGCAAACACCTCTATGAACTAATCCAAAAAACACTATAGCTCTCTAACGTTTTCCACTAAATGAAGTGAAAAACCCCAATACTTCACAATATTTTACATATATAATAAATTTTATTTTATATTATCATTATTTAAATGAAAATTTAAGCTGGCACTACACCCAACACTGAGTTATCTTGTGTTACACGTAAGATCAAGTTTTTCCGCCTTTTAATGGAGAATCTATTTCAAATATCATTTTGAAACATTTATGTATGTTATTTAGAAAAATAAATTTCATCATATAATTCAAAATATCAAAATTATATTAGGGTTAGTTTTTGGTATTTTTTTAATAGTTTCTTTTTCTATGATGAATAGTGGAAAATATTTCATTATAGTTAAAAACTACCTTTTTATTTAAACAATTATTGTATTTTAAATTTATTTTAAAGTAAAAATATATCAATAATAAATATATTAATCCAATTTATTTCACTAGATTCATTTTTATATTAAAATTATATATAAAAACTTAATGATCTTTTGAACGTCTTTTTTTTACGCCTTCTAACAACATTTGGAGGATTAGTGTTAAACTTAATTTAGTCACATCTGTGAATTGAATTTTAAAAAAATGAAAATACATAGTTGTAATAATGGTTAAATTTTTGGTCTAATAGGATCAACTTAATGTTTAATGAATTGTAACTTTAGTATTTTTTTGACCACATTTAAAGGTAAATCGGATAATTAAGGGTAAAAATAATATTATAAGCATTATAAAGTTACCCTAACACTTTTCCAAATTACCTTGGATGAGTGGGTTTCAACCAAAATCAAACTTAGTCCAAAATTATGATATTTTTAATCCACTTGTGTAAAAATATGATATTTATAATGTTTTATATAAAGATAAGTTAAAAATGGCATACTCAAGTTTTTAATAAATATACCATTTTAATTATAGGATTATAAAAAAGATAAAATCTAATATAAATAATCATTTGAAATATAAATTTTTCATACACATCATTATAATTTATTAATAATTTTTAATGATAAAATAATTAACTTAAATGGTTACATAATGATGATGCATTAATTGATTAAATAGTGGAAGAATCAAATAAATGATATTAAAAATATAAATAAAAAATATAATTTGAGTGATTTAATGACATCCACGATTTTATTGATTAATTAGAAATGTTAGTAATGTTTTATAAGTCTTGGATTGAATTTATCTTGTTGGATTGATTTTTTTTATAAGACAAAATAATGAATAGTGTCAAAATTGGCATTTTATATATTTTAAAATAAATAATATTTTTTTAAATGATATAAAATATCTGAAATACTAAAATTCAGCCAAATAATTTTAATAAGTCTTAAAACGTCATAAACGACCCATTTAGTGGTCGTTTATAAATTATATTTATTATATTAACCAATAATGTATAAATTATATGATATCATAGTAATAGTTAAAGAGGTTAAATAAGGGTTAAAACAAATTGATAAGGATTAAAAAAATAATAATAAAATGTCAAAAAAATATTGGAAAAATAAAATGAGACCCTTATCACCTAATGTTAGATATAGAATCATTTAATGGACACTTATCCATGAAAATTACATAGATATTTTTAAAATCAAAGAATGTGAAAAAATATCACACTCTCATTTCTTATAAGTATAATAATTTTAATATAGGGATAACTAGGAGATGACTATGATCATGAAAAGTATCTAGAAATATAAAATAATTATATACATCATAGTAATTTAATTATAATTTTTAGAGAGTAAATAATTAACATAAATGACAACATAATAGTGAAGTAGTAATTGTTTTATTAATAAAAATATCAAATAAATGATATTAATCATATTAAAAGAAATATAATTTGAAATAATTTTGGTTATACCTTAATTTCATAGGTGATTATGACATGTTAGGAGTGTATTTAGAGGTTTTTGTCTAAGTTATCTTTCTGTTTTGATTTTATTTAAAATCAACATAATGAATAGTGTCAAATTTGACACTTCATATTTTATAAAAATAATAATTTATTAAATTATTTAAAAATCATAAAAAATATTAAAAAATAAAAAATTAGTATTATAGGGTCTAAAATGTCATAAAATTTCCATTTATTGAAAATTTAAACCATATAAGTAAAAATTTATAACCTTTTAATATTTAAAATGTTATTACCATAATTAAAATAAAAAAGATTAATTAAGGGTAAAAGCCAAAAAATAATTTTAATATTGTGACATAAACATGTATAAAATTAATTGGATGAGAGGATTTTGAACCATACTCATATTATCTTCTAAATAACTCACTTTGGACCTATTTGAAATCAAAAATTAATTTATATTAATTTAATATTTTAAAGGATTCCAAGAGTGCATCTCTCCCATATTATAAAAGGGAACCTCCTTCCTCACTTCCTCACACCACCTTGAGACTTATAGCTTGACCAGGCCCTAACCCACTCTCTTATAAACATTATTAGTGAAATTTATGAAGAAGTAATTTTTTTACTAATTAAATTCAATTTATTTTCTTCTTCTACTTCCTCCTTCTATGTTGTTTACATACTAAAGTAATAAATCCAGTATCATCTACATACTGAGTTATTATTGTGATTATGGAACAAGCATATTCTTCATTTTTTCCATCTTATGAAAAACAATATCACCCTTTGTGTGTACGTACTTCTTACCATCTTCACGTCGTGGTGTAATTTGATTTTCATCACTACTTTATTTATATGGATATAATTATGGATATAATGGGAGTAAAAAATAAATATTACATGAAATTTATTTTTTATAATTAATATACCATCTAATTCTTAACTATTTCCCCATTAAGATAATGATATTGTTTTTCATGCGTACGTAAGACCTACCGTCTCCGTGATGCGATGGGATTCATTCTCCACATTAACCATTCAAGAATGATTATAAAATTTATATGATGATTAAATATTATGTTAATGAACTTAATATAATTCTGGATATGAATAAAATATATCCTATTCATAAGGAACATGACTTACATGACCAAACATGAATAGTAAAACAAAGTAGTTAACACCTGAAACAAGGGTAATACTGAAATATTATTAACAAAATTATATAACAGGATTATATATGATATCATAAATATGGAAATGGTTTTGGTATAATTTAATAACATGATTTAACCACTATACAATAGGTTAAATCACCCTAACCTAAAAGAAAGTAGTAGGTAAGGATTATTTCACAATCTCATTATTATCCAAGATTTTTTATATGTAAGTATCTACTTGGTAATATTTATCATTCGTGTCCATGTTTCATAAAAATGTTTTCCAAAATATTTTTACTATTTCTCTACAATTTTTTTAAGTCATTTTTACTCTTGTTTTACTTTTTATAATATGTTTTTAAAGGAATATTTATGAATTTTTTGAATGAGGTACATTATGGATTTTTTAAATAAAGGAATGTTTTTCTTAACTTATACAGCATGATCTAATTTCTCCATCATCATGAATCCTTAATGTTTTAAATATTTCCTTAAAATATTACATGTTTAATTTCAAAAAAAAAACTTTTTCTTATAAAATTTCCTAGATTTTAAATTATTTTAATGTAAAAAAAGATTTTATTAGATTATTTTAAACTATGTCAACATCCTTTGTTTTATTTTATGCTTAATTGAGGTTGATTTATTATGATAAAATCCATCATATTTTATTAAAGGGTTTATGATATGTTTGATTTTATATGTTCTATTTTGATACCATTCATGTTTTATGGTTAATGTATTAACATTTTGTATATTAATTTTAATATGAATGTTTATGTTATTTATGTTTCACCTTTTTCATATGAGGAATGCATTTGACTTAGTAAGAGAAGGGTTAGGGACCATTTAATTAAATCTCTAAGGTTTAGGGATCAGTCAATGAAATCCCCTTAATGAATTATTTGTTCTCATGAGGCAAACTAGTTTGGGTTTTGACTAACATCTTACACATATATGTATGGTTTGGAATGAGGCCTTGATGATATGGTTATGATGTACTGCATTATTAATTTCCTCATTATGAGATTTGTTATTGACAATACATGTGATTTTTCGACTAGTAAAATATCCATGTGAATGTTTGTATGGAATTATTTGAATTATTATTTCCAAATTATGCTCAAGATTATTTTTAAAAGGCTTGTGTTTCAATTATATAACTCTCCTTAAGAGTTTATTCTTATTTATGATAGATTACAATATATTATTTACCCTTACTAAGCATCTGAGATCCCCCCTTTCTTATATTTCATTTTTCTTAGGATGTGAAGATGCATATTATGAATGATATGTAGGGTTAATCTAGGTGAATCATATTGTTTACAAGGATTATCTATGTAGTATTTTATGTTTTGAATCATAATGTAAATTTCATGCATGTAATCCATTTTCCCATACTACTAAATTGATCAGTCCTTTGGGATTTGACACTTGTATCTATGAAAATGAATTAATTTAAGGCATAGGCTCTAGGAATCTATGGTCTGTTCCATATAGTTTTTATCATATGAAATTTAGCAATAACCTTGGAAATTAGATTTAGAAAACTTATATTAAAGAGCATAACCCTAAGATAGAATTTAAAGATAAGCATAGGAGAACATCCATGAATTTTGGTAAGGTAGATATTATGAGGGTATTCAAAGAAATACATCCCTATCTATATACTACAAGTGGATGGGGTTATCGCACAGATTTACCTAGGGGTAACAACTCCGACAAGGTATCCTAAACCTGAATCAGTATAACCTGGTATTTGAAAACGGGCCTTACTGAACACATGGTTTGACACTCCTGGTGTATATGCTTAGGATAATTCACATTTTATTTACAAACCATTATGAAGTATTTAAAAGTAATTATGTTCCCAAAGAAACCATCTTTATGATTATGAGACAATATACACATAAAATTTTCAATTTATGTTAATTATTTTGCTAATTATGAATTATAAATTATGATATGATCTAACCTAATGTATGTCTTTGTTTATAAATGGTTCCTAGTAGAAGGAATGTGAACCTTGCCAATGAATGTGAGCCAAAGTGCAACAAGGATCATGTCTTTCATGTTCTTAATCCAATATTTTTAAGGGAAATAATTTCCCAAAAATTCCCATCATATGAGGTCATAATATCATATGATAACTAAATGGGTAAATAATTCTATAAGTCATATGGATTCAAAATAAATAAAGAAAAGTAGAGTATGGAAGGTCAAAAATATGTTTATAGGTAAGAGGGTAAATAAGTATTTTCCCACTTGTGATAATTATAGAAGGAAACACCATGGTGCCTACTTAAGGGGAAAAGGGATTTTCTAAAATTGTGTTGAGAAAGGCCATCATGACCATGATTACAAGGAACAGAATGAAGCTATCAATGTTCAATGTTATAATTGTAAATAGATGGGACACTATGAAAATAAATGTCTTATTCATAAAAATAATATACCCCAAAAGAGGGTAATGGATCATAGTTAAGATTATGCCACTACCACGGGTGAAGAGGAATGATTAATGTTCTTATGTTGGGATTCAAGAATTATGTCATTTGATTATTTTATCAATGATGTAATCATTATTAATTATGGAAAAAATAAGGATTGTACTATGGTACTTTTTATTTAAGGATTTACAAGCATGAATGTTATCATTAGGGTGTTGCGGTGATCAAGGTATTTATATATATGGTATGTGACAAAAATATATAGATTATGTTTTTTGGGGAAAATTTTATGTTAAGTTGATTTTGGAAATTTAGTGAAGTTTCTTATAAATTCTTGTATTGTGATCTTGGACAGATGTATTTTGGAAGATTCTTAAGGCTATAATGGATTAAGTTGAACATTGGATATTATTTTCTGAGGTTAAAACATTTTATTAATGTTGAATATTTTTAGGTTATTTATGTAATGTTAGAATAATATTGTTTTATAAAGAAAAAATATATATTATGCAAGTCAGGTGACAACCCGTCGTGTCCGGCAAGGTCATGTGACTTGAACCCACAAATGATGAGAGATAAAGGTGAATCGCCTTCCAGTGGCCTACATGATGTCCTAGCTAGCATAACATAGTTTTCCTTACTTAAATAGTATGATAGATGAATTATAAGTTCATTTTTTTAACCTTATATGTTTAATATAAATCAAATATTTCTAAATTTTATTATCTTTTGTAGAGAAAGATGAATTTATAGTAGAAATTGATTAAATTATGAAACTATACATTTCGAGTAACTATTTTTCAATATGTTATTAGTCTATGAAGTAAATAAATTCTTCAACTATAGTTAAAGGATCAGGAAACCAAAAATTTTATCCCAGTACATTATTTTTTGATGAATAAAATGGTCTCATAGATCATCACAGATTTATTGATTTGTGATTGTTAACTTTCTTCTAATCATGTTCCCTGACACTCTCCATCAGAACTTGATGGTTGGATTTCTATTCCATTTTCATGTTTTACTACATTAAACACTTATATGTGTAATATCTAGTATCCCTCATTCTTCCCTTTCCTTATTTAAAAGTGTAAGTTTTATCGACCCTGGTTCTGATGTGGGATTTCAATAAAAGAATTTTGAATTGTCAATCCTTAGTTACCAAACCCTTCCAAAATTGCGAGGACAAAATTTATTGAAGGAGGGGAGAATCTTACACCCTAATACTTTACAATATTTTCCTTATATAATAAATTTAATTTTTATGCTATTATTTTTTATACACAAATTTAGTATTACACTACACACAAAACTTAGTTAGCGTGTGTTACACACAAGATCAAGTTTTACTGCCTTTTAATGGAGAACCTATTTAAAATCCCATTTTTACAATTTTTTATATGATATTTGAAAATATAAAGTTCCTTATTTAATTTGGAATATCTAAATTAGCTTATGGTTAGTTTTTAGTTTCTTTCAGAGAAGTTTCATTTTTATATGTATAGTGAAAAATACTGCATTGTAGTTAAAAAGTGCCTTTTTGTTTAAATAATTATTTTATTTTACATTTATTTTAAAGTCACAATAGATAAATAATACATATAATACATATTATAATACATATAATAATTATTCTATTTTATTATAATACATATAATAATTATTCTATTTTATTATAATACATATAATAATTATTCTATTTTATATTAAAATTAGATATGAAAAATTAATGAACTATTGAACGTCTCTTTTACTCGCCTTCTCATCACATCTGCAAGATTAGTGTTAAACTTAATTTAGTCACTTATGTGAATTGAATTTGAAAAAATGTACATACATGATTGTAGTCCGTATGAAAATTTTGTTCTAATATGATCAAATTAATTTTTGGTGAATAGTAATTTTAGTTTTTTTTTACACGGTTAAAGTTAAATCGGGTAATTAAGGGTAAAAATATTATTATAAAAATTATAAATTTACCCTAATACTTGCCCTAATTTCATTGGATGAGTGGGTTTTGACAAAAATCAACCTCATGATGAAATTATGAAATTTTAATCCACGTTTCTATGAATGTGACATTTATAATATTCTATTTAAAGATAAGATAAAAATGCCATGCACGCATTTTTAATAAATAAACCATTTTTATTATAGGGTTGTAAAAAATATAAAGTAGACTATAAGTACTCATTTGAAAGATAAAATTTTTATATACATCATGATAATTTGTTAATAAATTTTCATGCTACAATAATTTACTTAAATGGCGACACAATGATGATGTTGTAATTGTTTAAATAATGGAATAATCAATTAAATTATATTAAAAATATTAATATAAATAATATTAGAGTGAGTTAATGTCATCCACAATTGTTATTTATGAATTGTAAATGTTATTAATCTTTTATAATTATTGTATTGAATTTATATTGTTGGATTGATTTATATAAGACAAAATAGTAAATAGTTTCAAAATTGACATTTAAGATATTTTAAAATAAATAATATTTTATTAAATGATATAAAATATCTAAAAAATTGAAATTAAGAAAAATAATTTTAATAAGTCCTAAAATTTCATTAATGACTCATTTAATTGTCTTTTTACATTTTATAATAATTATATTAACCCATAATGTCTAAATTATATGATATCACATTAATATTTGGGTTAAATAATGGTTAAAACAAATTTATAAGGATTAAAAAAATAATAAAATATTGTCAAAAATTTAGTAGATGAATAAAATTATACCCTTATAACTTAAGGTTCAAAATTGAATAACTTAATAGACACTTGTCCTTGAAAATGACATAGATTTTATTAAAATCAATGAATGTGATAAAATCTCACACTCTCATTTCTTTTAAGTATAATAATTTTAATATAAGTATTAACAATAGATAACTTCAATCATGAATAGTATCTAAAAATATAAAATAATTATCTACTTCAGAGTAATATATTTATAATTTTTAGAGACTAAATTATTTTCATAAATTATATCACAATGGTGAAGCAATAGTTACTTTATTAATAGGAATATCAACCAAATGAATTTAAACATATTAAAAGAAACATAATTTGAATTAATTCGGGTGATACACAAATTTTCTAGGTTATTATGACATGTTAAGACTGTATTCATTTGTTTAGTTCAAAGTTATCTTTCTGTTTGTATTTTATTTAAAGTCAACGTAATGAATAGTTTCAAAATTGACACTATTGATATTTTATTAAAATAATAAATTACTAAATTATTTAAAAATCATAAAAATCATAAAAAAATAAAAAATTATTATTATATGGTATAAAATGTCATGAAATATCCATTTATGGACAATTTACATCATATAAGTAAAAATTTATTACCTTTTAATATTTAAAATATTATTACCATAAGTAAAATGGAATTGATTAATTAAGGGTTTGATCCTAAAGATAAGGTTAATATTGTGACAAAAACATGTCTAAAAATAATTGTTTGAGTTTATTTAAACCCATAATCATCTTATCTTCAAAATAAATCACTTTGGAGCTATTTGAAATCGAAATTCAATGTATATTAATTTAATATTTTAAGGGATTCCAAGAGTGCACCCCCCCCCCTCTTATAAAAGGGAAACTCCTTCTTCACTTCCTCACACCACCTTGAGCCTTTCATCTTGACCAAAACCTACACAATTATCCTCTAAACATTATTATTTAACTTCTGGAGGTCCTGGTATCCCAAAAAGACCATCCCTAGTGTCCTTAAGATGATATTCAAAGGAAGTCCATCTAAGAAAAGTAAATTATTTTACCAATTAAATTCAATTTATTTTCTTACTTTACTCCCTATTTATATGTTTTTCCATAATAAAGTAATAAATAAATTATCATATATATACTGATATGTTATTATGATTATGGTAAAATCATATTCTTCTTTTTATCCATCTTACGAAAAACAATATCACCATGTGTGCGTGGGTACGACTTACCATCTCCACATCATGGTGTAATTTTTTTCATCACTAATTTATTTGGATGGGTATAATGATGGGTATAATAGATATAAATAATATATATTACATGATATTTTTTCTTTATAATTAATATACCATCCAATTTCTTACCATTTCG
Source organism: Viscum album (assembly GCA_963277665.1). Classification (NCBI taxonomy): domain Eukaryota; kingdom Viridiplantae; phylum Streptophyta; class Magnoliopsida; order Santalales; family Viscaceae; genus Viscum; species Viscum album. Next base: position 1,475,190,286 of record OY728135.1, read on the forward strand.
CCATTAAGGGAATGATACCATCACGTGTGCGTATGTGCGGCCTACCGTCTCCACGACGCGATGAGATTCATTCTCCACATTAACCATTAAAGAATGATTATAAAATTTATATGATGAGTAAATATAATATTTATGAATATAATATCATTATGGATATTAATAAAATATATCTTATTCATAATAAACATGACATACACAACAAAACATGCATAGAAAAATGAAGTAGTTAACACCCAAAATTATGGTAATACTGAAATATTATTAACAAAACATTATAAGTGGATCTTATATGATATCATATATGGATATGGTTCTACTATAATTTAATAAAATGATTTAACCATTATAAAAGAGGTTAATGAACCCTCAACTAAAGTAAAGTACAAGGTAAGTGTTTCTTCACAATCTCATTATTATCCAAGATTGTTTATATATAAGTATCTACTGGGTCATATTTATCATCCATCACCATGTTCTGTAAAAAAAATTCAAAACATTATTACTATTTCTCTCCAATTATTTAAATTCATTTTTACTCATGTTTTACTTTTTATAATATTTTTTGAAAGGAATCATTCTATCATTTTCCAAATGAGGTACTTTATGGATTTTTTAATGAAAGGAATGTTTTTTTAACTTATGCGATGCAAGTGAATTTTTCCGCCGTCATGATGCCTTAATATTTTAAAGCTTCCCTTATATGTTTACTGTAAAGACCTAGAAATTATGTATTAATTTTTTTTAATTATATGGAATTGTTATGAGTTTGTGAAAATTGACGGCACATGATTCTAAGGCCCAAAACAAAATTTGGAACTTTTTTTAAGGTATGTTCAGTAAACGCGTGGACATGAATTTATATCTTTTGAACCAGTTATCATCTTAAAAAACTAAGGACACCATTGAACTTGAAACACTGGGATTCTCTTAAGGGAAGCTCAACTTTGTTTGGAAAAAGTCAGGGAGAAAAGTTAAATTTTCGGACAGTCAGAAAAAAATATATCTAAAGATGTTATTTTATTCTTTTTGAAATAGTTGAGCAGAGAATGGTGGGACTGTAATGTAACTTTGGGAAAAAAACATCGGACATTTAATGACTTGAACATCTCATTGTGTAACCGCAATGTTTTTGGTTTAGTAGGTTCATTAATTATGATTCATTAATGAAACATAATAATGAACCAACGTGGGAGGTTATTTATTTTATTTAATCAAATTGTTGGCATGGGATTTGGGAACCTATGGGAGATCTCTTGATGAAGTGACAATGACGTCTTCCTCTGATGAAAAATGGAGTTTTGACGATTCCCATTAAGGAATCGATCTGGAGGATGACGGATGATGAACGACAATACACACGGACCTTCTTCTTCATCCACAAGAGAACCCAATGTCTTCAAGGTTGGGGGTTAAAATTGTTTATGCATTCAAATGATTTCCTCTCTCTATGATTGATTAATATGAAGAACATGGATCAACTAACTAATGGGTTGATCCGTAACTCATTTGTTTTTTTAGGAGGTTATCGCGGGGATTCATTTTGGGGTTTTATTAAATCTTTTGATGAATATTGTTTCACCCACATGTTATAACCCTAATGCGGAGGGTGCAGGCCAATCAGAACAAGTCCTGGAACCTCTTTTGAACTTGTTCTTCATGGGTGAATGTTCAACTTGACATCAACGTGAAACTGAATGCCACATAGTAAAGGTGGCATCCCGTAAGGCCTGTAGGCAAAAATGAGAAGGGAATTGGACCACCGGAGCTTCACCGGCGGCCTGTGGAAGTGCCACCGGTGCGGCGGTGATGGCCGCGAGGAGGGGGCGGTGCACATAAGCACCACCGTGGATAGGGGAGGCTGGCCGATGCCGACCGCATCGAGGATGGATGGTGAACCTCGGAGAAGACACCATGGCTACGGTCACGGCGAAGTCAGAACCACACCCGAGGGTCCCACCCAAGACCAATCTGTCGAATCGGTCAACCGAAGGGGCAGTACCAGCCTGGCACTGCCTGTTGAAGACTGAACTAACTTCTGTCGGTTCATTGGGGAGCTGGGAGTTGGTATCTCTACCCAGCCAGTGAACCGGACTAGGTCCAGCCGGTCCGGGATAGATCCAGTCAGTCAGGGTCAGGCCTAGCTGGTCCGGGCTGAGCCCCACTAGCTGTTTCAGCCTAGGTCGGTCCATAACTAGGCCAGGTTGGGTAGACCTAGACTGGGTCAGGTCGGGTCGGGTCGGTTCAATCGTGTTGGCCCGAACCTAGAACCTATTTGACCCAGTTATGCTTAAGGGGTCATATCTTCTAAACCAGTCATCTATTTGACGAATCATCTACAGTACCAGAACCCTTATGATAAGGCAATTCTTTTGAGATAATCCAATTGAATTTTGGGAAATTTGGAGTATGGATGGGTTCGATCGAACCCAAATCCCACCAGGCCCTTGGTACTGAAATACATATAACTTACATACTGGGTGTTTTATTGACACATCGTCTATTGGTTTGTAACCCTAATGACATGGTAGTTATTCAGGTTACTTTTTTGTGTGAATTCATGGAAATTTAGGTATGACTAATGTATTGAAGAGTGGATCCTCCCGGAATCAAGTGTGTTAAGTAAGAGAATCTAGTGGTTGGTTGTGATGTGATGAAGCACCTTGTAATCCTCTGTGGGTTTTTAGTTAGTGATCTTTTGTGGGTTAGCACTTAGAGATCCTCTGTGGGTCAGTAGTTAGTGACCTTATGTGTGTGAGCACCTAGTGACCCTCTACGAGTCAGCACTTAGGGATCCTATATGGGTCAGCACGTAGTGATCCTCTGTGGGTCAGCACCTAACGATCCTCTATGGGTCAGCACTTAACGATCCTCTATGGGTCAGCACCTAGTGACCTTGTGTGGTCTAGTAGCAAAAGACTCTTGGCAGAATAAGATGATCTAGCTTTAAAACTAATAATCTTTATTCTTGTTATTTAATTTGTATACGTGGTTTGAGATGAGTCTTTTACCATGTGCTTTGTGATTGAGATCATGCTTTTGGTTTTTCCTTTGTGGATTTCTTGGAGAACTTCGAGGGTCTTATGGTCCCTACTGGGTATTGTTATACTCACCACAGCATGGGATTCACCCGCACCTTGTTGTGTCTTTTGCAGACAATGAACAACTTTAACCGATATTTGAGGGACAAGACTGGGCGGTGCACTCATGTGATTAGTTGACGTGGAGATCCGCATTGACAAGATATACCTACCCTTCAGGTAGGATCCTTGTCAAATGACCTCTGGATCTATTTTTCCTTTTTTCTATATTTTTCTTTTAGTTGGGTTTGTATTCTGACCCATTACACTTCAATTCACACTTTTACTTTCAGCAATTATACTATGTGGTTTGTTCTTGTTGTGTACATGGTTTGTGTGTTTGCAGGTTTAAAGGCAATGCCTTCCCATTTTAGGGATATGCCTTTCCAGTGCTAGATTCCAACCCCTAGACTATGGAATTTGGGCTTGGGGTAGTCAAGGCATGGGCCCTAGGGGACGGGTCGTGACATTTAGAATTTTATTTTCAAAATAAATGTTTTCTTTTAAAATTTTATGGCTTTTAAATGATTTTAAAGTTATTAAATGGGTATTTCTCTCAAGAAATTTTTAATTATCTTATTAGATTATATTAATATATGTCAACATCCTTTTTTGTATTTTAATATTAATTGAGGTTTATTTATTATGATAAAATCTACTGTATTGCATTAAAGGGTTAATGATATGTCTGACCATGGATGTGCTATTTTGATACCATTAATGGTTTGTGGTTAATGTATTAACATTTTGTATCATATTTTTAATATGAATTTTTATTTGGGTTATATTTTACCCTTTTCATATGAGGACTGCATTGGACTTAGTAAGAGATTATTAGGTACCGTTTAATTAAATACCTATGGGTTGAGGACTAGATAATGAAATCCCCTTTATGTATCAATAGTTCTAATGAGACAAACTAGTTTGGGTTTTGACTAACATCTTACCTGCATATGTATGGTCTTGTAATGAGGTCTTAAAAATATGGTTATGATTCCCGTCATTATGCATTACCTTATTATGAGATTATTTATTGATAATACATGTGATTATTTGACTACTAGAATATCCATGTGAATGTTTATGTGGAATTATTTGATTTATTATTTCCATATTATGCTCAAGATTATGTTTAAAAGGCTTTTTTTCAATTATATACCTCACCTTAAGAGTTTATGACTATTTATTATAGCTTTCACTGTATTATTTACCTTTACTGAGTATCTAAACTCACACCTTTATTATGTTTTATTTTTCCCATGTTGTGAAGATGTATATTATGACTAATATATAGGGTTAAACTAAAACAATCATGATTTTTCAAAGGATTATCTATATTTTATTTTGTGTTTCAAATTATAATGTAAAGTTCATGCATGTATTCTGTTTTCCAATATGACTAAATTGATCAGTCCTATATGATTAGACACTAGTGTATATTATAATGTATTAAAGTAAGGCATCAGCTCTGATATTCTAGGGTCGATTTAATACATTAAAACTTATTCATTTTTTATTATTAAGAACTATGAAATATATCCAATGGTTTCAGTTTAAAAGAATTTAAATAATATTCTTGTTATAATTTTATCAAATGCTTCTCCTTTACTTGACCAAGTTTTTGATCTTATAACTATGTGTGATATGATTCATGTGAATTCATGTGAACTTAATTTGTTATTTATTTCCAAAAATTGATTTTTTTTATTCTAGTATAGAAGGACCATTATTAAAATATATTATTCCTTATCATATGTTATCTTTATAAAACATGATTACATTATTTCTAACCCTAAAAACAAAATCTAAAATTCCTAGACTAGATATAAAAATGATGATCTTGGTTACACTAGGCGCATAATTGTAGTTTTTCAAAACTAAAATCAATCTAATTATCAATGTGATATGGCAGTATTCTATATCTAGTGAAAATAGTATTTCTCCATCAACAGCATGAAGATCCACCTCAATTGTTGAAATCTTTCAGAATCTACTTGGTTCCTATATTTTGAAAAAAAAATTAGAACCAAAATCTATATCTAATACCATATTTTTTAAAGTAGAAATATTTCACTAAATAAAAAATATACATGAATATTACCCTTAATTCATTATTGAGGTGGGGTTTTTCTTTTACTAGCCATTCTTTCCATAAAAGAACAAACTGAATCTAGTTATTTAGCCTAACTATGGATAATTATCTTCTAGGAAGGGTGGTTCGAATATTCCTTAGACATAAAACTTTACTAATACTTCACCTTTACTTTCCTATTATTCCCTATAATTAAATACTTTTTTCATTATTAATGTAATTATCCACTTGATAAATCAATTTTAAAAGATTTGGGAGCATATTCTCTATATTAGTCATGTTTAAATTAACAATAAAATTTTGGAATCTCAAAATATGTCGGGGAATAAGGTATTTGCATAATTTATTGGTATTATTGAATCCTATAATTTATAAACCCTAAATGTATCTAATCATCTTAAGTACATCAGGTCCAATTAGAACTCCTCCTATATTTCAAGTAAATATTTCCTTGGTGATTTCATACCTCTCTTATCTTTCTTTCTACTGATAGATATCATAAAGATGAAACAGTGTGAAGTATGCATCTATTTCTTTGTGAATATTATAGAGCTTGAATGTCATGAATGATAATATAAGTCATTGGGAGACAAATGCATATTCAATGTGTTTCTAGAAGATTTTTTATCCTCTTCACTAGCCACCAAAGAGGGATTAGTATGAGCTGGGGAAACCATTACAAAACTTCTTATCTTGGTGTAGCACAATGTTCAAGCCTATATACCATTCATGGAAGTTACCACTAGTTATAGATTATCTTTTTCCAAAATGATTTGCAAGGATAATGACATGGTCTAACGGATTTCCATTTTTTGATAATAAATTATACAATTATTTAGTGATTTACATTGATTATAGGTTATGTTGTTATTAATTAATATAATTAGTCTCCCACTATTTTTTATATCCTAAAAGCCCCCAAAATTAGATTTTTAGTATCAATTCACTTAGATAAGCTAGTGAAAAGGACTCATGTTTCCCTTCAAATAACCAATATATAGGCCTTATAGAATTATTTGAGGGTTTTTTTACTATTTAAAAACAACATTAATTTGAAGCTCCTTGATTAGTTGTGTAGACTCCCCAATATTTAAATCCTAAACTCATATCTCCTCAACTATTTATTTCAAGTTACACTAAGTCTTGAATGGAAAACTAATCTTCATGCTAGATTGGTTAATTCAACCCATGAATTTTATTTGAAATCCTTAATGATTTAAAGTATCCTTATAAGGGCTAGACCAATACTTTGAAATATGGTTGTATTCTAAATGATCTAATGGAATGTTTTTTCATATTTAATATTTTGATTGAGGAATTTTTTTATCTTATGTATAAATATTCTCTATTTTATTCTTCACATGATTATTAATATTATGTGAAATTTTACATATTGTATTACTTATGTATTATAAGATAATTCATACTTAACAATTTCATTTTATTTCATCTGATCATGATTTTTAGTCTATTTACTTTATGTGGGCATGTTTAGCCATCCATATAAGCCATGAATTACATAAATAAATAGATAACAATGGAACGATAATATAAAATAAATATGTGATATAATTATGACATATTATCTACTATTTGGTTTATCATGTGAAGATAAACTAAACTAAAGCCTAAGAGAAATAACTCTTTAATACCATCCTTGGCTTGAGTCATTGTATTTTCCCATTCTTGTGTGCATCTCCTTAATAAGATTCACCATAGCTCAGGTCCTGAATTGTTTCCTATTACTGAGAGCTCCATACTCCATAAATATTTACTCACATACAAGTGAGAGTGTACCATAGGTTTAGGGTTATAAAAATAATCCTTTGAGATAAAAACCTATATATAATAAAAGAGAGATAGAATATTCACATATCATTATATTTAATTTAATAAAAAAAATATCACATAAAACCATAAATAAATATTTAAATTAAATAAATAAATTCAACATATACACTGGTCTGTCGATCACATGATCAATTATATTTCATTTAGTCCATGTAGGGCTTTGTCACTTTTTTGGCAGTTAATACACTATATGTAATGATGATGCGTAATGACCACACAACTTGTCATGATTTATGAAGGGTAAAATTATGTGGGAATATATAGCATATACACCAACTACATTCTTTGAAATCCTTGTCAGTATGTGTTCCATGTTGGCAGCAAATATGTGGTCTGTAATAACATCAAAAACTGAAGCACACACAGAGTCGAGATTTGTGTGGATCACACCTTGTTTGAGTGGACCATGGTTACATAACATGTAATTTACCATTGTGTGTTGTGTAATATTTTCATGAATATAGACAACTTTGCACCACTATATGGGATATTTGATATTTTTTCATTTCCTAGCTTATTATTGGCCATAAAAACTCTAACGAATGTGTTATATCAGCCATTATACAATGAAATAAATTATAGATTTTAACAAATAAAAAAACATAGGAAAATGATGAAATAAATTATAAATAATTATAAATTTTAATGTGACCACTGTAATACCTCTTCAAGGATTTGGGGTGCAGCAGAAGCAGTGGGTAGGTGGGTGATTTTGGTTTTTCATCCGTTTAAATGGATAATATCTAAAGAATATAATGAAGTTAACCCCATAATCTCCTATAACTTTCACATTTAAATATAATTAATTTCAAACAAGAATTACTAAGAAGGTGATAACCATTCTTGATAAATTTTCATTTCTTATCTTGTTGTGTTATAATTATAGTGGAGAATCTAAGAGAGGATTTATTTATATGTATCCACATGTTCTCCACAAATTTTTGGATGATTTTCTTGGTATTTTCAGTCTTTTTCATAGGAACATATTACTTCACATTGTTCATCATTTATTTCAACTAGAAGTTATCTTGTTATTTCAAAATTTTTGAGAGGGTGAATGATAAGAATTTATCTCTATACCATAAGAAAATCCTTGAGAAATTTTATATTATACACAAATTGTCACACTCATATCACACAATTATAAAATAGGGGTTTTATATTTAGGGTTAAAAAAATTATTGTACACATGCCCTTATCAATGTATTTAATAAACATAATACCACATATCGAATAATAATAATATTATTATATCCCATAACATGAACACATTTAAGTATTATTTTTTTTATAAAAAATATTATTTATATAAAATATATTAAATAAAATATATCATTTCCATTTAGTAATTAAATAAAGTTATAATTCCTCTCAGGGAATTTATAGATCCTTAAATAATAAAATATGTATTCAAATAAATATTATTTTTTTGAAAAATTAATAAATATTATATTCAATAAAAATGAAAATACATATTATTTTAATATTCACATAACAAAATAAATATTTATATGTTAATCTATTCACTAAACTAGTGAGAAAATAAATATTTATTTATTACCCTGTGAATAATAAATAATATATAAAATTCAACTCATATATTCTAAACTCTAATATCACATGATTGAATTTTATTTGATCAACTCTACATGAATAATTATTATTCTACAATAAAACGATAATATTTACTTTAATATTAAATTTAATAAAATGTAATGGGATTCTAGTTACACTTAGTATGTGATCCATATGGCTTATTTCTTAGTGGAATTAGGTGAACTTAACTAAGTCAATGATCAATGCCTAGAAGCATATCAAGGAACTCGTAGGCAATGAAATTAATGTAACAATGACAAAACAAATTCTATGAAATCATAAAGTATAATATTAAACCTTTTTTCTACTTGTATATCTTTAAGCAGGATACATACATGTTTCATTACCCTATATGATTCATTTATATATCCAGGATATTATTAAATGAACTCATCGATGAACTACCATGGCTTTGGATTTAATCAGATCGTTACATTTCATTTTGTTTCCTTAGTCTAAAAATTCATTATTATAATGATCCCAAATCATATTTCCTATTATTATAATGAATTATATTGTTTATACATGAAAAAATTTTCTTTTGAAAAAAATTCTAAGTGTTGGATCCACCGTAGTTCATACAGGATCGACCCAGCATTGCCCTCAATTGACCACTAGACCAATGGATCAACCGCATGAGAAAAAATTTCAAATTATTTGATCAACTCTAAAATGAAATTGACTATGTTGATTCATTGAATAAAATATTTCAATTGTAAATGAATAAAATATTCTAAGTTTCAGATCAACCACATGTTACTTTTGATTGATCGTGAGGTGGGATATTGGCCGCATAAAGATACAAAATCAACCATGTTAGTCGTAAAACTGCTGTATTAGGAATTTTTTTAAAATTTTTATCTAATGAATTGATTTCATAAATAAAACCATCAACCATATTAAGAAGTTCTAGTTGACCATGGTTTTCAACATTCCACAACTTAAAAATTAATATTCTGGAATCGATCACGTATTTTTCTAATCAGCCACACATGGAATAATATCACAATGAAGCAATCACATGAATAAAATCTACACTGATCATAAATACTTTCATTGACCATAAGTGTTGATCTAAATACCTACCATGGAAGTGATTGATTAAAAAGATCATAGTGACCTACCTCATTTCAGAGTCACATTCTAAGATTGACCGTAAATGTTGACATAACATTCCTAACATCCAAACTGCTATATGTTTTCATTTAATGAAGGTTCTAGATCAGTTTAATATTGTCTATATGAGGAAATAGTTATGATCATTTTCAAATGTTTATATAGAGAAAGTTATTTTATAAATATAAAGGATCCTTGCATATGTAATGTGTGTGTTGTTTTGATCTTGTTCTTAATCTTCATTCTTACTCTATTATATTGTTTTTTCACTATAGTGAAGAAACTAAAATCAAGATTAACTAACCACTCCATTTACTCATGAAAATACAAGATGATCATTCAATGATAAGTTAACTTCATTGATCAACCTAATTAGATCAGATATATTGTTGCACCACATTTCCATCATAATTTTCTCTCTATGTTTCTATTTAACTTTGAGTTATGCATACCTTTTCTACATGTTTTTTAAGTAAAATCTCCTATAATGTAAATAGGAGTATTGTGATAATATTTGTTTTCTTAAATAAATTTGTTCTCCCATTAATAAATATGGAAGAGTCAAGTGAAAATCTTGGACTACCTCTATGAAATTGTCTGCTTGTAACATGATCTAGGTTTTTCATAATTACATTTGATCTTGGTTTTGAATAAATTTATTTCTAATAAAATTGAATGAAAGTGTTATAATTTCAAGTGGAGAGGTCTAGGTTCGAGCTTGTAACCAAACCTCTTGTGGTTAAATTTCATTGTGTGTTTTATTAATTTCTTCCAATAATGTATTTTCATGAAATATTTTCAAACTGTGTTTGAAAAACAAAACTCTGATAGTTATCATTTACGAAAAATATATATACATATATCTTTATATATGTGTGAATGTGTGTGTTTTTTGTTTGGTGTTAGTTGGATAATTTAAATGTTAAAATATTATCATTTTCTTAACTAGGTATTGATTACAGTCATTGAGAATTTGTTTTAAAATATCATATTATATATATATTATGTTTTTTAAATATAAAGTTTCTAAATTAATTGGATTTTAATAACATTAAAAATATATATTTTTAATTATAATCATAATTCACCCCCCCCCCCCCCCCGTAATAATTACACTGGGAACATCATTCAGTATCAAAGATTTTTTTCCTTCAAACTTTATCTTTATTTTTACTAGTTTATTATCTTTATTTATTTAGAACTTTATCAAGTCCGAAGGGAATGGTGTTGACTTATATTTAATTATTATTCAATATTTATGGATTCTTTTATAATTGAAGGACATGATACCAATATTCCTCACTTATTTATTGCTTAAAACTATTCTCAACGTAAAATAAAATTAAAAATTTATCTTAAAATCATAGGATTTGATATTTAGGGAACCATAATGTATAATTATGAAAACCCCAAAGAATATAGTAAATATTTGACTAATACTACCAAATAAATTTATAAATATAATTATAAATATTTTAATACATTATTATTTTATTTTGGAGAAGATGATTTTAACCATATATTTTCATGTGATACTACAAATCATATCTTTCATACCCCAGTTATATCAAATGAAGTCACATAAAATGTTAAACAAATGTACTTAAATACTTGTGGTACTAAATATGATTATTTCAAGATGTAAACTAATGAGTATATGTCTATAATTTACTTTATGTTAAATGAAATCATAAACATAATGATTTCACTTTGGTAGACTATGGATAACAAGAAACATGTAATAACAATTTTGAGAGGTCTTCCTGATATTTATAAGTTTATGGGAGTATCAATCAGAGAATCATGTGACATAAATGCGCTAGAAGTTAAGGTTCGAATTGAAAAAATGTCTAAAAAGTTAAATTTTTATTTCAAAAAACGCTTTTTTGGGTAAATTAAAAGCCCTTACAAAATTCAAGATAATTTAAAATATCAAACCACATAACATACTATAAGGCCATTCCAAAAATAATAATATTTTTTGATTCATTATCCATATATAATATCTATTCAATTGGGGTTACCTTCATGGAAGTTTCATCCTTTATGAGTCCTATAAATGATAGGACATCATGTCTCAAGTCTAAATATACCGCTCCATACTCATTTTCCCTTTATTGAATCTACATGTCAGAATTAGATCCTATTTATTAATCTAATAGTCTTTCTATTCATTAAGGTTAACATTAATATTTCTCTAGAACATTCTATTGTTATCATCCTAAGAAATATTGATATTGAAAACCTCCTAAAAATCTCTTCCTTAGAGTGTACAATTAGTTATTGGGAAGATACTTTAGGTTCTGTATCCAAGGATCCTTACTACATTTGATGAAAAATACCCTTGGTGTTGGTTTACAAATCAACTTGACATGTTACCTCCTTCTCTTTTCCCCCTTCTTCTTCTTGATCTATTTTCTCACCTGTAAATTTCATATCATTTACTAATGGGGACCGAGACACCTCATCCACATACATGTGAATGGGAATGGGCTTACGAGAAGATTTTGAACCAAAGAATAAATATATAGCATTTAAAACTCCAAAATCAAAATTAAAGTAAGGAATCAGAGATGAAATTACAAGTGGAAGTTAATCAGACACTAAAAGTGATAAATAGATGAACCACTTCGCTATAATATTTAATAATTTATACAATAATAAAAAAAATTAGAAAATAAAACTATAAAGGAAAATATGAAAATAAAGGTAATTGAGAAAAAGAGAACACATCTAAATAAGTTAACAACCCAAAATGTAAAATAGAAATTCATATCAGAGTTGAATTTTGTAATCTAAATTACAAAAAATAAGTATGATGAAAAATAAATAAACCAAATAAAATGATTATGGAAATGATAGTATGTTTCTAGGATAGCACCATTGATTCAGAATGTTCCAAATATGATGTAAGTGAAAATGCTAATATATGATTCATGAACATTGTATCTAAGGTACACACTACTTCAAACTATTTTGATAATAATTTTTTAGATGATTTTAAAATGTAAAATAAATAATTATATGAGTAATTTTCTGTAAAATAGAAAACTATGAAGGAACTTAGAGATAAATAAAAAATTCTAATGAAAATAAATTCTCAGTGTGCTACTGATAAAAAAATATTTATACCAAAAAATAAAACAACGTTAAACTATTAAAAGAGAACGCAGATTTGAAATTTGAAAATGAATAACATAGAAAATATTTAAATCAATTTATTAACATAATTTATATTTGAAATTTGATGTTATGAAATCAGAAGTAACCTAAATCAGGAACTGATATAGAATACAGGTTTGGACAGGAAAAGAATCTATACAAAAATTTATCCGTTCCTCATTCCGAAAATATAGCCTCAATTTAAAAGGGTAAATAAACATTTGGTTAAACAAATTCTCATTCCTATGTATCTATAGAAATATTTTTCTTAGAATATTTTAATTTTATTTTTAGTAAGTGAGAAAATGAAGTAAATTTGGATAACCAAAGCTTCATTTGCTAACTTTTCTAGACCTAAGAAAGTATTGGTACCAAAATCATTCCTTGGTTGATTGTGTATGAAACATTATTGAGGAGATCCACTAAAATATTATAGTATCTAGATAGTGAATTTTCTCAATATATTATTACATACTAATTATGTTTCCAGAATCTAGTAAAATTTCGTGGTGAATATATGAATTTTGGTGATAATGAAAAGTAAAAAAAATTATTCTTACACAACTATATAAAATGGTTTTAATTTATAAAATTTTATATGTTTATGGTTTAAATTATAATCTTATTTTTCTTTATCAATTTTGTGATGATGGTTATTATGTTAAATTTGAAAACATTTATTGCATTATTTGTGATTCTAAGCATTATTTAGTTTTAAATGCTTTATTAAATGATAGTGTTTATAATATAGATTTAAATTCATTATTTTTAAAAACTTCTTATTGTATAAGTGCTTTTCCAAAAGAATATTGGTTGTGGAATTGGATACTATATCAAGGTAATTTATACCCACTTAGGAAGCTTGTTGAAAAGATATTTTTCAAGGATCTACCCAAACTTGAATTCCCAAAAATACAAAGTGTTCAATCCATGTTAAAAGGGAAAGAAACAAAAAAAATTAATCTTAAGAAAGTGGTTTCTATCTCTAAAACCCTAGAACTAGTTCTAAAGGACTTGTTCAGACCATCTAGAGTTTCAAGTCAAGGTGGAAATCATTATTCTTATATTATTATATATGAATTTACACGATTCAAATGGATATATTTATTATCTCATAAAAATTATGTTTGTTCTTGTTTTGTAAAGGATGAAATTTATGTAGAGAACCATAGTGGACTTACCACTAAAACCTTGAGATGTGATCATTGATGTGATTTTGAGGATCAAGAAGTAGAGACTCTCTGATATCAACATGGATATAGACACAATTAATTTACACCCCAAACACCTCAAAAATAGAGTTATTGAAAGGAGAACAAAACATTCCATGAAATTACTCAAACCATGCTTAGTGAATATGAATTAATTATTTATTTTTGGGAATATTTTGTGAATACAACTTGTTATATGATTAATATAGTTTTGATTAAGCCTCTTTTAAACAAGGATGTTTATGAATTTTGGAATAGTATAAATCCAAAGGTATGTTAATTTAAATTTTTTTCTATAGTGTATATATTCTTAATAAAAAATAGAATCAGGATAAATTTTCACCCAATAGTGATAAAGGAATTTTTCTATGTTATTTAACCTCTATAAAATCTTATTTTTTTTAATAAGAGAACCAATATTTTGTATGAATATGTGAATTTCATTTTTTATGATAAAAATCAACATAAACCTAAATTTTCTTTAGAAGATCATGAGGGTGGTATAAAAAAAATTAATATCAATAATACCACTAAGAATTCTGACCATGATTCTAATTTACCTACAAAATATCCTAACAGTGACCAAATAGATGATCTTAATCCTAAATATGAATTGGAATAACCAATAACATTGATTCCGAGAACCATTAAGACCCATAAGAACGATAATTTAGTTGATGTTGTAGGAAATCTTGATAAAGGTACTCAAATAAGAGTATCTCTTACAAATATGGTTAGACATCAAGAATTCTTGTCTTATCTAAAAAATAATAACATTTGTGGAGTAATTTTTCATGAATAATGGGTAATTTCTATACAAGAATAATTTCATTAAATTGAACGATATAATTTAAAGACCCGTAAAATTCAAAGGAATTTTTTTCTTAATTTTCGTTGGGATTTTACAAGAACTCAGTTTCAGACGACACTTGATTCTGAGGCCCTGTGTGCCCGAAATTTCTATCCGAAGTTTAGCTCGGGTACGTTCAGTGAACGAACGAGCGTGAATTTATAACTTTCGAACCGGTGCTCGGAATCGAATTCCGAGGGCACTGATGGAACCATAGCACCGGTAATTTCTTAGGAACGCCTTTTCTGGAGTTTCATTTGCTCAATGTGAGTTGTTTTTTTTGGTGGATTTAGTGTTAGTGAAATAAAATTTCATTAAGAATTTTATTTCTCTTCTCCATGAGTTAGAACCTAAGTGTAGGAGTTAGGGTGGGACCCACTGTTTGTTAGTTTCTATTGAGTGGATTAAAGGAGGGGTGGGGCCCATACGAGCCCCCACCTTTTCAATTCCCTTAACTCCCTAACTCATCTTAACCCCCCACTTAAGTTGTGTAACTATTATAACCTTTTAACTTCCCTTTAATTTGGTGACTTTACCTCTCCTCTCTTTAAGTATGCCAACACCCAATTCAATTAATTAAATTAAGTTTTGAATTTTGAATTGTGGCTTGAGTTAATAAAATAAGGATGAGCCTTATTTTATTTTGGTTGGTTGTTGTGTGTGGACATTGGACGAGAGAACTCTTGGGTGTTTTCATCTTCATCACGAAGAACATCAAGACTTCGACGAAGAACACCGTCACTATAAGAAGAGATCGACATACCGTCTCTTCTTCTCCCCGCAGCCGGTGTGTGACCCCTTTTTCCGAGGATCGACGACGCACCCTCTTTCGATCTTCTTCCTGTATCAAAAAAAAGGAGACGCCACTTCCTCCTCGGACGTTCACCATCAACATATGAAGCTTCACCTCGCGACATCGTTTTCCACGGTGAACCCCCGTTCTAGCTACGCTCAAGGTAGGGGTTATTTAATTATTTCATTCGTGAATTATACTTTGTCGTCCTTCGTGAATTTACGACCAGTTGCTATCAATTAACAAGAGGGGGCTGGACCACACAAACACGACCGACCCACCTCTAATTTGAATGTTGTTTCTAATTTGGTTGGGACGGAATGGCATGGTGTCATCGCACCACGCTAGATCATACAGAAAGTAATGTGCGGCACCGTCGCATCGCGCCGTGAAGTTGAACAAGGACGCGACACCGTCGCGCCACGTCGAAGAAAACCGAAGACATCGTGTCCGGATCAGGGCCACGGCGAAGGGGCGCGGTGCCGTCGCATCGCGCCGGATGAACCAGGCCGCGGCGAAGCAGGGTGACCAGCGGCCGGTTCCGGGCCGCCGGTGTCGGCAAAGGAGGAAGGACCGGCCATTGCTGGTCCTTGTTGGCAAAACCGGCCGGCAGGTGCGGGCTGGCCAGACAAAGGGAAAATCGGGGGAATTAATTCCCCCGGCCGGCCAAGCAAGCGGCCCAATTAATGGGGCCGCAGTTACAGGGAAACCGGGGGCAGCGCCCCCACCCCCCTGCGAGCCGGAACGGCTCAGCCACTTGGCCGAGCCAGCTGGCGCCAACGCGCCGGGTCGCCGGACGGGATGGGCCGGGCCCACCGGGATCTGGTTCGGGCCGACCGGGGGGTCTCGGGCCGGGTCGGTCCTGGCCCGAAACCCCTGTTTTCGGACCTTCTACAGTATTTTTCCCATAACATGGGCTACGGACCTCCGATCGACGCACCGTCAGTTGCGATATGATCCTTGAATCGAGACGGTCTTTTCGGTATATCGCACTCAAGGTTTAGGAATACTTTGGGTTTGGCCGGGTTGGTTCATACCTGAAACCAACCGGGCCCTCGGAGTGGATACAATCATATCTTAAGCTCCGGACATCCGAATGATGTGCCGTAGACTTTGTTGGATTTCCTATTAGTGAGACAGATCATTTGGCTTACTCCGCCTAAGGTTTGGACGCAGGTGGAGTACGGTCGGGTTGGTTTTGTCTTAAAAACCAACCGGACCCCTGGAACGAAAAAGGCAATAACTCTCAGGCCCGGCGTCCGATTGACGCGCCGTCTGCGACGTTGAGTTCTTGTTGACGATACAGAACTTTTGGATACATCAACTCTAGAATATGTGTCAGTTGATGTATCAGCCTCTCGGCTCGTGGAGCGGACCCTCCCAAACGAGCTTGCTGTGTGCAGGAACCCTAGAGATGGCTGCGACTACTACTACTACGACGACTGTACAGAGATCCTCAGTGGATTCTACGGCGATGACTACAGCACTCAGCGATCCTATGTGGATCAGTGCTACCGATCTTGTGTGGGTCTGATCCTGTGTGGGTCAGCGCTCAGTGGTTCTGTGTGAGCCAACGCCTACAGATCCTGTGTGGGTCCGATCCTGTGTGGGTCTTTGCGGGGGTTAGTTACCTATCGATCCTTTGTGGGTCAGATCCTTTGTGGGTCATTGTGGGGGTTAGTACCTATCAATCCTTTGTGGGTCCGACATCTTAGATGAATCAGTGGTAACATCTGATCATCTCTATCATCATACGAAGAAGTATACCTGTGTGAGCTAAATCCTGTTTTACTTTCCTATGTGGATTGTGTTGTGGTATCCTGTGTGGATTTACGTTTTTATTTCCTGTGTGGATTGGGTTGTACTTGGGCTCGGATGTTGGAGCCGAACGAGAATTGATGACTTAGGTATATGTATGGGCATATACCTAAGCAGTGTCGAATGTTACTTCGTGATTTACCTTTCCTTTTTGGTTTATCCTTTGTGGATATTGGGAGACCTTCGGGGGTCTTCGGGACCCTACTGAGTAGCTTATACTCGCACCTGCACAAGCTATGCCCGCACTACGTTGTGTTGTTTGCAGACTACGGACAGCGTTGATCGTGGTTGAGGCTTGCAGAGCAGGACGATACATGGAGGTGGACCACTGGGCGGGACATACTCGGAGCGGACGGCGGGACTCGAGGAGAAGTGGAGCTATCTGTACCCACCCTTCAGGTGGGATTTCCAATGGACAGCTCGGCGTTGCGGCTTTACTTTTCAGTTGCTGTTTTCCCTTTCCAGTTGTACTTTACTTTCAGTTTGGGTTTGTATACTGGCCCACTTACTTTTATGCACTTACTGTTGTACTCAGTTTTACTTAGTGTTTACTTCTTCTATTGCTTACTCTATGGTGTTTGTCTACTTTACAAAGGCAATGCCTTCCCTTTTACCGGGATTTACGCCTTGGTGATAGTTTCCAGCCCCTGGCCTATGGAAGGCGGGCTTGGGGTAGTCACGGCACGGGCCCCGAGGACAGGTCGTGACAAATTTGTATCAGAGGAGTTCAGTTCTACCACAGAACTTGGGATTCTGATCTTTTCTATGTGAAGAAATAGTGTTTAGCATATTGGGTGTGGTTATCAGTCCAGGGAGTCCAGTGTTGGTGCGGCGGCTGACGTATCCGTACACCAGGACCCTGACTTCTGATTTCCGACTTAATGCACGAAAACATTGATTGCATGTGTGTTTCAAGTTTTCTTTGTGATTACCTTGTGTCAGCTCACTAGGTATACTGTTCTGACCGTGGCGCACCTATTTCCTTTTCAGGATGGCCCCACGACGGTAGCCAGCTAGGGTTCCGAGAGTTGAGCGTGACGACAGCCCACCGAGCGACGAGGCCTCGGTGTAGGGCCCTTTGTCAGCAGTGGCACCGGCCGTACCTCTACCCGCCGAGCCACCGATGCTTCCAGCACCAGCCGCTGACGATGCACGTCACCTCAGTGCACTGCATGAGTTCCAGCGCTAGCGACTGCCCATGTTCTGTGGGGAGACGTACCCCCAGGCAGCCGTGGACTGGATGGAGGCAGTGGTGAGAGTTTTTAGGTTAGTGAGGACACCAGCAGACCTCATGGTGATCCTCCCAGCGAGCCTACTGCACGCAACAGCAGGCAGATGGTGGAGATTGATGCTCTAGGTGCACGATGAGACATCTCTTCTCTGGACGGACTTTGAGAGCCTCTTCTGCTCGGAGTTCATCCCAGCCACCCTCCGTGCGGTGCACATTCAGGAGCATCTTTAGCTGCTGCAGGGCAGCATGACGGTCTCCCAGTACTCAGCGAGATTTATAGATCTCTCGCGCTACTCGACAGACATTGTACGGGACCCATTCTTCTGGGCTCGGACCTTTGAGCAGGGATTGAGACCCGAGATCAGTGCATCGCTAATCTACCTCAGCATTCTGACTCAGACAGGAGTACTGGAGCGATCCCTTTTGATCGAGATCCTTCTTGTTGAGCCTTCATCAGTGCCGAGACCCACCGCAGGGCGGCATGTAGTAGAGTCTTCTACAGCTGGCAGTCGACAGATTACTCATGGGTCCAGGAAGACCAGACCCTCAGGAAGATGACCTTGGGACACTAGCTCTGCAGTGCGGGGCACACAGTGCGGAGCCAGTCTTTCGAGAGGGAGGCAGTGCTACTCATGCAGCGGGCAGGGCCGCATGGCTCGTGACTGCCCGACCCGTCGTGCCGAGGAGCAGCAGACAGTTGAGGGGCCACCGAGGTAGAGGCAGAGGGTCGACCGTGGCAGTCTGCAGGGAGCAGGCGGACGAGGCAGAGGAGCTGGCTGAGCAGCAGGTGGTGGGCGACGCTTTGAGGCTTTACCACCACCACCACCAGGAGGTCCACCCCGACCACAGGGAGCTGGCGGGCAGAGACAGGCACAGCTCCAGGCAGCAGAGGCCTATGACCACGGCGCGCCCGAGATGATTCGAGGTACTATCTGTGTCTATTCCACCCTTGCTGCAGTACTTATAGACATAGGAGCGAGTCATTTTTTCATAGCCGTTGCCCTTGTTCGGAGCTCGGAGATTCCGACAGAGCCGTTGGCTCGATCCTTACGGCTAGAGACTCCTACGGGAGCAAACATGACGATTACGCACTGGTTCCGGCAGTGTGAGATTACTCTAGGAGGCGAGAGCTTCGGCTCGGATCTTCTTATAGCGGCGTCGAGGCCTTACGACGTCATATTAGGCATGGATTGGTTATCTACATTCCATGCTCAGATTGACTGTATTAGGCGCAAGGTGCGATGTGTACACACCGACGGGAGCAGGTTCACCTTCGCCGACGAAAAGGGAGCCTTCACAGCACAGGATGGACTTCCGAAGAGGAGAGGACAACCCATCACTCATCAGTTGGCTAGCCTCATCCTAGGAGCAGTTGACATGCGGAGTCCTAGTTTTCCTATAGTGGTGAATTAGTATGCGGACGTCTTTCCCGACGACGTTCCAGGGCTACCTCCTCGTAGAGAGATAGACTTTTATATTGACCTGTACCCCGAGACAACCCCGTTATCGAATCCAGCATATCGAATGGCCCCTGCTGAGCTTTGAGATCTACGGGTATAGTTGGAGGACTTGGAGGGCAAGGGGTTCATCTGACCTAGTGTTTCACCCTGGGCTTCCCCGATTTTGTTCGCCAAGAAGGCGGACGGGAGCTTGCGACTTTGTGTTGACTATTGTCGCCTGAACCAGGTGACTGTGAGGAACAAGTATCCACTACTGAGGATTGATGACCTCTTAGATCAGCTCAAGGTAGCACGGTGGTTCTCAAAGATAGACCTCAGGTCAGGCTATCATCAGCTTAGAGTTCGAGACGAGGACGTGTAGAAGACGGCCTTCAGGTGTTGGTATGGCCACTATGAGTTCTTGGTTATGCCATTCGGTGTAACCAATGCTCCAGCAGTGTTCATGGCCCTCATGAACAGGATCTTTCAACCATATCTCAATAAATTTGTCATGGTCTTCATCGTTGACATTTTTATTTACTCAACGACTGAGGAGGATAATGCCTACCACTTGCAGGTTGTACTAGACACACTACGAGAGCACCAGCTTTATGGTAAGCTCTCGAAGTGTCAATTCTGGATACGTGAGGTCCACTTCTTGGGACACGTCATCTCTGAGGTGGTATTTTTAGTGGATCCTGCGAAGATCGAGGATGTGCTAGCTTGCGAGCCACCCAAGAGCGTGACGGAGGTGCGAAGTTTCTTGGGATTAGATAGATACTATCGAAGATTTGTGTCAGACTTCTCCAAATTTGTGGCACCACTCTCAACTTTGACGAAGAAGGGGAAACCCTTTGTGTGGTCAAACAGATATCAGCAGAGCTTCCATAAGCTAAGACAAAGATTGACCAGCGCACCTATCTTGAGGTTGCCTGAGGAGGGAGTAGGGTACGTAGTCTACTGCGATTCATCAAGGACTGGACTTGGATGTGTCCTGATGCAGGAGCAGGCCATGATCGCCTATGGATCATGTCAGTTGAGGCCGCATGAGCAGAACTACGCTACCCACGACCTGGAGTTAGCAGCAGTAGTCTTCGCTCTGAAGACATGGCGACACTACCTGATGGGCGAGGGATTTACATTTTTTTCTGACCATCAGAGTCTCAGATACATCTTCTCTCAGAAGGACCTAAATCTGAGAGAGTGGCGATGGCTCGAGTTCCTCCAGGACTATGACTTTGAGATAGTCTATACTCCTGGGAAGGGGAACATGGTAGTCGATGCTCTCAGCAGGAGGACGAGCATTCAGCTACTTGAGGAGGCGACAGATCAGCTAGCCTCTTTGCAGATATCTTTCGTGGATAGAGATGGTGCAGCCTTCCTCTAGTCTCTCACAGTCACTCCTCCACTACTACAGCGGGTCAGAGAGGCACAGCGTGGGGACACTGACTGTGACACTCGGCGTGCACAGATATCCTCAGGATAGGCACCTGATGGTTTCTCCTTTGGAGCAGAGCATGACATCTTTTTCAGAGGACGTACCTTGGTACCAGTTTCTTTATAGGAGGAGGTGCTGAGAGAGTTTCACACTTCTCCTTTGGCGGTACATCCTAGAGTGGCGAAGATGTACCAGTATCTCAGACGATAGTACTGGTGGCCGGGCATGAAGAAGGCTATGGCGGAGTTCGTTTCTCGGTGTCTCACCTGCCAGCAGGTGAAGGTAGAGCACCAGGTACCAGCAGGCTTGGTACAGCCCTTGGAGGTCCCGGAGTGGAAGTGGGACGGGATATCTATGGACTTCATGACTGGACTTCCACGCACTTCCTGAGGTCATGACTCCATTTGGGTGATTTTCGACCGACTCACCAAGTCGGCACAATTCTTACCCATCAGAGAGAAGGGCTCAGTGGAGATCTTGGGACGACTTTACATTTAGGAGATTGTACGGCTTCATGGTGTGCCATCATAAATCCTCTCTGATCGAGATGCTCACTTTACTTCCCGGCTTTGGAAAGGATTGCAGGAGGCGTTCGGGACACAGCTACGTCTGAGCACAACCTTTCACCCTCAGACGGATGGTCAGACGGAGAGGACCATTCAGACTCTCGAGAACATGCTCCGCGCATGTGTCCTCGACTTTGGTCGTAGCTGTGAGGACCACCTACCCTTGGTGGAGTTTGCGTACAACAACAGTTACCACTCCACCATCGGGATGGCACCATACGAGGCATTGTACGGCCGACCTTGCAGATCTCTTTTATGCTGGACAGACCTTGGGGAGTCAGCACTTGTGGGACCGGAGATGGTTCAGGCCACGACAGAGAAGGTCCAGGTCATCCAGGAGCGGATGAGGACAGCTCAAAGCTGGCAGAAGTCTTATGCTGACAGGAGGCGGAGGCCACTAGAGTTCGAGGATGGCGACCACGTCTTTTTGCGTGTCTCACCTCGACGTGGATTACAGAGATTTGGATGAGGTGGCAAGTTATCTCCACGATTCATCGGACCGTTCCAAGTCCTCGGCAGGATTGGCGAGGTGGCTTATCGCCTGGCTCTACCACCTCAGTTGCACCGGGTGCACGACGTCTTCCACGTATCTCAACTGAGGAGATACGTGCATGACCCAATGCATATCATTGACCATGGGGAGCTTGACATAGATGATGGGGTGGATTTTGCGGAGGTTCCAGTGGAGATCGAGGATCGAAAGGAGCGGGTCCTATGAGGATGGTCGATTCCTCTAGTGCGCATCAGATGGCAGCACCGGAACCTCCAGGAGAGCACTTGGGAGCGGGAGGCTCAGATGCATGCTCAGTACCCACATTTGTTTCCCTAGTTTTCTATGTATCTTTACGGGGGCATAAAGCCCTGAGGTTGGAGTAATGTAAAGACACGTAAAATTCAAAGGACATTTTTTCTTAATTTTCTTTGGGATTTTACAAGAATGCAGTTTCAGATGGCACTTGATTCTGAGGCCCGATGTGCCCGGAATTTCTATCCAAAGTTTAGCTCGGGTACATTCAATGAACGAACGAGCGTGAATTTCTAACTTTTGAACCAGTGCCCGGAATCAAATTCTGAGGGCACCGATGGAACCGTAGCGCCAGTAATTTCTTAGGAACGCCTTTTTTGGAGTTGCGTTTGCTCAATGTGAGTTTTTCTTTTTGTGGATTAAGTGTTAGTGAAATAAAATTTCATTAATAATTTTATTTCTCTTCTCCATGAGTTAGAACCTAAGTGTAGGAGTTAGGGTGGGACCCACTGTTTGTTAGTTCCTCTTGAGTGGATTAAAGGTGGGGTGGGGCCCACACGAGCCCCCACCTTTTCAATTCCCTTAACTCCCTAACTCTTATTAACCCCCCACTTAAGTTGTGTAACTCTTATAACCTTTTAACTTCCCTTTAACTGGGTGACTTTACCTCTCCTCTCTTTAAGTATGCCAACACCCAATTCAATTAATTAAATTAAGTTTTGAATTTTGAATTGTGGCTTGAGTTAATAAAATAAGGATGAGACTTATTTTATTTTGGTTGGTTATTGTGTGTGGACATTGGAGGAGAGAACTCTTGGGTGTTTTCATCTTCATCACAAAGAACATCAAGACTTGGACGAAGAACGTTGTCACCGTAAGAAGAGATCGACGTGTCGTCTCTTATTCTCCCCGCAGCCGGTGTGTGACCCCTTTTTCCGAGGATCGACGATGCACCCTCTTTCGATCTTCTTCCCGTATCAAAGAAAAGGAGACACCACTTTCTCCTTGGACTTTCACCGTCAACATACGGAGCTTCACCTCGCAATGTCATTTTCCGCGGCGAACCCCCGTTCTAGCTACGATCAAGGTAGGGGTTATTTAATTATTTCGTTCGTGAATTCTACTTTGCCGTCCTTAGTGAATTTACGACTAGATGCTATCAATTAACGAGAGGGGGACGGACCGCACAAACATGGCCGACCCACCTCCAATTTGAATGTTGTTTCTAATTTGGTTGGGACGCAATGGCGTGGTGTCGTCGCACCACGCGAGATCGTACGACATGTAATGCGCGGCGCTATCGCGCCGTGCTGTGAAGATGAACAAGGACGTGACGCCATCGCGCCGCATCGAAGAAAAACGAAGACACCGCGGCCGGAGCGGGGTCGCGGCGGAGGGGCGCGGTGCAGTCGCACCACGTCGGATGAACCAGGCCACGGCCGGTTCCGGGCCGCGGTAGAGCAGGGTGACCAGCGGCCGGTTCCGGGCCGCCGATGTCGGCGAAGGCGGAAGGACCGGCCGTCGCCGGTCCTTGTTGGCAGAACCGGCCGGACGGTGCGGGCCGGCCGAATAAAGAGAAAACCGGGGGAATTAATTCCCCCGGCCGGCCAAGCAATCAGCCCTATTAATGGGGCCGCGGTTACAGGGAAACCGGGGGGCAGCCCCCCCCCCCCCCCCCCCCCGTGAGCCGGAACGGCTCGTCTGCTTGGCCGAGCCAGCTGGTGCCAGCACGCCGGGTCGTCGGCCGGGCCGGGCAGACCCGAACCCGGGTCGGGTCGACCCGGTTCAGGCCGACCGGGGGGTCTCGGGCCGGGTCGGTCCGCGCCCGAAACCCCCGTTTTCAGACTGTCTATGGTCTTTTGCCCATAACTTGGGCTACAGACTTATGATCGACACACCATCAGTTGCGATGCGATCCTTGAATCAAGACGGTCGTTTCGGTATATCGCACTCAAGGTTTCAGAATATTTGGGTTTGGCCGGGTTGGTTCGTACACGAAACCAACAGGGCCCTCAGAGCGGAAACACTCATATCTTAAGCTCCGGACGTCCGAATGACATGTCCTCGACTTTGTTGGATTTACTCTTAGTGAGACAGATCTTTTGGCTTACTCAGCCCAAGGTTTGGACGCAGGTGGAGTACGGTCGGGTTGGTTTTGCCTTAAAAACCAATCGGGCCCCTGGAACGAAAAAGTCAATAACTCTCCGACCGGGCGTCTGATTGATGCGCCGTCTGCGACGTTGAGTTCTTGTTGACGATACGGAACTTTTGGATACATCAACTCTGGACTATGTGTCAGTTGATGTATCAGCCTCTCGACTCGTGGAGCAGACCCTCCCGAACGAGCTCGTTGTGTGCGGGAACCCTAGAGCTGGCTGCGACTACTACTACTATGACGACTGTACAGAGATCCTCAGTGGATTCGATGGCGACGACTACAGAACTCAGCGATCCTATGTGGATCAGTGCTACCGATCCTGTGTGGGTCTGATTCTATGTGGGTCAGTGCTCAGCGGTACTGTGTGAGCCAGCGCCTACAGATCGTGTGTGGGTCCGATCCTGTGTGGGTCTTTGCGGGGGTTAGTTACCTATCGATCCTTTGTGGGTCAGATCCTCTGTGGGTCATTGCGGGGGTTAGTACCTATCGATCCTTTGTGGGTCCGACGGCTTAGATGAATCAGTGGTAACATCTTATCATCTCTATTGTCATACGAAGAAGTATACCTGTGTGAGCTGAATCCTTTTTTACTTCCCTATATGGATTGTGTTGTGCTATCCTGTGTGGATTTACGTTTTTCTTTCCTGTGTGGATTGGGTTTTACTTGGGCTCGGATGTTGGAGCCGAACGAGAATTGATGACTTAGGTATATGTATGGGCATATACCTAAGCAGTGTCGGATGTTACTTCGTGATTTACCTTTCCTTTTTGGTTTATCCTTTGTGGATACTGGGAGACCTTCGGGGGTCTCGGGGTCCCTACTGAGTAGCTTATACTCACCCCTGCACGGGCTATGCCCGCACTACGTTGTGTTGGTTGCAGACGACGGACATCGTTGATCGTGGTTGAGACTTGCAGAGCAGGACGGTACCTGGAGGTGGACCACTGGGCGGGACATACTCGAAGAGGACGGCGGGACCCGAGGAGCAGTGGAGCTATCTCTACCCACCCTTCAGGTGGGATTTCCAGTGGACAGCTTGGCGTTGCGGCTTTACTTTTCAGTTGTTGTTTTCACTTTCTAGTTGTACTTTACTTTCAGTTTGGGTTTGTATACTGGCCCACTTACTTTTCCGAACTTACTGTTGTACTCAGTTTTACTTAGTGTTTACTTCTTCTGTTGCTTACTCTGTGGTGTTTGTTTACATTATAAAGGCAATGCCTTCCCTTTTACCGGGATTTATGCCTTGGTGCTAGTCGCCAGCTGTAAAGACCCGTAAAATTCAAGGGAAAATTTTTTCTTAATTTTCTTGGGAATTTTACAAGAACGCGGTTTCTGACAGCACCTGATTCCGAGGCCCGGAGTGCCCGGAATCAATTTCCGAAGTTTGGCTCGGGTACGTTCAGTGAACGAATGAGCGGGGAATTCTAAATTTTGAACCGGTGCCCAGAATCGAATTCCGAGGGCACCGATGAACTCGCAGCGCCGATATTTGCTTAAGGAGACCTTTTCCGAGGTTGCGTTTATTGCGGGTTGAGAGTTAGCTTTTGGGAATTTAGAATAAGTTAAATAAAATTGTGGAATACAAATTTTATTTTTAACTTGTTGGTTAACTCCTCCCAAAGGGAGTTAGGGGTGGGACCCACATCCACTTAACCTCCCTTGAGAGGATTAAGTGTGGTGGGGCCCACAAGAACCCTAACACTTCATCTTCTCTTTTTAAACTCCCTATAACTTTTCTTTAATTAACTTGACAACTTGGTTAATTAATTGAGTTGAGTTGTTTGAATTTCAAACCTTTGAAATTCAAGTTGTTAATTGTGTAAATAAAATAAGCTTAAGCTTATTTTATTTTGGTTGGTGTTCTTTGCCACTTGAGAGGATTTGAGAAGTTCTCTCCATCTTCTTCATCCTTGACGAAGAACCCGAAGAACACTCAAGCTCCGACGAAGAATGCTGCTTCTCTCTTCTTCGTAGCCGGTCTGTTTCCGAAGATGGACGACGCTGCTTCATCGATCTTCTTCCCGTGTCAACGAAAGGAGACGTTGTTTCCTCCTCGGACTATCTCCGTCAATTTACGAAGATTCTCCAGCGACGTACCTCTTCGGACACACCTCGACGTCAATGAAAACAACGTTCGGTTTCCGCGACGCCCGACCTCCGTGACGCTAGTCTTCCACGGTTTGTTGACGTGCTCCGCACTTGAAACTGAGGTAGGGGTTTATTTTATTTGTTCATGATTTATACCCGTGAATATTTCTTCGTGAAATTTATCCATTTGTTAGCAATTAACGCGAGGGGGGCCGGACCGCACGAACACGGCCGACCCTCCTCCTTTTTCATATTGATTTTGTTGTGGATTGAAACGGGTGTGGCGCGGTACCGTCGCATCGCGCAGGATCATACGGAAAGAAACGCGCCGCGCCGTCGCGCCGTGTCGTAAAATAATGCAAGGACGCGACGTCGTTGCGCCGCGTCAAAGAAATTTGAAGGCACCGCGGCCGGAGCGGGGCCGCGGCGGAGGGGCGCGGTGCCGTCGCACCGCACCGGACATCGAAGGTCGCGGCCGGTTCCGGGCCGCGGCGGAAGGAGAAGACCGGCGACCAGCCAGGCCGCCGGTGTCGGAAGCCGGAAAGGGGACCGGTCTTGCTGGTCCCGTTGAGGAAGAACCGGCCGGCCAGGTCGGGCCGGCCGGAAGGGAGGAAAACCGGGGGGAGTTAATCCCCCGGCCAGCAAAGAAACAGATCCCCATAATGAGGGGGGCCAGTTTCACAAAGGGGGGTAGCCCCCCCCCCCCCCCCCGTTTCCAGCAGCCCGCCCTTCGTCCGAGCTGGCAGCGCGCCCAACGCGCTGCCTTGCACCGAACCAGCGCGCCTGGCCGGGTCGAACCTTTCCGGGGCAGGTCGACCCGGTTCAGGCCTATCGGGGGGTCTCGGGCCGGGACGGCCCGGGCCTGAAACCCCCGTTACCGAGCGGTTTGGATTCAAATGCCCATAACTCAGGCTATAGACCTCCAAACGATGTGCTGTCAGCGGCGATGAAATCCTTGGATCGAGATGGTCGTTTCGGTATATCGCACTCAAGGTTTCGGAATTCCTTGAGTTCGGCCGGGTTGGTTCGTACACGAAACCAACCGGGCCCTCGGAGCAGAAACGCTCATATCTTGAGCTACGGACATCCGTTTGACGTGCCGTCAGTTTTGTTGAGTTCCTCTTAGTGAGACGGATCTTTTGGCATACTCCGCCCGAGGTTTGGACGTAGGTGGAGTATGGTCGGTTTGGTTTTGCCTTAAAAATCAACCGGGCCCCTGGGACGAAATAGCCAATAACTCTCAGACCGGACGTCTGATTGACGCGTCGTCTGTTGCGTTGAGTTCCTGTTGACGATACAAAACTTTTGGATACATCAACTCTGAACTTTGTGACAGTTGATGTATCAGCCTCTCGGCTCGTGGAGCGGACCCTCCCGAACGAGCTTGCTGTGTGCGAGAACCCTAGAGATGGTTGCGACTGCTACTGCGACTGCTACTACGACTGCTACTGCTACTGCTACTGTGTCTGCGACGACGACAGTACAGAGATCCTTGGTAGATTCGACGACGACGACTATAGCACTCAGCGATCCTACGTGGATTAGTGCTACAGGTCCTGTATGGGCCCGATCCTGTGTGGGTCTGATCCTGTGTGGGTCTTTTCGAGGGTTAGTACCTATCAATCCTTTGTGGGTCCGATGACTTAGATGGATCAGTGATCATCTCTATTGTCTACCGAAGAAGTATACCTGTGTGAGATGAATCCTGTTGCTTTCCTATGTGGATTGTGTTGTGCTATCCTGTGTGGATTTCGTTTTGCTTTCCTGTGTGGAATACGTATACTTTCCTGTGTGGACTGAGTTGTACTTGGGCTTGGAGGTTGGAGCATATTGAAATTGATGACTTAGGAATGTGTATGGGAATATACCTAAGCAGTGTCGGTTGTTACTTCGTGATTGTATCTTACCTTTTTGGTTTATCCTTTGTGGATTTTGGGAGACCTTTAGGGGTCTCTGGGTCCCTACTGAGTAGCTTATACTCACCCCTGCACGAGCTATGCCCACACTACGTTGTGTTGGTTGCAGACGACGGGCAGCGTTGATCGTGGTTGAGGCTTGCTGAGCAGGACGGTACCTGAAGGTGGACCACTGGGCGGGACGTTCTCGGAGCGGACGGCGGGACCCGAGAAGTAGTACAGCTATCTGTACCCACCCTTCAGGTGGGATTTCCAGTGTACAGTTTGGTGTAGCGGCTTTTACTTTACAGTTGCTGTTTTCCCTTTCGAGTTGTACTTTACTTTCAGTTTGGGTTTGTATACTGGCCCACTTACTTTTTCTCACTTTCAGTTGTACTCTGTTTTTACTTAGTGTTTACTTTTCTGCTTGCTTACTCTGTGGTGCTTGTTTACTTTACAAAGGCAATGCCTTCCCTTTTTACCGGAATTTACACCTTGGTGCTAGTCGCCAGCCCCTGGCTTATGGAAGGCGGGCTTGGGGTAGTCACGGCACGGGCCCCGAGGGCGGGTCGTGACAAATTGGTATCAGAAGAGTTCAGTTCTACCGCGAACTCTGATCTTTTCTATGTGAAGCAATAATGTTTAGCGTATTGGGTGTGGTTATCAGTCCAGGGAGTCCAGTGTTGGTGTGGCGGCCGACGTATCCGTACACCAGGACCTTGACTTCTGATTTCCGACTTAATGCACAAAAACATTCATTGCGTGTTTGTTCCAAGTTTTCTTTGTGATTACTTTATATCAGCTCACCAGGTATACTGTTCTAACCGTGGTGCACCTGTTTCCTTTTCAGGATGGCCCCACGACGGCAGCCAGCTAGGGCTCCGAGAGTCGAGCTTGATGACAGCCCACCGAGCGATGATGCCTCGGTGCAGGGCCCTTGTTCAGCAGTGGCAACGGTGGTAGCACTACCCGTCGAGCCACCGATACTTCCAGCACTAGCCGCTGATGATGCACGTCGCCTCAGCGCACTGTATGAGTTTCAGCGCCAGCGACCGCCTAGGTTCCGTGGGGAGACGGACCCCCAGGCAGCCGAGGACTAGCTAGAGGCAGTCGTACGAGTTTTTCGACTAGTGAGGACACCAGCAGACCTCATGGTGATCCTCGCAGCGAGCCTACTGCACACAGAAGCGGGATGATGGTGGAGCTTGATGCTTTAGGTTTACGATGAGGCATCTGTACTTTGGATGGACTTTGAGAGCCTCTTCCGCTCAGAGTTCGTCCCAGCCACCCTCCGTGCAGTGCGCATTCAGGAGCTTCTTCAGCTGCGGCAGGGCAGCATGACGGTCGCTCAGTACTCGGCGAGATTTACTGATCTCTCGCGCTACTCGACTGATATAGTACAGGACCCATTCTTCCGGGCCCGGACCTTTGAGCAGGGATTGAGACACGAGATCAGGGCATCGCTGATCTCCCTCAGCATACCGACTCAGACGAGAGTACTGGAGCGGACCCCTTTTGATCGAGAGCTTCCTTGCTGAGTCTATACCAGCGCCGAGACCCACCGCAGGGCGGCATGTGGCAGAGTCTTCTGCGGCAGGCAGTCGACGGATAGCTCAGGGGTCCAGGAAGACCAGACCTTCAGGCAGACGACCTCAGGACACTGGCTCAGCAGTGTGGGGCACATAGCGCGGAGCCAGTCTTTCGAGAGGCAGGCAGTGCTACTCGTGTGGCGGGCAGGGCCACATGGCTCGTGACTACCCGACCCACCGTGTCGAGGAGCAGCAGACGGTTGAGGGACCCCCGAGGTAGAGGCAGAGGGTTGACCATGGCGGTCCGCAGGGAGGAGGCGGACGAGGCAGAGGAGCTGGACGAGCAGTAGGTGGTGGGAGACGCTTTGAGGCTCTACCACCACCACCACCAGGAGGTCCACCCTAACCACAGGGAGCTGGCGGGCAGAGACAGGCACAGCTCCAAGCAGCGGAGGCCTACGACCACGGCGCGCCCAATATGATTCGAGGTACTATCTGTGTGTATTCCACCCTTGCTGCAGTACTTATAGACATAGGAGCGAGTCACTCTTTCATAGCCACTGCCCTTGTTCGGAGCTCGGAGATTCCTACAGAGCCGTTGGCTCGATCCTTACGTCTAGAGACTCCTACGGGAGCAGACTCGATGATTACGCACTGGTGCCGGCAGTGTGAGCTTACTCTAGGAGGCGAGAGCTTCGGCTGGGATCTTCTTGTAGCAGCGTCGAGGCCTTACGACGTCATCTTGGGCATGGATTGGTTATCTATGGTCCATGCCCAGATTGACTGTTTTAGGCGCAAGGTGTGATGTGTACGCACCGACGGAAGTAGGTTCACCTTCACCGGAGAGAAGGGAGCCTTAGCAGCACAGGATGGACTTCCGCGGAGGAGAGAACAGCCCATCACTCATCAGTTGGCTAGCCTCATCCTTGGAGCAGTTGACGTGCGGAGTCCTGGTTTTCCTGCAGTGGTGGATCAGTTTGCGGACGTTTTTCCTGACGACATTCCAAGGCTACCTCCTCGCAGAGAGGTAGACTTTTATATTGACTTGTACCCCGGGACATCCCTGATATCAACTCCAGCATATCGGATGGCCCCTGCCGAGCTTCGAGAGCTATGGGTATAGTTGGAGGACTTGCAGGGCAAGGGGTTCATCCGACCCAGTGTTTCACCCTGGGCTTTGCTGATTTTGTTCACCAAGAAGGAGGACAGGAGCTTGCGACTTTGTGTTGACTATAGTCACCTAAACCAGGTGACAGTGAGGAACAAGTATCCACTACCGAGGATTGATGACCTCTTTGAACAGCTCAAGGGAGCACGGTGGTTCTCGAAGATAGACCTCAGGTCAGGCTATTATCAGCTCAGAGTTAGAGACGAGGACGTGCAGAAGACGACCTTCAAATGTCGGTATGGCCACTATGAGTTCTTGGTTACGCCTTTCGGCGTAACCAATTCTCTAGTAGTGTTCATGGACCTCATGAATAGGATCTTTCATCCATACCTTGATCAGTTTGTCGTGGTCTTCATCGACGACATACTGATTTACTCGACGACTGAGGAGGAGCACGCCTACCACTTACGGGTTATACTAGACACACTACGAGAGCACCAGCTTTATGGTAAGCTCTTGAAGTGCCAGTTCTGGATACGTGAGGTCCACTTCTTAGGACACGTCATCTCTAAGGCGGGAGTTGCAGTGG
Organism: Viscum album; assembly: GCA_963277665.1. NCBI lineage: Eukaryota > Viridiplantae > Streptophyta > Magnoliopsida > Santalales > Viscaceae > Viscum > Viscum album. The sequence continues at coordinate 1,475,222,639 of OY728135.1, forward strand.
ATCCTGTGAAGATCGAGGTAGTGTTAGCTTGGGAGCCACCTAGGAGCCTGACGGAGGTGCGTAGTTTCTTGGGACTAGCTGGATACTACCAGAGATTCGTGCCAGACTTCTCTAGTGTTTCGGCACCACTCTTAGCTTTGACGAAGAAGGGTAAACCCTTTGTGTGGTCAGACAGTTGTCAGCAGAGCTTCCAGGAGTTGAGATAGAGATTGACCAGCACACCTATCTTGAGGTTGCCTGAGGAGGGAGTTGGATACGTAGTTTACTGCGATGCATCAGGGACCGGACTCGGATGTGTCCTAATGAAGGAGCGGGCAATGATCGCCTATGGATCACGTCTGTTGAGGCCGCATGAGCAGAACTACGCTACCCATGACCTAGAGTTAGCAGAAGTGGTCTTCACTCTGAAGACATGGCGACACTATCTGATGGGCGAGCGCTTTACAGTCTTTTCTGATCATCAGAGTCTCAGGTATATCTTCTTGCAGAAGGACTTGAACCTGAGACAGCGTTGATGGCTCGAGTTCCTCTAGGACTATGACTTTGAGATAGTCTATACTCCTGGGAAGGGGAACGTGGTAGCCGATGCCCTCAGCAGGAGGACGGGCATTCAGTTACTTGAGGAGGCGACGGAGCAGCTAGCCTCTTTGCAGATATCCTTCGTGGATAGAGATGGAGCAGCCTTCCTTCACTCTCTCACAGTCACTCCTCCACTACTGCAGCGGGTCAGAGAGGCACAGTGAGGGGACACTAACTGTGAGACACGACATGCACAGATATCCTCGGGATAGGCACCTGATGGTTTCTCCCTTGGAGCAGAGCACGACATCCTTTTCAGAGGACGTACCATGGTACCAGTCGCTTTACGAGAGGAGGTGCTGAGAGAGTTTCACACTTCTCCTTTGGCGGTACATCCTGGAGTGGCGAAGATGTACCAGGATCTCAGACGACAGCACTCGTGGCCAGGCATGAAGAAGGCTATAGCAGAGTTCGTTTCTCGATGCCTCACCTGCCAGCAGGTGAAGGCAGAGCATCAGGTACCAGCAGGCTTGGTACATCCCTTGGAGGTCCCGAAGTGGAAGTGGGACAGGATATCTATGGATTTCGTGACTGGACTTCCACGCACTTCCAGAGGTCACGACTCAATTTGGGTGATTTTTGACCGACTCACCAAGTCGGCACACTTCTTACCCATCCGATAGCAGGGCTCAGTGGAGAGCTTGGGACGTCTATACGTTCAGGAGATTGTACAGCTTCATGGTGTGCTATCATCTATTGTCTTCAATCGAGATGCTCGCTTTACTTCCTGGCTTTGGAAGGGGTTGCAGGAGGCGTTCGGGACACAGCTACGTTTGAGCACAGCCTTTCATCCTCAGATGGATGGTCAGACGGAGAGGACCATTCAGACTCTCGAGGACATGCTCCGCGCATGTGTCCTCGACTTTGGTCGTAGCTGGGAGGACCACCTACCCTTGGTGGAGTTTGCATACAACAACAGCTACCACTCCACCATCGGGATGGCACCGTACGAGGCGTTTTACGGCCAACCTTGTAGATCTCCTTTGTGCTGGACAGACCCTGGGGAGTCAGCACTTGTGGGACCGGAGATGGTCCAGGCCATGACAGAGAAGGTCCAGGTCATCCAGGAGCAGATGAGGACAACTCAGAGCCGGCAGAAGTCATACGCTGACAGGAGGCGGAGGCCACTAGAGTTCGAGGATGGCGACCACGTCTTCTTGCGGGTCTCACCTCGACGTGGTATACAGAGATTTGGCCGAGGCGACAAGTTATCTTAGCGCTTCATCGGACCCTTCCAGATCCTCAGCAGGATTGGCGAGGTGGCTTATCGTCTGGCTCTACCACCTCAGTTGCACCGGGTGCACGATGTCTTCCACGTGTCTCAGCTGAGGAGATACATGCACGACCTGACGCACATCATTGACCATGGGGAGCTTGACTTTGACGATGGGGCGACTTTTGCGGAGGTCCCGGTGGAGATCGAGGATCGACAGGAGCGGGTCCTACGTGGATGGTAGATTCCTCTAGTGCACATCAGATGGCAGCATGGGAATCTCCAGGAGAGCACTTGGGAGCGGGAGGCTCAGATGCGTGCCCAGTACCCTCATTTATTTCCCTAGTTTTGTTGTATCTTTACAGGGATGTAAAGCCCTGAGGTGGGAGTAATGTAAAGACCCGTAAAATTAAAGGGATTTTTTTTAATTTTCTTGGGAATTTTACAAGAACGCGGTTTCTGACGGCACCTGATTCCGAGGCCCGGAGTGCCCGGAATCAATTTCCGAAGTTTGGCTCGGGTACGTTCAGTGAACGAGCGGGAAATTCTAACTTTTGAACCGGTGCCCGGAATCGAATTCTGAGGGCACCGATGAACTCGCAGTGCCGATATTCGCTTAAGGAGACCTTTTCCGATGTTGCATTTATTGCGGGTTGAGAGTTAGCTTTTGGGAATTTAGAATAAGTTAAATAAAATTGTGGAATACAAATTTTATTTTTAACTTGTTGGTTAACTCCTCCCAAAGGGAGTTAGGGGTAGGACCCACATCCACATAACCTCCCTTGAGAGGATTAAGTGTGGTGGGGCCCACACAAACCCTAACACTTCATCTTCTCTTTTTAAACTCCATATAACTCCTCATTAATTAACTTGAAAACTTGGTTAATTAATTGAGTTGAGTTGTTTGAATTTCAAACCTTTGAAATTCAAGTTGTTAATTGTGTAAATAAAATAAGCTTAAGATTATTTTATTTTGGTTGGTGTTCTTTGCCACTTGAGAGGATTTGAGAAGTTATCTCCATCTTCTTCATCCTTGACGAAGAACCCGAAGAACACTCAAGCTCCGACGAAGAACGCCGCTTCTCTCTTCTTCGTAGCCGGTGTGTTTCCGAAGATCGACGACGCCACTTCATCGATCTTCTTTTCGTGTCAACGAAAGGAGACGTCGTTTCCTCCTCGGACTATCTCCGTCAGCTTACGAAGATTCTCCAGCGACGTACCTCTTCGGATGCACCTCGACGTCAACGGAAATGACGTTCGGTTTCCGCGACGCCTGACCTCTACGACGCTAGTCTTCCGCGGTTTGTTGACGTGCTCCACACTTGAAACTGAGGTAGGGGTTTATTTTATTTGTTCATGATTTATACCCGTGAATATTTCTTCGTTAAATTTATCCATTTGTTAGAAATTAACGCGAGGGGGGCCAGACTGCACGAACACGGCCGACCCTCCTCCTTTTTCATATTGATTTTGTTGTGGATTGAAACGGGTGTGGCGTGGTACCGTCGCACCACGCAGGATCATACGGAAAGAAACGTACAGCGCCGTCGCGCCGCATCGAAAAATAATGCAAGGACGCGACGTCGTCGCGCCGCTTCGAAGAAAGTTGAAGGCGCCGCGGCCGGAGCGGGGCCACGGTGGAGGGGCGCGGTGCCGTCGCACTACGCCGGACAACGAAGTCCGCGACCGGTTCCGTGTCGCGGCGGAAGGAGAAGACAGGCGGCCAGCCGGGCCGCCGGTGTCGGAAGCCGGAAAGGGGACCGGTCTTACTGGTCCCGTTGAGGAAGAACCGGCCATCCATGTCGGGCCGACCGGAAGGGAGGCAAACCGGGGGGAGTTAATCCCCCGGCCAGCAAAGAAACGGCCCCCCATAATGAGGGGGGCCAGTTTCACAAAGGGGGGTAGCCCCCCCCCCCCCCCCGTTTCCAGCAGCTCGGCCTTCGTCCGAGCTGGCAGCGCACCCAGCGCGCTGCCTTGCACCGAACCGGCGCGCCTGGCCAGGACGCGCCGGGCCGGGCCGGGTCGACCCTTTCCGGGGCGGGTCGACCTAGTTCGGGCCTACCGGGGGGTCTCGGGTCGGGACGGCCCGGGCCCGAAACCCCCGTTACCGAGCAGTTTGAATTCAAATGCCCATAACTCGGGCTACAGACCTCCAAACGACGCGCCGTCAGCGGCGATGCGATCCTTGGATCAAGACGTTCGTTTCGGTATATCGCACTCAAGGTTTCAGAATACTTTGAGTTCAGCCAGGTTGGTTCGTACACGAAACCAACCGGGCCCTCGGAGCGGAAACTCTCATATCTTGAGCTACAGACGTCCATTTGACGTGCAGTCAGTTTTGTTGAGTTCCTCTTAGTGAGACGAATATTTTGGCATAATCCGCCCGAGGTTTGGACGCAGGTGGAGTACGGTCGGGTTGGTTTTGCCTTAAAAACCAACCGGGCCCCTGGGACGAAATAGCCAATAACTCTCAGACCGGGCGTCCGATTGACGCGCCGTCTGTTGCGTTGAGTTCCTGATGACGATACGGAACTTTTGGATACATCAAATCTGAACTTTGTGACAGTTGATGCATCAGCCTCTCGGCTCGTGGAGCGGACCCTCCCGAATGAGCTTGTTGTGTGCGGGAACCCTAGAGCTGGCTGCGACTACTACTGCGACTGCTACTGCTACTGTGTCTGCGACGACGACAGTACAGATATCCTTGGTGGATTCGACGACGACGACTACATCACTCACCGATCCTACGTGGATCAGTGCTACAGGTCCTGTGTGGGACCGATCCTGTGTGGGTCCGATCCTGTGTGGGTCTGCGCTCAGCGGTCCTGTGTGAACCAGCGCCTACAGATCATGTGTGGGTCCGATCCTGTGTGGGTCTTTGCGGGGGTTAGTACCTATCGATCCTTTGTGGGTCCGATGACTTAGATGGATCAGTGATCATCTCTATCGTCTACCGAAGAAGTATACATGTGTGAGCTGAATCCTATTTCTTTCCTATGTGGATTGTGTTGTGCTATCCTGTGTGGATTTCGTTTTGCTTTCCTGTGTGGAATACGTATACTTTCCTGTGTGGACTGAGTTGTACTTGGGCTCGGAGGTTGGAGCGTATTGGAATTGATGACTTAGGTATATGTATGGGCATATACCTAAGCAGTGTCGGTTGTTACTTCGTGATTGTATCTTACCTTTGTGGTTTATCCTTTGTGTATTTTGGGAGACCTTCAGGGGTCTCGGGGTCCCTACTGAGTAGCTTATACTCACCCCTGCACGGGCTATGCCCGCACTACGTTGTGTTGGTTGCAGACGACGGGCAGCGTTGATCGTGGTTGAGGCTTGCTGAGCAGGACGGTACCTGGAGGTGGACCACTGGGCGGGACGTGCTCGGAGTGGACGGCGGGACCCGAGGAGCAGTGGAGCTATCTGTACCCACCCTTCAGGTGGGATTTCCAGTGGACAACTCGGTGTAGCGGCTTTTACTTTACAGTTGTTGTTTTCCCTTTCAAGTTGTACTTTAATTTCAGTTTGGGTTTGTATACTGACCCACTTACTTTTCCGCACTTTTAGTTGTACTCTGTTTTTACTTAGTGTTTACTTTTCCGCTTGCTTACTCTGTGGTGCTTGTTAACTTTACAAAGGCAATGCCTTCCCTTTTTACCAGAATTTACGCCTTGGTGCTAGTCGCCAGCCCCTGGCCTATAGAAGGCGGGCTTGGGGTAGTCACAGCACGGGCCCCGAGGGTGAGTTGTGACACCATCCCCTGGCCTATGGAAGGTGGGCTTGGGGTAGTCACAGCATGGGCCTCAAGGACGGGTCGTGACATATAAATTATGGTAATTAGTTTACATACATAAATACTACCTTTATTTTGGTACTAAATGGGTGTCTAGATACAAGGTTGGGGAATCAAACACTATAGATAGAAACAAATATAGATTGGTTTTTAAAGTTTATAGTAATGAAAATTAATTGATTATAAATTGAAATTTTTATTAGTACCTAGACTTGAATCCATTAGAATAATGAAAACATATAAATAACATCTTAATTTCAAACTATATCACATGGATTTAAAGAGTGAATTTCTAAATGGTTTTATTATAGAGGAATTTTTTGTTGAACAACCCTTTTTCTTTTCAAATACCAATTTACCAAATCAAGTTCTAAAACATTAAAAATCTCCTTATGGTTTAAAACAGGCTCCTGGATCATGATATAATAGGCTCATATCTTTCTTAATTCCAAATAATTTTTCAAAATTAATAACTGATCCTGCAATATTTATATAAATATTAAAATATGTTTTGTTTGTAAAAATATATTTTGATTATATTATTTTTGGTTCATCCCAAAATTCATTATTTATTTAATTTTCCAAAATGATGAAAAATGAATTTGAAATGTGTTTAATGGGTGGGTTAAATTTATTATTGGTTTTCATATTTTTTAAAATAATTAAGGAATTATTTAAAATAAAACCAAATACAGTATTGATTTTTAAAAAACTTTTGTTTGTATGGAACTAAATGTTGTTATAATTATACAAGTACTACATATAAATTAGATTTGTATCAGAGTAGAAAACTACTGGACCAAAATATTTATAGAGTTATGATTCAGATTTTATTTTATTTAAATTCTAGTTGATATGATATTATGTTTTTTGTGTGTATGTGTGATCATTTTCAATTAAACCCTTGGAAATCTCATTTAAATGTTTTTAAAATAATATGTAAACACCTCAACAATACCGATAATTTTGGTTTATTGTACTCTTGAGGGAATACATCTTAATTACGGTTATTCAGATATAGATTTTGGTGGTTATAAGTTAGCTAGAAAAAAACCCATAAAACATATCACTTTTTGGTAAAGTTTCACATATCATAGTTTATTAATGAAGAAAAATTTAGTTTCATTATCTAATGTTAAGGATGAGTTCAAAGTTTTAGGCAGTTGTTGTGCAAATAATTTAGGGATGAAACACACTCTACTAGACTATGGAAATAAATTCAGATAATTACCACTTAATTTTAATAATAAAATTTCTATTAGAATTTCTAAGAATCCTATTTCACATTATAGAACATATAATATTCATATAAGTCATAATTTTTTTAGAGACCATTTTTAAAAATTTTGTATCACTCTTGAATTCATTAGAATCATGAAATAACATGATGATGTTATCACGAATCTTTTGAATATAAATAAATTATATTATATTATAAATTAATTAGGAATAATAAAATATTAATAATTGATATTTCATGTTTAATATTAATCAATAAATAAATTATTCATAAAGGTCACAAGTGATTGTAGGGATTAAGTAACCTTAAGAACTGGTTATGTGGTATGTCAAGATACTATGACTATCTAAGCTACGAAAATTTTGGCCATGTTTTAGGTCAACCTACCATGACTCACTTAAGTAACCTTATACAGATTAATGCAAATATTCAAGCTACGATGAATATATTTTCTGATTTTTTTTTTTAAAAAAAAGTGTTCTTTTATTTTATTCATCTATTTTTACTTTATTTTATCATTCCTGTACTATAAATTATCTAAATAAACTCAATTAAAAATGAATTATTTTCTCTCTTAAACCCTTATTATTCTTGATCTTCACCCTTTGAAACCTTCTTCCTCTAAAACCTTTCCTTTTAGGCCTCTCTAGACTATCTTTCAATATGGATATGATAAAAAGAGCCTTAAATTTTGTATCACCTTCTAATGCACAGCCTCATACAAAGAAAGGAAAAGTTAAATCAGGTTTATCGGATAAGAATCATAACCCACATATCACAAAAGAATGGTAATTTGAGAGAAAAAAGTGGATACAAAATGGTTGAATTCAAGAAAACCACTATTTTGGAAAGTGATTCAATAATAAGGATGTACTGATTGTTTTAGTAATAATTGATGACCTTTTTATCAGAGATTAATTATAGATTTTTATTTGCGATTTGTGTCCAAAGTTGGTGAGAAAAATATTTCATCCAAACCTTGGTGAATGAATAAGATTTGGGTTTTTCTTCAAATAAGCTGATAAAATGTTTTTTAGTTCCTCATGAAGGTGAATTAAAAGATATACCAAGTTATTATCTCATTTTTCATTCAATTTTTAAGTTTTAAAATTATCTTGAGGATTAGAATATAGAGAGAAATCTGAGAAGACCAATTTTCATGGAACTAGATGGAGAATGTAGACTGTTGATTAAGTTTATTCACTATATGATCTACCTAAGGAAAGGTGATTTTAGTATTTTTAAGGTTCCAATATTTTTTTTTTCTGTGACCATTAAATAATGGTGTGAAGATAAGTCTAACAATATTTTTGATGAGGTGCATGGAAGAAGGGTGTAATCCCTCTTTGAGGTTTAATTATCTTTCATGCCCTAAATTTATTTCAACTATGTTATAGGAAAATTTAATTTTTTATGAGGGTGGGGGGTTATATCTCGTCGAATGGGATGTGTCTTAATCAAACTATATTTAAATGGATTAAAATTAACTGGAACATGTGGATAAATTTATGGGTAGATTAAAGTGAGAATATGTATAAGAAGTATAATCTTGTGAAGATCCCTGTGAGTCTAAACGAAACAAATCTAACCCAATTCTTAAACCTAATGAATTTGTAGAATATTTTTCTAAAGAATAGTTGGCTATTTATATGAATAAATTTGTAAGAGCATCAATGGACATGATTTCAACTCTAGAACCAATACAACTTAATTCTTCTTGAGATTTTTTCTATGGAACTATTGAAACTTCTAAATATCTACCATTATATGAAGAAGAATTATATTATTATGTTGATGATATTGAGTTATGTATAATTAATCCAAATGGGAAAATAGTTTTTGAATTAAATGAAGATGAATCTGTTGAGGAGTTTATTCCCCCATATAAAGAAAAGGAAGATAAGGAAGAATGGTTTATTACACTAGTGCATAAGAGGGAGAATCCTTACTTGATACTCCACAATATAAGGGGTATAAGTACCATGGATATTATATATTGGGTATAGATTACTATAATTATAATGAGTATGATGATCATTATGGTGGAGGTTTTCAACCATATCATAGTGGATATTTTATTCCAATTTCACCCACCATTATTGAAACTATTTTAGTTGACCATTTTCATATAGAATAGATAATTGACGTTCCTTCCCATAGATCATGAAGATATAAAGAATAAATTTAATAAGATAAAACTATGAAACATGTTTTGGATGATATATTTGGGAAAAATTCTATGAATCTAATTAAAGTACTAGAATCTAAATCAGAACCTGAAAATTGTTAGGCTAGTGTTCAATTATTCTATACTGAGATAAATAGAACCCACATTAGAATATATTGAAGTGATAGAAAGACATACCCTCATGAACAATTTATACCATCACCTCTTTATACAACTTCATCCTATGTTACCAAGGATAATTAAAATGAGTTCAAAATAGAATTATTGAAAAAGTTTAAGAATATCCTTTTTTTATTTTCCAATAATTTTTGAATATTACAAAGAGGAATGACTTTCCATGGTTGTTTCATCTATTTTGAAACACATCCATCTAATATTATTTTTCTAAATGGTTTTAATGGAAAAATAAATTCAAGTTTTAATAAAAAAATGGGATTTATTCAAATAACCTTTTAGGATCTGATGATAATTCAAGATCATAGATACCTTGGTCTATTTTCTTAGACCTATACTTCCATAGGACCACATAATTTGTCAACGACATCTTCCACTACACCTCCTATTACTGCCTCAATTGATGAATATTCGATTGGTAGGATTGTAAGGGATGAGTTAAAAACTATTATTAATTATTTTTTAGAAGCCTGAGAGATCATGAAATATACATAAGAAACATAGGATGAAAATATTTTTGATTTGGTAAGGGGTGACTCTAAAATTATTGGAAATAATCAAGAAACAATAACTAAGACCATTAATTACAATTTTTCAATGATTGTTTCTATAGATGACTTGAAATAATTTTTTGATAATTTTCCTAGTGATCTCAAAGTTCCTCCTAGGACTCAATCCCTCATGACTCAAGTTGACCAGTTGAAATTAATGGCACATATAATTCAATGTTTTATAAAGGAAAAAATAATTCTTTTTCATCTTATAGAGCATGGATCTCGTGATTCAAGTGACCTCACAAAGATTATATAACAATATTTATATGTATCTAATACTATTATGGTGATGTATTTTTTCATTAATGTCAATCCACATGAATATACTTCATCTTTAGTTACTCTAAAACATCTACAATAGAACTATTCAACTATAAATCTGCTCAACAAATGCAACACCTCAGACTAGTTGCTTAGAGTATTTTCGTTCATGAATATTTTTATTATCTTACAAAGCCTACTCTTGAGCCTTATAAAGAAAAATGAAAAGAACCAGTTTATCCAAAATCCATATAAAAAGCTAAATTTTATTTTAAATTGAGTTCTTGATTGTTAATATTTGTGTTTTTTACTTTTTATAAACTATTTGAATTAATATTCACTGTACAGTTCTTTATTTATTTTTTCTTGGCTGAATTATATATTATTATTTCCTAAATTTCTATCTATTAATTTTTTAATGTTACAAAAATTAATTTATTATCTCTTTAGAATATTTTGGTAATTTTAAATTGGGAGAAAAATTTTATAGTATTAAATGATTTTATGATAAAAATTAAAATTAATTTAAATTATTTTGTGATTTGTCTTTTAATTTTAACATTTTCCTATAGTGATTTTTTATCATCAAAAGGGTATGATTGTAGTTTTAGTATAATAATGAATTATTTTAATTATCCAATTAAATTTCTTATTATTATAATTAGTTCTTTATTTTATATAAGAAAAAAATTACTATAAAAAAATTTTAAATGTTAGAATGGCCATAGATTATAGTAGATCATGAATTATACTAGATTAGCCTCATGACTGTAGATTAACCACATAAGAAATTTTTTTGATATATTCAATCAACCTGGAAGGTCAAGTGACCATTTTGATCAACCATAAGAAAAAAAATTATTGACTAAAAAGAAAATCTTCTAAGTGTCAGATGAACTTCGTGTTACTACTGATTAACTGTGAGGCAGACTATAGGTCGCATGAAGACATAAAATAAACCTTGTTGATCAGAAAATATATTATGATAGATATTCTTGATATTTTTCTAAGTTTTGGATCAAAAACCCAAAGAAAATAATTGACCATATGAAGAAGTTATAATTGAACATGTTTATAAACCTACCACAACTAAAAAATTAGTGAAGTATTAGATCAACGACATATTGCTCCAATTAGACACACATAGACTAGACACACAATAATTCTACCACATGATTTGAAAAATCATGTATCGACCCCAAGTGTTCATATAAGAACCTACCATGGTAGTGGTTGGCCATAAAAATCATAGTAACCTACTATAACTCATAGTCACTTGCAAGGATTGACTATGAGTGTTGACCTAACCAACCTAACTTTCTAATGACTACATTTTTTCTTTTAATGAAGTTGTTAATATGGTTTAATATTTTTTATATGATATGATATTTATGATTATTATCCAATGGATATATATAAAAGTTTCTTATGTAAAAACAAGGAAGCCTCCCATGTTCAAATTTTGTGTTGTTTGGATCTTTATCTTACACTTCATGATTACTCTATGACACTTTATTTTATACGTGATAGTAAAAGAACCGAAAGAAGGATTGACTAACAACTCCATTTACACTCAAAATTATTATACAATCATTCAATTATAAGGGCACCTTACTGATTAATCAAATTCAATCATAGATATATTTGTGCCTTATTTCTTCCATACTTCTCTCTCACTGTTTATCTTTACATTTGTTCTTTTTCTAAATTTTCTATATATATTTTAAATAAAAATATCATGTACTTTATAGAATATTACTATAATATTATTTATTTTATTCCTTGAATAATTTCTCCATTGAATAACTATGGAAAATACTTAGTAGTAAGCATATACAGCTTGTGTGGAGTTGTTTTATTTTAACATAATCCAGGTTGTGGATCATTTTATATCTCATAAATTTCTTGATAGTGGTTTAAATAAAATTGAAGGGGACTAGGTTCTAACTTAGAACTTAAAATCTTGTTTTTATATTCTTCCATGTGTTTTATTTTTTCTTCCGTTACTTTTTTCACTAAGTATATTCAAACTATGTTTTCAAAACAAAAACATTAATAGTTATAATTTATCTATGATATATATATATATATGATTTTTTGTGTGGGTAGAATAATTTCAAAGTTAAAATAATTTAAATTATTTCAACTATGTATCAATCACTTCCTTTAAGAATTTATTATAAAAACCCCAAATTATATATATATATATATTATATTTGTTAACTTGGATTTTTTATATTGAGAGAACTATAACTACCATAGAAAAATTAAATCTCAATTCACCCCTACCCCAACCCTTTAATCATTCCACTAAGAAAAAAATAATAAAAGTGATAGATATATCATCTTCCATTAACATGGAAAGTGAAAAACCATTATTGTATTATTCAATTAATTCAATATCACTTATGATGCACCCAATGTATGTAGCATCATCATGAGCAATGTCATACCGGGTTTCATCCATACATCAAAGTTTGTTATCAATGATAAACATTAATACTAATCTCAATTAAATGGTCCAATACACACATTTATTGACAATAATTTCTAATGACATATCAAAAATGTGGAATTTATATTTGTGGTTTTATCCTCAAGACCTCCCTTCTTGGAGATCACCAACTCAATAATTTATGAGAAGAATCATTTATATCCCTTTAGATATATGTTATTTTAACCATAGGAAATATGTTTAATAATATTTTTGTAGAATATCTTGGTTATTATTATAATGGGGAACTACTAAAACCTTTTGAAATGAAAAATACTCTAAATATAACATTAATGGTATGTTAGAGAACAATAATCATATAATTAGATATTCATTAGTATTCATGTAATAAAAATCACAAAGTTAATTGGTTCTAAGGATATAACTCTAAAAAAATTATTATACATAGATATAATATTCCATTTTTTATTAGGTTGAAAAATTTTATGGATTTTGTTCTTTATGTTCATCAGTATCGATCAACTAAGAGAAGTTGAAATAAGTAAATTGTAATGATTCTATCATTATACCCATGTTAAAATTGACAAACATGAATTTTAATAACACAACTAAAATTTACCAGGTTACATTAACTCGATGATATTAATAAACTTTCTGTAGTTACCAAAATAAAATTGATATAAAATACAGTTAACCATATTAGATAATTATTAATATATTCAAAATATGTATTACATTATGAAAGTAGATATTGTAAAAAATAATAAATAATTTATTTATTAACCACTTTTTTACCTCAACCTCATTTTGTATTCGACTCAAAATAAATATTTTTTATGTCCTCAATTTGTCAATATATGGATCAATAATATTAGTATTCGGTAGCACATTTCAATGTAATTTTCTTAACATCAAATCTATCGATGAAAATGAGTATATTTTTTCAACTTATGAACCTAAAGTTGAAAATATTATTGATTTATTAATGATTTAATAATTACTTATATTATCATCAATATTACATATTCAATTGAATCATATCTATATCAAATACAAATACCTCAAGAAGGAGGTTAATTACTCTTTAGCAAGGTAACCATCCATCATAGAATCATCTATTTGAGCTTCATTGTTCACATATAACATAAAATGACCAAGATACCTAATTAATAAAAGTATGAAATTAATAAATAAACTTTATAAGCTTTCACTTCGATGATTATAATTCATTAAATAGTATGAAATTAAAATAAAGGACATCTTCATCGGATACGTCAATCGATGATGTATGGTTCCTACAACATTAGATTCTACATCCAAATGAATAGTAAAATGGATAATCCAGGTAGAAATGATAATCTAAAGATCATATACAAATGATATAGTGTCTTTACAATTATTTACTAAATTATATTCAGATCAATTGGGTATAAGGCCTTCTCATAAATCTATCTGAAGAATATGTAAAAATATATTATAAATATATTTATTTTTTCTAGTAATAAATTATACATTTAAAAATGTATCAACTCCACTATCAGAATATTTGAGTCATGAATTTTCAGTCCACATAATTTTTTATGAATCAAATCAACACATCTTGAAATGTAACTTGTATGTCCATCAAGTACATTCAAAATTTTATAATCTTAGAAATAAAATATATTTTAGGTATTTTTTGTTGAAATTTTTTTTATTAGATTCTTTGAATTATCATTTTACATTAGATAAAACTCTATAATTATTTATTCTAAATAATTATGATAATTTATATAGTCCTTTTATTTCCCTTATTCTTTGAACATTGTATAAATAAACTAGTTGTGCACATTTTTCTCAATGTGTATAACATCAAGATAATGATGTTACAAATTAAATTACCTATATGGAATATACAAAAATATGATTTTTTGAATCCATTACTCTATTTATCTTGTATCAGATTGAGTTTGAATCCTTTTTGCATACATTTAACTCAAAGAATTTTCTAAACTCTATAATAATATTTGATAATTGTTCTAGGATCTATGTTCCAAATAATAACTCTAGTAGAAGCGCCAAATATTTTTTTCTATTGAACCATGAATTGTTAAATAAAAATTAATGAGATGTACCAATGAATTGAAAATGAAACATGAAACACCACTTTCTAATGTAATTCCATCATAAAGGCTCAAAATAAAATTCACAACTGTACAAAAAAACCATGTGTGTGTTCTAACTAGAAAAATTTCCTAGTCTAAGAAAAGAATTGATGGGCCACATAAGGACAACATGAATATTGAAAAATTTTATGGTAGATGTGTCATATGAATGTACATCATCATTCCATAACTCTTAAAATTGTTGGATGAGAGGATGATGATATATATCAATGTTATTTCTAGGCATTTTTATGGAAAAATCATCAGTATGATGAATGAATTTTGTTTAAAACACATCTATAAAGGTAAATTATAAGGGATAATAATAAATAATAATATTATATAATTGATAATTTATGTCCCAAAATAATTAAATCCATTTGTTTTAATTCCCAAACACATATTTATGGGATCATATAAGAAATTAAGATGTAATTAATTAAAATGTTGACATGATTTTAAATTCTCTTAAATGTCACATGAACTCATCATTGTTATTATCCAATGAATGAAACTTCATATGTTTAGAAGTTTTTTAGTCCCATAAGGGATTCAAATGAGATATATACTAATAGAATGTGTGAATCATGTGAATATAACTTAACCAATTTAAACACTTTTTCAAGAAAATTTCACTTCCCTAGATAATATTGAAATCATAACTAGTTGGGACAACCTTTAGCACTTCCATTAATAATGATCTTATTGTTACTTTTCTTATCCTTATCCCATTAATTATATTGTTCATTTATGATTCAAAAACACACACAAAGTATATCATGTTGAATATAAATAATAAATCATAAAGTACATATGGATTTTTACTTTATTCATCTATGTTGGTCCAAGTGGTTGCTCAAGAGGGGGTGAATTGAGCTTCAAAGATAAAAATTTCTATTCTAAAAATTTATACTTCAAATACACTCAATTTAAAATACATAACCATTTAGAAAATTTATTAGTTTTATATATATATATATATTGACTTTGAAATATTTTATCAAAGGCACGATCAAAACCTAGATAAAACAATTTGAAATTACTTAACTTTTCAAATGATTTTACTGAAACCAAACATAGTATATATATCACTTACAAATTTTTACTATCAAAGTGTATTTTTCATTCCTATATAAAAAATTATTATTTAAAATAAAATGTATTTTCATGTAAATTTAAAATAATAAATGAAAACAATATTTAAAATACGTAGTGGAATTAAATAAGAGGTTATAACTAAGCTGTATCTTAATTCTCTCTACTTGAAAATAATACACTACTAAGAAATTATATTAAAACATAATAAAAAATAAAAAATAAGGATCACGTTTTATAAAAACAACTACACAAAAGGTATTCTAAGATCAAACTAGTCTCTTATAAAGTTATACATGGGGAAACATAATGGGAGTAAATAATAATAGAGAATATCATGTTACTCTATTTTATAGTACATGAGGAGTGCTCAACAAATATGAAATAAAACAGCCACAATATAAAATATAAAATAAATAAAGAGATAAAGGAATTTCTGAAGAGTTTAATATATATAAATCTCTAATCAATTTTGGTTGATAAAAAATTTTCTCCTACTTGTAAGAATTTCTAGGGATCTCAAGAGTGAGTGTTGTAGTTAGTTCATACTTATTCTATGTTTTTTTCAATTTCACCCAAAAAATAGAGTGCCAGGAGGTGTGGAAGAAAATGATAACTCATATTATAAGGACACCATCACTGTACATGTGTGGTAATTCTTATTTTTTATAAGAACTCTCTTTCACATAGTAATTCCTAGGTTATCATCATTGGACTAATAATAAATAACTACTCTAACATACTTCATTGAATTATAAAACTAGTCATTGGAGTGTTACACTAATGTATAGTAGGTATGTAAATCATAGTAGGTGTGAAGATTCATATTATAGTAGATTTACCAATATTTATATAGTATTATGGTATCCTTAACTTTACATAGGTGGGAAATATCATTTAACCTTATTTATGTGGTCATACAAATAGTTGGATAAATTCTAACTATTTTTCACGGTCGATGAAAATCCTTCTTGTGGTTTATCATTATATAGTGGATGTCAACATTATTCTTGTAGTAATTTTAATTCATTATGAGATCAATCAATTTTTTCCATGATTTGGATCAAATAATTTGAAACTTTTCATATTTTTTCCTCACAGTTGATTGAGTGTTTCATGTTATCTTGGTGACAACATGTGATCACCTAACTCAATCATGTGGTCACTTAAAAAAATCAATTAATTTCTTCCTGGTAAATTCATTTATACTTTTGATCACTCAACTTGTATATATGGTCAATTGGTTGAGAATACATTCAATCTAATACAATTCATTGAAGATCTGTACTTAGTATATTCTTACCAAAAATCAGGTTGCTACTATAAAACAAAGAATTCATTAGAATAATAAGAAACAAAATTTTTATTTTAAAAATATGTAATTGTTAGAATTATTCATTTCCATTGAAATAAAACTTGAATTATGTGATAGATTTCCATACACACAACCTTGAGCCTATATGAACTATAATATAATAAACTATTATAACATAGAAATTAAATTGGTTGGTATGAATATTAAAAAAATATGAAAAATATTTATAAAGTATTTAAATAATTAAAATTTATTGATTAATGAATAAAAAATAAGTACTCATTTTTTAACAAAGTCGTTTTATGATCTAAAATTATGTTTTATTTAAAAATGGGTTTTAAAACATTTTATCACATAAAAATTATAATTAATTCATATAATTTTTAGAAATTTTATTTTATGAAATGAATATCATTTTTTAAATTTGCATGCCAATTTTATCTTAGAGTGATTTCATTTCAATAAATAGTGAAAAATACTGTTTTTTATAAAAAAACTATCATTTATTTTAAAGGAAAAGCATCACTATGTTTTTAATTTTATCATAAATTAACATAAATATCCTTTAATTATAAATATTATAATTTATTACATAATAATAATCATTCTAATTCATTTTAATATATGTTCATTTTTTGGTTTAAAATCATATTTTCTTAAAATACTATTTTGGGAATTCATTGTGTTTTTATCTCAATAGATTAAATTGGTATCTATTTATTAATGGATTTAATGAAATTTATAGATTATATATTCAATAATATATTTTAAAATTAATTTTATTTTTTATAAGGAATGTAATGTAAGTAAATCATGTTTTATTCTTAAAGATTCATTCCTCTAATATGGGGTTTCATTACGTGTTGTGAACTTATGTAATATTAAATTATACCACTTATAGAAATTGAATATGGTGAAATGGATTAAAAAACTTTATTTTTACTAATTAATATAACCTAACAGTTTCAAATTATTTTTTGTTCATACTAAATAGTAAAAACTGGAAAAACTCACCATAATTAACGTTAAAGGGGGTTGGACATGGGGTTAAACCAAGAGATAAGGATAGGGTCACCACCCATACCTATATAATTATTATTGGTAGAAGATATTTAAACCTTATTTTATTATAATTTGGAATTGATATCCATTTTGATCCACTTTCCTAGGAAACTGACCTTATATAATTGAAATCTTTTAGGAAATTCCATGTGTGTCCCTCCCCTCACTTATAAATGGTCAAATTTCCTCCTCTCTTATTCATGATATTTGATCGTTCTGTATTTAAAAATACCTACTCAAAATCTTTTATTTAATCCTATCCTTATTCTTAGATCTTTTTTTATTATATTAATATTAATCCTTCAAGGATTAATGTGTAAGCCAAAAGACGTCTCTCAATGAAGTGGTATAAATCCTAAACAAACTATTTCAATTTTATTTCTTATTACACATTCTATAAATTTTTTTTATTCATATAAAATTATTAATACAATATGATCAATATACTTATATATTATTATGATTATGGAACAACTATTTACCTTTTATTCTCAATCAAATGGTAGATGAAATTATCGATCATGCATAAGTGTGGACTACTGCCTCCACTTAGACTGTGATTCATTTTCCATCACAATAATTCAAGGATATTTATTATGATGGGTTTAATGTTTAAATATGATATTTATGAAGTAATTATTTTTTAAAATTATAAAATCATATCTACTTTATTACCTTATGATCTTTTAGTAAACGATAATGTCACTCATGCACTTGTGGACAACCACCTCCACGAAGCAATGTGATTTGTTTATCATTTAAAATTTAATTGCATGGTAAGAAGGATATATTTAATGGAAATATATTATATATATAATATATTAATTATTATATAAATTAAAATTATCTTTTAACTTTTTTTCATTACATCCATTAAGAAATGGAAAAAACACTCGTGCATATGTACAGACTAACCTCTTCATGTAGTCATGTAATTCATTTTTCGTCAACCATTTATATGTGTGGTTATAAATATGATTATAATGAATATATATGATATTTACATAATCATTAAAATTATGGAGAATAATTAACCATTATCAAAGGACCTGAAGCATGTCTTCCAAACCAAAACATACATAAAAACGAAGTAGTTAACACACGAAATGATGATGATAATGAAATATTATTAATGAATAAATGATAATATGTTATAGGTAAACCATGTATAGTATTATAGGTATCATTATGGTATTTTATATAATTATAATAAAATTTAAATTTTCTACACATTATTTTAGAGTGCTTATGAATAAAAACAAACTTGAGGTTAGCATTTTATATTATAATCACATTTTTACCGAGATTGGTTACGCATAAAATTTACGATGAAGAAATAATATGATACATATTTCCAAAATATTATGAATTTTATTATACTATGTTTATTTCTAGATATTAAATGTTTTCCTTTCATTATATACTCTTCAATTTCTTAAGAGACTGAATGAATGTTTTTAATGAAAACTGTCCTTGTTTTTCTCTTTGACCAGGAATCTTTTCTGCCATGTCCATAATTTATTTAAAAAAATTTCAATTTGTTTTTCAAATTATAAAAGTATTATTTAAATTTAGTTTCAAATATATTTATCTTTATTTAACAAGATATAAAATTAATTTTCTTTTCATTTTCCGAACATGTTACTTTTGTATTTTTACTGAAACTGTGAAATGAATTTTTATTTTAACGTACATTGCATGAGAGTATTTACCCTAAATAATGAATACTCTTTTATTTAGTTTTTTTAGGATGTGATTCCTTGGTCAATGACCAAGTAAAAAATTATTATATTAAAAAAATAGGGTATTAAAAAAGTCTAAATGATGTAATTTCTTACAATCATTATCTTAAATTGGAAGAAGATCATCAGGAGCTAGGTTATGTCCTGGTTAACTCCCTTATTAGTAATACCAACCACCACTCTATTGGATTCACATAAGGTTACTATTTTATTTAAATATTACTTTATAATTTTCATTTTTTTATATTCATTGAAAATATTTTCCTTAATAATTTTTAGATTTTTAGATTTTAAATAAATGATTTCAAATGGAAATGGTATTTTCCTTAAGAAATGTATTAATGATATTTTAAAGGTGATTTTATCTATAAAAATGTTCATTTTTATTTATTATTATTTACTAGGGATATAATACAATGTTACCATCTTTATTATTTCTATGGATGGTTTTTGATTGTGATGATTAAATTTCTGTGAAACCAATATCCTTTCCATGGGTTGTGATTTAATGATATGATTAGTGTTTTATGATCTTATGTAACACATATCTATGATTTCCATTATGTGATGGGTGGGCCTGAAATAAAATTTTCCTCTAATTCATTGGGTTAATAAGGATATATCATGAGATAATATGTACTATATTGGGGAGTGAACTCAATTCAGTAAGGTACATTTTCCATTATGATAGTCTAGAGAGCGAACCTTGATAAAGGAAATGATGGAACTGGGAGTCAACTCAATACCCTATGATTTTATTGGAAATAATACTTAACTAAAAAATTGATATTCTACACTTATGTGAATTCCACAAACGTATGCCTTATTCTTACAATATGATCACATGTATCATGATTGATTATTGATGATTCTTCACTCTTTTTTCTTATTTATTTTCATTGATAAAAATCTATATCATGTTTCATGATTATTATATATGAATTTTTGGATGTGAATTCTTCATATTAATCTCCTATTATCATACCCTTATGCTTATCTTATAATTATATATGATCATTGATTAATATATCTTATGTTTACCCTGACTGAATATCTAAGAACACCCTTTCTTATACTTCCTTTCCTCAGGTTATAGAGAATGTTTTTAAGTTAGAAATATATAATAAGGGTAATGGTTATGAAGAAATTAATAGGAAATATTAAAAATAATGTATGTATAGATTTTTTATGTATCAATGATTCTAATGACACTAAAACATTTCAGTTATGGAGTGGATCATGTTTATATATAATAGATGTTTCTAATAATAATATGTAGTATTTATGTATAAAAATGGGTAGCTATAGTTTTTATCATATCAAGTTTTAGTAAATTTTAGAAACATTGATGAGGATTATTTAGTTATAACTCTTCGGATAAGCCTAAGTGTATGAGAAAATATTATTTTATGGAAAAGAAATGAGTTTGGTTTCCCTATGAAAATATATCCCAATTTGTACAGTATAAGTGGATGTGGTTTTTTCATAGATACATATATGGGTAATAAACCTAAAAAGGGTTATTCGATTATATATTGATAATAATTATTGTTAATGGGGAATGAATCCTTACTGTGCACCTTGTTTAACTCTCCCAGGAGATATTGTTATGATAATTAAATTTTTATATAATATCCATTATGAAGGATTTGAATAGATAATGACCATGAATAACCAAGTTTAAACCTAAGGTTTCATAGATTTAGAAGAATGTGTTAAGATTTAGACATCATAGGAATGATTTTTCTATGATTATAATATTTCTCACTATGATTATTATTACTCATACTATAATTTTTTATTTCATTTAATGGATTGAACTAGAAATAAGCATGTTAATAATGAGCATGAAAAACAATAGAATGATTTTCCTTATGAGATACCAAATGAAACGGGAACTGGAATGTGAAACTTTATGATTATGACTAATCATCTATCTCATTATCTGATTCAAAACCCTATCTTGGGTGAGTTTCTTAAAAAATATAATAATAGAAAAATGAATTTTCATAAATAAAATCTAGGAAAGAAGATTTATTTTCCAACATGTCAAAAATATGGTAAGAAACACCTAGGGAAATGTCTCAAAGGAATGAGAAGGCATTTTATGTGTAGAAATTTATGGAATAAATTATCTAATTTCTAAGGAAAATGAAGATTTCAATGGAGAGAAATGAAGATTATCCTAGGAAACAATAGTTAGTTCAATGTATAATAAGTAGGGAACATGGAAATTATCTCAGTCGATTCCATAATCTAACATTTAACACCTATACTAAGGAAGCTCATATTTTATATATGATGCTAAATTGGATCATGATATATATGGTACACTCTAGAGTTGGTAATGCCATATTTAAGTTTTTAATAATTTTCCCTGTGAAAACATTTTTATTCATCCTCTAGTTGAATTTAATGTGATTTTAAGTTTTTATTAGGTCCCTTTAAATATATATATTATAAATTTCTAGAGTAAAGAAATTGCATTTGATATTCCAAATCAAATAATTATTGTCTGTCAGTGTGAGGATAAAGATGAAATTTTAATGGAAATTGCATCCATTGCATGGGCCTTAATTCCTATTCAAAGGGGGTATTTATCTTAGATGGTTGGGGAGAAACTCATTATAAAATATATGCCTGATGTGCATGAGTTTTTTATGTATTTCTAGAAGAGTTTCATAATATTCCTCTAAATCATGATGTTGAGTTTTCAAAATAACTCATACACGGTGTTACACCTATATCAAAGACTTCATATAGATTTTCCCTTACAAAGTTGTAGAAATTATAGAAGAAACCCCCAGTGCATATTGATAAGGAATTTTTTCTCCCAAGTGAATAACCATGGGGTACACCTAATATTTTTATTAAGAATGAAGATAGAGCAATATGACTATGTATTTATTATCTGGAACTTAATGATATCATAATCAAGAATAAGTATCATCTACCTCATATTGGTGATTTTTTTGATTAATTATTAGGATATAAATATTTTTACAGGATTGATATTTGATCTAGGTACTACCAATTGACAGTAAAAAGTGAATACGTACCTAAGAGAGCCTTTTGTTTGAGGTATGGATACTATGAATTTATAGCGGTGTTTTTTTTAAACTAATGATCCTATTATATTTATGGATTTAATTAATATATTAACTAGAGACTAACATGATCATTTTTGGAAAGACATTATAGATGATATTCTTATATATTACAAGAGAAAGGAAGAGCATGAATATCAGTTAATGATTGTGATAGAGATCCTAAGGAAAAATAATTTGTGTTAAAAAATTTCCAAGTGTGAGTTTTGGCTATGGAAAGTTTCATTTTTGGATCATAAAATCTCAATTGAGGGTATATTGGTAGATCCATAAAAGATAGAATGTCACAAACTAACCCAAGTCGACCCTGAACCGGTCACTCGAGTTGGCCCATGACAAGGCCCAAAGGGCATTCCCAATCCCCATAGGCTGGAAACTAGTGTCGGACATCAAAATAAGATAGTTTGGAACAATTTGGAACGTAAATTAAAGAAAAATAAACAAATTTAAATTGTAAAAGATAGATAAACACTAGAAGAGGAAATAAAATAAAGTTTCCCAGCCAAACATCCCTCTAAGTGGCCTCATGGGTCACCACTAAACACATAAGCACGCTCGCTGTAAGAGAGACCCAAAACTAGAACCTAAAATTGAAAATATATAGTAGGAATGAGCACTAAGATGCTCAGTAGTAATGTCAAAGAATAAAAAATTTATTCCCTTACATTTAATAAGAAACTCAGTCATTCTAGTTTTGAAAATAAGATATAATAAAATAATTTTTTCCATTTTTTTTCAAATTCAAGTAATAATTTTTCATTTTTAAGAAAATAATTTCTCTTATACTACACTTTCAAAATAGATTAAAAACATTCATTAACATTTCAAAATGAAAGATAAAAAATTTACATTAAAATATGGTTTTCAAAAAGGAGATAGATCAAGAATGAAACAGATAAAATAAAAAATCACATCATAAGCACCATGGGAAATCCCTAAGAAACCAGTGTTACTTAGGGACCTAGGATCCTCATTCCTCAATGAAATGTGGATTAAAAACCAAAAATAAAAACATTCTCAAGCCTAGTCCACTAAGAGGGGAAACCCCACGGGCCTAGTGATTTCAAATAATCACAAATGTTTAGTTAGTTTTGTATCATAAATCCTACTAAATGAAATTGGGATGAAACACTTCTGAATCATCTAGCATACTAGTCCATGTCTGCCCACCTAGGCACCCAAGGCAACCCATGTGGTCTATTCCAAATAGTGGTTATATTTAATCAAGAAAACACATATGAAAATATCACTTTCTTTATTCTAAAACCCATTCAACATCCCCCTACCTATCTCCCTCCTTAAGCACATTCTCCTTTTCACAAGTTACAACAAATCATAATCCACTCCACTAGGAACATACAAGAAATCACACATTAACACTTGAATCAAATTTCTCAAAGAAGATTCAATGACTCAAGAGGGGTTTTCCACTTTCGCAAACCATTATCAATATGCCAACTAGGCCTAATTACCTTGCAATGAATATTTTTATTTTAGAAAAGCATAATCACCCAACACTTCCCAAAACCTTTTAAAAGCACAATTAAAAAACCAATTAACCACACTTTTAAAAACCAGCTTGAAACCATGCTTAAAAAAATCAAAACTTTTAATAAAGGAAAATTGCCAATTAACCTCAAATTCATACCAAACCCATGCATTTTTTCAAAATAGGGTTGAGAGAACATAATAATAAGAAAATCACATGTTTGAAACTTAGATAAATTATGAAAAACAAATGAAAAACCATTTATAACAATCAAAAATAGATTTCATAGATTATACATGTAATACATAAATTTAAAACTTATTTTTAAAACAATATATAAATTATGGAATTTAAATTAATAGGTTAGGTATAGGGAACCTACCTCAAACATGCCGTTCTTTGATGAAGACCACCCAAACTGACCATTTGCACTTACACACGCATGCATTTATACACACATATATATATAAATACCTCTAACAAAATTTCACATATTCCTCTCTCCATGGGGGAATATGTACAAATATGGAATATATATATATATATATATATTCTTTACCCTATGAATGTATATGTACACACTCTCGACGCCCACAACCCAAAACCATTGCAGTGAGGTCCAACATACTCTTTAAAAATTATGACAACTCAAAAATCACTAAACCCCAACATTAAAATTAAACCAATTCAAAATAATTGAAAACCCTTACTGGATATAATGGTGGGTGGACTGAAATAGTCCAAAATTTATCACCTTTGGAGGTAGACAATGAAACGCGCCTAAAGGAGGCCCAAAAGACCCATCATACACTCTTTTGAGGAGAGAAACACAAAAAATTTTGTTTTTAGAAACCCTAAGGTTTTGTCAATCCATACACACCACCCAGAAGAGATTAAGATCACAAAATAGTGGAGGAATATGGGATAGGTATGACAACCCTGATCTTTTATTACACAATTAAACATAATTTATTATATAAAATTAACTTGATATAATATAAAATATCAATAGTTCTAGTGTATTTGGGGATTAGTATCATTAAATGTCAACTTAAATCATGAAATACAACATCTTTATTGAAAACATCCTTTACATGACCACTACATTCCTTCGTACTTATCATTGCATGGGATAACCTGAGGACATGCATAAGAAAAGGGCGATGTATAAAGCTTGGTAAGGGAATAATCATGGAATAACATGAGGAACACAATACATGTTAGACAATAGTCATATCAATAGAGAACAAGAGAAGAATAAACATAAAGGCATGATAAATCATGATAATCATAACATGGAAATGTGGCAACAACACTTAACATGGAATTAGCATGAGCCAAGAATCATTGTACAAGGATCATTAGTAAATCCTCATTGCACATGAAGCACGAGTAAAACCCTGTTTCACTTGAATTATCATGATTCAACACCCATTTCACATGATGTATCATTATACTATACTTTACCCAATGCATTGGATCGCTATAAGGGCGCACCCTTCTTAAACCTTTCATTTCATACATAAGTGTGCCACATGGATCATATAACATGGATTCATAAAATATAATCATTTATTCCATGATAAATTAATGTGGAATTCATACATGAAACTTTATAATAAATAAGTAAACGTTCATAAAAGTTAATACCCTTGATAGAGATATGGGCATGGTATTCACTACATAATGACATTGGCTTGGAAAAGCGCGGTGCAATTTCGGCAGCATAACAGTGTGGAAAAAGAACTCATAAAAATGGTTGATGATGAGAGATAAATGGGTGTCTCATAATATTTACATGAAATGGGAAGAAATAGGTTCATATATATACATTTCCCAACAAATGTAAAGGAATTTAGATTCATGATACCAAAGAATTGCTTGAATGTAAATGAGGAGAGAGAAATTCCTTTCAGAATTTCGGCATAGTAATGGGTGTAGATGGGAAGAATTTAATGAGAGATAAATGGGTCTCTCATTATTCAAACATAAAGAGGGAAGTATGGGGGAGATTAGAAACCATACCATAACATATATAATTGAAATTAAAAGGGAATAACAATTTAGAGAATATTGGACAAAAATAAGAAAGGAAGAAAAACCCTTACTTGGAAGTGGGAATCCAAAGGCTTGTTAGAGGCTTGATAGAGGCTTATTAGGAGATTTGGGAACCTTGGTAGGATTATAGAGATAGGATTGTATAGGTTGGACGAACTCCAAAGGATTTGAGTGAGGAGGAAGTTGGAGCTTGGGTGGGTTTATATAGGAAAGGTGATGGAATTATTTATTATTTAGGTTTGGGAAACCTCACATTAAACTAATCCAATACACAAACCATCCCATGGTTTTTGCACATGGATTCTGGAAAAGGGAAGTGGAAAAAAATATTTTATAAGTCCAAAGTCCAAAATTCTTAAAATAATGGGGCTGCTTATGTGGAGGAGAGTCACACTCCCAAAGAAAACAATTTAAAAAGACAAGATGTTTAATAAGTCTTGAAGGGTCCATTAATGATTTGTAAAATATGTCAAAAAAACCCAAAATCACATTCTTTTAATGGTAAAACATATATTGGCCGAATATAAGGCTTATAGTATTTTATTACATCATTATTAGGTCATTATGATGTCATAAAACACATTATATATTTAATTGGTATTTAATTTTTCCCCAAAAATTTGACTGTATCAGAAAATTATGAAAGATTCACCTTTGGATAATTTCAATGTCCAGATTCCAGAAATGAAATTAATTTTATCTAAATAATTTTCTAAATATGTTAATTTTCACTTTTAAAATAAAAACCGACATTTATTGAAAATTCATGGGTTTTGACAGAAATGGATTTCAAAACTTAATAAAAATTATAATTGAATTCATAAAATTATACGATCATTTATATTAAATAAAAATTAGTTTAAAAATAATAATATTTTATTAAAATATTATTTAATTCAAAAATCCATTAATTCATCAAAATAGATTTCTTAGTTGAATTTTAACTAAAAAAATACTATTTGAGCTTTAAAAACTATTTACAAGGTAACAATAATAAAATGAAAGTATATTCATTATTATATACAAAAATAATCTACATAAACATATTTATAAAGTCTTGTTACATAAAACCTTATAACACCCACATAAGACCGAAGAGTAAGGTGTGTGATGGTGACAGACTCTTGGGGTGTCTCGGATAACATTGCTCGGGTGGTAATCTATATCAACTTTCACTTCTCTCGTAGGCGGTCCCCCTCGAGCTTAACTTATTCAAGCTAGGCTTGGGATTGTTCAAGAGATAATCCCAATGACACCACCTCCTTTCGAAGCTCTGAGAAATGGGCTTCGTATGGGGCACATCTACTGGATGAGGTCATTGCTTCCTTTGTCTGAGTAAATTGGATTCGTTAAAACCCTACATTTATACTAATCATGTGATCACTGTTCAACAACTATATTAGAAATGGTTGCCATTATTAACATAAAACCGAAGAATTTGACATTTTATATAATCATTTTTCATAAAGAGACATTTAATTAGATCAAGAGGGATTTACATTAATTAAAGTTTGGTTTATTACAATAGGAGACTCACCGAACGGATTCCCAACCAAAATCGAGAGATATAATAATCCCTTGAGAGAGGGAGTGGAACACTAGATCCCTTCTGGATGGCCGAATCGTGTGACCATGGAGGATAGGGGGAGTTTGGCCATTCGAGAGAGGAGTCGCATGAGGTGAGGGAGGAGGAACCACCGCTAGAGGGAGGGAGGGAGGCGCGCAAGAGGGCTTCAGCCGGTGGGGGTTGTGTGTGTAGGAGAGGGAAGGGTGGAAGGGTTTGTGTCACATTAGGCAAGGGGGAGGAAAGGGGGAAATCGTCCTTTAGAGTAAAAAAAAAGAAAAACCAAACAAATAATAATAATAATAACCTAAATAATAAACTTAATAATAATCATCATCATAATAATTACATTGTTATTATAATTAATAAATTATCTTTTTATTTCATTTTATTATATTTTCATTTTATTTTTTATTTTATTTAATTTATTTTGAAAACTGGGCAACTGTATAGTTCTTGCACAGTTTACCAAACAGTGTGATGGCCACTTAAAATCCCATACACCCCTCACACAGTTACCTATAGCCAGACATATAATTGAGAAAACCATGCTCAAACCATGCCACTCAACACTACCCACTTATAGAGTCAATCCACATTCTTCATACATGGTTTAATAAACCATGAAAAAGTCATTATCCATAATTCATACCCACTTGGGCACCCACATGGACTAACCATGCAATAATAAAAAGACTTTCAAAAAATTGAAATTTTTCCTATCGACTACCAAAAATCAAAATAAAGACAAAAAAATTAAAATGATTAAAATAATTAATATTCTTAGCCAGGGTGTGAAAATTCTCTCCACCACAAAAACAATTCTTCCCCCATAAAGTTACCTAGCCAAATCAGGAATCAAACTTGAGTTCGAAACTAAACGTGGACAACAAAATCACGAACATGGTGTGACCTTCCACTCTATGAGTCACACCTAACTGATCTAAGGGAAAATGAAATGAGGATAACCATGATGAAAAGAGGAGGGTTATTATCACAATAAGAAACTAACTAACACTGAACACTCTAGAAGGGACTGCAAAAATATCTATGGTGGGTCTCCCCACAATTTTGGAACTGACTGGCTTTGACCAACCAATACAGACTGATATCGAAATCCCAACATGAATCGACCCACGAACTCTCCGTACAAACCAAACCCCTACCACATGGGGTCCCTAATAAAAAACCCCAAACCAAATGGCGAACTAACCCCCTATTCATTATTCCCCAAGATCCATGCATCATCAAAACAAGTACAACCCAAAGTGAAAACCAGTCCACAAAGGCTAACCACACAAGGAAAACCATCTAGAGACTCACATTCGAGAAGGAATAACCACCAAAATTTAAAAGAAAACAAGGTCACCACACCTCATTATAACCAAAGAGGAGATTCTAGACAATAAAGACTGAAACGAGGAAACGAGACCTCTACACATTTTTCAATATAATAGAGCCTTAAAAATTGAAGAAAGATGCAAAAGATAATTTCGAAATGTCCTCATTCCAACATTGGAAACAAAAGATAAAAACAGATCTCCCACACCCAATGATTCCTAACTAAGTGAAAAGTTCACTTTGAGACCTATTGCTAGAGCTCTGATATTTTGAAGCATCTGTTCCCTTGCAGTTAATAGCTGATGATTAACAAATAGAACTTCCTTATTTAGTAATGAAAAATAATGAACCCATTAAAATGACCCAAGAAATTTTTCCTAACAGAACATATATTTATAAGTCACTATGAATGAAATATTATCCTATTTTTCAGCAACTGATGGTGGGTGAAAAACAAAGGAGACTTAGGTGTGGTCCAAATTTAGAAGAGGCTTCAGCTCTACCATGAAATTTAGAGTCTAGGAAGAGTCTCCAATTAGAATACTCATATGGAAACTCATTCATAATTTACTAAAAAACTATAACCACCTCATTTTGACAATTTCAAACCACTAAAAGATGACCAACACTGATCCCCAAAATAGGCCTTCACCAAAACATAGAGAAAGACATCCTAGAGTCTAACTGTTTACTCCTTACTAAGAATTTTCTAGGGCATACTCAAAAACAAGAGGCACAAAGCTTAATCAAAACACATCATAAATAAAAATTACACACTTCATTCACACAAACAAACTGAAATTTAATCACCAATTTAACCATTTTCCCAGCATTTCAAAACCATGATCCCATGAAAGAGAATTTCAAACACGAGAATAAAATGCTAAAACATTGTTCACTTGCTTTTCAAAACATTAAAATTACCCTTTTTGGAAACTAAAATTTCTAGAAAAAAAATAACTTTAATATTCACCATTAGTATTCTATGAAGTCTCTCATATATATATACACCCTTATGCTAGTGTAAGAACCCATCCACATATATCACTAATTATCCACTTTTTAAACATGTACATACATATATGTGGTCATTTATAGAAATACCAAGGGTAATTTCAAAACATGTATCATTTCCAAAATAGATCATTCAACATAAATCTCAAATCCCCAACTAATTTTAAGTTTCCTATTATCATTAAGCAACACATTCCAAAATTACCACGAAGTTTCATTTCACCCTCTAGTAATTGTTTCCAAAACCCCAAAAAAATCCAAAACAACGTCTATTTTTTACTTTGAAATGCCACATTCCACTAAAAGAAAACAATTTCCATTTCCAAACCCATTTTCACTCCAAATCCAAATTCCCTTTAAAAAACCCTTTTTCTAAAAACCATTTTAATTTTTGAGATCTACTCACGCCAACCAAAATGAAGCCCAAATATAACTCAGATCAAAACATCCAAAAATAAGGAACTAGTGGATAGTACAACCTGGTAATATGGATTAGCAGACCATGCTCTGATAGAGAATTAACCACACGAAGTACCTTGAATTGTGCACTCGAGATGTTCATTGTTTAATACTCCATTCAATCCCATCGTGCAACATCAAATCGCTCTCATTTTCATTCCTTATCCCAAATCCCATACTACCCCTGGAAACTCAAGGCTTGGGATAGGAAAGGGTTCTTGAATTCCTTCCTGAACCTACCTATCAAGTCCTATCAATCCTAATCTCCAAGATACCTAACACCCAAAATAACAAGGGTCTCCTCTAATACCACTTTTTCATGAACCAACCAGGGTTGACCCTAAACCGGTCACTCGATTTGGCCCGTGACAAGGCCCAAAGGGCGTTCTCGATCCCCACAGATAGGCAACTAGTGATGGGCATAAATATAAGATAGTTTAGAATGATTTTGACAATAAATTAAATAAAAATAAATTAATATAAATTGAAAAAGATAGATAAACACAATAAGTAGAAATAAAATAAAGTTTCACAACCAAACTTACCTCCAAGTGACCTTGTGGGTCACCACCAAACCTAGAAGCATGGTCACTGCAAGAGAGACCCAAAACTAGAGCCTAGAATTCAAAATATAGAGTAGGATTGAGCACCAATATGCTCTATAGAAATTCCAAAGAACAAAAATTCCCAAAACCCTTACCTTTAAAATGAATCCCAATAATGCTAGTTTGAAAATAATACATAATAAAATACTTTTTCATTCTTTTCAAATTCAAGAAACTAGTTTTCATTTTTAATAAAATAATTTATCTTCCACTACACTTTCAAAATAGATTCTAATAATTAATTAACATTTCAAAATGAAAGAAAAAAAATTTAGATTAAAATATGGATTTCACAATAGAGAGAGATCAAGCATGAAATTGCTAAAATGAAAAATCACATCACAAGAACCATGGAAAATCCATAAGCATATAGTGTTAGTTGGGGACCTAGTATCATCATACCTTAATTAAATGTGTCTTAGAAACCACAAATAATAGTGTCCTCATGCATAATCTACCAGGAGAGGAAACCCCATAGGCCTAGTGGTCTCAAATCATCACAAATGTTCAGTAAGAGTTGTAGCATCAATCCTTCTAGATGAAACTGGGATGAACCACTTTTGAATCATCTAGCATACTAGTCCTAGTCTACCCACCTAGGTACCCATGGTTACCCATGTGATCTATTCCAAATTTTGGTGATATTTTATCAATAAATCATATATGAACATGTCATTTTATTCAAAAACGCATTCAATGTCCAACTATTTATCTCCCTCCTTAAACACATTCCCTTTTTCACATCGCACAATAGATTTTAAGCCTATCCACTAAAAGCATACCAAAAATAACACATTAAAACATGAATCAAATTTCTCAAATTAGGGGGAATTCCTCAAGAGGGGTTTTTCAGTTTCTCAAACCATTATCAATGTTCCAAACAAGACTTAGTACCTAGCAAGGATTTTTTTTTATTTTATAAAATCATAATCAACCAACACTTCCCAAAACCTTTTAAAAGCCTAATTAAACAACCAATGCACCACATTTTTAAAAATTATCTCAGAATAATGCTTAAAACAAAGAAAAGTTTTTAATAATGGAAAATTACCAATTAACATCAAATTTATACCAAAACCCATGCATTTTTTCAAATTAAGGTTGAGAGTACGTGTCAACAAGAAAAGAACCCATTGGAAACTTAGACAAATTATGAAAAATAAAAAAAACCCATTTATAACAATCAAAAATAGATTTCATAGCTTATATATATACTAAATAAATATAAAACATATTTTAAAAAAACTAGCAATTATGGAATTCAAATTAAAAGGTTAGGCATAGGGAACCTACCTTAAACATGTCATTATTTGAGCACGACCACTTGAACTGACACTTCACACTTACACGCACATGAATATATATATATATATACCCCTAGATGAATTAAAAATATTCCCCTTTCTAGGAGGTAATATGTACAAAGGGGGAATATATATATATATATATATATATATATATATCCATTACCCTATGCATGTATATATAGGCACTCTCAACACCCGCAGCCCAAAATCACCACCATAAGGTCCAATATACTCTATAAAAATTATGACAACTCAAAAATCACTAAACCCATAAATTAAAATTAAATTGAAGTGAAATAATTGAAAACCCTTACTGAATATAATGGTAGGTTGAACAAAATGGTCTGAAATGAATTGCCTTCGGCAGCGAACACTAAAACATGCCTGAAGGAGGCCTGAAAGACTCATCGCACACTCTATTGAGGAGAAAAACACAAAAAAAGTAGCTCACTGTGAACCCTATGGTTTTTCCAAGCCATAAAAACCACTTATAAGAGATTAAAATCAAAAAAAATAGGGAAGGAATATGGGAGAGAAGACTCGTCGGAGGGATTCCCACCCAAAATTGTGAGGTAGATAAATCATAGGAGGTAGTGTGTAGAGTGTTGGATCTCTCCTGGTAGGCCAAATCGTGCAAGAAGGGAGGAGAGGGGGAGATCAGACGTGTGAGAGAGAAGCCACACGAGATGATAGAGGAGGAACCACTATCAGATGGAGGGAGGGAGGCATGCCAGAGGACTTCAGATGGTGGGGGTCACACGAGTGGGGGAGGAAAGGGGGGATGGGTGTGCATCATATGGTGTAAGGGGGGGAAAGGGGGAAATCCCCCTTTAGGTTAAAAATAAAAAAAAGAAAATTAATAATAATAATAGTAATGATAATGATAACTTTAATAATAAACTTAATAATAATAATAAAATTATAACAACATTATTATTATTAAGCCATTTAATTTTTATTTCATTTTATTTTATTTTCACTTTATTTTTTCATTTCATTTTATTTATTTTGAAAACTAGGAAACTTCACGGTTCATGCATGGTTTACCAAACTATGTGTTAACTGTGTGCTGGCCACTACCAAGGTCAGACACCCCTCGCCTAGTTAGCTATAGCGAGAAGTACGATTGAGTAAACCAGGCTCAAAACTTAACACTTGCACTTCCCACTTATATATTCAAGCCTCACTCTTACTGAATGTTTTAATAAACCATGCACAAGTCATGCTCCATAACTCAAACCCACATGGTCACCCACATGGGAACCACACAGTTACTCCTAACCATGTAGGCTAACCGTGAAACAATAAAAAGGCTTCAAAAAATTTAAAGTTCAACCCTTCAACTACCAAAACTCAAAATAAAGACTAAAAATAATTAAAATGATTAAAATAATCAATATTCATGGTCAAGGTGTGACACATAAGTTATTGAACATTGGCCCAGAACAACCATGGTGATTGAGATCTATAGTTTTCTAGGATTTGATGTATATTATCGGTTCTTTATGAATGATTTATAAAAAATATCTAATCCAATAACCAATATAACTCGAAAGGGAGTTATATTCATTTTTACTTATGAATGTGAATAAAATTTCATGTAATTAAAGAGAAGTTTGGTTAGTTCACCTCTTATCACACTACTCAATAGTGTATAAGGTTTCATGATTTATAGTGATGCATTGAAAAAAGTGGTTGGGGTGTGTTTTTATGTAGAATGATATAGTGATATCTTATACCTCACTCCAATTTAATGTTCATGAAAAAAATTACCCAACTCATTATTTGGATTTCATAGCAGTGATATTTTCATTAATAATATGAAAGAATTAAATTTATGGATAAAGGAGTGTTATATATATTGATCATAAAAATTTAAATTATATATTCACCTAAAAAGAGTTTAATATGTTCCAAAGAAGATGGTTGGCTTTGATTAAAGATTATGAATGCTAAATACATCAATACCCTAGAAAGAGAACATAGTGGATGATGCTTTGAGTTGAAAGTATCATGTTAGATATCTAGGAAGAGGATCATAAAAGATACAATATTTATGGATTTTCAAATATGGGCCTTAAAATCATAAAGGATGAGGATAAATCTTGTCTTGATCAAATGAGTGTTCAATCATCTATCCATATAAAGGTTAAAGAGTAACATAAATAGGATGTGGAGCTACAAAATAAGGTGAGAAATGTTCCTAAGTTCAAACTTAATTGTGATAAAATGATAAGGTTTTGGAATAAATCATCTGTCCCATTAATAAGAAATTTGAATAAGAAACTATTGGAAGAAGCTCATAGCTCATCATTCACTATTCAACCTTGATGTATAAAGATATATAAAGATATAAAAAGGGTATTTATTTTGGCACAACATGAAAAAAGATATTACAGAGTATGCATCTCAGTTCTTGGTATGTTAACATGTTAAGGATGAGAGATATAATTCTAAGGGGATGTTGCAACTATTTCCCTTAACAAAATGGGAATGGTGAAATTTTATCGTGGATTTCATCAATAGAATCCCCAAACTATATAAAGGGAATAATACTATTTAGGTTATAGTCGATCACCTTAAAAATACAGTTCACTTCATTACTATTAGAGAAAATTTACTTCATGATCAATTATCTAGGATATACAATAAGGATGTGATAATGTAATATGGGGTAACATGTTCTATTATATTTAACTAGGATATGAGGTCCACCTCAAAGCTCTAGAGAATTATTCTACAATTACTATATATAGAGTTATTTTTCAATAATTTTTATCATCATCATATATATAGTCAACCTAAGAGGACAGTTTAAACCCTGTAGGATATTTTGAGATCATATTATCTAGATTTCAAATTTGGTTTTGATCAACACCTTCCTCTAATATTGTTTTCATACAAAAAAATAGATTTCACTCCAGTATTCAGATAGATCCTCATGAATCCCTATATGTAAATAGGTGTATAACTCTAATATGTTGGGATAAAGATGGGGGAAGAAATATATTAGGACCTGAAATAGCTGAGGGAATGTCTATAAAAGGATATAGTCATTCAATATCACATCAAGGTATCTTAGGGTGGATTTAAGAGTTATACTAATAATTATTAGTGAAATCTATAATTAGATGATGGTGATAAAGTGTTTTTATGAATGTATCCAATGTATAAGGTTAGGAGATTCCAAAATAAGGGAAAGTTGAGCCCCAGGTATATTTCTTCCTTTGATATTCTTGATTGAGTAGAGACTATACCATATCACTTTGCATGCCCACCAAACATCTCTCAAGTTCACGATGTGTTCAATATATCTCTCTTGATGAAGTACATACTTGATCCTTCACATGTACCAAACTAATCTATTAAATAAATATAGCATGATTTTTATTATAAATAACAATTGGTATAAATCTTGGATCATATAGATAAAGTTCTACAAAACAAGACTACATGACTAGTTAAAGTTCTTGGGAGGAATTAGAAATTTGATAAAACTACATGGGAACCTAAGGATGTGATGAAGTAGAGATGTAATAATTGTTTTGTACCATAGTGATGGATTTTTTTTGGAAAAAATCATTTTTAAGTGGGTTATAATGTAATACCCCTATATTTTATATTTATTACCTTTTGAAAGAAAGCTCGAAGTATTTTATAGCTTGCCTTGCACTGAACCATGAGTCTATATAAACCAAGATATAATCAATCATTATAATATACTAGTTAAATTTAAAGGTATGAATTTTAATAACCACTTTATGAAAAATATTTATAATGGTTTTAAATAATTTAAATTTATTGATTATTTCATAAGAAATAAGTACTCAGTTTTCAATAATGTTATTTTATTCTTTAAAAATATGTTTTCTTCAATAAAGGTTTTATCGCATTTTTTACATGTGAAAAATATAATTATTTTATAATATATTTATAATTTTTATTATATAAATTAATATCATATTTGAAATTATTAATTCTATACTAGATTATGGTGATTTTTTAGTATTTTTCTAAAAAAATTATTCTTCAGTGAATGTGGAAAATATCGATTTTAATAAAAGCAGTAATATATTTTCAAGTAAAAGCCCAATTATTTTTTTTAATTTGATATTAAAATAATATAAGGATAATTTAATTATAAATAATATAATTAATTAAATCATAATCTTCATTAAATTTTATTTTTGATATAAGTTCATTTGTGGGATTAAAACATATTTTTATAAAAGTGTTTTTATGCATGCAATGTGTTTTTATCTTAATAAATTAAATTAAAATAAAGATTTTAATGGTTTTAATTAAATTTATAGATTATATATTCAGTGATATATTTTAATATTAATTTAATGGTTTTTATGAGGAATGGAATATAAGTAAATTTTTTTTATACTTTAATATTTATTCTTTAAAAATGGGTTTTCATTATGGGTTTCATGCTTAAGTAAAATTTTATTATACCACTTATAGAAGTTGAATATAAAAACTTTTATTCCATATTTTTAGTAATTATAATTAATATACTCTAATAGTGTGAACATAATTATTTTCATAGTGAATAGTAAAAACAATAAAATTTTGATACCACGGTTAATGATAAAATGGGTTTACTAAGGGTAAACCAATATATAAGGATAGGATTTCCATAAAAAACCATATAATTATTATTATTTGAATATATTTAAGATTTATATTATTATAATTTTAATATCTAGAAATTTTGATCCACTTTTCTTATAACGTTCCCTTATATAATTGAAATATTTTAAGAAATTTCATGCGTGTCCCTCCTCTCACTTATAAAAATAGCTTACCCTCCTCCCTTAACCATACCATTTGAGACATCAGAATTGAACAAGAAAAAATACAAAAAAATCCTCTAATCCTTCCATTAATCCTATATCTTATATACTTCTCTTAAGATCAACCATTTAAGGTTTAAGGTGTAAACCAAAGGAGGTATCTAAAAGAAGATGTAGAAATCTTAATCAAGCTCTTTGAATGGTTTTTCTTATTACACTATATATTAACTTTTTGTATCCGGAAAATTATTAATATAGTATCATAAATATATTTATATGTTATTATTATTGTTTAATGATAATTTACTATATATTCTCAATTAAATGGAAGATGAAAGTATCGCCCATTCATACAAGTGGATTATCACCACCACGTAGCAATGCGATTCATTCTCCATCACCATCATTCATAAATGTTTATTATGACAGTTTTAATGTTTATATATGATATTTATAACATAATTATAATTCTATTTTTATAATATCATATCTATCTTCTTACTTTATAATTCATTGTTAAATGATAATGTCACTTGTGCATACATGTGAACTACCGCCTCCACAAAGTGATGTGATTTGTTTATCATTTTCAATTTAGTTGGATGTTATCAAGGATATATTTAATGAAAGTATATTATATTTATTATATAATATTTATTCTTCAAATCTGAATTTTCATTTACCTTTATATCATTCCATCCATCAAAAAATAGAAACATCACTTGTGTGTACATACGGACTATCATCTCCACATAGTCATGTAATTCATTTTTCATCAAATATTTATATTAATGGTTATAAATATGTGTATAATGAATATATTTTATATTTATATCATGATTAAAATTATTTATATTAGGGAACCATAATCTAAGTTCATGGACCATAACTTCTAAACCAAAACCTACATGAAAAATGAAGTAGTTAACACCAGAAATTATGATGATAATAAAAGATTATTAATGAACTGGTGATAAGATGTTATAAGTAAACCATGTATTGTACTATAGGAATGATTTTGGTTTTATTATTAAATCATAATAAAAATTTAAATTTCATTTTGTTTTATTTTATAGTTCTAATGAATCATAATGGGCTTGAGGTAAGGGTTTTATGTTACAATCACATTTTTACAAGGATTTTTTATGCTTAAATTTGAAATGAAAAATTATATGATTTATCTCTAGCAGATATTATGTATTTTATTATAATATATTTATTTCTTAAGATTAATTTTTTTCCTTTCATTTTATTCCCTTCAATTACTCAAGATATTGAAATAATGTTTTTAAGGAAAACCAGCATTGGTTTTTGCTTCAGTCAGGAATCTTTTCTTCCATGTTCATATTTTCTTCAAAATGTTTTCAATAATATTTTTAGTATTCTATAAATATTATTTAATGTAATTTTTATATATATTTAAATTTCTTTAAAAAGGATTAAAAATAATTTTCATGTCATTTTCCTAATGTGGTCCTTTTGTAAGTTTACTAACAATGTTAAATGGTTTTTTGTTTTAACATACACCACATGAATGGATTTCTCCTCTATCATTAATACTCTTTTTTTTAAATTTTCCTTTATAATTCTCAATTTTTATTTTTTAAAAATTATTTTTTTTGTAACATCCTGACATGGGTTTCATATGTCTATGGCTCAATTCAGTTAGTTACATAATCTTAGGTGCACCTCCCGTAAGCCAAAGGCTTTCGATGGTAATGAGTGTCTAATATGTATTTTGGGGATACTATACCCTCTTTATCAAAGAATCACCACAAAAAAATAAACAATATCTAGATTATAATAAAAATAAAACAAGATAATACCATAATCAATAAATATAATCAACACATAATAATCCCAAAACATGGGTAAATGACAATAAACCAAAAAAGTAGATATTTCATGCTAGATAAGTGTCAAGTTTCAAATGAAAACCCAAAATTAAGACACACTAACAACTCTCAGTCATGTCTTGACATCATGTTGGGTTCTCTTATCTATGCTTCATCTCGAATCCCAACGCATCCATCTAAAATAGGGTTATTTCCCTTATCTTTTCCCACAAACATGAAGTCCGTTCAGGTACCGACAAAGCAGCCTGAGTAGGGTGTGAATACAAATCTGTAATACACCACCAAAAACATCTAATATAATATCAATTATATAATATTATATTAATTTTCATAAATAATAAAGTAAAAATTTTAAATTAAATAGTTTTCACATTTAATATTCTTTAATTAACCACATATGACCCCAGGTTCATGGTGACACCCGGACCAATAATACCTAATTGATCCTATGTCAGAGTCCGAACCATCTACCATAGGGATATCACATTTCATTCTATCATGGAATACCATTTTTCATTTAATTTAAAATTTCACATTCATACATTATGGGGCCTACTGTAGTGGTTAGGAACCCCATGGGTATTTTGATAAGTTTGTATCCCGTAACTCAGTGATCACATGAATATATATATATATATATATATATCTTGGGGGAATAGTGTGGTAGTTTGTCACCCTGTGTGTATTTTTATAATTAGTCTTTATCCCAAAACTAAATTTTAAATATCACATCTCATGGTTCCACATTCACAAATTGTTTATCATCCATTTCCATAATTCATTATTCAACCAATTTCATAAAATCATTTATCATCCATATTCACAATCCCATTTATCAACCATGAATAACTCATAAATCATCATTTTAATTATATAGGCACACCCTATGGGTTTCCATCAAGTCCGGTCTCGATCATCAATGGGTCCAACAAGATCCAGTAAGGGTTTCACAAACACATGTAAGTGAATTAATTAATTCAATTTATAATTAAATTTCCCAACATGGAAATTAAAGTTGAAAAATTACATACATTCAATTATAACCAATTCTATAGGAATTTACAATTATACCACCAATCTCAAGAAAATTTATGAACATTTTCCAAACTAAAATCCCAAATTTGATGTGGAATGATCAAAACCACGATAGTGTTGAAGATCTTGGAAAAATACCTAATACCAAGAACCAAAGGAACAATATCCATTAAAACCTAGATCTAAATCATTTCCAATAGAGGAAAAATAATCCCTACTCATCAAGAAATATATATGATATATGGAGATAGAGAGAGAAAAAACCAAATGAGAATATATTATATACTGAAAGAGAGGTTGAACCCTTACATCAGATCTTCATTTCACACCAGAAGGGGTTCTAGGAGCCTTGGAATCCTCTCAAAAGATTCCAAAAAACAATGGATACCATATTATGTTAATTGGGGGAGAATGGGGATAAAAATAGGGGTAGGGAATTTAAATAAAAAATTTGGGTCATTTAAAACCCACACGCATGGTTTCCAGGGTCGAGGCACATAGTTTTCCAAACTGTGCACCTTTACCATACAACCTTGTTTAGGGGTTTCATGGTATCATAAGTGGTGAATAGTTCGGAAAATTGCACATCAATCATGAAAACCCCCATTATCTTGTGTTTCATGGTTTGGGGAGGACATCCACACAATTTGTCCAAAACATGCACCAACCGTGAACCACCTCCTATGCCTCTAAAAAGTGGAATATGGTTTCCTGGGGAAAACTACACAGTTTTACCAACCCTTGTGCCAACCATGAACAACCCCATGGGCTTCCAAATTTCTTCAGTTTCACTTGAAACAACCTCAAAACAAAACATAACCAAGTTATAACAAAAAAAGGTAGAAGAGTACCTGAAAATGATCATGATGCATATCCAAAAGGGTCGGGATCTTACAATCTCTATGCCTTATAATAGAACATCCTCAATATGTACCCCCAAGCATCTCTAATATTTTGAGGTAAAAATTTGGTGCCACTGAGCATGCATATCCACTTATCTATCTCATGTTTACTACTTAATACATACATTCTTCCACAACACTCATAATATCATCACGGTCTTTCCCTACAACACTTTCTCATTATGATCCATAACATGAATTCGATGATCCTCAAAGGATGCATCAGCCTCAAAATCAACATCATGAATATCAATCACATGAGAAGGGTCAGGGTGACACTTCAGAAGTTGTGGTGGATTAAAAACATCGTACATCATACTATACCTCTATGGAAGATCCAATGAGTATGCCACTAATCTATTCCTCTCCATAATCTCAAAATGTACAACAAAATTTAGTGCCAACTTTCCCTACCTCCATATCCTATAGTGACCCTATATAGGTGACACCCAAAGAAACAAACAATCACCATATGTAAACTCAAGTGTTTGATGATGTCGATCAGTATATGACTTTTTTCTACTCTGAGTCATATCCATATGTTTTTTATTCAATTGAAACATCTTTGATGTCTCTTGTATGAGAATCAATCCCAACAACCCTGAATCGCCTGCCTCCATCCAAAAAACGTGATCTACATGGAATATAATAAAGTCCCTCATATTTTTCCATCTCAATAGTCACTTGATAGCTATTATTATAGGATAACATGGAAAGTTCTAAGTGATTCTCACAATACCAACCAATGTCTAGGACGCACGCCCATAGAATATCCTCTAATACCTGTATAGAATGTTATGACTACCCATATGTCTACTGGTGAAAATTCATATTCATAAATACCTTGGTACCCAATGCCTTCTATAATCTTTTATAGAATCATGATGTAAAATGCAAATAATGATCTGAAATAATACTCCTCAATAACCCATGTAAACAAACTATCTCTCAAACATACATGTCCCCCAACTGATCCACTGTGAAAATCTCACGGATGGTCAATAAATGGGATACTTTCAAAAATCGGTCCACAATCACCCTTATAGTGTCATTATTCTGAGATGTCCTCAGAATAACCACCTTGAATTGTATGGTAATGTCATCACACTTATATATCAAAATTATAAATTTATGTATTAAGCCGTCGTATCATTGATGCCCATCCTTCAACTACTGGTAGATGTAGCATCGTGTCACGAACCCTATGGTCTCCCATTTCATGTTCTTCCACTAATACCATCAATTTATGTTTCAATACATTTTAGTCAAACCAGTATGTACCACCCACTTTGAATCATCAAACTCACACATCAGTTCTTCACACATAAACATAGGTTCAACGAAATGGTTCCATACATTGATGATCTCATTATTATTTATAGTCCAATCAGAAGGTGACTCCCCACCTTCAAGGATTTACCTAAAGGAAAAAAACTCTGGATCCTCATAATGTCTCTCCCTGATCAAGCTCAGAATTGTGGACTCAGCAGATAAGGATACAAGATTCATCTTTTAATGGAACACCTGAACCCCAATATATATCTCATCCAATAAGTTCATCATCTTTCATTCAGAATTGGACTCTTGAACTTATTGAGTATGTGTCTTCCTACTCAAAGTTTCATAAAAACTATTTCCCTTAATTTGTTTATAGGATATCTCAAAATAAAATGACTACATATAATAAACCCATCTCTACTTCATGTGGTTAGAATATCATTTTAAAAATATTTATTTCAAACTTTAGTGGTCGGTATGCACAGTAAACTTTTAACCTAACAAGTAATTACAAGAACACATTAAGGAATAAACCACCACTTATAAAACAAGATCATTCATAGGGTAATTTGGTTCATGTTCCCTCAAATACCATGACCCATACACCACAACTCGATCTCTATGCATTAACACTACTCCAAGTCTGATCCCAAATGAATCAAAAAGCATAGTATACTTGTAACAGCCCGAGATTTTATGAAAAATATTCTTTTTAATTTCATTAATGTCTTGTGTTATACGCTACACCAAAAGGAGCTTGCACAACACGCATCCTTGACCTGCCTTGCATTACACGCAATCACGACCTTCCTCGATAGCGTGTGTAGTACGCAATACTGAGTTTCACTAAACAACGATATGCTATTAAAATATTATTAAAACTAGCTGTTATGAATAGTAATAACCACCTTTTGAAATTTTGAAATTTTTATTTTTCAAAATGGACTTCATTTCTGGATTTGGAATATCGAAATTAGCATAGGGTGAAATTTTGGTACTTTTCGGATAACTTTCATTTTCTGATGAATAGTGAAAATTACTAAATTTTAATTAAAAACAACCTTTTTAATAGAAATAATTAATAGTGATAAATTATTAATTTTATTGGTTTTAAAGTATATTTATAATATATTTTTACAATTTAATACAATGTTGGTTATTGGATGTAATTTCACATTTAAACCAGACATAAACAAGTGTCAATCTTTTGATAGTTATTATCTCTTAAGAACACGCTATTTGTTTTGACGACGGGAATTAATTTTTAAATTAATTAATGCAACTGATATGTTTTGAAGTTGTTAAAATAGATATCATTTTTGAATTCATAATATCAAATATATCTTAGGCCTAATTTTTGGTATTTTTCTGAAAACTTTCAATTTTTGATGAATAGTGAAACCACTAAGTGGTAGTTAAAAAAAACTGAATTTTTCATAAAACTTAATTTTACCGATTCTGTGAGTGGAATTTTGAAAATCTGAGAGATACGGTTAATATCGAGGACTAAAATGTGGTTCAATGAGATTAAAAAATAATTTTTTTTAATAGTAACTTTTTACTTTTTTTTACCACGGTTAAAAGTAAATAGGGTAATTAGGGGTAAAAATGATATTATTATTACCCTAACACATGTACTAATTCTATTGGACAAGTGTAATTAGAAAAAAACAA
The DNA here is from genome assembly GCA_963277665.1 of Viscum album. Taxonomy (NCBI): domain Eukaryota; kingdom Viridiplantae; phylum Streptophyta; class Magnoliopsida; order Santalales; family Viscaceae; genus Viscum; species Viscum album. Next base: position 1,475,266,942 of record OY728135.1, read on the forward strand.
CCTTAAGAATAAAATATGACCATTTAGGCCCAATTGGATTAGATTAGGACATTTATTATTAATTTATTTAAAGAAGGGTTAAAATAGTTAAAATCAAAGTTTAATAAGTAAATCATTTTTAGTATGGAGTTATACATAAGATAAATTCGGATATAAATATTCCATATAAAGATAAAAATATTTCCTACATAATTATATTTTATTTGTAATTTTTATACTTTAAATAATTTAATTTATTTATGACACAAAGATGATGCAGTAATTATCTTATTAATGAAATATTGACATAATTGATGTTATAAACACCAAAATAAATGTAATTTGAGATTTTTTATGAATTAAACGAATTTTATAGGTTAATATGACATTTTATTATTGATTTAATAAACTATTTTCGAACTAATCATTCTGTTATGATTTTCACAAAAATCAATTACTAAATAGTGTCAAAATTGACATAAAATAGTTTTTAAAACAAATATTATATTAATAATTGTTATTTTATTCCTAAAGATCTAAGGTTCGGCCAAATGACTTAGATAAGGTTATATATATTAATAATAAACAACTTGGGGTTCGTTTGGCTGTTTATAGTAAGTCTATTAACCTTATAGTATAAGAACACAAGAAGACACGGTAAAAGTAAAATTATTTAATTTAATGTTAAATCTAAATGATAAGGTTAAAATAGGAACCTAAACTTGTCTAAATTCTATTTTATGAGATTATTTAGACCCATACCCACCTTATCTTTGAAATAAATCAATTTGGAGCTATTTAAAACCGAATTTGAATTTATAATAAAATAATATTTTTAGTTATTCCAAAGGTGCCCCTCTCCTCCCTTATAAAAGGGCACCTCCTCCCTCTCTCCCTCACACCAATTTGAGCCTTAAAGCTCGGCCAACCCCTGAAAAATTCTCTTATACACTTCCCTAGAAACATACTAGAGGTTCTTGTATTCCTCAAAGACCAATTTTAGTGCCCTAAAAGGAGATCTCAAAGAGGCGCTTCAAAGAAGAGGTAATGTCCGTTAACGATTCTTTCATCTTTATTTCTTCTTCCACTTATTCTTCTTAGGTTGTTTCATTATGAAGTAATAACATCAGTATCACTTATATACTGATATGTTATTATAATTATGAAACAACCTTATTTCACCATCTATCCATCCTACGGAAAACGAAATCACCGCGCGTGCGTACGTACGGAATACCATCTCCACGTCGTGGTGTAATCTATTTTCCACCACCACCTTACTTGGATGGGTATAATGGTGTACATAATAACTATATATGATTATTGTAAAGTGATATTGATTCTAAAATAGTATACATACACTCCAATACAATTCCACGATCATGAGAACGATGTCATCGCTCGTGCGTACGTACGGACTACCGTCTCTAAGACGCGATGAGATTCATTCTCCACATTAACCATTCATGAATGATTATAAAGTATATATAATAAGTAATAATGAAATATATGACATAATAATGATTCTGGATTTATTTATATATATATGTATGTCATCTACTTAATTCCATTCAACTCAATAAGGAAAATAAAACAACGTTCATGCGTACGTACGGTCTACCGTCTCCATGAACGGTGTATTTATTTCCATTTACTGATCTATTATATATATATATATTCTGAATATATATTATATATAAATCATGTTTTATATTCTGTAATTAAGTAATCATTATCTAAGTAATCATATGAATAATTACAAGTCAAAACACGGACGACAAATGAAACGATTTTACCCAAAATGCTCTTTAACATGGAATTTACAAAAGAACGGGTAATATAAATCCATAAGTGAACCATATATGATATCATAACAAATAGTATGATTCTGTAATAAGTAAATGACATTATTTAAATCATTATACAGGAGGTTCGGACACAAACGAAGCAAATCGGACCTGAGGTAAGGGAAATATCACAATCTCATTTTTATCCGAGATTGTTTATACTTTGGTATTTACTGGGGTGTATTTTATCATCCACATCCATGTTTCCTCAATATGTAATATTATTTCCATCCACCTAAAATTTTTTAAATCCAATTTTACCCTTAGGTGAGTTTTTAGTAAATAATATGAAAGGAATCTTTTGTCGTTTTTCGTACGAGGTACTTTTTGACTTTTCCGACAAAAGTACGAGAAGAATGTTTTTTTAACTTATACGGCATGAATGGATTTTTAAAAACATTATTTCCAAGAATATTCCTTTACAAGTTTTCAAGTTTATTTTTAATCAACTTCTTTTAGTTTAAAATTGTATGACATTTTAAGAAAGGAAAAGTGTTTTTGAAGTAGAAAGAATATTTTCCTCAAGAATGGAGTTCAAGTGTTTTATCAAAATTCTTTTCCATTTAAGATAATATAAGGTTCTGTTTCTATCCCTATTATTACATTGATTTGATTATGTTGTGATGGAAATATTTTTATGAATTTCTTTATCCTATATGAATTGTTTTATGATTTCATGATGTTTAAGATTCGCATTTTTATTACATGGGTTATGCAATGATGTATGGTTTCTGATTTTGTGGCACACATAAGAATGGTATCATTATGAGATGGGTGGGACCTATATCTCCCTCTAATTCATTGCGTAAAGATTTTATATCTCATGAGATAGACATGGCTAGAATGGTAGGTTATACCGGTTCAGTGAAACAAGACTGAAATGAGGGGTGAACTCGGTTCAGAAAGGGACTTTGTCCACTAAGATAGTCTTGGCAATGAGTCTTGACTAATAAGAAATGATTCTCCATGATTATGTTTGTATGCCACAAAGTTTCATTTTTAAGTTATGATTATTGGGATTACATTTCACTACTATGATTTATCCCA